>BPLT01000025.1:2075000-2675000 GCA_019656295.1 Rhododendron mucronatum var. ripense
GAGCTTCGCTGTCTTATGCTTTGTTTGGATTGGAATTTGAAAAGTGTTTTTGAAAAATAGTAGGGGTAATGAGTGGAGAGAGATAGAGAGAAAAAGGTGGAAAGTAGGGGGAATCTAGGGGGAATTTTTTGAAAAATTCTTTTTGAATCGCGAAGGGAACAAGGCATTAGGTTGTTAATATTTTAGATTTAGACTTTTCCGAAATGTGAATTGCCCTCTGTTGGATTTGCGTCCCCCTGGACATGTGAATCTGGCTCTTCGACAGTGTAGATGATTTTAGCATTCATATCTGGGCAAAGGCCTTTGTCTTTCTTGTAGTTAACTCAACCATATAAATCATTAACGTTGAATTTTCTTACCTTTATCAGGTTGAGGAAGAGGATGGAGAAGAAGAGGCACTAGATGAAGGGCAAGAAGAGGGACAAGAAGAGGCACTAGACGAAGGGCAAGAAGAGGCTGTAGTGGTTGATGCCGACTCAACAGATGGCGCCGTACTCGTTAACGGTAACGACGAAGAGTGGGGTACGAATAATGAAGGAAACCCGTCAGCGTAAAAGCAATTGGTTAGGCCAGTGTGAAAATCCTAATTTTGTCACTGGTGAATAATTAATTTCTCTAACATGCCATTTTTGACTCTTGTTCTTATCAAAACTTGGCGTCTGTTTTATTTTGAAATCCTGTTTCACGTTACGCATACAAGATTGCATGTGGTTGTACCATAGAATTAATGATTTAAGTTGAACTTGATTGGCAATCCCCATTGCAATTATTTGTCTTTGGTTTATTTTGTCCTTGACTTGGTTATATTATTGCATGAGTTATGTAGTCCCCCATTGTGGTTATTGTAACAAAGGTCACCCCAGAAATTATTTTTAACTGCACTATTGCAATTTTTCTGAAAGAAACATAAAAATTCATCATTAGTCACTATAACATCACATAACACATTATTTGCTCGGCATTAGTCCTGAGGATTGGATTGGTTGTTTCTTCAAGCATTCTCGTACCCGGTCATATATTGGCAATAGTTGGGTAGCTGTGGCTTGCATTCTAGAATCATAAAAGCCCTTGCTGTGCCATTTCTAGAGCAACGTGGGTTTGATCTGTGTTTCCATAGGGGCCTGGTTTCGGTTTCTAATACCCTCATTTTTTTTTATGCTTTTTATTTTCTTTGATCTGTTTCTGTCACTGTTTTCACTTTAAGGGTTTTCTCCTCTTTGTTTTGCAGTTTGAGGCAGTTCATCACATCTATTAACTTTATTGTGGTGTTGTGTCTGAATTCTTTTTGTGCTCTTTTTTGCTGTTTTGCAGTGCTAACACCACGTCATGGGGGCCAGTGAAGACAGTCGGTCCCTGTTGTATCCATCTTGTTTGCTAAGGTTTGAACACAATTGCTGCTTGAAAGGGATTATTCTTTTTTCATTACTTAAATACAAAAACCATCTTTTGCATGCATCCTTAACGAGGATTGGGATCATTAACATGTATTAGAAAATACAGTGGATATTTCGGCTGTATCCTTTGCATTAGAGTATATTCCGCACTGTTGTTGAGATCCATGAGCGTGCTGTTGGATACTCTCTTCAATCTAGGAGGCCTAATTTCCCTTTGTCGATCATTCGGAGTATATATTTATCTCTTAAATTGGTCCATTCAGGAAATATAAAGACTTCATATACATTTTGGAATGGGAGCTTTTAGGTTTTCTCAGATGACATCATGATGCCTAGTAGCTTCACATAAGATTACATGATAATATGCATTTGAAGAATGTTAATGAGGATTTCAGATGTTGGGGTATTGGAACGCTCCTTTTTTTTTTTGTCGTTCGATTCTGGTGGTATGTACCTGACTAGAGAAGATTTGAGTTGTGGAAAACAAGTTTGTTTCATTAAATTATATCTTTACTGACTAGAAACTCTACTGCCAATGTACAGGTCTTCTGAGAGTTGGAAGATTAAGTGCATGTTTGGTTATATCATTATTCATTTGCTTATTTTGAGTCCGAATCAGACACAAGATTTAGACACAGAATAAGCACATAAACAATGATAACCAAACACGCCCAAAATCTCTAGGAGTCAGAGAATGCAATTTTTATTGAGTTCTTGGTGAAAAATGGATTTTACTGGAATAAGACAGCAAGTGATATCTACTGGCTGAATACTTTCCACACGATTTTCTCGGACTTGCCTCGTTAATCAGTGGCATTTGTTTCCCCGTTTATTCTGAATTTCATGATATATGTACTTATTTGTTTGTCTATTTTCTGTTTCTCTCTAGGTTTGCCTGAAAAAAGATGTTTACGGGACCAGTTGTCACACTGCTGTGGTTGATGTTGTAGCACGAGGAATTTTGTCATGGGCATATGTTATAGACAAGTCCCTTTATTTTTATAGTTATTCATTTACTTGCTCCTGGTAGTTGTTCTAGCATTATTCTTTGAGGCCAATTTTTTACCCGTAGAAAATTTACGTGCCATTGTGAATGTAGAATGATTTATACGGTGAATGATGATAATGATTACAGTTCATCCCTACCCTTATAAATTTTCAGGTATAACCATATTTGTTTCTAATAACACCATCTTTTGGAGTTTCCTCTTTCCCCTGCTGCAAAATTGGTTGGATTTGAAACACATTTTACTGGGTTGTTTTTCTCCATTTCTATAGACATTTGAACTAATTTTTACCAAAGTTTCCATAGGACTCGGATGGCATTCTTTGGAGAAAAGTAGCACCTTTTTAGCTATTTCCCCTGTTATAGAGGTACTAGCCATTTTACATTCCAAATTGCAATCCTCGAAGTCTCAAGTGTAACTTTGATAGATGTGATTCTTAGCTCATCTGGCTGTATCTCTCACTTTTCACTCTGTTTTGATGTTTGAGTCTATGGAGAGACTTCAAACACCCATCAGTTGTTAACTTATTGACCTCTAAAAGTGTATAGACAAAAATGAAATAAAAAACAAGGACAAAGTGTAGCTTTGAATTTGTTGACCATATCAAATGCATAAAAGGAGGTGAATTTGCACTCCTCTCGAGAGAGATTTAATACTTCTGGTGAATTCCTTCCTAATTCACAACTTGCAAGTTTAGTCCAAATGGGTGGGTGTCTACTCAAATGTGGTTTAGATATCGAGCTCAATTCTCTCGAATTCACCTTAAATATTGTAGTAATACATATTTTGGTGTTCTTGCATGCATACCGAAAAAATGCTCGTCATTCAAATCATTTGAACCTCGAGATCCATTATCAAAAAAAAGATAAAAGAACTCAAGTTCCAATCCTCCAATGTTTATTTCATACAAATTGTTGATGGGAAAAATACTTACAGAGTTCTCAATCCTAATTCTTGAAAACATCCAAACTAAAATGTTTGGTTCAATGACTAAATACTTAAAATTTCTCGCTTAATGCCTGAGTTTGAGTTTTTATCATAGGCATTTAGTGTGAGTAAGCACATTTTTTAGTGCTTGTAATACACGATGAGACTTTACCTTCAGCCTTAACATAACGCAATGAAGTTCTTGCAATACTTATGTGGTAATAAGAATTATTGTATACAATACTATCCGCAATTATGCAAGGTAGCTCGCTTATCCATTTTGTGTTATAATGAAAAAACTAACGGTGCATTTGGAACTCGAGAAAAACAACAGGAAAAAAATTAAGAAAAGAAACTGGGAGGAAATTTGTACCTTAGCACAAAACTTCAATTCCCTTCTCACAAAGCCAAACAGTGGAAGAAAAAATTTGTTAACTTTCCCTTCTTTTATTTTTCCTTTTCATAACTTCCAAATAAACTCTAAAGTGGGCCAATTCAATAAACATTCACTTAATCAATGTGCTTGTAGCCCAGCGGTTATCTCTTGGTCGTCACACAAGGGAGGCCAGTGTTCGAGCCTCGCCAAAGGCGTTTGGGATTTAGGTCTATGGACAGCTTCTGAATTCGATGTAGACTAACCTATTAACTCTCCTGCCAACTTTTTTCGCTAATTCCTGCGGATATATATATAATATTGGAAAAAAAAAAATCAGTCGAACGGGTTCCGGCCCGGCCCAAGACGGTAAAGGTATAAGATTGAACCGGATCGACGCATTCCTCTAGCATTTTTGTAGTATTATATACTACGACTGCTATCTGAAACGAAGTTCTAGGGTTTGTAAAGACAGTTCAGTCGTTACTTGATTGGAAGCCACATGTTCTGATTCTGCATAACAGTTCAATTCCTTTCCCCAGGTCCCTCTCTCTCTCTCTCTCTCTCTCTAAGTGTTTATATATGTATGTATAGGTGGAAATATAATCTTCATGTGGTGCCAGATTTTCTGTTTCATCGTTCTTTTACAACCCGTTCTGTTTCTTTGTGCCTTCAATTTGAGATAGAGTGATTCTGTGTCATTTTAATAAAGCGATGTAATTGTGTTTGAAGCAGCAGCTGTTGTTGCTTCCTTAATTAGTTTCTTGATTTGGAGAAAGTGGCATTAGGGTCTAATGTGAAACTATAACGTGTGGACTTTAGAGTGCGCATATGACACCACTGCCGTTCCGAAAGATTGTTACGGGAGCTGAAAAATGATGCATTTTGTCGGAAAAAGTCACTTTTTGTTGCTAGTTACTCAAAATAATGAGTTATTAAAATTTACAAAATAATTGAGATTTTCTTTATAAAAATGTGTTTTTTTCCGATCTCTTTTTGCAGACTCGACAATCTTTTTGAGACGGAGGGGGTGCGTATTTGATATTTTGTGCTACTTTTCTCCCCTTTCGTATTGGAAATACTTATACTATGTTCGCTTCCGCTCTTTTGTTCAGTAGAAGTGTAGAACGGAATTTACGAAAGAAATTTGAGGATTTTCAGTTCCATTTTCAGTTCCATTTATAGGTGTCTGCGAGATCTGTAGATTCAATGGTTCCATTCTGGTCGATCCATTAGTTGCCCATTGACCCTTAACCTGGTTTCTAATCCGGTTGATTTTCTTAATAGCTCATTTGTTCTAATCTAACGTGAGATAAATTTCACTTTACAGCTAACTCTATGTATTTCTAAGCACTTTCAGATTATGTTTCAGTCAAAGGCAAGAATAGGTAATTATAATTATAGACTCCAGTAAACCATATGGGATTTGATGATAAATGCGCTATTAAATTATTCATTTCGCGATATTTTCGCATCGAAATGGTTACTAAGTGCTATTAGCAATTTTTAATTCTTCATTTGTAATTTGTTGGAGCTGGAGGTGGGTTGTCACTCGTCACCCTTTCCAAAACACAAAGTAAATGAAAAATTCTTTATACATATGCTGGTAGTGTCTACTATTGTAGGACGCCTGTATATTCTATTTTGATTGGAAAATAGCTGATTGATCTCATTGATGAGTATGAATCTATTAACATATCTACTGATATTTCTGTCTTTTTAAATCTGTACCATTTGTGCTTCCGTTAGTCTTTTCTTTTCTGGTTTTAGGGAAACTTGACTTTTGTGAGCGCTGCTACTGGTCATGTCTGTTGGAGTTTTTTGTTCTTTTTTCCTGTGGAAAATAACATTCTTTCCTTTGTTGAGAGGACAGGTCACAGATCAGTTTATTTTCGGCTTCTGAATGGGGGATCCAGAAAATAACATCCCACCTTCAAAGAAGAGGGCAGCTGGAAGGGAACTATCACGAGATAACCCCGGTCTGGATGACGATGAAGAGTCTTCTGAACTAGAGACTGGGACTTTCAAGAAGGCTAGTGAGGAGGTGCTGGCAAATAGAAGAATTGTCAAAGTTCGTCGGAATCAACCATCGTCGACCCCGTCAATCCCCTCTTCTAACCCTTTCGCCGGGATTCGCTTGGTTCCTTCCACCAATCCGAAAGTGGAAAATGATAAAGAAGTTTTAGAAAATGTTGACGGAAAGAAAAATGAGAACAAAGAATCAGTTTCAGAAAACAAGGTCGATGAAGCAGGTGCAGAGCCTGTTGTATGCGAGAGGGAACCTGATAAGGTGGGTGAGGAGAGCGGCAAAGCAGGACTTGCATATGAGAAGGCAACAGAAGGGGATAAAACTGAGAATGAAGATAACAAAGGCACTGAGGGCACGATGACAGAGAGCAAGGAGAAAACAGACCATGGTGGTGACGATATAGAAAAAGAAGCGGAAGCTGCATCCTTAAGTTCCTTTCACCAACTTTCAAGCACCCAAAACGCCTTCACAGGACTAACCGGAACTGGGTTCTCCTCTTCTACGTTCTCTTTTGGATCAATTCCTAAAGAAGGATCTCCGCCAGGTTCTGGTTCCTACCCTACTTTTGGGTTGAATCTTCCTAATAATGGAAATTCTTCCCTCTTTGGCACAACAGGGGTTTCCCTTGGTACTAAAAGTGAGGGAAGTGGAATCCCCTCAATGCAGGAGGTTGCGGTTGAAACAGGGGAAGAGCATGAAAACGTCGTTTTTACAGCTGATTCTGTGCTGTTTGAGTTTGTCGAAGGCGGTTGGAAGGAGCGAGGGAAGGGAGAACTCAAGGTGAATGTCTTGACCAACGAAAAAGGGAAAGCCAGACTCGTAATGAGAGCTAGAGGAAACTACAGGTTGATTTTAAATGCAAGCCTATACCCGGATATGAAGCTGACTAATATGGAAAAGAGAGGCATCACTTTTGCCTGCATGAATAGTGCTGTTGAAGGAAAGGGAGATCTCTCTACATTTGCTTTGAAGTTTAAGGATGCTTCCATTGTTGAAGAGTTTCGTGTTGCTGTCACGGAACATAAAGGCAAAACAGCTACTGTTTTGAAAACACCTGAAAATTCTCCCAAGGAGTCAGATGATTGAAAGCTGTCCAAGTTAGTTGATAGAGAACTGTTTTTTCTCTCATAATGTTACTTCCCAACATCTGTTTCCTTTTCTTGCGGTGGAGGAAGTAGACGGAGGAGGTTGTTTGGGGTTGGTAATTTCTATGGCCTATAAAGAACAGTTAGCAGAGTCCTATCCATTTTGTTGTTGTTTTTACCTAGTAGACTTGTTCAAATTCTGGGTAAATCCTGGCGTCGGGTCGAAGTTTCTACTTTGTAGCTCTAAAGACATGGAAATCGCCAAACATAGTTTTCGAGTTGTCTGATAAATCTTGAGTTATACATGAAATTCCTGTCTTTATGTTATCGTCATAGATGTATTTGTTTTCAAACTTTATTTTTGGAACAGGTTGATGAAGTTAAGAACTTAAGAACAGTCTGATGTGCTACATTCTCTGGATTGGGCTTTAATATGCTTTCACATGCTTAGGTCTTCTGCAGGAAATATGTGGATGTCCATGGCATATTGCATGTTTACTATCCTGTCTGAAGGCTGTCTTTGGATCTTCGTTGTTTAGAGTGTTTTGCGAAGGGAAGAAAAAAAGATTGAGAAAAAGATGTTTAAACATATCCATGTCTTTTCTCTATCTTTTCTTGTTTATCTCTGTTGTCATCACTGCTTCACAAAGACAAGATTCGAACGCATTTTTTAGTTCAAATTTCAGATAGCAGGTCCACACAAGATGAAGCGTTCATCGGATCCGTGAAGGATATATTGACATTAAACATTGCCTTTCCAGCTACATATGTTGCTCATATTTTGTGGTAGGACTAAAGAAGGAAGTTAAGAACCACTAGGACTATTTGCCGTTGCAGTCGTGGTTGCACCTGTTTGCACAGACTTCAAATTCCTTCGAATCTGCAACAATAACAAATCGCATGAGAATCATACAGTGCAACAATTTGGTTGAATCGATTGTATAGCCAGGTTTCGGTGTTACATGTATAGGCATACCTGGTGCAAATTTGGAGCACGTGTTTTGCACAGTTGAAAGCGCATTTATGGCTTCAGAAACAACCCCTGCACCGCACTTATCTTTGCACTTGTTACAGCATCAGGGAAGAACATAACAACGTCTGAAATAACATGCAAAGCATTTCTTCCGACATGCCAAAACGCAGGGGCTTTCATTTACCGTCTGATCATCAGCTGCTGCGTCTGCCACGAGTGCTTGAGCCACTAGTAGTATTATGATCAATCCCATCCAAATTTCCGCAACACATGATAATCTCCTACCTTGATTTCCAGCAATCTCTCTCTCTCTCTCTCTCTCTCTCTCTCTGTCTCTCTCTGTCTCTCTCTCTCTCTCTCTCCTGTAGAGAACTTGTGTTTTAGACTTCATGCATAGGTATCCTTATTTATAGGCTATATAGCTAGTTAAGGAAGTGAGCATTATTTATATTTATTTTCACCGGTCAGGAGTGTCGGGGCCAACTTATGCACACCTCAACTAATTCCTTTGCCGGTCCAGTCAACTAATTCCTTTGCCAGTCCAGTCACAGGCAGACTATCCATGCTAGGATTAGGGGATTCATAAAAAATTACTTTCTTGCGGCCTGCCCTAGAATCGAACACTTATCAATTGTATAGGGAGCAAACTTATAAACCAAATAGAGTAATCCTTAGGGCTAAGCATTAATTGAGTGATAATCTCCTACTGATTGCATGAATAAGATTTAAGCATTACTGAAATCCTTTGGGATTTTAGTTACGCTTTTACCTCTTTGTTATTTATCTGAAGTACTAGAGGATCCAGAAGTAAAATGGATATGGACTTGTTTGAAAAAAGTCAACTACAAAGAACAAAAAAAGTACCAGTTATGCTACGTACCCCCAAAACTAAAAGGGAAGGACATTTTCTCTTTTGCGACTTGACAACAAAAGATCAAGTTTTGAATTATCTAAGTTTATAATTCATCGATACTTTTTTTAAATGTTCGTAAGCTGATACGGACATCTATAATCGTTCAAAAAAAAAGCCATGGTACCCATTACCTACGTCAAGGAGTATTGCACCGTCACGCCACACTATTATCTTTAGGGGACCTCGGCAACTATATCGAGACCAAAGTTAAGGTCTCTCCACGCGTGAATGTTATGAGGAATATGTTCAACCCCAACAAAAGGTATAGAGACTTGAACCTGAGCATTGTCCAATCAAATCCAAGTTTTCAACCACTCAATGAACCATCGTTGGTTTTTGTAGTGTACTAAAGTTTTTAGTTACTGCCCTATTCATTACCGGTATGATTATTTTTTGGGGAAAAAAAAAAACTAACAAGTATGATTATTTTTTTGGCTATTTGGGGAAAAATTGCACACTATGTTGTTGCGGTCTGGCTTGTTTCGACCCAATTTCGCGTTCATTTTAATGATCGATTTCTTTCACATCCTAATGCTCACTATAAGTATGGTAGTCAAGTAAAAATTCAAGTCAATTGGAATCCAAATAATATTTGATCGGAACACATTCCTATGGAGAATAAATGAGTTGGGCACACAAGGTTTCAACTTCAACAAAAATCAATGTGCTCTTTAGATATCGTTCCGCCTCCGGTTGACTTGAATTTTCACATGACTATCGTACTCAACGAACTATACAATATGAACGAAAATCAGACACTAGAATAAACGCGAAATGGAGTCGGAACAAGCCAAACCCGATGGTGTGCAGTTCTGGCCCAAACGACGGAGAAGCCGTATCCCTTGAAAAAAATAACCAAAGTGGGCCAGATTATAAATAGTACCAAATGCTGGGCTGGACTGTTCGAGTTCTTTTCCCAAACTAGAGAGAGAGAGACTTGAGTCAATCCAATCCCTTGCAAAAATTCGACGCACCAAAAAGAAAAAAAAATAAAAATAAATCTAGGGTTTAGATTTAACCCCACCCTACCGTAGCCTTACGCAGATCACAGGCAATCCAATTTGATTCCTCGTTCTCTGCGAAATTCGTCGCGTATTAGTTGAGAAAGATTCGATTTTTCGTTTGTTGTTCGGGAAAATTTGAGGTCAAAGTTAGGGTTTTTGAGATGGCGGGTTCGGGGCAGGAAGATGTGGAATACGAGAGTGATCCGGAGGAGGCGAAGCGGTCGTTAACGATGCGGAGGAGAGAGGCGAGCGATGACGAGGAGGAGAGAGAAGAAGGAGAAGGGGAGATGAGAGAGGGGAAGGTTGAATCGAGGGCTGCGATCGAGTCGGACGTCGAATCGGATGGTCAGGGCGCGCCGGCCGAGTACGATGACGAAGAAGAAGAAGAAGAAGAGTTGGAGGTAGAAGGAGAAGAGTTGGAGGATTATGAAGAAGAGGAGGAGGTAGTAGTGGTGGTTGAAGATTACGAAGTGAGACTAGGCGAAAATAAAGGTGAAGTGGAGAAGGAAATGGAGGAGGAGAGAGGGAGGGAGATTGAGGGAGTGAATCAGGTTGGGGTGGAAGAGGAGGAGGGAGAGAAGAAAGAGAATGAGCCGTTTGCGGTGCCGACAGCGGGTGCTTTCTACATGCACGACGACAGGTTCCGAGGCAATGTCGGTGGGCGAAACAGGTATTGGCATTGAGTTTTTATCTCTCAGTGGCTTAATAGAATTGAGTTATATTACTGTGTGTGTAATTTCTTGAGGGTTACGTTTTCTGTATCGAGAGCCATATCGTGGAACAGGCATTTGGTTTATAAGGGGTATTAGTGGGTCTGTGGATGTTTCTTGCTTGTATGCATATGGATGAAGTAATTGGCAGCACTGCGACAGGACAACTTTCATGAAGAAGACATTGCGGGTTTACAAAAATTTCTAGGAGCTCATTTTGAGATTTTAGCTTTTAAAAAGCTATTGTGAGTGTGTGTCAAAAATTCTTTTGAAAAGATTTTGGATTCTAGCTGATTCCTAGGTGAAAAAAGGTCTAGAATTTGATTTCAAAAAGCTGGGTTTGGGGTGATAATTTCACATCTATAGTAAACACGTTTATCTTCTTCTACTAACATTCAAAATCGACAATCTGCAGCAGTATATAATCTATAGTGTGTATCCACAGCTTTCAATTACATGCCTATAAGCTTTTCTTAGAACATTATGTATTTTGGGCCTGTTTGTTTGATGAAACTAATAGTGAAGCGGTAATCCCATCGAATGATATCGGGGTCATAACAAGTTCAACCAAACACTGGATGTGTGGTCCCTTGAATATACAGTCCAAATCAATGCTTATAGACGGTCAAACAAATGGGCCCTTAGTGTTTCTGATAGTAGTGTAGCGGAAATAAAAATGTTGAAGTGTATGTGTGGTAGGACTAGACGAGACATGATTAGAAATGAAACGATTTGTGATATGGTAGGTGTAGCACTTATAGAGGAGAAGTTGAGAGAAAATAGACTAAGGTGGTTTGAGCTTGTCTACAGTAGACTAGGTCATGCAGTAGTTAAGAGAGCGGATAGAATAGCTTTGGGTAGCAATGCTACGGGGTGGGATAAACCTAAATTGACATTAGATGCTGTGGTGCGCAAAGATATGAGTATAATGGGTTTGTGTGAACAAGTGGCCCTTGACAGAGCTCAATGGAGAAAAATGATTCATGTAGCTGACCCCAAGTGGTTGGGACATAAGGCTCGGTTGGTTTGGTTTGGTTTGGTTTAGTGTTTCTGATAGTAACTTGGCCAGTCACATACATTAGCGAAGTTTGGATTTGAGCAATCCTATTAGTGGCACTCTATTGCATCTCGTAATCTTTAAAACTGTAATAAAATAAGGAAGAGAGACTCCAAATTCATTTGCCTCATAACAAACTAATGGAACTTAGGTTATTACTCACTAATTGACTAAGAAATATTCAAATATACACCAAGCATGGGCTCTAACGTTTCTTGAGATGTACTGGACAGAGGATTGGTGTCGGAGGTGTGCCCCTAATTTGTCCGACAAACAACAAATAATAAGATACATAACACAATGTGCAAACATGTTACCTGACGTTGCTTGTTTGTACCTGACATGTGTCAGACGGTGTTATGACAGGCTTGGCTGCTGAAATGGAGTGGTCGTGCTTCATCGAAAATGGTGCAGAAGTCAGGGGACTTATTTTTCGTTCATTGATAAATAAAGTTATGAGATTTAATGAAAGAAATAAAACCAAGAATCGAGCAATCATGAATAAAACTTGAGAAACTTGAGGAATCAGTTTGTGCATGTGGAGCACCAATTGTATATTAGCACCAATTGCTATATTTGCACCAATGACTAACAAGAGATTGGCATTTTATGGATTCTTATGTTGGGAGAGAAAATTGCTTGCTTTGTAGTGAAGATTCTGTCACCGGGACTTTAGTATTTTCTCGCTGATGGTGGCTTTGTTTTGTTCGCCTCCAGATACAACACTCTATGTAATTTTCATGTTTTCTTTTTATCTTTATGTATAGCCTTTGACATTAAAAAATCTGACCCCTGTATGACTTTTTTTCCTTTACTTATTTGTCGTCTCTTTTTTATTTGTTGTCCGGGAATATGTCAGTTTTGCTCCGAGTTCAATGACACAAATCTGCTCTATGTTTTTTTATTGTTCCTATCTGTTTAGGCGGACATTTGTTGGAAAGAAGTTATGGGAGTCAAAGGACGAGAGAAAATGGGGGCATGACAAGTTTGAGGAGCTTACTGTCCAGGAACGGCACTATGAAGAGGTTAAGATTTCATCGAGCTGTTTGATTGTTGAATTGGCTCTGAATGACACCATTTGAATTTCTGCCATTCTAATAACTGAAAATTTTCAATTTCAGGGTACAAGGAACTCTAGAGGTCGTTATCGAGCACGTGAGAAAAATCGAGGTGCAGATCGTGGATATCCTGGTGGAGGAAACAAGTCGAAAACATACAACAATAACAACCAGAACCAGGGACCTAAGAGTGTGAGAGGCAGAGGCCCTAGAAGGTATGAGCCTTCTAGAAAGAACTACGGTGGAGTACCTCCAATGCAACATAAACCGTGAGTATTTATTACATTTGAGACTTATAAATTATTCTATTTCTCAGTTTTATCATGCTTAGTTAAATCATGTGCTGTAACTTTGCTGTGTTTAGTAGATCTGGGAGGCCAATTGAGAAAACATTGCACGATTCTTCTGGGAGAGCACCTATGGCCTCATCAAATTCGGAATCTGACGCAGCTCCTTCTAGGAAGCAACTGTTTGCTTCAAGCTTGAATTCTGCTTCCCCTCCATTTTATCCTTCAAGCTCTTCCAACAAAGAACCTAGCTTGACTCAGAAAAGGGATGAAAAAACTCTGAATCGGAACCTTCCAAATACCAATACAATGGTGCGAGGAAAGAGTGTAGTTGGTTCCATTGGTATGGAAAAGCTTAGTATCAATAACTCTGGTACTGCGACTGGTGGAAAGCCTTCAACGAGCTCACAGTTGCCGTTTTCTGGAGCTTCTTCAGTGCATACTACTCAACCTCTTCAGTCAAGGGCTCAGGGGAGAGGGGTAGCACCTCATATTCAAGTCAATAGAGCTTCTCAGCCAACCCAACTCCACAATGTGCAGCGAAATCCAGTTCAAACCCGAGTTCAACCTTCATTGCAAGCTTCTGTTCAGCAGTTAGGACAGTCTCCTGTTAGTGGATCTCAGACTTCTTCTCCGCCAAAAGCGGCTTTGTCAATAAAGTCTTTCCAATCTGCAGAAATGGGATCTCCTTCAGAATCAGGTAAATCCAAGACTGCATTGGTTGGAAAAGGAAGAGGAAGCATTCAAGGCAGCGGAAGGGGTTCTTTTCCGTATGGTGCTCAGGTCATGGGAGCCTCTGGTAATATGGGCGGTGGTCACGGTGATCCGAACTTCACGTTCTTACCAGGTGAATCTTCACAATCATATTTTACTTGTCAGATTTAGACATTCAAGACAAACAATAAAACGTTGTTGGAATATTGTTCTCACTAAACTGCCATTGTCCGAATGCCCTCATTTGGCAAGGATGACAGACGTGAGCCTAAGTTCAGTTTCATTTAGTATCGGTTTTGAGTGTTAACCCGCATTCCCTTATTCTCCTCAAAATTTGGAGTAGTAGTTGATAATTTTATGGATTGTGAAATATATCGAGATCGCAAGATTATGGCTTGTTCTTTTACAGTTTGCTTGATGATCTCCCACTCAAAGTTTAAACTTCTTTTTGATTTATATATTTTTAATGGATGACTTGCAGTAATGCAGTTTGGTGGCCAGCATCCTGGTGGTATGGGACTTCCGGCTGTTGGCATGGCCTTCCCTGGTTATGTTGGTCAACCTCAACTTGGAATGGGAAACTCTGAGATGACTTGGTATTACAGTTTTCCATTTTCTTAAGTGTAATGTTATTTGTTGCATTTTCCTGCTTTTAATTCTTAGGCTTTAGGCACCTTGTTTAGTTTCTCATATGCCATTCGTTTTTGTGGATCTGATTAAACTACCAATTTTTTAATAAGCTGAATGATACATCTTAGAAGCTTATCATTTAGGAATTTAAGAATCTTAACACAGGTTCGGGCAGAAGCTATCTCATTCTTGAGCTTTAGGGTTAGGGATAATCGGGAAAGCATACAGATTGTCCAAAAGCTAGCAGGACAATCGTAAAATCTTAACAATTGGCTGTGGAAGTTTGCCTTGAAAGTTGTGGAGCTGGCTCCTAGAGTGATGATAACTATTTGAGGGATTAAGGTCCCCCAAACATGGTTTGAATGGATCTGTACTTTTGCATAGCCCTTTTTTCCCTTTTGCTGGATGGTAGAGGATTGACCATTATCTGCATTGTACTTTTTTGGCTTATGGGTGATGTATACATGCTCGTGGGTTTACAGCTCTCAGATTATGAGCTTTCTGAGTGTATACAGCTCTCCCCCTTTTGTCACTTTTTTTTTTTTCATGTGTGGCATGGAAGAGAGTTGATGAGCTGTAGGCTTGAGTTATTTTGACAGGAGTATGAACCTTCTGTTCTGTCCTCTGGCTCCCTAACATTTGGGAGAAGGGGTAACAAATTCTACGCGGTAAGTACTGAAAGTTTTGTATGGCCGTGTGTTTCAATCTTCGGGGCTACGTGGTAGGAATACTTGTTGTATCAAACGCGTGATGATACAAATGCACATGTGCTCAAGCACACACTACCTCCACAGGCAGGGGATTGTTTCTTTGAGTATTGGTTTCTAATATTTGGAAGGGTTTGAAACTTTGTGACAAGGTGTTAAGGAATACGGCTTGATATTTTAGAGGCTCTTTTCTTCAAGTTTGACACGTATGAACGTGATTCTATAGGCAAAATTCTAGATTTGTTTCCTTAAGAAAAATATTGATTATACTGTAGTTTTTTGTAATACATTTTTGAACTTCTAAAGGTTAGTGTGACAGTATGACATTCATCGACTTTGTATTAGCATTCGAGATCCCACAGTTCCGTCAGTCTCTCCTAGTTAAAGTACCGTACCTACACTTTTGTGGTAATGTAGTTCTTAGAATTACAAAGAGATTCGTCATCCCGTAGGATATGAGGTGCTTTCTCGATGACCCCTCACTGTCTTGGAGACGTGTTCATCATACGTACAATGATAGTGACATTTACCTGCTAAACTAGAAATTGCTATTTTACTTCTCTAACTTTTTGTATTTTTGTCATTCGTTATGCTGATTTGTTTGTTTTTCATATCATCCTTGTGTTCAGGCTACCAGTTTTGGCTGGTGCTGCGGGTGCTTTGGGAGCAGCATACGGTTCACCTTATCTTGCTGTTGATGGTGCTTATCACTCCCGCCCGTCGGGACAGACATCTTCTTCGGGAGCTTCCAGGTTAGTTGCATTGGTTTTCTAGTCTTGGCATATTGTTATGAAATTCAAATCCAACCTTCTTGTTTGGTTACCTCTGCTTGGAACAAAGTTTTGTTTCTCTTCTGAGTCAATTATTAAGGTGATTTCTTCAAGTTGAAAGCATATATTAACGGAGTGTGGAAACTTAGAAGTCTTATAGGGTCCTGAGTTGGGATTACCCTTCCTCTCTTCTATTGGATGTCTCTTTTAACTGTCATGTGGCTTATTTTTCCAAATATATGTGCAAAGATACTTTGTATTTAGATGGACTTGGTTTGATATGCTTTTTGTGCCATCTGTGGTATTCATTCGTGATCCCAATAGCGGAAAGAATCTTCTTGTTTCATCCGTGGAAATTTATAGGCAGGATTCCGTCATTTAGGGTACCCGTTTATGACGTGCTTCACTTGGCTCAGGGATACCTCAATTGGCTCCATTCTTGTATCTGCCTGGGTTCTTATGATTTTCGGGTGAATGTCTACCTGTCTAGGTGTATGTAACGTCACGTACTCTTACAGGAATAAATACACAAGTTGCTTTGACATTTTCCTAAACCAAAATGGAGGGTAGAGACAAGTTCCTTTATCTGTGGGTTCTCCTGTGAATAGATGGGGTGGACACGTGGCTACGAATGAAGGTGTTGGGAGTTGGATTCGAGCAGCACATGTCTCATTATTTTCTCTCCTCATTTTGTGAAAGCTATTTTTTTTTGGCTCTAGTCAAGCATAGGCGTGAATGAACCCTCGACATGGATGTGTGGCTTGAGTTCCTTATTCTTTGGGAAACTTGCTTTAATTTGCAGATGAAAAATTGCACTTCACTAAACTTTAAACGGCCTTGCTATTGTCAGCCTACTGGGTTGATGATAAGCACACTAGAAGATGAAGAAAACACGTATTTTTTGAACCTTTTACACTAGTTAATACACATTCACTCACTTACTATTGTCATAATGGGCTGATTTTAGAATTCTCCAACTTTAAAAAGGAACCCTTTTTTTTTTTTTGTAGAAAGTTACGTGTTAATATTCTTTCAATTTGATTTACGAGAGATTAATATGCAGTCTTCTGTTTCAGCAAAGAAACCAATGCAAATAAGCCCAACAATGAGTGGAAGGCTTCACAGAGATCTGGTAACATGACTTTTTGATTTTCTGAAATGATTGTATTTGCTAGAACTTAGTCTTGGTTGACTTCATTAGTTTCCACTGAGTCGTGTTTTAACTTACCATTCTACTATCCAGAAGCACCGAGTGATGAGTTTGGTCAACGGCAAAAAAATACCCGAAGGCAAGTTGCATGCCACAATCTATCCTCAGTGCAGAAAATATCATTTCCTGCTGTCATCTCCGTTTAGATTCCATTCCTACCTTATGCTGTAATTGTCTCTTGGCCTTTTATTTTAAACTTTTGTTTGTTTTTGTTTTGTTTTTTTTTTTTTTCTGTGCAGATATACAGAGATGAATTTTGGCCAGTGAAGTACATTTATCAAACATATTTGGATAAGCTAATTCAGGTAAAATTTTCTCAGTGAACACTGCATGTTTTGGAGCTTCAAATTTCTGACTAGGGATTTCCTGGTGCTGCAGGCCTCCTTACGGGCCCGTTGTGATATCCAGCATTGTTCTGGAGCACTCTGGGCCGCAGTATAATTCATGATAATTAAGGTAATGAGTTTGTACTTGATCAGAGCTCATCTGCATTATACTTGTTTGTCCAATTTACATGTGACTGTCTCTGACTCAATATAAAAAGGGTCCATATATTTGTATGTTCCAGCATTATGCTTAGATAAATCATCTCGATTCCTTTTGACTTTGAGACTAGTTCCGGGTTTTACATTGATGGCAATTGTTTCATATTTCTCCATAATTTCAGAAATCTTGATCCATTCCACAAAGTGATGACTAGACTAGAATCTAGAAATACTCGGATATCCGTAGTTGTGGATTTTGAACATACGCAGATGTTTGTTTGAGTTGAGTTTATGTTAAAGGTAGCTTAATTGCCCAGAAGATGCAGTGGAGCAGGTTTGTTTAAATTTATAGAAGCTGATGGCTCGGTTCATTTCCTGGATTTTGTTGTGAAGTTATGTGAACTCAGTATACTCCTGAGTCCTTGCGTAGATATGATATTGGGGCATTTTTCTCCATTTTAAATGCCCTCCCTCCCTCTCAGGTATGTATGACAAACGCCTGGCTCGTGCTGTGGTCATTTAAAGGAACTCACCGCAGCCTGTGACGGGCAGCAGTTCTTTGTGCAAATGTGCGGTATGATTATGCATCAAAGGATTAGAGAACCTTTCTAGTTTTCGATTGGATCGTATAAATTGGACATCTTTACAATATTCCTGTCTTTCATTTCAGGTTTTCCCAGTGGCTTTGTTTTCCTTGTGAAGCTTGTGAGAGTTGTTGGAAGGCTTCTTCCAGAATTAGACATTAACATATAATTTGAAGACAAGAGTATTGTGCAGCTGCTATTTGTTTATTTATTGGTGAAGTTCTAACTTCTGTGGTTAGGGTTGGAATCTCATTGGTTTTTATTTTATGTATGGTGTCATTGGTGTCCTAAAAGTGTATTGGTCAATGTCTTGGTTTGAGGGTACCAAAGTATAGGGATTCTTATTAAAATTTGACAGTTTTAAGGTTTTAGAAAGACTTTGTGCTGATGGGTTGTTCCTTGGGTTTTGTAAACTGTCCTGGTAATGTTTTTAACTGGTGCTTTCTAGGTATTGGAATGCTGGATTACAATTTCTTTAAAGTTTCGCCTCTCTATTACCTTTCCTTGTGGATTAATCTCTTCAGTTCTAAAGGATGTGTCCAGTATTTTTATTGACTTTTTGAGCGCCCGTTAGTTTGACGGGACTAATATTGAAAAAATATACAATCTTAGACGATATTGGTTTGATAGGGCTGCACTCCCCATTTTTTATAATCACATTTTTGTCCTCTTGTGATGTGAATTTACAAAATTAACCTTTATGCCTTGTTCTCTTTACTTCTCAAAAAGCATTTTTCAAAAAATTCTCCCTAGATTTCTTCTACTTTCAACATTTCTCTCTCTATCTCTTTCCACTTATTATTCCTACTATTTTTCAAAAAAAATTTCAAATCCAAATCCAAATCCAAACATGGCATTAATTTGTATACTCTTTTACACTAGGGAAGGACAACTTTGTAAATTCAATTATAAGAGGACAAAAAATGAATTGTGGTTATAAAAAATGGGGAGTGTGAAAATCACTACTCTATTCATTTTCATTACACGAGACTTAAGTTTCTATTATATTGTATTTTGTGAGTATATTTTGTATTGTTACGATTCTGGAATTTTGTTTTTGTACCAAAGGATTTCTCTTATAGTTTGGCCTTTTGTCACATAAATCTTCAAAATGGGCTCTGCTCGCACTTTCAATTCTTACTTTGTCTGCGCTTGTGCCCTCACTTCTCACACCCAAGAATTTTAGTTATTTGGGAGGATATTTAAAAGGCGTTTTTGCATTCACGCTCGCATACCCTCCTACAGATTATGTGATTTAGGTTTGGCCCCTCGAATTCAAATCCCGAGTCCTCTCGTGCACACCTACTAGAATATACTCTGCGTTTTCTTTTGAACTAAAATTTCTGCCTTTAATATCATCGTTGAACCTAAACATCAAGTTTGTTGCTCAATCTCTTTACTTACAATTACAAAAGTCAATGGTGCAATCTCTTTACTTACAAAAAAGTCAATGGTGCTATTCCAAGGTGAAGAAGTTTTCAGGGTAGCTCCAACCTTAATTAAAACAAGAGATTAATTAACTAAAAGTCGCATCATGTAATAATACACTGTACCTAAGACCCCGTGATCTATATAATCAACAATCCTAATACATAGTATTGTTAAGATGTCTATTCTAATATTTGGTTATACTATCAATTAGTTCACCTGATTCATTCTCTAGGACACTCTAAGACCTCGTTCCGCTAAGGTTTTTGTATTATAAGTAGTACTCCCTCTCCATTTTTAATTGTCCCGCTTCGTAACTCCAATTTATTAAGAAAATATCATCATTACACTTTTCATATCAACTTTCACCTCCACTTTTCCTATTTTCCCTCTATGGAGAAATCATCATTACATTTTTACTCAATAACTTTTTAAAATGGAATATACTTTTATGGACAAAATGGAAAATGTATCAACTTTTACCCACTAACTTTACAAAATGGACACTTATTAAATAATAGCCCAAAATGAAATACTGGCCGGACTTTAAAAAGGGGACAGAGGGAGTACTTATTTTCCGCTTTACGAGATGAATCATTCCGATTAATTAAAAACATGATAGATTGCAACACCCGGGTGAAGGTTAATATTGTCATTTGCGGCATGGCAATAGTATTACCTGGCATTGTGCCATATTTAGGCTAAACTAGGAAGTTCGACTAAAACAACGTTCGACAGGCTGTCGTTGCTGACACAAATATGTATGTCACTCAATAGATGGATTAATATTCCGACCATGCCTTTGTACACACATGCACACGCACATGTCACATGAGTCTTCGTACGAAGACATAGGACAATTTGACATAGGAGCCAGGTGGCTTCTCTTAGGTTGGGAGCTGAGCCGAGTTCCAGTCGCTCTAGGTTTTCGAAAATTTACATATGCTAGGGGTACGTACCAATCAAAAGAAAGGGCCTCGTCTCTAATATATATGCTTTAAGCCGTAAAAAATTAGGGCCGGCTTTGATTGAGGGTAGATTGCACAAAATGCATTAATCTAGCCATCTATGACCCCATTTCGGGTCCACTTCGATGATCAGACTCATTGATGTTGTAGGCCTTGTTGTTTAGAACTATAACAAATAAAATCAAGTTGATTGCATAAAAATCAACACCTGATCTAAAAACACATTTATCTCTTAATGTTGTAATTTAGTGTGCGCAACACGTTTTTTACAAGATAGATGTGCTCTGATTAGGAAATAAGCGGTATTCGATCATGTGACTTTTTTTTTGAACGGCAAAAAAAAAATATTAATCTTGAAATTCTTATAAGACTAATAAGAGTAAGAAAACAACATCATATTCTAATAACAATCTTCAACTTAATCCAAAACTCAAACCAACGATTGCCAAGAAATCAATCGAGGACACTCAAAAGAGACGAAATCATCCTAAAAAGGCCGAAGCCTAAACACCCTAAAAGAGCCTAATAATACTCAGATCGAAACAAATTCAGTACACAAACACTGTGACTTTTTATGTAATTTTAATCCAAGAACGAGAATATAGATCTATTCTTGGATTGCTTCAATCGTCACTGGTCAAAAGGAAGAAGAAAGGGAGGAAAACTTCTTTAGTAATTCGATGCAAAAGGTTTCAGAGTCTTTATATCACACAGAATTTTGCTGTGGCGTACGGATTTTAAATCTCCAAGCAACAACCTGATTGGACATGACCCGAGTATTCTTCTGGTACAGCAACTTTTGTCCACTTGTAACTCTTCAAATCCATGACATAAGCCGTGTGGGGCCCACCCGATTTTCCGGAACCAATCACTAGCAACTTCCCCTGCCACGCTGTCACGAAAGCCACCTTGCACAACTCAGCTGGTAGTCCAGCCAGGACTTGCCAAGCGGCACCATCGCGCACAGTCACGTTGTTGTTATGGCACGTGTACAGCCGCGAATCACCACCCTCCACGCAAGTCGTCGGACACTTGGCTGCTTCTAAGAAGTCGTCTTGTATCGGGTCCCACTGCCAAGTGGCCACATTGAACGCTTGGGCATCTCGCTGGAAACTGCCTTGGCTCTCAGTGGGGTACCCACCGATGACGTGAAACTTACCACGGTGGAAAACACCTTTACATTCCTCTCGTGCTTTCGTCATGTCAGGCAATCGGATCCATTCATCTTTTACCACATCATATGCCAATGCGGATTTCAAAGCGTTCTTATCCTCATCATGACCACCCGCAACGTACACCATCTGAACAGAATCTGAATCACATCCAGAGAATAATCTTCGCCCACCTGGCATATCGGTTCCACAACGCCACGTGGCAGAGAGGAAGTTGTAAATAAACACCGAATTGGATACTTGCCACGAGAATGGGTCGCAACCACCTATCACCACAAGCTCCGATCCGACCCCGACAAGGTGGCAAAACATTGGTATCCCGTCAGGAAACCCTGGCACCGGTGGCAACTCAAACCAATGCCCAGTCTCTGGCTCACAGATAGAAAGTCGATAAAAAGGGGGCCCTGAAAGCATTGCAAGGTGGGCGGTCCGGGTCGGGTATATCCATGCTTGTGCAACCACTATGACCGATCGGGCCAACCCAGCCTGCTTCCGACTCCGGCAAAACTCGGGTAGCTCAATCTCAGCCTTCCAACCTTTGCATACGGAGGCGCCAATGGAGATTTGATCGAAAGGAATGCGAATGAGACATTCAAGGGCGACGTTGTTTGGTAGGCCAGGAATGAGTTCCATGAGAGAGTTCAAGAACCAAAGAAGGGAACTTAAATTGTAAAGGCAGTTTCTAAACTTCAGAGAGAGAGAGAGAGAGAGAGAGAGAGAGAGATGGGGGGTGAAACAAGTTCAAGAATGTGTACATATATAAAGATACTAAATGTTGAAACTCTGTTTTAATATTCTCATAAAACTCTGCATAAATGTTGTGCTTCGGGGAATGGTTGTTTTGAGGGAGAAATAATGGAGAGCGGCAGATTCCTGTGGCTAACAGCCTAAGACCTGATAGAAATGGCCATTCCCATGTGCCTTTTGACATATATAGTAGTATAATATAATTGAGCAACATATTTTCAAATAAATGGATCAGTTCTGTTAAAAATACCATGTTAAGTATATAACTACTGTTTAAGTCGTGGGACAAAAAAAATAAATCCCATTGGTTTCAATGTCAATGTCACACTTTTGCTTGATTCTGGGCAATAAGTTTGTGACAACAATATTTTAGTTTTGTCTTTATTCAAATTTTTTTTATGTATGTTAGCTTTGCGAAAAACTTTTTTATGTATTACGGATTTGTCTTGAGGAGAGGAATCGGAAACATAAAAAATGATAACTTTTACACAAGTATTTTAGAAAATATCTGGAAAAAACCAAAAAAGTTGACTTTCCAGGTTTTTTCTTGGATATTTCACAAAATACTTGCATAAAAGTTATAATTTTTTATTTTTTCGATTTCTCTCGTCAAGACAAACGCATATTACATAAAAGTTTGGCGCAAAACTACCGTACGCGAATTTTTTTGAATAAGAATAAAACCAAAAAATTGTTTGTCAACAACTTACATATTGTTAGTGAAAACGCCCCCAATTGAATATAGGTTTACACACACACACAAAAGAACTAAATATTCTACAACAAGCAAGGATAGATAAGTGGCAAGTTGGGTGTGGGTTTCATGAGAAATTATTGGGTGTCGGGTGGGTACCATGTAGCTGTGCCCACGTAGTACTCGAGCAGTGCGTCCGGGTTGTCCAAAAGTGTGTTGGACTGTCCAGATTGAAACTCTCTCTCTCTCCTCTCTTTGCCCCACCACTCTCTCTAAATCCGAGCCGTCCAACACCGAAATGGGCGGTCCGAATGCGTTACTCGAGCATCACGTGGTATCCGCTTAGCACCCAAAAATTCCTGGGGTTTCAGGGTCAAGCTTCCGTAAACTTCTGAGAGTCTGTTAATCTGCTACAAGAGAATATTACTTATGTCATCCCCATTCCACATTTTCACAGAGGAGTCTCGGATGAAAGCTTTGGGCATAAAATACCTGATCAACAACATATATAAGTTGTAATTCTGACTCTGTGGCAGTTGAAGGTTTATATCTTATTTCTTTTTTGTAATCTGAAAATCAAGAAAGACCAATGCCCTTCAAGTCTACACATTGGCTGACCAACTGGTGCTAGCTCAGTTGGTCAGGATTCTTGCATCACATTAAGAGGTTAGGAGTTCAAGTTTTTTTACCTGCGTGTGGGTGTTCTTTTATTGAGATTATTTCTTTCCCAAAGAGGGCTTGTAATTGGGTTGGATTTGTAGTAGTTGAGTTGTGGGGCTTAGTTATCTTGCGGACTCTCCTACAATTGATGAATTGGGGGATGGTGCTGGGCAGTAGTGGTGCTGCGCATCTCCGAGCCGTCGGTTCGTGCATCTGACGGCTCAGATCTCATCCGCCGTTCATTGTCGAGATGAGATCCGAGTAATCGGATGCACGATTCGACTGCTCGGAGGTGCATAGCACGGTCACTGCACATCACCAATCCGAAGTCCACAATTGATGTAGTGTCTCATGACTTGTACTTTGTATTTCATACATGATGTAATGATCTCTTCTACCAATTGACAAAAAAAAGTCTACACATAAGCAAACGGGCTTGTAGCTCAATGGCATCTCATGTTCCTTTCTTTGTGGGATGACAGTGCTCAAACCCCATGAGGAGCGTTGTATGGTCCAGGGCTGTGGAGAGCCTTTGGAACCCCTAATTCCTATGGTCTAGTTGCTACTAACTGTTAACTTCCCCTAACCTCTGTTGATATATACCACTTGGCAAAAAAAAAATAAAGGGTCTACACATCGTAAATGCGATGGGTTAATGCATTTTCTCCTATCGATTGAGAAGGTGTCCAGATTGTTAACTTCAAGATCCAAATTGGCTATGGGAGATGCGTGCCGAATACCCAACTAAAAAAAAGCTGAAAGAGTGGACAGTTCACCTTTCGGTGGATGCCAGGGCAAATCGAATAGGCTCATTGAATACTAGCCAAAGTTGTAGTACTAGAAATAGTCCGAATTAAATTGGTTGGTTAGTTTAGGCATTCATGGTTTCTTAGGTTAGCAAGTGTTGACAGATTTGAGCCTAACTTGGTGGCTGCACTGAAATTAATACTGTACCATTGGCCTACACAATACTGTATCAACATATGCAACCATTCTAGACAGATTTGTGGATGTCATAGAAAACATTCATAACCAGTGTTTGGATCAGTTTGAGTGCATTTCAAGTTCGATCTCAACTAATCCTAGAATCAGGAAGTTACGTACCGACCAAAACCATATCAAATAAAACATGCAGTTCCTCCTTAATGCTAATAGATTTTAAAAGAAATAGCGAAATACGTACAATAACACATACTATATTATGCATCTCTTTAGTTTTGTATTCAAGCAAATTATATTGCAAGGAAAAATTGATAACGTCGCGGTTAATTTGTTGACTTCACGTCAATACAATGTGTGGAGAGTAAATCTTAAAAGTAACGTGTGATACTACATAGGGAGAAAGGTAATTAAAATTCACCGATATGCCAAGTTGTTTAATGAAATAGGACTCTTGGTACCAAATTGTCGGAAGACTACTCAGAGAGAGAGAACATTGCATGTGCATGGGAATGACATAAAGCAAAGGAAACGAAAACAATCCATCTCTAATTTTAATCAACTGCGAAAGATCGTGTCATGAATAGTAGAATAAAAAAAATTTGTGCATAATTTTTTGATTTTTTCATTGGGAGACTTAAATATTTGTCCTGAGCTCCTAATCGACTTATATTTTTATCCTGGTCGGTTTGAACAGTAATATTTTCATTTACGCCGGCAATTCTAGTGGTCCGAATTGGAGAGAGATGTTGTGACTTTCACGTCAAAGTGTCGAACATGTCAACAAGTGGGGCGCAAAAATACTCGGTTGACTATTGAGATCAAACGAGGTCGCCCCCCAACATTTTTCACAAATCAAACTAGGGTGTGTTAGTAAATTAAAGGCTGTCCAAAGTTCTGCAGAAGTTAGGTATTTGTAGGAGTCTTGCTAGGTGGTCTCAGGAGATTGATTGGGTTATTCATTACCTCAAGAAGTTTGGTTTTCTTCCTTCAATTCTCTCTTTAAGTTGGCTATGACAGGATCAGTATACCACATTTGGAGGGCTACAAATGAGCGTAATTGTTATTATTATTATTTTTTGTAACAAGCAGCCATTCTCAGATGTTGTTTATGATCAAATTATAAAAATGTAAGGGACATGATCTATTCTTGGAAGAAAATTAGGATTAGCCATGGCAACAAGGTTTTGTGTAAAGCCTAGAATATCTCGGTGAAAATCTTATAGATATGATGATGTATAGTGGCTATTTATCTTGTTCTTTTGTGTTGAATCTTTATGTAGTTCCTTCTTGCATGGTTTCAGGGGTATGCCCCTTTGTTTTACTTGTTTTCGTCCCTTTTGGTAATAAAATCTATCTTTACGCCCCCAAAAAAAATCACACATATTCATATTAGAGAGGTACATACCAGGAGGAGAGGGAGAGCCCGAGGGAAGAGGGACCACAGGTGACGCGCGAAGAAGTACGGGAAAGTTCTAGAGCGGCCTGGAGGTGGGCTCAAGTGGCGGCGATGGATAGTAATAATTAAGACGGTGGAGTGAAAGGTGGCGATGGTGGGTGTTAGCCATGGGAGAGGGGCATGAGGGAGCCGAGGGACGGGGGAGGAAAGAGAGGTGGCCATGTGAACTAGAGGCCGTGGCGGTGGTGGTGATCATTAGGCCCGGCCATAGACATAGGCCCAGAAGGTGAGCGCCTAAGGCTCCAGTTTTTGGCCCAATAGTAGGGCCTCCAAATGCAAGTATTCAACAAATAGACTTCTTGGCGAAGTGGTAAGATGCGCGCGTTTAGAGGTATGAGGGTGTTCGGCCCTTGGTCGCATCTATTTTTTGACGTTAACAATGCTTGAACTTACCAAAATAGGTTTAGGAACACAACACGGAGACTAAAAACACACAATCTAAGGAACTTGAGTACAGCATTCCACCACTGAACCACAAGGTTATTTAGCTTCTCATATCGAAAAGTTATATTATATACTTACATATAAGAGACCTTATTTTCAAATCTCACCTAGGGCCTCGAAAATCTTAGGGCTGGACCTGGTGGTGATACCGAGAGGTGGTAATGTTGTGGTGGTGGTTGGGTGAGTGCACGGTGTGGTGCTATTTTGGGTGGTGATGGCGTTGGCCGTAGGTGATCGAGGGTGGTAGTGGTGATACCGTGGAGGGGTTTAACTACCGAGGTGAAACGGCTCACCGGAGGGGTGACTCACCGGGGGAGGAGGTGGTGGTCTGACGATCGAAGTTGCGTGCGAGAGGGTGGTATTCGGCTGGGAGGAAGAGGGAGAGGCGTGAGAGGAGTTTGTCTGGGAAATGGTGGTTGCCGGTGGAAGAAAGAGAGGGTACTGGTGGCTGTGAACAGTAGACCTCATATATACTACTATAATACAACTACCCATATTTATGGCATTGAAGGACCACCCAAACAGGCTGGAGAGTATTTGGTTCCATTTTCCAAACGTTTCATTTCAAGAAAATATCTATGCCTGACGACACTGAATCGTAGTAGTAATAATTTTTTTTTTTTTGGGATCTGCATAGTAGTACTATAGAAGAACGATATCAACCGTCCATTTCGGTATTGGATGGTCCAGATTTAATGAAATTTTCTTGGACCGTCCAATACACTTTGAACACGCGATTTACGTCCGTAAACAATTATTCACAGCTTTCTTTGTTAAAAGGTTTTTCTCATTTTACACATACACACAACAATATTTGGTATCCGATTGGTTACTCTAAATTATTGTAGACAATAAAAATTATTTCCAATCCAAGTGTGGTGACAGAATTTTAAGTTTTCTCATATAGTATTTAAAATTAAATTAGGAATGTGTTACAAAAAAACTCAATAGGTATCTTTTTTTTTTTTTTTTTTTGGGGGGGGGGGGGGGGGGGGGGGGGGGGGGGGGGGGTGGGGGAAGTCACTCAATAGTGTTGAAATGAAAGGAACTTAACTTTGTCCTTCTGTTTTTTTTTTCTAAAGAATAGAATAAAATACTTGCAAAATCTTTTAAATCAACTACTTACTGTCACTACATGAGCTAATTTACAAACATTATAGTTTTTTTTTTTTTGACAAGAAGCATTATAGTTTAGGGATGATGCTATGGTGTCCCCGGTCATTTTGGGAACAACATAATTTTTGGTAACTGGACCATTATAAATATAACCAAGACCAGTGATATATGTATAATCAAGGCCTTACAAAGGCATAATTCCAAAATCTCCAGAATTTTTTTGAGGATTTTGGGGGTTATGTCTTTGTACGGCTTTGGTTATACATATCTGGTCTTGGTCTTGGATATGCTTATAATGATCCGGTTATGCAAAAATTACAATGTCTCTAAAATGATCGGGAACACTATAGTTTTTTCCCATAGCTTTAGACTGTTGATCCTAATCGTTACTTTTCAGAGTGTCATCATAAATGATTCGTTTAACCTAAAATCTTACCGGCCTCCCCAATTCCTCATTCTCCACCGAACCACGTGCAAAGAAATTGTTCCAACTAATTTCATACACGCCTTCTCATTCTCTACCGAACCGTGTACTTTGGTGGAGAAGAAAAAAAGAGGAAAACTTCTACAGTGATTCGATGCAAGCGTATTTAGAATTAGGGGTGGGCATGCCTGACACGAAAAACAAAATAAATTCATATAATTGAGCTAAAAATAAACATTTTTATGGGTAATTCTATACATTGAACATTAGTTTGATAAACTGTCAACTAAAAAAAATAAAAATTTAACGAAAAGTAGGACTTTTTGATATGACAACACAACCCGACCCGAACATGACACGAAAGATTTGATAAGTTGAAAAATATTGTGAGATTTTATAAATAAGATTTTGATATATAACACGAAATTATTACCCACCTCTATTTAGAATCCTTGGAACGTACCACACAAAAAGGTGAAACTTATCCTCAGAGGCTCAGACAGTCTGCCGTAACCACTGAATAATTAGCAGATCTGGAAAAGGGCTTGGCGAGTTGCCTTCATTTGTGCATCTATACATGAACAAAAGTTTAGCTGCGGCCTATGGATTCTTAAATCTCCAAGCAACAACCTGATTCGACATGGCCTGAGTATTCTTCTGGTACAACTACTTTTGCCCACTTGTAATTCTTCAAATCCGTCAAATAAGCTGTGTGGGGCCCAGCAGATTTTCCGGAACCAACCGCTAGCAACTTCCCCTGCCACGCTGTCACGAAAGCCACCTTGCGCAATTCAGCTGGTAGTCCAGTTGTTATGGCACGTGTATTACAGCGAATCACCGCCTTCCTCACAAGTCGTCAAACACGTGGCAGCTTCTAAGAAGTTGTCTTGTTCCGAGTCCCACTGCCAAGTGACAACATCGAACGCTTGGGCATCTCGCTGGAAAAACCCTCGCATCTCGGTAGGGTACCCATTGATGACGTGAAACTTACATTGGTGAAAAACACCTTTACACCACTCCGGCGCTTTCGCCATGTTTGGCAATTGGATCCATTGATTTGTTCACCACATCATATGCCAACACGGATTTCAAGGCATTCTTGTCATCGTCATGGCCACCGGCTATGTACACCAATCCGATCATATTTCGAATTACATCTAGAGAATAATATTCGCCCATTTGGCATATCGGTCCCACAAAGCGACGTGGTAGAGAGAAAGTTATAGATAAACACCGAATTGCAAACCTACCACGAGAATGGATTGCAGCCGCCTATTCTAACTCCGATAAGGTGGCAAAACCTTGGTATTCCATCTGGAAACCATAGCACCGGCGGCAACTCAGACCAATACCTGGTATTTGGCTCGCGATAGCGAGTCGATAAAAAGGGGACCTTGAAAGCATAGCAAAGTGGGCGGTTCGGGTCGGGTATATCCAAGCTTGTGCCACCACTATGACTGATCGGGCCAACCCGGCCTGTTTCTGACTCCGGCAAAACTCCGGCAGCTCAATCTCGGCCTTCCAACCTTCGCATACGAAGGCAGCCACGGAGATTTGATCGAGAGGAATATGAATAAGGCATTCAAGGGCGACGTCGTTTGGTAGGCCCGTAAGGAGTTCCATGAAAGAGTACATGCACCAACAAGGAAAACTAAGATTTAAAAAAGGCACTTTCTAAACTTTAGAATCGCTAGTTCAACGAAGTAGTTCTTCGTATTCATAAGAGACATAAGATTTCACCCTGATATATGATTCTCCATCGCCCTCGGAGGGAGAGGGGAATTCCATGAAAGTTTTGCCAACTGAACTGAATATTATGGACAGACAGCATAGATTGCTAGTGAAATAATATCCGGTGTATAAGCTTCTTCCAATCACCTTGTTAGTGAAAAAGGCAGACTTGTCTTACGTGCTTAACGAGTTGTACCAAATATCTTGAGACACTTGGCAGCCGATATCCACCGGAGTTGACGGTACTTACTCTGTCACACAAGTAAGATGTGGCATAGAGTCACAAATATGTTTTGTTTCCTTGTTTAAACAGGGATGAAGGATCATTGTGCACATAACAAATTCCTAGACTCCTTGTACACCTACAGGAAGAACTTCATATCCCACAAGTAGACGATCCAGCGTTACACTGGGCTTTGAAAAGCTCAAAGGATAACAAGTCATGAATGTCTTACTATAGCAAGGTACTAGTACACACTTTTGAAAGACTAACCTAATTCTGATCACCGGATATTGCAGATTTCGAGAAGTATGCACCTGAACAGAGCATATGACCACATTTTCAAGCCAAACTAGATTACCGTGCTATGGCAGTACTCGTAGGGACACACTGACCACTATGGCAAAAGTAGTCCAAATACTCCAGACTCTCAATCATAGAAGTTAATCAAACTTATACCCAAATGAGGCAAAAATTTCAGCAGTACCCATCAAAGGAGATCTAATATAGTTAATACAACGTACACATTAGTACATTACAACAGATGAGGCTAAAATTCAGCTTCCCGACACTGGACATCATTCAGGCCAAAACAATCCAACCTACACAATCATATAAGTGAATCAAACTTATACGTCAGTTGGGGGCTGGAAGGGCCGGACACCCCCAAATTTTACATATTATTTAGTCAACTTGTACATTGTTTTGGTAGTCACAGTGGAGATAGCAAAATTTGATTCTAAAATTGCAAATAAAGCTAAATTTAGTCCTTAAAATTTTCCCTTAGCTCTTCAAAAATTTCTCTTTATCCTTTTTATACAACATAACCAAATATGAGCATTTCTAGTTACTAAGAAAAGAACCAAAGATTATATATAATGCATCATACAAGAAAGAACATAAAATGGTGACGGTCTATATAGTCGATAATAGTTCCACTTTGTCACTTCGGTTCCCAGGCCGGCCTGCGAGTAGAAGCAAATGAAATCAACCAGTCCAGCCTCAACAAGATACCGAATGACAAGACACCCAAAGTAGTGGTTTTTGAAACCTATAGTAATTGAACATGACAGCTGAACAGACCTAAGAAAACTTTGAAGTATTCCAGCACATACAGCGAAAATCAAATCACAACAGAAAAATCTTATTGACGAAGGACTCACTTTGAAGAATGCGCTCATATAAATTCTTTTGCCTTTAGCAACATTTCAAAGGTCTCATATGGATTAAGGTGCACTCACTGTCTGCCTCTGATTGTTTTGAGTTAATTATTTCACCAAGAATGCTTCCAAGGGGCTTAAGCTGGCCAACACAAAACCCTCTTTCGATCGCACTCTTCCAGAAGTTCGTCCTTTGCATTCAGTTGGTTCTCTCCTCTCCTTTGCACATATGCAAGTTTGTTCCACCCTACATGCTTCGAGTCTTTGCTCTTTATTTCCTTCCAATTGTGCATGTAATTATAAGTGTGTGAGCTTTTTCGTGCATATGCAGCCCCAACATGGAGCAGTGTTAATAGCAATATTCCCACGCATCCCTTCAATTTGAAGCCTTAAAGTGAAAGAAAAAACCAGCATTCATAGTAGCAGTACAATTTGACAGCTCACAGAAGTCTAAAAATGGAACTTATGCCAAATCTTATAGGCTAATAATCAAACCACAATGCACATGAAAGACATAGAATACATAGCATTACTAGAAGGCTAGAAGCACACACAACTGGAATATCAAACATTACCATCTTTTAGTGAATCCTAGCAGAAACATGAAACATAAGATTGAAAGGAAATCCTGCACAAACAAAATGAAGAACAAGAAACGAGTAGGCAGAGGGAAGATAGGCAAGCAAATACTGGCATGACAATAAACTACATTAGGTGCAACAGAAGGCAGATTCAGCCTAAATTAGTGAATGGAGAGGGACACGGAGAGAGAGTAACTCCTTCCAGCATCTGTATAACCTTCCTCATTTTGGGCCTTAATGAGGGGTCTTCTTGGATGCTCCACAGTGCAACCAACAAACCTATCCAACTTCTTTCGCTCATACAAGGCCACCATGTAGTCTACGACAAGAGCGTCTACTGTACCTTCCACGAAGCAGTCATAAGCCCAATCATTTAGAATTGCATTTTTTCCACTCTTCTCCGAGCCTCCACTTTTTCATCAACATATGATTTCTAAAAGCAGGACACCAAAGCTGTAGACATTGACTTTCATAGTTATTGGCACGTTTCTGAACCATTCAGGTGCAAGATACACTTTTGGTCCTCTTAGCATTCAAACAGAACATCAATTGATTGAAGAGGGTTGATTGAACTTTACACATCATGTGTGATCAGTGCAATGCATCTCACAAATGAAAAACCTAACAGTGGACAAAACAAGCTGCTTTCAAGACTAAAGTGAGATCACATAATTTTCCTCCTTCGCTCTTTTTGATAGAGCTTCTTGATTTCTGAGCTCCATTCTTTCATTCTGCATAAGATGCCATCCTGTCTTCTTCTCCGTCTTCATCTTTAAGCTTCTCAGTTTCCTCAGCACCATTCTCTTCGTTCTACAGAATAAGTGATCCATCAGTAGTACCCATATGCTCAGGAGCCCTCGCCAGTCTGTCAAGCAAAACAAGGGTGTCCACATATCTCCCCAGGTAAAGTGAATCAATGTACTGTTCTTCTTGTTGTACACTGACCTTGATTCCAAGATCCTTGACCTGTTTGCTTTCAGGGTCATAGGTAACCAAGGATCCCTCACTGGTCGCCATGACAAGGTCACCGTTCATTCTAAAGCCAACCAAACCATGCAACGCGTCCCCAATGTGAACTCTGTACAGCAAAGTCCAAGACTCTCCCACACCGTACTCTTTCATAACCCAAACGAACTCAGAACTATCTTCGGGGTATGGAGCAATATCGATTAAACTAAGCGAGTCCTGCAACGTCATCATGGTCCCACTTACCACACCAAACTCCGGCAACATCAACTCACCAAACTCCTCATCCTCAAACCCAAACGTCGTAATGCAGGAACGCTTGGTGTCTTCCAACGGTTTGCTCCTATTGCATAAATACCAATGCACAACCCCATTCAAATAGGGTTCTTCCTAGTACTTTCTCATGGATTCAAGCTAGGGTTCTTCCTAGTATCATGGATTCAAAAGTACTCTTGAGTCTGCTGAAAAAACAATTTGTAGGCCTTTCAGTCTAGTACTGGAATTATTTTTGCTGGAAGCTCCAATACCACTTTGGCCAGTTACAGAAATCAAAATAATAATAATAATAATAGTTCTCCTCTCACTCTGGTGAGGGCTGGAGTTTGTGGCCGATCGATGGTGATGCATTCCCATCGCTCTCGCCAACCAGCTCATATTTACAAAGAGCCGAAGAGGGCATGCACGATGCAATGATCTTCAGCCATTTTTATATACACACTGACTCTCTACATGGAAAAAAGGGAAGCTAGCTAGCAAGGTTGCTGCAGCCTCAATTCATCGTTTTCTCCATATTTTGCCAATCAAACACAACAAACCTACACCAAAAAAGGGCAAATTTAAGCAGTTAGGCGATTCATCATAAAACATGCATGAAACCTAGCCATGGGTTCAGATATGAAGTTAATTATCTCCAGAAGCTGCCAAACACTTGGAATTCATGAGGTTTCGATTTGGAAAAAGAGTCTAATGCTGGGGCTTACGACTCAAAATCTGAATTAGCATTTTTTCTGTCCCAAAAGAATTGTCCCAATTCAAAACTAAATGGGTAATATATATGGGATTTCCTCTTTTACCCTTCCATTTTTTAAATTTGTAGTAAAAAATTAAGACAAAATGAAGAGAATAGAATGTTCGTATAATAAATAATATTGTATAAATTATACAATATTATTATAAGATTTTTTGAATTATTCGATTTGGATTATCTTCTAAATTGGACTTTCTTTTAAGAATTTTGGGAATGTCAGATAGATTCGGACCTAGATTAGATCGATTCTTTTTTGAATCTCTATACGCGCAATTCCCGAGAGGCCAGAGGCAATTCTCCTATTCTTTTGTACATAAGTAAGAAAAGGTAATTATTGAATGGTAAAATGAGAAAACTAAGTTTTTAAAAGTGTAATGATTTTGTTCTCTTATATAGTTGAATTCCCCAAAAGGGACCAATGGGGACGAGGGAGTATTTTTTAAGTACTTATTTTTCGTTTTACGAGATAAGTCATTCTCTCACAATACATCACTTTAATTCAAAAAATAAGTACATTTTAGTCAGTGGAACACCCGACATGTTCGGAACATGTAAGTTGAGTCCTGGTGTACGTTAGGAGTTCAATATCTTGTCTCCCAAGCAATTCCAATATTTTGATGATTCCTCTGATGACAAATCCAAATCCAACTGATATCGATTTAACACAATCTTGCTACATTTTTATATACTATATAATGGAGTAGCAATCTTGTTCAATGGTACAATAGAACCATACATTAATTTCCATGTTGATGGCAACAGTTGGAATGAGATCGAACCAGCTTTTAGAATGCTTCCTGGTCTTTTTAGTTTAGAATTTTGATCACGCCCACAATGCAAATGAGGCCAAGTTAGGACGACCAAAGGACAGGTGAGCTCTGGCGACCGCGCTATTCACGTTTCAAATTTTTAGTAAAATTAGGGTAGGTTTTTATTCCAAAATGTTAAAATCATTATTTTGAACAACTCAACAGTACCCGCGCGCCCAACCAATAGTTTTGAGAAAAATAATGTAGCAATACTTTGATTGCTTATATATATGTAATTAAGAGAATAGTCTTGGTAGTATCTTTACAACTTATATTGACCAAAAAAAAAAACCTTATACTGACCAAGTTTACATTGCCTTTCATATGCTATAAATTTTACTTAATGTTCCCGCACTCAATTTTGAAATCTTGCATCCATCTTTACGCCAAGTGGAGAAAGTGGCCGCTGTCGCCACCGGCCACGACAATAATCAAATGTTCATTATCCTACTAGCTAGCTACTACTGTTTTTGTTTACTGTTAAACTATATAGGCTTAATTATAGTACTAGTTGTTATGGCTTAGAAGTGGCAGAGTAATTAATTAGGCTTAATTATAAATAATTGTGGACTTGTTTCCTACGACATAAACTTTTAAGGTTTAGAAATCATAGATTGGCGTGCAGGTTAACATTGTTAATTGAGGTGCATTGTACCATGCATAGAATTAAGCTAAAACTAGGAGGTTAGTTGTACACACATGCACACGCACATGTCACATGAGTCTTCGTAGACATAAGAAGACAATTTTACATAGGAGCTAGGTGGCTTCTCTTAGGTTGCAAGCAGATCGAGCAAAGCTGCAGCCGCTTTAGCCCTCCGAAGATTTACATATTGTAGGGGTACCATACAAAACGAAGGGTCTCATCTCTAATATATGCTTGAAGTTCCGAAAAAACAGAGCCGACTCTAATTGGGAGTGGACTGGACAGAGTGCAATCCAACCATCTATGACCCCATTTCAGGTTCACTACGAGATCAGACTCACTGATGTCGTAGACCTCGTTGTTTAGAACTATTACAAAAAAATCAAGTTGATTGAATAAAAATGAACACCTGATCTAAAAGCACATTTATCTCTTCAAGTAGAAATATAGGCTTGGATTGCTTCAATCATCACTGGTCAAAAGGAAGAAGAAATAAAGGGAGGAAAACAGAAAACTTCTTACACAAATGTGTGAAAGACAAACAATTTTCTTGCGGCCTAAATGGATTTTAAATCTCCAAGGAACAACCTGATTGGACATGGCCCGTGTATTCATCCGGTACATCTAGTTTTGTCCATGTGTAATTCTTCAAATCCATCACATAAGCTGTGTGGGGCCCACCATATTTCCCCGAACCAATCACGAGCAACTTTCCCTGCCACGCTGTCACGAAAGCCACCTTGCACAACTCGGCTGGTAGTCCAGCCAGGACTTGCCAAGTTGCACCGTCGCGCACGGTCACGTTGTTGTTATGGCACGCGTACAGCCGCGAATCACCACCCTCCACGCAAGTCGTCGGACACGTGGCTGCTTCTAAGAGGTCCTCTTGTACCGGGTCCCACTGCCAAGTGGCTACATCGAACGCTTGGGCATCTCGCTGGAAACTGCCTTGGCTCTCCGTGGGGTACCCACCGATGACGTGAAACTTGCCATTGTGGAAAACACCTTTACACTCCTCTCGTGATTTTGTCATGTCGGGCAATTGGATCCATGCATCTTTTACCACATCATATGCCAATGCGGATTTCAAAGCGTTCTTGTCCTCATCATGACCACCCGCAACGTACACCATCTGGACAGAATCTGAATCGCACCCAGAGAATAATCTTCGCCCACCTGGCATATCGGTTCCACAACGCCAAATGCCAGAGAGAAAGTTGTAAATAAATACCGAATTAGACACTTGCCACGAGAATGGGTCGCAACCACCTATCACCACAAGCTCCGATCCGACCCCGACAAGGTGGCAAAACATTGGTATCCCATTAGGAAACCTTGGCACCGGCGGCAACTCAGACCAATACCCAATTTCTGGCTCGCAAATAGCGAGCCGATAAAAAGGAGGCCCCGAAAGCATTGCAAGGTGGGCGGTCCGGGTCGGGTATATCCAAGCTTGTGCAACCACTATGACCGATCGGGCCAACCCAGCTTGCTTCCGACTCCGGCGAAACTCTGGTAGCTGAATCTCGGCCTTCCAACCTTTGCATACCGCGGAGCCAACGGAGATTTGATCGAAAGGAATGCGAATAAGACATTCAAGGGCGACGTTGTTTGGTAGGCCCGGAATGAGTTCCATGGGAGAGTTCAAGAACCAAACAAGGGAACTAAGATTGGGAAGGCAGTTTCTAAACTTTAGAGAGAGAGAGAGAGAGAGAGAGAGAGAGAGAGAGAGAGAGAGTTGGGGTGTGCAACAAGTTCAAGAATGTGTACATATATATAGAGACTGCTTGGAGACGAACTCTGCAAAAATTAATGCTGTGCTGCGGGGAATTAGTATTAATGGAGATAGAGAGGCAGATTCCTGTGGCTAAGACCATAAGAATGGGCCGAATGGCCATTGCAAATATATATATATTTTTTGTTCTTATTCAAATTTTTTTAGCATTTGTTAGTTTTTTATTAACTTTTTGTAGATTATTACTTCGTTATGACAAGAGTAATTTAAAAAGTACAAAATTATGATCAAAATCCAAATTATTTTGAATAAAGACCAAAAAATTAGCTTATTTTTGTTTTTATTCAAAAAATTTAGGTTTCAATCATAATCTTTTACATTTTAGATTCATCTCATCAAGAGAAATCAATAATCCACAAAAAGTTGACGAAAAACTAAAAAATGCAAAAAAAAATTTAATAAAAACAAAAAAAACAAGCCATTTATTTAGCCGAACAATTAGTACCAAAGGAGATTCCCATGTGCCTTTTAACATATAATTGAGCAAACATACTGTATTTTAAAAAAAAAATGGATCAGTTCTGTTAAAGTCAATGTCGTGGGAGAAAAAAAATACCACTTGGTTTCAAAGTCAATGGCGTACTTTTGCTTGATTCTGACCAAGTAGTTGTTGCAATAATTTTTTGATTTTGTCCTTATTTAAAAAAAAGCTGAATATATTTGCGACAAATTTTGTGTATTATGTGTTCGTCTTTACGAGAGGAATTGAAAAAATAAAAAAATTATGACCTCCACACAAATACTTGGGTAAATATCCAAGAAAAATAAAATAAAAAGTCGACTTTTCTGGTTTTTCTTGATATTTACTCTATTCGTCCTATTTTCATTGTTCATTTTTTAATTGCGTGCCATTTTTTTAATTACTTATGTATTTTAATATATAATGTTTTCATAATTTTGAAAACTTTATATTATAAAACTAATCAAGATATATTAAACAAGATTCATATTGCATATTTTTCAAGATTCATACTAAAAAATATAGGAAAAAAGACAAAAAAAGACAAACAGAATAATGAACAATGAACATGGGATGGAGGGAGAAGAGTAAGAAGATCGGAGAGGAAAATTAAGAAGAAGAAGAATCTCGCAGAGATTGAGGCTAAGATTGAAGTATAATAATAAGAAGAGGTTTCATTCCTCAATGTTCTTTAAGGAAGCTCGTAAGATGTTGGATGTTGGCACGACCTGGGGTATTGAACTTGAAGGTGGGAAGAATTATAATCTGAAGAGATTTGCTGAAATGCAAGAGAAAGAATTAAAAGATAGGATCCATACTTTAGATGATTTCGAGGAAGAGGATATCTCGGAAGATGATGATGGTTTCGAGGAGGATGCCTCTATCTCTGTGGCTTTTTGAACTCAAGATTGGGCGGTTTTGAGGTGTTTGGCTTATTTTGATTTTGCTTAGTGGCTATTTGTGTTTAGTTGGAAGTTTAGTTTAATTTAATTTAGTTTTGGTAGTGGGTGGAGAGAGAAATAGAGTAATGATTGAAGATATGGGTAATGATTGGAGAGAGATAGAGAGAGATGAGAAAATAATAATTTGAGAAATATAGTAATAATTGAAGAAAGAAGTAGGGTAATGATTGGTTTCCATAACTAAAAATAAAAGGGAACCGAACAAAGTGGTTTGGCTGTTTATTTGGTTTAGATTTGGCTATTTCTTTTTTGTTTGATTGTTTCAGCTTATTGTGGATGAGTGCTTAGGTATTAGGTGTGAGGCTCGTTTTGGGTTTTTGACGGTTGAGGTTATGTGGATGTGGATTTCATTGGTATTCAGTTGGCGTCTTACCTTCTTTTAGGTCTCGGGTGGCTTTTGCCGGTGTGCCCTTGATCCTTTTATCTTTGTAGGAGTAATCATTTACAAAGATTAATAAATTCTTTTTGCTTAGCGAAAAAAAAATGGGATGGAGGGAGTATTTCACAAAATACTTGTGTTGTGAAAGTTATAATTTTTTACTTTTTCGATTCCTCTCGTCAAGATGAACACACATAATACGTAAAAATTTGGCACAAAATTAACGTATACGATATTTTTTGATGAGGACAAAACCAAGTTTTTTTTTTTAGGAACACAAACTAACGTACAGTACTAATTACTATCACTGGTGAACGCCAGGTGGCATGTTGGGTGTGGGTTTCAGTGCTGCACGGCCTCCGGTGCCGCCTTGCCGGCATCGGTCCGACGATCAGAGACGTCCACTGCGTAGAACTCGTTGAATACTACAAGTGTACCAAAAATCAACCCGATCAAATATCGTTAAGTATCTCATCGGAACACATATAATTCAAAAAGAATGGATTCAATGGTTTTGATCCAGTGTTTCGTATCCATTAGGATTCATTTTTTTTCAAGTTATATACTGCGATGAAGTATTTAACAATATTTGATCGGGTTGATTTTTGGTACACTTGTAGTATTCGATGAGCTCTACGCAGTGGACGTCTCCGATCGTCGGACCGATGCCGGCAAGGCGGCGCCGGAGGCCGCGCAGCATGCTGCGCAGCAGCGCAGCACAGTCCCATGATCCGTTTCAGAGACAACTGGCCGACAGATCCAAATCACAGCTTCCGTAAGCTTCTGATTATGTTATTAATCTGCTAAGCAAGACTGTAAGCCTCGTCATTTAGCCCGACGGCTCGCCCTTAGCCCGCCCGGCCCATCGGGCTTTTACCCGGCCCGAGCCCGAGAAACGGGCGGGCTAGCCCGGCCTGTAGCTTGTAATGGGCGGGCTCGGGCCTATGAATTTTTACTCGGCTCGCCTATAGGCCCGGCCCGTGAGCCCGCCCAGCGGCCCGTCCGGCATACCCGTCCAAAAGCCTGCCAATAGGCCCGCCCATTAGCCCAAAATCCCAAAAAATCCTTTCTTTTTTTCCTTGATTTAGTTTTGCCCAAGGAAATTTAAGCCTGCCCGTTGGCCCGCCTGGCTTTTGGCCCGCCGGCCCCCCAATTGGGCTAGCCCGTGGGCCGGGCTTGGGCTTCAATTTATGGTCGGTGGCCCGCCCCGCCCTGCCCACCAAAAAGAAAAAGCCCGGTCGGCCCGGCCCGGCCCGATGATAACCCTTAAGCAAGAGGTAATAATGTCAATTTGTTTGGTTTACATTTTATAAAGTTATTTTTGCGAGTTGAGTGATAATGAGCGGAGAAAGATAGAAGGAGAGATTTATTAAAAACTGTGTCGAGAGTTAAAACTATGCCAAATTCTTTTCAATTAAACCAAAACCACCGCATTAATTTGTTCGCATCAGTGGCAGCTCTATGAATTTTCATCAAACTAGTCAATATGAAGCGAAAAGTCTATCGATTGTAGTGTAACGTATAACAAGATAAGAAATCTGTTGTACTGACATCACCTTTAAAATGTAGGACTACGTCCCCGTTCCGAAACACCTCTTTAAAAAATAAGTACTTATTTCATATTTTCAAACTAAAAAATAATATAATTGAAAAATAATTTTTCAATTTTTTTTGCACCGTATTAAAGATTTCGATGAGATCTATCAAATAAGATATATATATTGATAGAAAAATTATTTGCGTAAGTACATGATTTTTGAGCTTGAAATTACCTTTTTAAAAAATAAGTACCTTAAAAATAAATACTCCATGTTTGATGATTCTCTCATGTTTTCGTAGTATTTTCATTAGAGGTGTTATACGGTCGGTTTGATTCGGTTTGGGGTGGATTTGCCAGAAACCGATCGGGTTTGGGGTATATAATTCCGGGACCGATCCCGTTTGGTATTACTTTCGGTTCGGTTCGGTTCTGTTTGGTTCGGAGTGGATTCGGTCCAGTCGGGAAATTCAGTCGGACCGAATTAGGCTAGTTGGGCCAAAGATGAAAAATTAAAAATGGGCCAATTAAAAAACCCAACCTGCCCAAGTGATCCAAAAGAAGGCAGTCAGTCATAGGACGGAGGCGCTTGATCTGGAATTCCCCATCAAACTAGTGCATGATTAGAAACACAAGGGAGACTCCCTTGAGTTTATGGAAATGGCTATGATGCTCCCAAGTGGTATGGGAGCATCATACTCCCAATAAATTACAGACAACACTTACCATTCGCTAAGGCAACACTTACCATTCACTAAGGCAGAACTTACTACACTTGTGTAGTAAGTTCTGCCTTAGTGAATGGTAAGTGTTGCCTTAGCGAATGGTAAGTATTGTCTGTTCTGTGGTAAGTAATCCTTCGTTTTTTAGGTCGAAACCACCTCGTTTTGTAACAAAACCACCCTATTTTTAGTTTTTGGTTTTGATCTAAAGGCTGTGATTTATCCATTTTCAATCCAAAGGCTGTAATTCATTGGGAGTATGATGCTCCCAAACCACTTGGGAGCATCACAGAATTCTTGAGTTCGAGAAGGGTCTGTTACTGCTCTAAACTCACAAGAATTCTGTGATGCTCCCGAGTGGTTTAGGTACATCAAGGCTTTGCTACCCCTGGGACCAACTTTGAAAACATGAAAGGGACTGCTGGCTAGAGCCAATTGAGAAACAACCCTACCACTGACTTTCATCTGCCAAAGAAAGAAGAAAAGGGAAAGCTTGACAGAAAATAAATCAAGGGAAATGCTTGACATCTTAGAATCTTGTTTAGGTAAAAACTCATCATCAAAAGAATAGTAATACTTGAGAAAATGTTCCAAAATTGACTCGTTCATGGTTCTTATTAGTGTTGACAGATTGGAGCCCAACATGCTAGCTGCACTGCACTGAAATTAATAAAAAAAAAAATTTCATAACCAATATTCGGATAAGTTTGAATGCATCTCAATTGATTTCTGGAGTCATAGAGTTACGTACCGACCGAAGCCATCTCAAAGAAAACATGCAGTGATCCTCCTTAATGCTAATTATAGATTTTAAAAGAAATAGTGAAATATGTACAATGACATAAATATTATGCATCTCTTCAGTTTTGAATTCAAGCAAATTATATTGCAGGGATAATTGATAATGTCACGGTTAATTTGTCAACTTCACGTCAATACAACGTGGGGAGAGTTGGGGTGTTTGGATCCCTCTTTTTCAACTTTTCATTATCTTCTTTTCCCATTTTGGGTGTTTGGCTACCTCTTTTCAAAACACATTTTGGTAGAATGAGTTTGCAATTTTTGTGTTTAGAGAGCAAAAGGCAAAAAGAGGCCAAGAGGTGTTTTTCCCATTCTGGGATTAACGGCTTTTTCCCTAGCAATGTACAATTACCAAACTACCCACTCCTTTATTTGACAATTACTAAACCCATCCTTCACAGTAACCATGTTTCTGTCCACAGAAAATTTTGCTAGTTGGTTTTTTAGAATGTAGTTTTGTGGGTATACATTTCGTGTCGGAGTATTACCTATTCAGTGCGCATTTTTTAAGCTTGTGTTTGCTTTGTTTTTCAGTAGATATTACACTTAGTACAAAAAAATATATTTTATAATATACGTACTAAAAAATGCTGTATATTTTTTTTGGAGTACATATTACACGTTTTTTTTTTGGATTAGACGGTCAAAGTCTTTTTATGTTTTGGCAATTATTTCAATTTTACTTAAGCGTTCTTTTAATTAAAAATAAGAATGTACTTGGAGACTTTCAATTATCAAAAAAAATAAAGGAAGAACAAAAAGTACTTAACAAAAAGAAATAACATAAGCATTATTTCACATCATTATTTTATTTAATCGTTATTTCTTCCTAATTATCAAAAAAATTAAAAAAATAGTTGGAAACTTTCAATTAACGAAGAAAAAAACTACTATAATTGACAATATAACTTTTAACCATATTAAATAACCAAGGGCAACATGGTAAAATATAAACCTATAATTCATTTTCATTCCATATCTCCCAAACACTACTCATGTTGCAAAATACATTCTGTACACATCATCCAAACACTCTATCAAAATCAAAATACATTCTCACCCCAATCCAAAAAGCCAAAAAACTAAAAAGCTGAAAATGAAAAGCCAAAAAGTAGGCTCCCAAACAATCTTAAAAGTAACATGTGATTCTACATAGGGAGATCAAATGTAAAATTCGCGATAAGTCTCTTTCAGTCATTCCTAAGGTCTTTTTTTCTGCCTATGCCTTGTCCTAGCTTGGTCCTCCTCACCCTCTAATTAAGCCTAAGATCATGCATTACGCGAGAAAGAATGTAAAATGGTGAAGGTATATGCAGTAGGTCGATAATAATTTCACTTCGTCACTTTCGTCCTCTAGTGACGCAATGGAATTCACAAGAGATTAGTTAGCATACTAATTCAAACGAGACAAATATTTGAATCCACGAGTAACCTTGCGCACAAGGAAAATAAGAGAGAAACTCTGTGTATTATTGATGAATAAGTTAAGTAATACAAAATTAGATTACAACCCATTTTATAAGACTTAACACTAGAAACCCTAAAAACATGCTGAAAAACAAAGAGTCCTGGATTTTGGGGAAACTACCAAAATTGAAAACGGAAAATAAAAATAAGACTTTCCCAACTGAAACCTACTTCTACGGAATTAAGAATTATTAACGTTCTAAAACTTTCCTAAAATAGCAAAAATATTAAATTGAAGGCCTAATAAACGAAAGAATTAAGCCGAAATCCACCATTGGTCACAACTTAGGGTGGTCAGTCTTGACCGCAACGTGATTTTAAGTCAGCCCACCAAGTTCCGAGCTTGTCCAAATTTTGCCAAATCGAGTTCTCCGCAATTAAAGCTTGTTTGGCCTTCCGACGCTTTGACCAGTCCAATTGATCCATGAATTTAGTAGCTACTAGACATCACCTGGCCAGCCTGTGAGTAGAAGCAAATGAAATCAACCTGTCCAGCCTTGACAAGATACCGAATAACAAGACACCCAAACTAGTGGTTCTTTGAAACATATAAAGTAATTGAACATGACAGCTGAACAGACCTTAGAAAACTTAATTAGAACTATTTCAGCACATACAGCGAAAATCAAATCGTGACAGAATAATCTTATTGAGGAAGCACTCACTTTCAAGAATGGACATTGCGCAACGTTCCAAGGTCTCGTATTGATTCTAGTGCTTGGCCTTGTGCGGAAAATCATTGTTCAAACTTGGTTCTGAACTCGCATGATGCTGACTGTCAAATGAAGATATTACAAGGCTAAACCATAATATTTGTAAAGGAATGCATACTGGTAGAAAATTCAGTATCACTATTCCAACATTAGCTTGTATTTGACTAAATTCAAAGAAAACCGAGCCCTTTTATAGCCGAATGCTAGTCTTCGTTCTTGGAGATTTTTCATTCCCGTTGGAAGGAACTGGTGTATCGTTGTTTTCAGATGCTATAAAGCTCGCAAAGTCTGAGTTCAGGAGTTCTCCATTGCTACCTATAAAGGGATTTTGCCTGCTCCGAGTGCTTGTTTTGACTTCTCAATGCCTGAATGTGCACAAATACCAGGACATTCACTAAATATCGTTCTAACCTACGGCTTATGTGCGGTTTACTGGAAAGCTCGTCGGAATGGAACGGAATGGTCCTTGTAATGGAATACCCATTCTAATGTTTGGTTCACCGACAAAATAAACGCAAAATAGGAGAATGACCATTCCATCCATTCATTTCTCCTCTGTTTTTCACGGAGGCATACCTATAGACATGAGAATTAATTTTTCGAGAGCACAACATCAGGATGGAGCTTGCAGCCTTTATTATCATCCTCACGCTGGCGGGACCTTTGATTCCTACAACCGAAGGGTTGGAGGCACCTAGGACCACTTCTAAATGCACGAAAGGGCGATATTCCATCTCATTTTTGCTATACATATCGGTATTCTAGGCGTATGGATTACAGTATCCATTCCTTCGAGGCACCGTTACTGCATTTATTGGCATTAATTGACACATTAGTCGTTCTTATTATAAGCTTCATTTTCCTGGAGTCATCATCATTCTAGTCTATCAACCACCCAAGTCGTGAATTGGAACGAGAGTTCCGTTTTCGAGACTAATTCCTATCCACAAGGACCACAACCACATGTAGAAATTAGAATGGATGCAAGTATATTCATAATGCATTCCAAATTTCATTCCATTCCTGTCCAAAATCATTCAAGAAGCCTAAATTGTAGAGCGACATGTTACCAACAATCAAGTCATTCCAAACTTATGTACTCAAGGTTTTGAATTTTGGCCATGGCCTGTCTTATTGGCCGGTACGTGATGGTATTTTAGCCTTCTAATACCATTACATCCCGATATACCGTAGAGATGGAAAATCGTATCCGTAACAGGCCGGTTCCTGTTATTCATCGGTCTATTTCCGATACTCAACCGTTACAAGTGATTTAGGCACTTCAACTCTTTTTGGTAAAAAAAGAAGATTTATCACGTTAGTATCGTTCGATACTCCCGATGTTGGGCACCGCAACAATTTTCATACACTAGTATATTTGAACAAACTTCATGCAAAAAGAGAAGAAAAATCATTCGTAAGCCGAGGTACAATCTGAACACACGAATAGATCTAGACTAGTATTTGGTTGAGAAGAAAAAGAGGAAAACTTCCACAGTAATTCGATAAAAACGTATTTAGAACCCTTAGAACCACACAAAAAAGTGAAACTTACCCACAGACCGTCATTCGTAAGCACTGAATAATTACCAGAAGAAAAGGGCTTGGCGGGTTGCCTACGTTTGTGCATCTCTATCTCTCTACATAAACAAAAGTTTAGCTGTGGCCTATGGATTTTAAATCTCCAAGCAACAACCTGATTCGACATGGCCCGAGTATTCTTCTGGTACAACAACTTTTGTCCACTTGTAATTCTTCAAATCCATCACACCAGCTGTGTGGGGCCCACCAGATCTTTCGGAACCAATCACTAGCAATTTCCCCTGCCACGCTGCCACATAAGCCACGTTGCACAACTCAGCTGGTAGTCCAGCTAGGACTTGCCAAGCGGCACCGTCACGCATAGTCACATTGTTGTTATGGCATGTGTACAGCCGCGAATCACCACCTTCCACGCAAGTCGTCGAACATGTGGCAGCTTCTAAGAAGTCGTCTTGTACTGAGTCCCACTGCCAAGTGGCCACATCGAACGCTTGGGCATCTCGCTGGAAACTGCCTTGGCTCTCCGTGGGGTACCCACCGATGACGTGGAACTTACCATCGTGGAAAACACCTTTACACTCCTCTCGTGGTTTCGCCATGTCAGGCAATTGAATCCATGCATCTTTTACCACATCATATGCCAACGCAGATTTCAAAGCGTTCTTGTCCTCGTCATGACCACCCGCAACATACACCATCTGAACAAAATCTGAATCACATCCAAAGAATAATCTTCGCCCACCTGGCATATCGGTTCCACAACGCCACGTGGCAGAGAGGAAGTTGAAAATAAACACCGAATTGCAAACCTGCCACGAGAATGGATTGCAACCGCCTATCGCCACCAGCTCCGATCCGACTCCGACAAGGTGGCAAAACCTTGGTATCCCGTCCAGAAACCCTGGCACCGACGGCAACTTAGACCAATACCCAGTTTTCGGCTCACAGATTGCGAGTCGATAAAAAGGGGGCCCTGAAAGCATTGCAAGGTGGGCAGGTCGGGTCGGGTATATCCAAGCTTGTGCCACCACTATGACTGATCGGGCCAACCCGGCTTGTTTCCGACTCCGACGAAACTCTGGCAGCTCAATCTCGGCCTTCCAACCTTTGCATACAGAGGCGGCCAAGGAGATTTGGTCAAGAGGAATGCGAATTAGGCATTCAAGGGCGACGTCATTTGGTAGGCCCGGAAGGAGTTCCATGAAAGAGTTCATGCACCAACAAAGGAAACTGAGATTTAAAAAAAGGCACTTTCTAAACTTTAGAGACAAGGAACATGAGAGAGAGAGAGAGAGTGTGTGTGTGTGTGTGTGTTGGGGTGCTAGACAAGTTCAAAAACGTGTGTATATATAAGATAGATACACAGAGGTAAGCCGTGAGTTGGTTCTAGAAATGGTTAAATAGAGAAACAGTCAAACAGGGAGTTAATGACTTAATGTAGAGAGACATATTCAAATGGCCAAGACCATAGAAATGGACATGTCAGAAACAGTCAAACAGAGAGAGTTAACGTAGAGAGACGTATTCAAATGGCCAAGACCATATAAATGGACATGTCAAAAAATTTATTAATCCGTACCATAGAAAATTTCCATGTGGCTTTGACTAATAGTTAGGATGATCACATAAGATATTAAAAAAATGGATCAATTCTGTTAAAAACTTCATATATGCTACTGTTTGAGTCATTGAATAGAATTGAGTCAATATCATACTTTTGCTCGATTCAATTGAATAGTAGGATTTCAAAAAATAAAAAGAATATCTTGCAACAAGCAAGGATGGATACTTACAACTTCATCCCACTAGCGAAGGTCTAGTAGTCTTGGGGTACCGCCATGTAGAGCCCAAACACCCTTTTTCACCACAAATTTTTGTAGGGTACGCACGCTTGTATCATTCCATTCTTCTTAACAATTACATCAAAACCACTGTATTAAACCTGCCATACATATCAAAACAAGATGGCTCACAAGCCTCACATAACAAACGCCAAAACTGAGATACATATTTACTTTTCTAAAAAATTGATTGTCGTCTCCGAATTCAGACTATGTTTTTCAAAATGCACAATTATACAGTTTCTAATAAGAACAATATCATCAAGATGCAGGCATTTCTGTTTCATGCGCAAAGGTAGTAGAAAGAGTTAATGGATTCAGAGAAAACAAATGATCAAACAAGAACATATCTTTTCCTTAGAGAAGCACGAAGAGGATGAGTCAATAATGCTTATGAAGGAAACATAGAGATCACTTTACAGAACTGCTAGTTCAACTGGTTCTTTGTATTCATAAGAGACATAAGACTTCACCCTGATATATAATTCTCCATCGCCCTTGGTGGGAGAGGGAAATTCCATGAAATTTCACCAACTGAATGTTATGGACAGACAGCACAGATCGCTGGTGAGATAATATCCGGTCTATAAGCTTCTTCCGATCACCTTGTTAGTGAAAAAAGCAGACTTGTCTTACGCGCTTAACGAGTTGTACCAAACATCTTGAGACACGTGGCAACCGATATCCACAAGAATTGATGGTACTTATTCTGTCGCACAAGTAAGATGTGGCATAGAGTCATAAATATGTTTTGTTTCCTTGTTCAAACAGGAATGAAGAATCGTTGTGCACATAACAAATTCATAGACTCCTTGTACTTCTACAGGAAGAACTTCATATCCCACAAGTAGACAGTCCTGTGCTACACTGGGATTTGAAAAGCTCGATGGATAATAAGTCATGAATGTCCAATAGCAAGGTACTAGTACACACTTTCGAAATAATAACTTAATTCTGATCACTGGAAATTGCAGATTTTGAGAAGTATGCGCCTGAACAGAGCATATGACCACAATTTTCAAGCCAAACTAGATTACCGGGCTATTGAATGATGAATAATAGCCAGTAATCGTAGCAACACACCGACCACTAAGGCAAAAGTAGTCCAAAAACTCCAGACTCTCAATCATAGAAGTGAATCAAACTTATACCCAAATGAGGCAAAAATTTCAGCAATACCCGTCAAAGGAGATCTAATATAGTCAATACATGGTACACATTTGTACATTACAACAGATGAGGCTAAAATTCAGCTTCCGGACGTTGGACATCATTAAGGCCAAAACAATCCAACCTACCCAATCATATAAGTGAATCAAACTTATACGTCATTTGGGGGCTGGAAGGGCCCGACACCCCCAAATTTTGCATATTATTTAGTCAACTTGTTCATTTTTTTTGGTAGTAACAGTGGAGATAGCAAAATATGATTCTAAAATCGCAAAAAAAAGGCTAAATTTAGTCCTTACTTCAAAATTTTCCCTTAGCTCTTCAAAAATTTCTCTTTATCCTTTTTATACAACATAACCAAATATGAGCATTTCTAGTTACTAAAAAAGAAACCAAAGATTATATATAATGCATCATACAAGAAAGCATGTAAAATGGTGAAGGTATATATAGTCGATAATAGTTCCACTTTGTCACTTTGGTTCCTGGGCCAGCTTGCGAGTAGAAGCAAATGAAATCAACCCGTCGAGCCTCAACAAGATACCGAATGACAAGACACCCAAAGTAGTGGTTTTTTGAAACCTACAGTAATTGAACATGAAAGCTGAACAGACCTAAGAAAACTTAGAAGTATTCCAGCACATACAGCGAAAATCAAATCACAACAGAAAAATCTTATTGAGGAAGGACTCACTTTCAAGAATGCACCCATATAAAATTCTTTTGCCTTTAGCAACATTCCAAAGGCCTCATATTGATTAAGGTGCACTCACTGTCTGCCTCTGATTGTTTTATGTTAATTATTTCACCAAAGAATGCCCCCAAGGAGGCTTAAGCTGGCCCAACACAAAGCCCCCTTTCGATCGCACTCTTTCAGAAGTTCGTCCTTTGCATTCAGTTGGTTCTCTCCTCTCCTTTGCACATATGCAAGTTTGTTCCACCCTACATAATTCAAGTCATTGCTCTTTATTTCCTTCCAATTGTGCATGTAATTGTAAGAGTGTGTGCCTTTTCATTCGTATGCAGCCCCAACATGGAGCAGTGTAATAGCAATATTCCCATGCATCCCTTCAATTTGAAGCCTCATAGTGAAAGAAAAAACCAGCATTCATTAGTAGCAGTACAATCCGACGGCTCAACGGAAGTCTAAAACTGGTAACTCATGCCAAACCTTATAGGCTAATAATCAAACCACATTGCACATGAAAGACTCAAAGACATAGAATACATAGCATTACTAGAACCACATACAACTGGAATATCAAACATTACCATCTTTTAGTGAATCCTACCAGAAACAAGAAACATAAGATTGAAAAGAAATCCTACACAAACAAAATGAAGAACAAGAAACGAGTAGCCAGAGGGAAGATAGGCAAGCAAATATGGCATGACAATAAACTACATTAGGTGATGCAACATAAGGCAGATTCAGCCTAAATTAGTGAATGGAGAGGGACACAGAGGGACAGTAACTCCTTCCAGCATCTGTATAACCTTCTTCATGGAGGGCCTTAACGACGGGTCTTCTTGGATGCTCCACAGTGCAACCATAACAAACCTATCCAACTTCTTGGATGATCGGTGTGCTGCACTCCTCATGTAAGTACAGGAGTCCTGTCGAGCAAAACAAGGCTCTCCACGTATCTCCCCAGGTAAACTGAATCGATGGACTGTCCTTCTGGTACTTCAATGCAGTGGATTCCAAGATCCTTGAGCTGTTTGCTTTCAGGGTCATAGGTAACAAAGGATCCCTCGTCAGTCGCCATGACAAGGTCACCGTTCAATCTAAAGCCAACCAAACCATGCAACGCGTCACCAGTGTGAACTCTGTACAGCAAAGTCCAAGACTCTCCCACACCATACTCTTTCATCAACCAAACCCACCAAATGAAATTATTACTATCTTCGGGGTATGGAGCAATGTCGATTAAACTAAGCGAGTCCTGCAACCTCATCATGGTCCCACTTACCACACCAAACTCCGGTAACATCAACTCACCAAACTCCTCATCCTCAAACTTAAACGTCGTAATGCAGGAACGCTTGGTGTCTTCCAACGGTTTGCTCCTATCGCATACATACCAATGCGCAACCCCATTCAAATAGGCAACTGGGTCGTCGAAGGGGGGACCTATCCGAATGCCCTTAGTACTAATCTCTCTCCAAATGCCGGAGTTGACAGAGTAAACCCCAGCCCAGGGCTGCCCTTGGACTTCTAGGGACATAATCCCAACCACCATGTAATCGTTTCTCAACTCGTCGTACTCAAACCCTAAATTGCAACAATGTCCCGGGCTAAAGCTAAAGCTGTCACTGCTGTCCCTCGGTACAGGAACCACCACGCTTTTTCCAACCAAAGGGTTCCATAAAAGTAACTGATCCGACTCATCTCGCGACGCACCATCAAAGAGACAGACCAAACCGTTGCAACTGCCTACGACTTCGAAACAAGAGCCCGAGCTCTTGAACGGGAAAGAGGGCTCTGTGTACTCATTGAAAGAGGAGTTGTCGTGGTCGAATCGAACAGAGAAATGCTCTACGAGGTGAGAAGAAGGGTGGTTGGAGTCCTGGGTGCAGTACCTAACGAGTGCGTAAGGAGGAGGAGGAGGAGGAGTTGCTAAGGTTTTCTCGAGGTGTTGAGAAATGAAATTAGGGTTTGTGATAAGAGCGTACCAGTGCTTGCATACGGTCCTGCATCGCAACAGGGTCTTGACGGGAAGCCTCAGTAGGACGTCCGTGAGCACTTCTGGAGGAAGGTAGTAGTCCGACATTTTCTCTTTCGTTTTGGTCTGATCGTTGCAGAGCAGGATCGACTATCGAGATCGAGAGAGCAATTCTGCAGACGCAGAGAGAGAGAGAGAGACGCTGAAGGAACAAGACGCTGAAAATTGAGAATTATGATCCTTTAGTCGCAAAATTATGCTCCTATAGTCAATTTGTTTTTCCCAATTTAATTTAATGAGCTCATTTTGAATGGATATAATTTTATAAACCCACCTTTAAAAAAAATTACACACAACTCTTTGGGATCTCTCTTTTAGCGTATTTTTAGAGGCCGAAAGTCCTGCTCGCCTTTACTCTTCCCAGTAAAGTAGTAATATTTAGGCTGTATCCCTGTGAACTTAACTTAAATTTAAAAATTTTGTTCTTAGTTAATTTTTTTTTTAATTTGTTAGGTTTGCGTCAAAGTTTTATAGATTATTGATTCGTCTTGACGAGAGGAATTAGAAAAAGAATTTTTTTTTTACTTTTACCCAAATATTTAGAGAAATAACCACTTTTTAACCCAAAAAGCGATTTCTCTCGTCGAGACGAATCAATAACCCACAAAAGTTAGGCACAAAACTAATAAATACAAAAAAAATTCAAATAAAGGCAACTTTCAAATTTAAGTTAAGGCCACGTTTTGGAAACCTTCTTAAAAAATAAGTACTTATTTTGCCACTTTTCATTCAAAAATAAGAAGGGTCATTCCACAAAACTCAAAATAAAAAGTTCCTTTAACATTTTCAAACTCAAAAATAATGCAAATGAAAAAAAATATCAATTTTTTTTTGCACCGTATTAAAGATCTCAATGAGATCTATCAAACAAGATCTATAGTGGTAGGAAAATTATTTGCGTAAACACATGATTTTTGAGCTAGAAGTTGCCTTATACAAAAAATAAAACTATTGCTATGATAATGGGCGCCGGCTTTTGAGTTAGAAGTTGCCTTATACAAAAAATAAGACTATTGCTATGATAATGGGCGCCGGCAGAGGGAAATCATACCGGTGGCCTCGCTGGGCCGTCTCCGGCCATCAGACGGCTGATCCGAGCCGTCCAAAAATTCTATAAAAAAAAAAAACCGAGGGGGCCCTGTATGGAATCAATAGCATCTGAGGTGTGTACGGTGCTTGATCGGAGAACCCCTTTTCCGTGTATATATGATCAAGCACCCTACACGGAAAAGGGGTGCTCGGATCAATCACCCTACACACCTCAGATGCCGTTGATTCCCGCAATGGCCCCCTCGGTTTTTTTTTTTAGAATTTTTGGACGGCTCGGATCGGCCGTCTGATAGCCGGAGACGGCCCGACATGGCCGCCGGTACAATTTCCCTTCCCGGCTGATCGGTACCTATATAAATTCTTCCAAAATAAGTACCAACCCTCTTATTTTTAAGGAACAAACCTTCCTATGACACAAAAAATAAGTTGTTATTGTGTTTCTGGAACAGGGCCTAAGTCCATAAGACTTATCAAAAAAAAAGTTAAGTTCATAAGAATGCAGAGTGACCATTAGAATTGAAAATCCAATCCAAACAGTCCCTACTTTGGGAGTCCCAAAGAATACAAGTCATTGAACCAAATACTAACACTTGAGGACTAAACCCCATTTGAAAATAGATAATCACCATCTCACCGTCACCTGCCGATAATGGCAGCCATATCGTGACACCGCCCACCGTCTCAGTCCTTTCCTAACCCTCTCCCGCTATCGCCACCCTTCCACAACCAGCCCGCACCATGCACCAATTTCCTAGATGGATAGACTAGTATGATCAGTTTCTATGTCCTTACATATTGTTATTCGATGGAGCAACCGAGCACATCTCGAGTAGTATTTCTGTATTTGTAATGGTTCATTTTTGGGTTAAAGAAATTTGGTAAAACACTCACTCCATACTTCACTTATACTTGTGCAGCCCAGCAATGGTGATCAATGAAGCCCTGCGTCCATATCCCACCAGTACCCATGGCGTCAAGAGAAGGCTTAAAAGACATGAAAATCGGGTCGCACCTCGTGCCCAAGGGCATCAACCTGCAGTCTCTGGTCCTAACAACCTGCACGGATTGGGAAAGGTTTGCCCATGGAGAAGTTTTTGGGTGCCGAGCGGATACCGGCTCCCAACAAATTCTCTAGCCGATGGGATCAAAGGCGCGTTAGCTTCCCCACATGTACATGCTGTTGGGGTCGGCCGGGGTCTGCTTGGGTCAAAACTTGGCCTTGATCTAACTGAAAGTGCTACTTGCTCTTGTAGTGTCAAAGCTCCCATTTACCCGTTTCACCAAACTATATATCCACTCACCGGCTGTTAGGCTGGTTATTGAGCCCAAATCTGGAGTCAATCTCTTGGTTTAGGGGGTTCGGATGAGTTTTGGAAAGTTATTTAGTACTCCAGAAGCATTGCTCCTAATTTCTCTCAAAAGAATGGTGCGTGCCATTAGGGGCCTCCTTTCTCTCAAGTGAATATATGGTACGTGCCATTAGGAATAGCCCCCCGGAGAGCAATGGTGATTGTACTTCCAAAAAGTTGTGAATCTTGTGATTAACCTTCGGATGAAAGACATATTAATTGTGTTTTTTTTTTCTTTTCACGGTTATTAATTCGTGGGTTAAAAATAAAGAAATGATAATACTAAAACTATTTTTGTTGGTGTCAAAATTTTAGTGCATAAAAAGCTTATACCATGAGCAATTTATAAGACTTTTATGCATTGAAGTTTTGGCACAAAAAAAAAAAACCATTTTGGCATTATTACTACCTTAAATAAGGTTGTATCCATTCATTGGGATCCTTCAGTATATTTCTCATGGATTCAAGGGTTCTTCCTATTGCAGATTCAAAAGCCTCTAGTCTGCTAAAAAACAATTTGTAGGCCCTTCTGTCTACTGGAGTGATTTTGGCTCGAAGCTCCAATACCAGTTTCCGCTTACAGAAATCAAGAATTGGTGATGGCGCCGTTTTATAGGAATGGGAGCGGCTGTAGTGCACTTGCCGTGTGGCAGTACGGACGGCTTGGATTTAATCCGAACTTTTACAAATCCTAGCTATCTATTATCGAAATAGACGGCCGAATTGATCGTAGTACACATATACGGGGGTGCACTACAGCACCCCGAGTCCCATTTTATGTTGAAACAATATTTACCTATGACATGAAAAACTTAGATTGTGTTTTAGGTTTGCAATCTTGCTCTGTTTGGAACTCATGAAAAGAAAAGAAAAATAAAAGAAAATGAGAGGAAAATGGAACTGAAAATTTACTATTCACTACACTTTTAAAATTTTTATTTTCTTCACTCTTTTTCTTTAAACCAAACAATGGAAGAGAATTTTTTTTATTTTTTCTTTATTTTCCTTTTCTTTCCATGATTTCCAAACAGAGCCAAAACCCCACCGTTTCTCTCTTTAACCCGATAGTCTGAAGAAGTGCGCTCCCTCTCTCTCTCTCTCTCCCTCTCTCCCAAAATGTCCGACTATCTGCCTCCAGAAGTGTTGATAGATGTCCTCAAGAGGCTTCCCGTCAAGACCCTCTTGCGATTCAGGAGCGTATGCAAGCAATGGCATTCTCTCATCACAAGCCCTAATTTCATCTCTCAACACCTCGATAGAACCCTAGTCACTCCCCCTCACACACTCGTTAGGTACTGCATCCAGGACCCGAACCACCCTTCTCACTTTGTAGAGCATTACTCTTTCCGATTCGATAACGACAATGCTTTTGATGAGTACAGAAAGCCCGAGTTTCCGTTCAAGAGCTCGGCTTCTTATTTCAAAATCGTTGGTAGTTGTAACGGGTTGCTTTGTCTCTCTGATGGTGAATCGGGAAACAAGTTGAATAACTTACTTCTATGGAACCCGATGATCGGAAAAAGCGTGGTAGTTCCGTTACCGGGGCTAAGCTTTCTGTCGGGATATCGTCCCCCTTTTCGTAATTTTGGATTTGGGTTTGATGAGTTGAGAAACGATTACAAGTTGGTTGGGATTATGTCGCTAGATTTCAAAGGATTGCAGCCCTGGGCTGGGGTTTACTCTCTCAACTCCGGCATTTGGCGAGAGATTAGTACTAAGGGCCTTCGGTATGGTTCCCCCTTCGAGGAACCGGTGGCGTATGTGAATGGGGTTGCACATTGGTTTGTAACCTATAATAGAAAACTGTTGCGGGACACCAAATGTTCCTGTATTTTGACGTTTGGGTTTAAGGATGAGGTGTTTGGTGAGATGACGTTACCAGAGACGGGAGGCACGGAGCAAAGCGGGGTCATGACAAGGGTGCAGGACTCGCTTGCTTTCATCAATATTGATGAAGACTACGGCAGAGATGGATATCATCTCATTTTTGGGGTTTGGGTGATGAAAAAGTATGGTGTGGAAGAGTCTTGGACTTTACTATTTCAAGTTCGCAGTTTTAGTAACGGTTTGGATTGGCCGGTTGGCTTTAGAATGAATGGTGAACTTGTCATGGAGACAGGGGCTGCATCCTTGGTTTCCTACGACCCTGAAAGCAAACAGGTCAAGGATCTTGGAATCAAGGGCAGCGTACAAGAAGAAGAACAGTTCATTGATTCAGTTTACCTGGGGAGATACGTGGAGACCCTTGTTTTGCTCGACAGAGTGGCGAGGGCTCCTGAGCATATGGGTACTACTGATGGATCACTTATTATGTAGAACAAAGAGAATGGTGCTGTGGAAACTGAGAAGCTTAAAGATGAAGAAGGAGAAGAAGACTGGATGGCATCTTAATTCGTATGCAGAATGAAAGAATGGAGCTCAGAAATCAAGAAGCTCTATCAAAAAGAGCAGAGGAGGAAAATGGGAAAGGAAAGATATGTGATCTCACTTTAGTCTTGAAAGCATCTTATTTTGTCCACTGTTAGGTTTTGCGTTTGTGAGATGCATTGTACTGATCACACATGATGCGTAATGTTCAATCAACCCTTTTCAATCAATTGAATGCTAATAGAAGTAAGGTTATGTGTGGATATGTCGAAGAAAACAAGATCAGTTGCATATTAAAAGATTATTGACAGTTTAATCTAGTAACTGTGATGTAAATGCTGAGACTGTAAAATTGTGTAAATGAAGGATACATCCATCTCTGGTACAGTGTTAGCCAAGACTTGTGGTTGAGAGAGCAAACGCACCATTTGGTGTCACAATGTCTCTCATTTTTTGTTTGGTACGTCAGATGTTGTTTGTCATATTTATATTATAGCTTACTACAGTGTCTTTCCAAACTAAAGAACAGTAATGTACATTTACGATTTTGTTGCCATTTTAGCCCAAATTTAGACCATTGAATTAAACCCGTCTTGTTTTTAGATAAAGATCTATTCGCCTGGATATTATGAGTATATTCCCCAAGTATGTCCACTCAAACTATGGCTTCTCTTTTACCCATTTACCCAAGTTACCAAGTATGTCCACTCATCTGCTGTTAGGCTGGTTATTGAGCCCAAATCTGGAGGTCAATCTCTTGGTTAGGACTTAGGAGGCGCGGATGAGTTTTGGAAAGTTATTTAGTGCTCCCGAAGCAATGCTCCTTTCTCTCAAACGAATGGTACGTGCCATTAGGGACCTCCTTTCTTCAAACGAATGTTACATGCCATTAGGAGTAGGCCCCATGAGAGTAATGTTGATTGTTCTGGAGTGTTTGTCCTTCGGATGATAACCATGAAGTGTGGTTATCTTTTTTTGATTATTAATTCGTGGGGTTAAACGGAAGGTTGTATCCTTTCATTGGGATCCTTCAGAATGAATTAAGACTATATAATCTATGTATATTTCTCATGGATTCAAGGGTTCTTACTATCGCAGATTCAAAAGTCTCGATTCTGCTGAAAACCAATTTGTAGGCCCTTCTGTCTATTGGAGTGATTTCTGCTTGAAGCTTCAATACCAGTTTCTGGTTACAGAAATCATGAACTATATCATAGTTGTCCCGTATACATCTTCAATCGAACCATTGCCTGCTCTCCTCTCACTCTGGTGAGGGCTGGACTTTGTGGGCTTGTGGCTTATGGTGATGCATTCCCTTTGCTCTCACCAACCTCGAATTACAAATAGGACACGATGCATTGATCTTCGACCATTTATCTACGTACAGACTCTACATGGAAAAAATGGGAGCAAGTAGCTCCCTCAATTCATCATTTTCTGCATATTTTGCTGAGCAAATACAACAAACCTGTACCAAAAAGGGCAAATTTAAGCAGTTAGGCGATTCATCATAAAACACAAAACTTAGCCAGCGTTCGGATATAAAGTTATCTCCAGAAGCTGCCAGAAGGAAAAATTCGGAATTCATGAGGTTTTGTCTTAGAAAAAAAAGTCTAATGCTAGGGCTTAGGGTGCGTTTCCCCTATATATATATTTTTTTGTTTTAGGCTAATGACAATAGTCAAGTCGTTTCCTCTACATGGTATTTGAGTTGATGTATGTGAAAAGAATGACCTGTCTAGATTTTCTTGAAAACATGGGCTTTGTCCATATAGTTTAGTGAAACAACCCCTTACTGAGAAAAACATAAAATCAGAAGCAACATTTGTGATTATAAACTTACTGCTTCCTCTCCCGAAATGGCACGAACCTTCTCTGCTCCGGCTGCCGAAACGCCACCTTCGCTAATTACCTGAGTTGGTTTCCTGATTATCACCACTTTTTGTCAATCTTGAACTTGTATATTGGTAGACTTTTATGGATTCTGGGGTGGCTCTTCTAGATCTAGACTAGTATTTGGTTGAAAACCACTGGTCAAAGGGAAATAAAGAGGAAAACTTCTGCAGTGATATGATTACAAACGATTTAAAATTTTTTTTTGGAAGTTGATTTTGGGACTCCCTTTTTTGATGCAGGCACTCCAAAATTTAATGAAGTTACAATACTACACTTTTCAAGATACAAAAATTACTAGAGGCACTCCACCCCAAATTATCTCTTCATTTACTGAGGCACTCCAAACAGAAACACCCCACAAAACCAAATCGAAATCTGGACACAAGATCTTCATACATAGCTAGAATTCTCCAAAAAAACATTGCTAGAATAGCAGCCACTAACTACTGTGAAAATAAACATTGCTAGAATTCTCCAAAAAAAAATAAAAAATCAGCACACAACTGCCTTTCAAAAACAAAAAACAGCACACGATTGAAAATGTTGATGCTGCAAAATCTTCATAACGGCTACGACAGAAGATCTTCATACTTTCGTACTCATCATCTAGCATTTTTCCTTCAAATCTTCGTAACTCCTGCAAATCTACAGTGTATAAATAGCAAAATCTACTTCAAATTTATGAGTTTTCACACAATGACTCCATCAAAATGTACATTCAGTCTAATCAACATGAAAAAACTTATATTGTTGCAACAAAGGGACCAATTTTTCTCTTTTTATCTGAACAAAGAGTGGTTACCAGTTCATAGTGCCAAAAATTGATACACGTGATGACTGCTCAAATGATTGCTCCAATCTAATTTTAACAGCATAAAGATTCTACATAATAACTACACATCCTTCTTCTTTACCATGATGAAGAGACTAACCTCCATCAAGTAATTGAAGATAAAACCCCACAAATTAGACCAAAAAAATCGATTCTCCTACATATCACACAATTCCCAAATCTGACTTAAAGAACAAAATACACACATATCTGTGTATTGCATACTAGCTACCATATCTCTCCTACACACACTACAGAACAGTACTAAACAGAAGGTTATCAACTAAAATAGCAGCGCGCTAACGACATCAAATAAGAGCAAAATAGTTGAACTAAAACATTACAACATACCTCTTTCCAATAACTACGTACATCAAGTAAGAACACCTCGATCAACCAAACTTTTCACTGCAAAAAATAATTGGGAGAAAATATCAATAAAAAAGAATAGTTGAAACCATAAATGTTCAGTGAGAAAAAGTTGTTACTAAAAAAATATCTTACATCGTTGGCAAGTGCTTCTATTATGTCCAACATGGTGGCAAACACTACATTTTCTTGCCTTTTCCACAATCTCAAAAGCTGAAGGATCGCGGGTGGTAGAGCTATCTCCCTTTCTTTTTTTGGAACCCGATGGTCGGCCAATGGTTGGTTCCAGAGTCAATGGAATTTCAGCATTGATAAGTTGAGCAATTTGCTTTTGGCTATCTTCTCTTTGACCAAGAGGCATACACTTGTATTTATCATGAAATTTCTTGAGAAGACTTTCAATGTCACTTCCATTTGTATTCACTCCACTGTCCATATTGAATGACCTTATATCAATTCTTCATTGTGGATGGATATCACTAAGTAGCAAGGGTTCACCTTTCATGTTTTGCATAAAGTGTGCACAAGGTAGACCCATTGTGTTTGAAAATTGACTTCTACATGGATCCAATAAAGAAGATGCCGCCAACTCATATTGTTTCAAAAGCTCACTAAGTGCGTAGATGGAAACGTGAGTAACAAGTTCCTTGAACATGGGAATTCGAAATTTATGAATAACTCGAAGCTTTTCAAAAGCAATCTTCGTCTTAATCTCATTGTGTTGATTCTCAATCGCAAGACAAATCTTTTCTCTCACCTCATGGAAATTTCCCGTGGAAACAGTAAGGTATCTCTTGAGCATTGCATGTGCACCTTCAGCCCTAGAAGTGACACAATTCCCAAAGTGTAGATGATTTCCAGTCCATGCCTTCACAAATTTCTCTTTGAAAGGGAGCCAAGTATTCTTAATGTAATTACAAACATATTCTTTTTCCTCGTAATCAACTTGAAAACGCTGCCAAGCTTCATTAAAGCAACTCTCATCCGGAGATTCCACCAAATTAGTCCAATCCGATAAAAAAGTCTCCCAATCTTGTTCTCTTTCAAATTTAGGCTTACATTTTGAGAGAATATTTTTCTCAATGTGCCACACACATAAGATGTTTGTTGTTCCCGGAAAAACAACTTCAATGGCATTCATCAATGCTAATTCCCTATCGGATTAAATCATGGAAGGTTGTTGGTCCGGGCCTACAATTGTTTTGAATCTTTCCAATGCCCACACATAGTCTCCTTCTTCCTCTTTTTGCATGAAAGCAAAACAAGAATAAAATGATCCATTGAAACTTGAAACTCCTACTATATCAAGTAATGGCATCTTATATTTGTTCGTCTTATACGTACAATCCATCACAAAGACATATGGATAACTTTTGGTTAACGCAATAGAAGAAGGATGTGCAAAGAACAAATGAGTCAAATGGCCATTTCCATCCCGCTTTATATCAAAAGTGAAGTCCCCTTGACCTAATTCATCAAATAATGCTTCAATCATTGGACGACCCGCTAACACTTTTTTTTTAATGGCAGCCTTTGCATTATAAACTGTCCTTACTATTGCTTTGCAATTAGAATTACTTTGCCTCAATGAAGTAAGAATCTGTCGAGGTGGTATACCGGTCATGGTCATTTGCTTAATACTTAGTACATCTTCTTTTGAAAAACGACGGCAAAAAGGATGTCCGGACATATCACTTGACGGTTCATGATCATGAGAGACATCTTTTATTTCAACTTTCCAAGGCTTACCAACTTTCTTTGTCCCCAACATCTGAAAAGGACAATTCACAAGGCGAGATCCCGACATTCTTTTCCCTTCACTCAATGGAACATTGGTGCCTCGATATTTTCCACCTCTATCGCAACCAATAATCACATAACAGCCCGGTTTTGATTTTTTGATTGTGGTGACATAACCTTCTTTCAATGCCATGTTACGAATCCTATCGAGGAGCTCATCTCGAGTTGAAAAATTTTCTTCTAACAATGATGCACATTCAGCATCATTAAGCATTTTTTTCTCTACACTATCTGTTATGTATCAACCCATAAAATGATTACTGTATATTAATTATTTTACTTTACCAATACTAATAAACAATAAAAAAGAACCTAGATTTATAATCCCAAGCATGTGAGGAAGGAAGCTTACCAGAATCTCTAGCATTGTCACCATAATTCACGCCCTCACTTGACTCGTAGAACTTTGATATTTCTTCAAAGTTACTTGTGGCTGCAAGATTTATTATGCAATTTATCTCTGCAAAATCTTCATATGTAAAGTCCGGTTCAAAGCCACCAACATCTTGAATCTCACCCTCCATCAGAACCTACCAAAATGGAGCTATTTGTTTAATGGCAGCTAACCTCAATTTCAAAGTAAGGTCCATTTGATTAATCCATGAAATTAGGTTATAGTTGTTTAATCCAAATTTGTTAGTATTTTATTGCAGTGGATTTCTTCGATGTTCAAAATAATCTACTCCTAGTGGAAGAAGTCCACCCTCAGAAAGATGTATTTAGATCGAGGGCTTTTGTTTCCTTGTCCCGTGGGACTCTTTTCTTCTATTCAAGAATGAAGGAATGTATACCAGATATGGGGAGGGTCTGTCCCCGTTGTCACGTTTCAATAACGTTTCTTGTTCCTTGCTTTTCCAACAGATCAATAATGAGCCAAAGAAAACACAATAGCCTGTCGATCTCTTGCACGACCATTACTTTTCTTGCAGGGACCACTACTTTTCTTGAAGGGAAGACTGAGATTACAAAAACGAAAACAAAAACAAAGCCAAACAAAAATACCTCAAATAGAGAATGAATGGAGCAACAAAACGGCAATGAGAAGGAGCATCTACGGGCGACGATCGGAAGCAGCAAACGGCTAGGGTTTGGACGCTGGCTACCGTCTTCCTCTTTTTTCTTCCGTTAACAACGAGGGAAAGGAGATTCAGGAGAAGAGTAAAGTTATTTTTTGGAGCGCCTGAAGTAATTGAGAAGAGTAAAGTAATTTTTTTTGGAGCGCTTGAAGTAATTTTTGGAGTGCCTGAAACTTGCAAAAGGGTAGTTTTGGGAAAACACTATAGCTTGGAGTGCCTGAAGTAATTTTTGGAGCGCGAATATCAATTCCTTTTTTTTTTTTTTTGTTGCAAATTAAGATACAAACGATTTTAGTATCCTTGCAACCACTAAAGACATAAAATTCGTTCAAATATACCATTGGAAAATTCGAAAACATTATACTCAAAACAACTGAATATTATTACTACAAAGAAAAGGGGCTGCCTACATTTTTACATTTTTAAATCTCCAGGCAACAACCTGATTGGACATGGCCCGAATATTCTTCCGGTACAACGACTTTTGTCCACTTGTAATTCTTCAAATCCATCACGTAAGCTGTGTGGGGCCCACAAGATTTTCCGGAACCAATCACTAGCAACTTCCCCTGCCACGCTGTCATGTAAGCCACGTTGCACAATTCAGCTGGTAATCCAGCTAGGACTTGCCAGGTGGCATCATCGCGCACAGTCACATTGTTGTTATGGCACGCGTAAAACCTCGAATCACCACCATCCACGCAAGTCCTAGGACACTTGGCAACTTCTAAGAAGTCGTCTTGTACCAAGTCCCACTGCCAAGTGGCAACATTGAACGCTTGGGCATCTCGCTGGAAACGGCCTTGCATCTCGGTAGGGTACCCACCGATGACGTGGAACTTACCTTGGTGGAAAACACCTTTACACTCCTCTCGCGCTTTTGCCATGTCAGGCAATCGGATCCATTGATCTTTCCCCACATCGTATGCCAATGCGGATTTCAAAGCATTCTTGTCACTATCATGACCACCGGCAATGAACACCATCCGATCAGAATCCGAATCACATCCAGAGAATAATCTTCGCTCACCTGGCATATCGGTCCCACAACGCCACGTGGCAGAGAGGAAGTTATAAATAAACACCGAATTGGAGACTTGCCACAAGAATGGGTGGCAACCACCTATCACCACAAGCTCCGATCCGACTCCAACAAGGTGGCAAAACATTGGTATCCCATCAGGAAACCCTGGCACTGGCGGCAACTCGGACCAATACCCAATTTCTGGCTCACAGATAGCGAGCCGATAAAAAGGAGACCCGGAAAGCTTTGCAAGATGGGCAGTTCGGGTCGGGTATATCCATGCTTGTGCCATCACTATGATTGATCGGGCCAACCCGGCTCGCTTCCGAATCTGGCGAAAATCCGGTAGCTCAATCTCGGCCTTCCAACCTTTGCATACCAAGCCGGCCACGGAGATTTGATCGAAAGGAATGCGAATTAGACATTCCAGGGCTACATCTTTCGGTAGACCAGGAAGGAGTTCCACGGAAGAGTTCATGCACCAAAGAAGAAAACTTAGATTGAAAGGCACTTCTATACTCCAGAGACAAGAAGGAAGAGAGAAGGAGAGAGGGAGAGAGAGTTGGGATGTGAGACAAGTTCAAGAATGTCTGTACATATATAGAGATACTGCCTACTGCTTCCAGAGATAAACTCAGGATAAACAGTGTGCTGGTTCTAGTCATGGTTTTGAATCTTTTGGTGTAGAAATTAGAAAAAGAGAGAGAGAGAGAGAGAGAGAGAATCCATTGAGGTAGACATTTTGCCAATGGCCAAGAACATAGAAATGGACATTGCAAGTAATTTATTATTGCCAAAGGACTTTTCTATGTGCCTTTTGACCGATAGTTGAGCTCAAATGTATAATAAAAAGATGGGTGAATCCTCCTGTTCAAACTATCATATATAATTCTGTCTAATTCAATTGAATATCAATTTAGTATAGTATAACAAGCAAGGATAGGTAAAGCACAACCTTATCCAACTGGTGAAGGTCTAGTGGCAAGTTGGGGAATGGGGGTTGTGGGTGCCAGATTCAAGATCCAGGGGCCTGATCCAATGTTTTGAGCCTGTTTTAAAATCTTAAGCAAGAGGTAACAATATTATCCATTCCAAATTCTGTTCAATAAGATCAAAACCAGTGTACATATCAAAACAAAATGGCTTAAATCAGGGGCTGCTCCAGAACTTTCGTCAAGTATACTGTATAAGCAGTACTAAAGTCTAAAATTTGTGACTACTTCAAAGATTTAGAAATGTGTAAGGAGTGTCTAATATATCACCGAAAATCGTATCGTTCCGGCCATATTCCGTTCATGTCCAAAATCATTCGAGCAAACCTATGTAACACGGATATGGACACGGGATTTCCAAACAAGTGGGGGCGCTGACACGACAAAGGATACGGTAGAAAATTTATTTATTTTACACCGGTGGAAATATAGATATTTTTTGTAAAAGCATTATGCATCAAATATGGAGTATATGATTAAGCATCATATGCACATCATATTATAATATTAATCCAAAATATTTGTAGAAATACACATTAACCCCCAAAAATTCAAATATAAAAATAAAAATGCATACCTAACTCTTGTTGTGTCTCTCTTGTGTCCCATGTCCCACTAAAGCAATGACCAGAGCTTATTTAATTGCTGAGAAATCCCACAAGCATGAAGCAAATTGAAGTTTTGATTTTGAATCCCAAGTTTTCAACAAACGGGCTTCAATATACAAACATTGGCGCTAGCTTATTGAGTTACTGAACTCACCACCAATTTCATGAAGGGGATGAAGTCATGAAAGATATTCGAGGGCATTGAAATTAACCACACAGAGAGAGAGAGAGAGAGAGAGAGAGAGAGATTGAGAGAGAGAGAGAGAAGTGTGGTTCGAAGAGGAGATTGAACGGGAGTGGCTATCGTGTTGGCGGGAGTATTTGGTGGACGGAACGTTGAACTTGTGTCCCCATATTAAACCGGGCTGGCCTTGACATTTCGAACGGCAGTAAAGTGTTCTTATGCATGTCTCGAGCAAGACACCCCGTTCAATTGCATGGAAAGGATGGGGAAGGACGGAAAAATTAACTCTTCCATAATTTTGTGTGTTCAGTTACCAGAAAAGTTGTAGGACCCGTAGCTTCAACTTTCTCATTGAAAAACACTTTCCTACAAAATAGGTCTTGCCAAAAGGAATAAATTCTTGTTTTCCTACAAGATTTCTTATCAACATAACACACACAGAAAAATAAATTTCATTTTCCTTTACTTTACCTCACTTCATTTTTCCTGGGAACCGAATTCTCACACAATATTTTTGACAACTAAACGGAACCTGTCAATTTCAAAACCAACTCTATTACTTCAAAACTATGCTTTACCACAAAAATTTTGAAACCATTAAAAAAAATATTTTTCTTGTATTTTTAGCTACAAAAGCACTAATTATGCTTCTAATTTAGTGAGCTATTTTGAATGAATTTAATTTTATACACCTGTATTAAGTAAATACTGCACAACTCTTTTGGGGCCTCAATGCCTAGCAAATTTTTTAGGCCGAAGATTGAAGTCTTGATCGCCTTTGCTCAGGGCCGGCACTACATGCCCTAGGGAGTAAACTTATTTTCTTTGATCCTAACAACCCGTACGGCCCTAAAAATATGGGCCCCCTACTCCTATGTGTTGAACCCGGAAAGAAAAGATTTTGTAATGGGGTTGCGACGTTGCGTGTACGCTTCCTCATATGTACATCCCATACGGGTTAGCCCACTGGTCTGCTTGGGTCAGAACTTGGCCCTGGTTGAACTGAAAATGCTTCTGTGCTAGTATTTGCTCTTACAGTGTCAAGTTTCTCTTTTAACCTTTTGCCAAAGTATGTCCACTCACCTGCTGTAAGGTTGGCCATTGAGCCCAAATCTGGAGTCAATCTCTTGGTTAAGAGGTTGGGATGAGTTTTGGAAAGTTATGTATTACTCCAGAAGCAATACTCAATTCTCTCAATCGGATGATGCGTGCCATTAGGGGCCTCCTTTATCTCAAACGAATGGTATACCTGCCATTGGAAGTCGGCCCCGGCCAAGAGAGCAATGGTGATTGTACTTCCAGAAAGTTGTGTTTTCATCTCAATTGTGGTTTCTTTTGATGGTAATTAATTTGTGGGTCAAAAATAAGGTTGTACCCTTTCATTGGGATCCTTCAGAATCAATAACATTATACAATTTCTATATATTTCTCATGGATTCGAGGGTTCTTCTTATAATAGATTCCAAAGTCTTGAGTCTCTGAAAAACAATTTGTAGGCCTTTCTGTCTACTAGAATGATTTCTGCTCGAAGCTTCAATACCAGTTTCAGGTTGACAGAAATCAAAAACTATATCATAGTTGTCCCGTACACACCTTCACCATTGCCTGGTCTCCTCTCACTCTGGTGAGGGCTGGAGTTTCTGGCTGATGGTGATGCATTCCCATTGCTCTCACCAACCTCGTATTTACAAAGAGGACACGATGCATTGATCTTCAGCCATTTATCTACACACTCTACGTGGAAAAAATGGGAGCAAGGTAGCTCCCTCAATTCATCATTTTCTGCATATTTTGCCAAGCAAATACAACAAACCTGCACCAAAAGGGCGAATTTTGAACAGTTAGGCAATTCATCATGAAATTTGAAACTTAGCCACGGGTTTGGATATGAAGTTATCTCCAGAAGCTGCCACAAGGAAAATTTTGGAATTCATGAGGTTTTTGACTTGGAAAAAAATAGTGAAATGCTGGGGCTTACTCAAAATCTGACCACTTAATAGTTACTCAAACTGAAGAACATAAAATCAGAAGCCAAGTTTCTGTTTATATACTTACAGCGTCCTCTCCTGATATGGCACGTTCCTTTTCTGTTCCTGCGGCAAAAACACCACCATCACTACTACCTGAGTTGGTTTCCTGATTATCCCCAGTTTTTGTCAACTTGAACTTGTAAATTGGTAGAGCATTTATGGATTCTGGGGTGGCTCCTCTGGTTTGAGAAAGATCCTCTCGAAAACCAAGGACTGATATTATGCAGGGCCAACAGAAACATATTGTTGCACATAGTATGAATGGCATGGCATACCCAATACAGCTAAACGTCAGGAACACTAAACATAACCTGGAATGAGCCCCACCAACAGTTAGAAATGTAAAACCAAGGTGAAATCAATAGAAATGGAACAGAAATATATACGATTTCCTGATATACCTGTACAATTTTGGAGCTTCAGAGGGAGAAGAGTGACCTCCAAAGATCCATACACTACCAACAAGAAACCACACTGCAAAGAAGCAATCCAAGGCCATCTTGAAACGATCCACCAGGCTGTTGAGGGTGCAAATGAGAAACCAACTCTTCACTAAAGTCTAAACCAAGCATATTATACCATTTTGGGGCAGAAAAGACTACTGAATCACTGATCAAAGGCATCACCAAGAATGGACATTTTTGTCACTTACTGAGTTGAAAAGATGATGAATGCACATTACACAAAAGAGAAGTTATTGGATTTAGGTCCTTTGGACCTTGCAGATGGAGAATAAATGTTTTGGATTATACTTATGACTCCAGAAAGGCCTGACTTCACATTTTAGTATAATTCAACCACTATCATTACAATTTTGCCCTCTTTCGTGTCAGATCTGTGGTCGTTTTGGCATACGGTGGTCCTAGACTCTAGGTTTTTGTACATAAAAATTGTAGAAAAGTAAAAATAAATATCATCTCAAATTGTCAATTCTATTGATGCCTAGTCAAACTTATCTTGATGGGCTAAACGGTTGCAAAAGTTTACACCTTCATTGTTGAACCAAGCCCTCTTTCATTTCTGACTTCACATTTTAGTATAATTCAACCACTATCATTACAATTTTGCCCTCTTTCGTGTCAGATATGTGGTCGTTTTGGCATACGGTGGTCCTAGACTCTAGGTTTTTGTACATAAAAATTGTAGAAAAGTAAAAATAAATATCATCTCAAATTGTCAATTCTATTGATGCCTAGTCAAACTTATCTTGATGGGCTAAACGGTTGCAAAAGTTTACACCTTCATTGTTGAACATTATGTGAACTTTTATTGAGTCTAAGAACTGAAAAAAGACATATTCTTCTTGATTATGTATGACAACAAATAATGAGAATACCATAAACGTTAAATTACGCAGTCTTGATAGTGATACAAACAAAAGCAGCATCTCAATTCTCCACAGTTCACTACATAACCATGAACAAGCGAGACCATACCGTGGGCTCAAATGTGGGGAAATCCAACTAATCCTTGGTGCTGAACTCCCAGTTTGACGGTTTCCCTCTTCTGAAGCTTGAGCAATTGTACTAGCTGTGTAAGAAGCAGGTTCAGATGATGGGTTATTTTGAGAAGAGCCATGCCATGACCTGATTGAATCCTGTTCAGTAGCCCTCATGCGGTTACGATAACGCCAATAAAGAATAGGGATTGTTGCAACACACCCAGTTGTGTAACCCACAACCCATTCAAATAGTGGAGCCCGCGGATGTTCATGTCTCGACAATGATAAAATGACAACAGAGGCGATAACTTGACCAACAGTAACAAATAGCTCAACGGAAACCCATAACCTAGAATTTAATGTGCTTCTGCCATGACCAGCATAGCCATCACCTCTCGCTATAGATGAAGAATTCCTGGAGTTTCCTCTGTTCGAAGAAGACAATAATGTTTGATAAGTTGGCGCTATTGTTCTTATTGCTGGTATTTCTTCAAGCTGTGGTGGGTCCACTCCGGAAGGATGATCATCATGAGATCTCACTGCTATGTCAATGATATGTTCACTGTCATTATGGTTTTCCAATCTCTCCATTAGCAAAGGCTGTCTATCAGGATCAATTTCACTTTTTTGTTCCGGAAAGGGAAATTCCATCAAAGTTCGCCAACTGAATATGATGGACAGAGACAGACAGCATAGATCAATGGTGAAATAATATCCAATCTATTCCAATCACCTTGTTAGTCCAAGCGGCAGACTTATCTTACGCGCTTAACGAGTTGTACCAACCATCTTGAGACACTTGGCAGCTGATATCCACCAGAATAGACTGTAGTTATTCTGTCGCACAAGTAAGATGTGGCATAGGTAGAGTCATAAATAAGTTTGTTTCGTTTCCTTGTTTAAAAAGGAATGAAAGATCAATTGTGCACATAACAAATTCCTAAGTACAGGAAGAACTTCATATCACATGAGTGGACAGTCCTGCATTACACAGGGCTTTGAAAAGCTCAAAGGATAATAAGTCATGAACGTCTTACTGTAGCAAGGTACTAACTAGTACAAACTTGCGAAAGACTAAACTTAATTCTGATCACCAATAATTGCAGATTTCGAGAAGCATGGACCTGAACAGAGCAGAATGACCACATTTTCAAGCCAAACTAGATTACCTAGCTGTTGCACGATGAGTGACAGCTAGTAATCGCAGCGACACACCAACGATTAAGGCCAAAGTAGTCCAAACACTCCAGACTCTCAATCATAAAAGTGAATCAAACTTATACCCAGATGAGGCAAGCAGAACCCATTAAAGGAGATCCAATATAGTTAATACATAGTACACATTGGTACATTACAAAGGACGAGTCAAAAATTCAGCTTCCAGAATCCAAACATTGGATATCATTAAGGCCAAAACAATCCAACCTACACAATCATACAAGTGAATCAAACTTAGCACGTCATTCTGATCAATGTTGCACCAAAACTTGCAGATTTCGAGAAGTGTGTTTTCAAGCAAAACTAGATTGCCTAGCTATTGCATCACAATTAGTAGCCACTACACGTAGAGACACATGGACGATTAAGGCTAAGAAAATCCAAATTACACAACCAAAGAAGTAAATCAAAATTCTAACCAAAACCCATCAAATGAAACGTAATGTAGTCAATACATTACAAAAGAATAGGCAAAATTCAGCATGCAAACAGTGTGAATCATTAAGGCCAAAGTAATCAAAACTACACGATCAAATAAGTGAATCAAACTGCTACCAAGAAGCCATTAAAGAAAATCTAGTGTAGTGAGTATATAAATTTGATTAAACGACAGATGAAGCAAAAATTTCAGCTTCTGAACACCGGTTATCATGAAGAACAAACATTAATGACCAAATTCAAGAAAAGGCAAGAGATCCAGTATATACCTTCAACATTATACAGAATCAGGAATCCCTGAATCTCCTACAAATTGAAGAATTTTTTTTGAAGAACTTGATGAGAAAACATGAACCCTAGATGAGATGAATCAGGAAATGTACGGGAAAATCGAGAGGAAAAGCTGTACCCAGTAACGCACGGAAAGTGGTGGGGCTGATGGAGGCTCTAGGAGCTCACTAGATTACTGGAGTACTACCATATCCCACCGGAACCAGTTTCGCAGGAAAATAAAAATGTCAGCTTTTGTAATCTGTTTCTCTACAGACTACAGAACTCCCCCGAATGCGTGTGTGAGGAGGAATTTTTCGGTGCCCGGTGGTTATATCACCCGCTCGGCATATCCTGACTGTCTAATACACATTTGAACGGCTGAAATTTTTTTTCTCCTCTCACTGCAACCCTTTTTCTCTCATTTTTTTTTTCTCCAAATCCAAGCCATCTAAAAATGCAATGGACGGTTCCGATGCGCACGTACCACGTGGGATATGTCCCGGATACTGAAAATTTTCCGTGTGTGAGACACTAGAGAGAGAGACCAGGTACCAAAAAAAAAATTTTAAATAAGGATCTATTTGATTAGGGAGAGAATAGTAAAACATACCAAAATAGAAAAAAATTTTTTTTTTTTTGTGTTCACTTAGTAAAAATATCCTATAAAGTGGTAAAAAGTGAATTTTCTTATACAACCCTCTAAAACTTGAGAGCTTGCCTCACTTTTTCTCACAAAACGTATAGGAAATTTTATTTCACGAGAAAATCAATAATAATTACTCTAACTTCCCTCTTTACCCTCTTCAGTCCACCTTTTTTCTTTTAATTTGGGCAACTTCTCTCCTTTCAAATAATGATATTTTATTTTTTCTATTATTTTCTTACAAAACTTTCATCCTAATCAAAACGGATGTGAGAAAAAAATTATATTTTCTTTTTCTTTTCATTTACTTCACTTTCTATCATTTTCACTTTCCATTATACTTTTCTTGCTAATCAAACGGACCCTAAGGCTTGGCTTTCCTGCGATTCGCTCGAGGGATTGAGGGATTCGGAACCCTGTAGTGCATAGGTGCAAAACAGGAATGTAGCCATCATCTATTAAGTCGTCCAAAAGTATTTTATAATGATCCGGATTTAAAATAAACTCTTCCAGAGAAGCTAAGATGGAGAATTGACGTGATGCACATGCACTATAATCCTGTAGGGCAACCCACCCTACATGATCCCCGGATTCGGGATTGAGTGCCCAATTGCTGGCTCTTCTTGAGCACCCACCTGAGATCGTAGTTGTTCACTTTTTAGACTTTGGCAAGAAATTAACATTAGTTATATGAAAATTCATGTTTATCGGAAAAATGATTTCGATGTTCATTTATCTAAAGACAAATGGAATAAATGAGTTCGGATTCCGGGTGTCCAAGTGTCTTATAGTCCAAGATAAATTAACCCCGAAATTATATTTACTAAATAACTAAATATCTGATCTACGAGATTATTTTGAAAGGCTGATGTTCTTGACATAGTTTTCAAAATGCATTGTGAGAAAATTTATTCTCTCTAACTTCCAAACGAAAAATATTGAATAATGGATAATCACAAATTGGTTTCCGATCGGGGCCTTGAGTCTTTTTATTTTTATCGATAGATAACTCGAGAAGAGTACATTAGAAAAAACAAAGAGAAAGGAATAACACCCGTGCGCTCTAATATATTCAGTGGCAGAGTTAGGATTTTGACTTAAGGAGGGCCGGATTAATTGACATATATTTTTTGTCGGAACTTGTATTTATTATATCATAAAATTTTTGTTTTACAATACATTACATTTGTATATTGGAATGATTATAGCCTAATGCAGTAAAAATATACCAATCATTTTGTTTTTTCTTTAGGCAACTTCAATAGTCACGTGATTAATATTTATTTATAAAAAAAATTGAGAAATGAGAGTCTAAAATAATTAATTTTTTTTATCAAATCAAACCAAAATTATTTAGCGTTAAACCAAAATTGTTATTCGAAAGGCAAAAATGTATAGCAAGAAATATGATTAAACGTTAAAACGGAGTCTAGATATTAGTAATCCTATCTGGTGCGAGGATGCAGGGCTAAACTATATAACCCAAATATATATGGAGCGTGCTTCTGCTGTTTTGATCGTGCTTATGCTGTTCTGATATCCGTCAAAGATTACTGCTATCTGTGGCTTGGGTTTTCAGCAATCCTTGGGGGATTGAGTGTCGGGATTTCGAACTCCACGTATCCCTATCTTCTTTGACGATGTGAAGTCGTTCCTGGTTTTAGACATTTATCTTACTTGTTCATTCTTTGTTGGATGGTTTTGGTTGCTTTCCTTGTCATTGCTTTCGGATGAAAATCTATAGATGCCGTATGACTTATTTGAAATGATATAAAATGTGTTTGAATAAAAAAAAAATGGATATGGAGCGGAGAACTCCCAACCACATGATCATTTTCTATCAATGTTGACGAAGATATATTTTCCCCGCTAACGTCATTACATACCTCATTATCAATGATGCCATCAAGGTTGGCTTCTTGTCAATTTTGGGATTGAATCTCGAATTCTTGGGCACATAATTGTTCTTAGGTTTGGGAATATATTATTCTCAGATTTAGGATATGATGCCGTCAAATCCTTATTCCTTTAGTCTTTGTAACAATTTTAAAGGTTATAATTTTTTTTTTTTGCCATTCAAAAAAAAAAATGATGCCATTGAGGTTATTCTTGAAAATATATACATTCCAATCATATGTCATACATTATATTTGGGTTGGGAGATTCTCAATTTAATTATATTCTAAAAAGGAATTCTATATTCTGACCTGGATCAACGGAGATATTCGTATCTATACGTAAAAGCATCGAATATTCGAGTTATGTATGTTGCTCTTAGCTTATGCAGCTAAATAGTACTACTATAAAAGTTCTTTTGATGTCGTGAGCATATTTTCTCGCGTTATTAGTGAAGTACTATTGGTTTCATATACTGTCTCTAGCTCAGGCATAGAAGATTGAAATTACTACTACAGTATTAGTTTAACGATTCAACCTTAGTTTTATTCAAATCAAATTCTATATATATATATATATATATATATATATTGGGAAGTAATTCTAAAGGACGCGGCTTCCCTTCAGTTGCATCGTAGCCGTTCATCTTTGCATTCAACGGTCCAGATTTTTGAAAATTTTCCCGAAAAAGTTTTATTTTAATCTTGGCCGTTAAAAACACCATCTGATGGTTGCGATCACTTTGACCGTAGCTCTGTTGTTCAAACGTGGACCGAAGACAAGCCAAATTCAATTCTAACTTCTTTCTTTCTTTCTCATTTTTTTTTAATGGTAAATAACATAGTAATTGACAATTTGCAAGGCTGAAACTACGTTCCGATGGATCCAATGTTCTCATTTTCTTGTTACGTACACTTTAATGGTATGGTGGAAAACTATAGAGTTCCCCTGGAATGAGGAAAAGACAGTTCCACAAACCTGAATCAGAGCAAAAGCAATGAGCACCAAGAGGGACGTGAAGAGCAACGGCCCCAGGAAATGGAAGTCGCAGCCGTTTGTAGCGGCCCAGAACGTGTACAATGTCGAGGAAATGACCACAATACTAGTTAGAATCCCAAGTAGCAAAACGACTCTCCCTGTTAAGATCATGAGCAACGTTTAAGATAAAAATGGGCAATGAAGAAATTCTTAACTAACTAGTAGCTTAATTTGACTTTGTTTTTCCTATTTACTTTCAAGAAATTCTGAATCCTACCTCAAGTATGCTGCTTCTGTCAGTCTTATGCCCAGGCATGTTACAAGAAGATTGGTTTTAAGAGTGTCTAAATGTTTAAACAAGCTTTTGCCAATCTTAGAACAGTACTAGTCACTTAGAACAGCAGTAGTCCCAGGAAAAAAAAATTCCCAAGACACAAAAGCACGGCTGAGAATCCAGAAAACTTCAAAACAGGATACACAATATAAGTGTGCCACAAATAGAACCACTAACAAGAACAGTTCCTAGACAAGCATATCACATTTCGAGTGGAAAATCAAAAAAGCATGGACGAGATCCGTTCCTAGACAACTACAGGCATGAATTTTGGTTTTGACTTGCAAGTTCGTATTAGATCAAGAGTTTTTCAACACACCACTTTTAAAGTTTTCAGGAACAAGTTTTCTCCATCACTTTTCACAATATTATTGTCTACACAGCCAGTCTAATTTCAAGCTCCGGCATTGGAACTGGGTTCCGGTGAAGAAATCTCAATGCTCACACAAGCTCTACCCATCTGACATTAACAACCAAAGTGACAATATGTAGATTAAAACATCCACAAAGCTTTTATGGAGACCTCTGTTTGATCCACTAGCTTAATAGCTTTTATCCACTAGCTGCACCCATGTCAATGACTTAATAGCACATGTACACTTTATATGTACAAGCCTCCAAGAGTTATTGTAGACTACCATAAGATATCCAAGCCAAATAGCAGTGGCAACAAAAATCAGAATTTCAGGTTTCCACAGCAGCAGTTGAGAATCAGTGAGAGTGTGCCATAAGACCTCCTATTTTGATCGATAAGGAGCCTTGGAATGAAATAACATAACAGACAATTCAAGCTAACAAACAACTCAGCACTCCCCTAATCCTTATCAATTACAGATTGAGACAGACACAAGTAGCCCCAGCCCACAGCAACTATCCCCACCGGCCCACCCTTCCCCCACTTCATATAACTTGACACCCCAAGACAACCCACAACCAAAGCAAGACCCCCATTCCCGCTCATCCCAAAACTCCTAACTTTTTAACAATTCAGGCACCCCAACAGTAATCGCACCCACGTCTTTTCTTTTTCCTTTTTTTTTTTTTGAAGAGATCTCCCCCACATATCCAAAACAGTAGATGCCCCAATAGCATGAATCGCCCACAGTACAACACAAACACACGCACACACAATTACACAAAACACACCCATTCAGTCACTCACTGATGCACCACACACCCACCCATTGCTACACAACACACACCAATTAAGTCCCTTGATCGAAGCCCTGCAACTTCAACGGCATACCCTCGAACTCCATTAGAGAGATTCCTTTATTGCCTCAAGCTTATAGATGAAGTCATTACTGCTAAAGTCATTTGTTCCCCACTTCATTTTCACCCCAAAAGCTATTCTAATCTTGATAATCTCTGGAATCTCATCACATTGTGGTTCTGAGTTTCAAAAAAAAACTTCCATTAGCCATGTTGATAGGTGCCATATTGCCATCCCTATCAATTGTGTTTGAAAATTCTCATTTCCATCCAGCCATAATTGGGCAAGAGACATCAGCTCTTTTTCCATATAAAAGTTATAGAGATTGTCAATTTAAATTCTGTCAATCAACAACAAAGCCCGATCTTGATCTTCACTTCAAATTGTAGATGATACAAATTGTTGGATCATAGGTTTTTAACAACTCCATTAGAGAATTCTTTTTTTGAAGGAGACAATACAAATTGTAGGATTGTAGGTTTTTAACAACTATGCTCATATCACTATCGAGCTCTGTCGTGAGAGAACCGACCACAGCCAAAGATCCAACAGCTAATTAATACAGGGCAATAAGGCTTTCAAATTCACTATATGGACACTTATCCAAACACTCAGAGATGCTCCATAGAGGTACTTCTAGAGAGAGGGAAAATTATAGTTTTGGTGGCAATAACAAGAATTGCAAAAAAGGAATAAATATCCAAGTACCGAAAAAGAAGATAGACCTTAATTAATTAGGTAGCATGAAGTGATGAAATCGATAGCCTCATTTGAATCATACACAATCCGGACGAAAATTGAGATTTTGCATACCCAAAGATGTGAGGCCACAATCAATTTGAAGAGGATTGACACCCGTTTGTGAATGAAGGTTCAGTGAAATACAGTATGTATACACACCCACAGAGAGAGAGAGAGAGAGAGAGAGAGAGAGATCTCACGGGGGAAATGGAGACGACGACTGGTGTTCGGTTCAGTTATTTGGTTGTACCGAGATTCATTGGAAACTCGCATATAACAGACGCGAGCTTTATCTAAATGGCGTCGACTCGGTTCCATATAAAACTCGCGGCTTGATCATGGGAGGTATCTCAAAACCGACGTCGTTTGTATTTGTAAGGACTTCGCAAGTTGCAACTGAGAAGTCACTTGAAACATGAATTTGCCGAATTGTGAACTCGTTCCAGCTTATCACTGTGATCGAAGCCCTTCATATTTCAGAGATTGTCAAGAACATAAACCTAATCAAATATCCTTTAAATCGAGTACTCAATGATGCATAATCAGGGACGATAAGTGTGAATTTGTTTTTGTGAAAATAGACTTGGCCACACCTTATCAAATCCATTGTGACGATGGAGAGGAGTTGTTCAAGAAAACGACGTCGCCCCCTAATTTATTGGATCTGCATTGTGAATTCGTTAAATTGTGATCTCATTTGGATTGATCTCCATGATCGAAATCGTTCAAATTTTAGAGCTTGCAAAAAAGATAAACATTGTCAAAGATCATTTGAATCGAATTCTGAAAGATACATAATCGAAGATGATAAAAGTGAATTTATTTTTATGAAAATAGATTTCGCCACACAGTATCAAACCCCATTTTAGCAAACAATTCCGTCGAAGAGAGAGAGACAGAGAGAGAGAGAGAGAGAGAGAGAGAATGTGGCGGTTCAGCGGAGAAGCAACTACTCGGCTTCTCACTACTCCATCGTAACAGGTCCGTTAATTTCAATTTAGTATAGCTTTCATTGCATGTTTAAATTCAGGCAATTGTCAAAGGACTTCGTGTGTATTACTGTACCAGCTGTGGCAGAGCACTGGTTTTGCTAGAGATTTATTACGTTCTTAGAACGAAATTGTTTGCAGACATGTTTTTTGTGTGAACTTCTGGCTTTCCTTCTACGTACATAATTAATATGAACGAAAAAAATACAGAAGAAAAGAGGGAGAGTAAAGCCTTCGCTCTTTGAAGCTCGATTAAGCTACTACTCGGCTCGTATAGCTTATGAGATATGTAAAATACATACTACTCGAGACATATGAAAAATTCAAACTACTCGTGATCGGCTAACGTTTGGCTCGATTAAAACTCATTTGAGATCGGCTCGTCTCATAAACATGCTATGCTTGAACATATTTTTGAAGCTTGTTAAGCTTTCAAACAAAACTTGATCAACCTCTTGCTTGGCTCGTTCGGCTCATTTATCACCTCTAATCCTGAGTTTGTCCAAAAAATTTCCTGAAGGTAAGATGTATCAATATGTCATGGGGATTGGTTTCATCGTTGGGTGTGTCTGAATGTGTCATGGGAGTTATTTGTCGGTGAAGTTTGTTTCATTATGTTTGTGTCATGTGGGTGAATCTTACGTGGGAGGGATGTGTCATGGGATCATATGTCATAGGATGTAGCTTCAATGTTGGTATCCTGCTCCAAAGGGGTGTTATAGGGTCATTGAATTTGACATGGGAGGTGGGTTCAAAGCTAAGATTCTGATCAAAAGGGGGGTGTTTTGAGTAATGGGTCTGAGTTTTATTGGGGTTAAATCGAGGCGGTGTAAGTTCTGCAGGGTGTGCCTGCATGGGTATTGTCTTTTGATCATTGAGTTACGTGTCAAGCTTTGGTAAGTGAAATGAGGGTGTATGAGTCAAGGAGTATTTGGGGTACACAATATTTGCTCAAGGATTGCTTGGTGAAATGGAGCGTCACCATCTAGGAGATTGCTTAGTGAAATGGAGCGTCACCATCTAGGAGTTTTGCTGTCAATAAGTGATACTAACTTACTGACAAGGGATGCTGCTTTGGACTCTGAATATCACGTCATGGGGCATTTTGGATTGGGTTTATATCTGCAGGTGCGTGTGTAATTTTGCATAGCATGGGTGGTGTATATCTCAAGGGTCATTTTGTCTATTTATATTGCATTTGCGAAGACAATTGGTGTCACTGGTTTGGTTTTCATTTGACTGAAATATGGCAGGTAGAGTTCTTGTTGTTAAAACATTTGGTGTTTTGGCTCTTCATTTCTTCCCATCTAACGAGGATTCATGTATATATTTGTTTTTAGTTTTTCAGGTTTGGAATATGTCCTTTGTGGGGCATTTCTCAGGAGTTGTCACGCATTATAGGACCCAATTGAGCTCTTGAAGGTGAAGTGTCTTTAACAGCCATGGCCCTTAACTGCAAGACAAGCTGAGAGGTGAGGTTTGGTGAATCATCTTGTTGATGAAAGCGAATTGCTGAAGAAAGCCCGGAAGTTGTAGAGGCTATATTGAAAATGATCAAGGCTTAAGTTTTGAGTTATAAGGCGGTTATCAATAATGGCCTCAAGCTGGACCTGGGTCACGCTCTCGCAGAGGCTATCTTAAAAAATGATCAAGACTTAAATTGATGCTTCTGCTACGTTCATGCTGTGGCCCAAAATCCTGGGCTACTCCATTTGGCTCAGTTGATGCCTCTGTTATTGGGGCCTCATTCTTGCTCTTGGAGCTCAGACGATACTGCTGTTCCTAATCCCCTGGTGTTTCTCCCCTGCTTTTGGACGTGCTACTCGAAGGCCTCAGTTTTGGTCTTGTCCACACACGCTACTTTACTTTTTGGTGTTGGAATATATTGTGCATGGAGTTGATTTATGGGGCAATTATGTGTTTATTTTTCTTTGATTGGTTGAGGATTGTGGAGTTGTATCGGATCGATTCTTTGCACATACCCGAGGCAATAAAACCATTTTGATTTACTTGTCAATTCTCATTTTTCTAGTTGAACATTTACAGGAATCTGAATTTAAAGTTGATTTTATCCAACATATGAGAGAATTTAACACTGATTTACTTTATTAGTCTCATAGTCTCATGGTACAAGCAGTGAACATAGCCGAAACTGGGATTATGTTCGAGGAAATTATAGAAACTGTATTCCAACTCAAAAGTTTATGTTGTTACGTGTGGAGATTTCAAGTGATCATTCATCTCACACCCGATCAATATTGAACTAGTATTATCTAACATCTCCTCAGTTCTGTAGATGCGAGCAAGGCTTTTACTGGCCAAGTTCATGGATAATCAAGGATGGGTCTAGTTAGAAGTTCTTCCCAAAAAAGGGCCGACCCTAGTATTTCGATTGAGAGGCATTGGATTGATTGTTACCGCCCCATGCGTACTTTTGAAGTCTACACTATAACTTCTTTTAGAATCTATCATCGTGAAATCCTTTTATTAGGTCTGCAGTTGTGATTTGTTATATTTTTATAATGTCAAATTGACGGAGACAATCTGACTTTCTAACAACCTTCAGTCAAAGCAATACTTAAATGTAAATGTTGTCAATGTCTTATCTTAATTAGTGAAGCAAATATGTAAGGTTCCTGAAAAAGTAACGACATTTTACTAAACCAATTGCGGAACTAAAACAATAGACATAGAATATTACTCCTCTGAAAGAACTAATTTTCTTCACTGATATTCATAGAGGATTTGTTCTGCATAACACCAATTCCAACATTCCCAAATATGGCATACGTCAAAATGTTATCTACATTGAATTCTACGTTACAAGGTCAACTTAGTATACGAAGCAGCACCTTCTTACTCCTTAATGTCCAACTCATGCTCTGCTACCATGATACAAGAATCGGCTTCCGATGGCGACCATGCACATAGCGTCCCTTTCCTTGGGTGGAGAATTCAGCATTTTCATCTTGCACTGTACACCGGGGTTATGCCAACTTGATCTGTGTCATGAAGTGTCGGTGTTCTACTTCACTACCGTTACAAACAAAGCAGATCCATCATGGAGCTCCATAACACTTTGCAGTCAACCCATTGACCCCAATAACAGAAAAGAGTATGTTGAGGTACTGTCAGTTCGACTTCCTAGAAGTAACAATAGTGGCTGGAAAAGTAAGCAACTTGTTGGAACCCCATTTTACCTAGTGCAATCTCTTTTTGTCAGCAGAATCACCCCGTAGAAAGTTTCTTTGAAAGTGCATTCTTGACAACATAAGCTAAGGGAGATTTGTCGTTCTTTAAAGTGATCAGCGATCCACCCATGAGTTCTAGCGATGGCCAATGCTATCTTCCAAGTCACATCGTAAGCCGCGGGTTTGAGCAGTGTCATCACTATTTTCCTCTAGGGAAGTGGTGTTGGCAAGGTTTGAGTCAAGATTATTAGCTTCTCCAAAACTAAAACGAAAGAAGCGAGAGTAAAACTGCCTGCCTAGTTCATCAAACTGTGTGTGTGCAAGGGGGAAGAGCCTTATGTACAAGGTACAAGCTTTTCTGGAAGAGGTTAGCAGTACCTGAATTTTTCCTTTCCCAAAGGTTTTGTGCCCAACAAGGATAGCTCGGCCATTGTCAGTGTAGAGCTCCAGCCAAAATCTCACTTGCACTTGCACTTCCCTCATTCACCTGTTTTAGTGCAGAGAAGATAAACAAAGTGGCACTCAACCTATAAGATCACTATACCTAGTACCTTCATGTTTTAGCATTATAGCCACAAAGAAGAGCCCACTCAAGCAGAGACAGTTTCGAAAGAAAAAAACACATGGCCTTTTCCTGGACGAAATCAAAATTGAATTCTATCTTTATGTAGAATACAGGATGGAAATGGCATATATTCCAGGTAATTCACTTGAAATATTTGCTCCTCGAGTAAAATCGTTTATTGGAAAAGGGTACTTTAACCAGAAGGTCGAAGACTGATGAGCACAACAAGCGGATCATGTGTTAGGGCATGGCCATTAGCCATATTGATAGGTGCCATATTGCCATCCCTATCAACTGTGTTGAAAAGTGTCTCATTTCCATCTAGCCATATTCGGCCAAGAAACATTTAACTTTTTTTCAGTATATAAGTTATAGAGATTATCAATCTAAATTCCGTGAATCAACAACAAAACCCGGTCCTGATCTTCATTTCAAATCTCCCTTCTATTCCCTCTCCCTCTCTCTCTCTCTCTCTATGATTACTACACTGTACTCTCCCCCGAGGCCATCAAATTTGTGACCCATTAGCCCATCACGCAACATCTTGTATTTGCTATTTCGAAGATGAAAAACGAAAACATTCAAAGATATCCTCCTTGTGCTATATATGGGTATAGTATTAGAACTACCTGTGAATGGACACGCATTAACATGTCCATGTAGCAGAATCATGGTTTTGCACATAGTCCAGCTTACTTGCAACAGTTACAGAAATAGGGATATGGAGAAAAATGATTGGTCGAGGCATGCATGTAGCGCTCTTCTTTAATTCAGCAAATAAACCATTTTAAAGAGGTTTTAAAAGCTTTTTCCTAACACACACACACATCTATATTGTAGGATACCCCATCGTATCTCAGGATTTCTACACAAAAGGGACACAGGTCATAGACTTATAGTTTATGAAAGAGACGATTCAAATTGTAGGATCATAGATTTTTAACAACTATGCCCATATCACAAGTGAGTTCTGTTGTGAGAGAACCGATGATAGCCAAAGATCCAAGTACCGGAAAAGAAGATAGACCTAAATTAATTAGGAAACATGAAGTGATGAAGTCGATGGCCTCATTTGAATCGTACACAATCCAGATGAAAATTGAGATTTTGCACACCCGAAAATGTATGGCCACAATTAGTTTGTGAACGAAGATTATGTGAAATAGAGCATGTATACACACCCAGAGAGAGAGAGAGAGAGAGATAGATCGTGGGGAAAATGGAGACGACAACTAGTGCTTGGTTACCTGCATCATCGCGCGTACTGGCATTCATTCTAAACTCGCATGTGGCAGACGCGAGCTTTGTCTAGACTGGGTTCCATTTGAAAACTCGCATGTTGAACACGGGGGGTATCTCATAAACGACGTCGTCTATAGTTGTTAAGACTTCGCAGATTGTACCTGAGAAGTCACTTGAAAACATGAATTTGGAAATTGTGAGCCCATCCCTGTTTATTGCCATGATCGAAACCCTTAATGTTTTAGAGATTGACAATAACATGAACCGCGATCAATATCCTTTGAATCAAGTGCTCATTGATAGATGATCGTAGACAATAAGTGTGAATTTGTTTTTTGAAAATAGAATTGGTCACACTCTATCAAATCCGTTTCTGTGGAACGAGGCCGGATGCGTGCATTTTTGGATTGCAACGTGAGTTCGTCAAATTGTAATCTCATTTTGATGAAAATCCACGATCGAAATCGTTCAAGTTTTAGAGCTTGTGAAGAAGATAAACATTTTTAAAGATCATTCTTATCGAATTCTGAACGATGCAGAATCGGAGATGATCAATGTGATTTTGTATTTATGAAAATAGAATTGGACACACAGTATCAAACCCATTATAGCAAAGGTTAAATTCACTCCGACGAAGGGACGTCCCCGACGGGGAGAGAGAGAGAGAGAGAGAGAGAGAGAGAGAGAGAGAGTGGTTGTTCAGCAGAGAAGCAACTACTCGGCTGCTCACTATTCCATTGTAACAGGTGCGTAGATTTCAATTTTGTATAGCTTTCATTGTTCTTGGCGAAAATAAAAGTTGCTCACTACTCCATTCCTAGTTTGATTTCTATTTTTTTTTTGGAAAGCAACGGATTCGTTTTGATTTCTATTTTGTTTATATGAGATTTTATGGTCTCATTTGATTTTACCTTAATCTTCTGTTGATGATCTCTTGTACACCTATTAATCTGCGACAACAAGGAATTTAATTCTTGCTCCATTCCATGTTCAAATTGAGGCAATTGCCAACGACTTTGAGTGTATTACTGTACGAGCTGTGGCTGAGCACTGGTTTTTGCTAGGGATAAATCCTTAGAATGAAATTGATTGCTGTCAGTTTGGACTTGCAACCCTTAAAGATATGTTTTGTTGTGAACTTCCGGTTTTCCTTCTACATACATAATTAATATGAACAGAAAAATACATAAGAAAAGAGGGAGAGTAAAGCCTTTGCTCTTTGAAGCTCGTGCGAGGCTCAAACCAAGCTCGATTAAGCTACTACTTGGCTCGTTTGACTTATGAGATATGTAAAATACAAACTACTCGAGATATATGAAAAATTCAAACTACTTGTGATCGGCTCATATTCGGCTCAATTAAAGCTCCTTTGAGATTGGCTCAGCTCATAAACATGCTATGCTTGAACATATTTTTGAAGCTTGTTAAACTTTCAAACAAAACTTGATCAACCTCTTGCTTGGCTTGTTCGACTCATTAATCACCTCTAATCCTGAGTTTGTCCAAAAATTTTCTGAAGGTAAGATGTATCAATATGTCATGGGGATTGGTTTCACTGTTGGGTGTGTCTGAATGTGTCATGGGAGTTATCTGTATGTGAAGTTCAGTTCATTATGTTTGTGTCATGCGGGTGAATCTTACATGGGAGGGATGTCATGGGATCATATGTCATAGGGTGTAGCTTCAATGTGTATCCTGCTCCAAAGGGGTGTTAGGGGGTCATTGAATTTGGCATGGGTGGTGGGTTCAAAGCTGGGATTCTGATTAGAATGGGGTGTTTTGAGTAAGGGGTCTGAGTTTTATTGGGGTTAAATTGAGGCGGTTTAAGTTCTGCAGGGTGTGCCAGCATGGGTTTTGTCTTTTGGTAATTGAGTTATGTGTCAAGTCTTTGGTAAGTGAAATGAGGGTGTATGAGTCGGGGAGTATTTGGGGGGTACACAATATTTGCTCAAGGATTGCTTGATGAAATGGAGGGTCACTATCAAGGAGTTTTGCTGTCAATAAGTGTTACTAACTTACTGGCAAGGGACTCTGCATATTGTTGTTTGGAGAGGAAAAGGTTTGTAAGGTGTTAATTAACCTTCACACATAACCATTTATTTATATAAGGAGATAGTTTGTTACACAATGAAATTAAGCAATGTGGGACTAAACACAATATACTAGTATACAAGTATACTAGTATTCCAACACTCCCCCTCAAGTTGGGAAGTAGATATCACACAATCCCAGCTTGTCACATAACATCTTCAATCGGGGCTTAAACAATGACTTAGTGAATATCTCAGCCAATTGGGCACTTGTAGACACGAAGGGAGTTGCTATAACACCATCAGTCAACTTCTCTCGCACCAGATGACAATCAACTTCGATATGCTTAGTCCGCTCATGAAATACAGGGTTGGACGCAATGTGAATTGCTGCCTGGTTATCACAATATAAATTCACAGGCAATTGCACATTGAATCCTATCTCCTCAAGAAAAGATCGCATCCACACAATCTCACATGTGGTGTGAGCCATGGCTCTATATTCTGCCTCTGCACTAGATCGTGCAACCACGGTCTGTTTCTTACTCTTCCAATTAACAAGATTGCCACCAAGAAAAACACAATATCCAGTGGTTGACCTCCTGTCAGATGGGCCTCCTGCCCAATCAGAATCAGTGAAGGCCTCAATACGCAAATGACTATTAGCTCTATAAAATAGACCACGTCCAGGATGAGACTTGAGATACTTGACAATTCTAAGAACGGCCTCCCAATGTGGCAAACGAGGAGCAGATATAAACTGACTCACAATACTCATTGCAAATGAAATATCAGGACGTGTAATAGTGAGATAACTCAATTTACCAACCAAACGGCGATATTGGTCAGGACTAGATAGTGTCTCCCCCTGATCAATGCATAGTTTGACATTGGGATCCATAGGGGTATCGACAGGTTTCGCCCCCAACAAACCAGTCTCATCTAAGATATCCAGCACATACTTCCTCTGCGATAAACTAATACCATCTTTATATCGTGCCACCTCGATACCTAAAAAATATCGCAATCTACCTAAGTCTTTAGTATGAAATTGACTCTGCAGAAAGACCTTCAACGCATCAATACCTTCCTGGTCGTCACCCGTAATAATAATATCATCGACATACACAATCAATAATACTTTGCCTCGAGTGGATGTGAGAAAGAAAACAGAATGATCAGACTGACACCGATTCATACCAAATTTCAAAACTGCATCACTGAACTTGCCAAACCAGGCCCTGGGAGACTGTTTAAGCCCGTAAAGAGCTTTACGAAGACGACATACCTGAGAACACTCCCCCTGAGCAACAAACCCAGGTGGTTGCTCCATATAAACCTCCTCAAGAAGGTCGCCATGTAAGAAAGCATTCTTGACATCCAATTGAAATAAGGGTCAGCCAAGATTGGCTGCAAGAGAAATAAGGAGACGGACAGAACCAAGCTTCGCAACTGGGGAAAAGGTCTCAGCATAGTCAACACCATAAGTCTGGGTGTAGCCTTTAGCAACAAGGCGAGCTTTGTAACGCTCAACAGACCCATCAGGAAGATATTTCACAGTGAATACCCAACGGCACCCCACAGTGGATTTTCCAAAGGGTAGAGGAACCAACTCCCAAGTCCCATTATCATGGAGTGCAGAGATCTCCTCCTCCATAGCTGTCCGCCACTCAGAAATAGACAAGGCCTCCTGAACAGTTTTAGGAACAGAGATAGAGGAAACAGAGGCAGTAAAAGCACGAAGGGTGGGGGACAGATGATCATAAGATACAAATTTAGCAATAGGATGAGAGATAGTACAAGTGCGAATACCTTTACGAAGAGCAATGGGAGGAGAAGGTGGAGCAGTAGGGGCCAAAGGAGGTGGACTCGGATCTCGCAACGGAGGAGAGGGCTCAGCGGCAGGCGGAGGTGGTGGTGGCGCTGCATTGGCACGACGAACATATACCTGCATCGGGGGGGGCTGCTTTTGAGGTTGTCCGGAAGGAACCAAAATATGCATATACTCGGACGGATCGGCATGAGGTAAAGTTGGGAAATAGGGTAATGACTCATGAAACGTAACATCAGCACAGACAAACTCGCGATGCAGAGTGGGAGAATAACACTTATAACCTTTTTGAGTCCGAGAGTACCCCAGGAAGACACACTTGATAGAGCGTGGATCAAGTTTATCACGCCCGGGATCAAGGGCATGAACATAACACGTGCACCCAAAAATTTTAAGAGGTAAAGAATATAAAGAACAACCAGGGTGCAAAAGACTATAGGGAATCTGTCCCCCAAGAATGCGAGAGGGCATGCGATTCACGAGATAACCGGCAGCAAGGACGGCATCGCCCCAAAAGGATTTGGGAACCGTTCTCTGGATTAAAAGGGCTCGAGCAACTTCGGTCAAATGACGTATCTTGCGTTCGGCAACCCCATTCTGTTGGGGAGTGCGAGAACACGAAGATTGATGAAGAATACCATGCTCATCAAAAAAAGCAGACAAAACATTATAGAAATATTCACCAGCATTATCAGAACGAAAGATACGAAGAGAAACATCAAACTGAGTCTTTATTTCCATATAAAAAGATTTAAAAATGGAGTACAAGTCTGACCGGTTTTTCATGAGATAAACATAAGTAAGCCTAGAATAGTCATCCACAAAAATAACAAAATACTGAAAACCACCACGTGATGAAACACGCACAGGACCCCAAATATCGGAGTGAACTAAATGAAAAGGACAAGACACTCGACTCTCTATTCTAGGTGGAAAAGAAACACGACGGTGTTTACTGAACTCACAGACTTCACATGGCAAAGACTGAAGAAAACGACACGATGGAACTAACTGTTTCAGAGTCTGAAGAGAGGGATGTCCAAGACGGCAGTGATGTTCATAGGGAGATACGGAAGCCTGAAGAGCAATAGAGGCAGGAGGTTCGCCAGTGTCAAAATAGTATAGACCACCACGCTCAACACCGCCACCAATCTTCTTCCCCGTCTGGAGATCCTGAAATACACAATATCCAGGAAAGAATGTAACCGAACAATTTAATGATTGGGTAAGTTTACTAACAGACATAAGACTATGGGGAAAACGAGGAACATGTAAAACAGAGTCTAAGGTAAGAGAAGAATGTAAAAGAACAGATCCCAAACCAGCAATGTCAGAAGAGGAACCGTCAGCTAAGGCGACACGAGAAGGCTTCACAAGAGGACGAGAACCAGAGAGGTGGATGGAGTGGCCGGTCATATGATCAGTAGCACCAGAATCAATAACCCACGGAGTATTAGAGGCTAGGCCAGCAAAGGTGGAGCCTTTCTGAGCGAACGTAGCAGTGGAAGAGGAGGGCACATGAGAGGGCGGCTGGGAAATTAGGCGATGATACTCATCCTCTGGAATAGTAACAACACGTGGGACGGGGCTTGGCGCAGAGCTAGGCAACACAGAGCCATCATCCTCAGAAACAGTAACCTGATGCGCAGATGGGCGGCCATTAAGAATCCAACAGTACTCAACCGTATGATTAGTACCATGGCAATAGGTGCAGTAACGACCATGGGCACGACCACTATTACCAGAGTCACGACTACGACCACCACTACCAGAATCACGGCTACCAACCGACTGCACCGGACCACGACTACCAAAATCACGACCAAATCCACGGCCAGGAGGGCCACGACGGCCTCCCCCTAACTCGCGACCACCACGGTCAAAACCACGAGAAGAAGTACTACCACGAGGGACCGTGGTAACCAAAGCCGAGCGGGCAGCAGGAGACAAATCAACAGCACTGGGGTCAGAAACAGAGGCTTGGCGGACGCGACTAAACACCTCACTAAGAGAAGGTAAATCTCTATCACCCAAAAGATTAGACCGGATAGAATCATAGGCCGGCGAAGGTAACCCAAATAGAAAACGAGCCACCTGCAAGCGCTCACGCTGACGCTCCATAACCCGAATATCTGACGAAATGGGCTCACAAGTGTTGAGCTCCTCACAAACGCCGCAGAACTTGGCATAATACTCCTCCAAGGATAAGCTGCCAAGGTCAAGAGAAAAGAATTGTTGATGAAGAGCATAAGTTCGGCGGAGATTATCAGCCCCAGAAAACATCTCCTTAACCTTCATCCAGACTTTCTTCGCAGTAGATAAGAAAACCAAAGTATTCTTAATATTTTCCTCCATACTATTCCAAAGCTCAACCCGAATTTTAGCATCCGCAGGAACCCAAGCACCATATGATGCGGCAGTCGCCGCGGGAGGATCATCAGTAAGGTAATGGTATTCTGATTCCCTCACATAATAGACCTCAACAGCCTTAGCCCAAACAGCATAATTTCGACCATTCAACAAGGTAGAAGTAATAGATAACCTCTCACGAGACCGAGAAGAACGACTAACAGCGGAAGTAGAACTAGAGATAGACTCGGTACCGGAGCCCATTGCAAATAAAGTCAAGAGCCAAAGTAATCAACAATCAATAAACAACCAAAAATAGAGAGGCTGCCACAATAATCACATATGATCCAAAAAATACCAATGGCTCCACCAATAAAGGAGCATATCAGCAACCCAACATAAACCACTGGGGAACACTAACACTCGAACTGGATCGAGCTAGAAACGCCATTAACGGAGATAAAAGCTGAGCATTAACAGAGAAAGAAGTAACAAATCAACAGATTACGTCTGAAAATAGAAGATATACCGCAAGAGTCGGGTAAAATAGCAACGAATCCATAAATCGGAGTCTGAAAATACCAAAAAATAGGGAACCCAGGCAGGAACAGTACCGGTGAACAGCAATTGTGAACAGTCCGATGAACAGTACCCGCGAACAGTACCGACGAACAGTACCCGATGAACAGTACCCGATGAACAGTACTCGTGAACAGTACCCGATGAACAGTTGCGTGAGCAGTGTTGTTGTAGGGTTTGGATGAGTGTGGGTAGGTTGTTTTAGGATTGTAAAAGGTTTGGGTAGGTCGTTTTAGGGTTTTTTTTTTTTTTTTTTTTTGTTGGCTGCTAGGGTGGGAAGCGGCTATGGTGGTGGCTGTCAGAGGTGAGGGTTTAGGGTTTCAAGACCGGTTTAAGAACCCGCTCTGATACCATGTTGTTTGGAGAGGAAAAGGTGTGTAAGGTGTTAATTAACCTTCACACATAACCATTTATTTATATAAGGAGATAGTTTGTTACACAATGAAATTAAGCAATGTGGGACTAAACACAATATACTAGTATACAAGTATACTAGTATTCCAACACATATCACGTCATGGGGCATTTTGGATTGTGGTTTGTATCTGCAGGTGGGTGTGTAGTTCTGCATAGCATGGGTGGTGTACATCTCAAAGGTCATTTAGTCTATTTATATTGCATCTGCAAAGACATTGGGAGCAGTTGTTCGGAGCACTGGTTTTTACTTGAGATTTATGTTCTTAGAATTGAAATGATTGCTTTCAGTTTGGACTTCATCCCTTGAAGATACGTTTTTGTGTGAACTTCCCTTTCCTATATGCGGATGACTGATTTTTGTTTATGGAGTATAATCTCGATCGTGACTGGTGTTTAAAATGGGTCCTTAATTTATATTGTCAACAAGCAGGCCAACACATGAACTTTTCGGATTTTGAATTGTTTGTGAGTCCAAATATGGTGCATGGTGATGTTGATTTACTTCAAAGGATCTTCGGAGGTTTTGTGTGGCTAAACTGGCATTTACTTCCGATTTAGATCTCACTAAAAGTAAGGGGAGTTTATTGAATCGAGTTCAATCCAGGTTGAGTAACCGGAAGGCACCCCTTTTATCCTTTGCTTGTCACTTGATTTTGGTTGAACATGTGCTGTTGACTATTTCAAGCTATCAGTTTGGTTAACAGATACTCAGCATCTAAAATTGACACGAACTTTACTGTTAAACGCTACTGTTTCTTGTAATTTGAAGTCCTTAAGTTTCTTGGATAGTACAAAGCCAACCCATTCTTGAACTCTACTTTCCTCCCCAAAATCCTTCACCTTGTCGATAAACCCTGGATGAAGAAACCACTCATTGACGGATTTGAAAGGCTTAGGACACCAATCCGTCCCATCCCCCTCCAACAAAATAGGGCAGTGATCAGATAAACATCTGGGAAGACCCCATCATTTTGATTAAACCACTCAAGCCATTCTGGATGTATCAAAAATTCAACTGACCTGCAGCATTTTTTTTTCCGCAACTGCTTGCCCCAATCATTCATCCTTATTCCACTCTAACCTGTAGAGCCTAGGAAAGGTATTGATCAATTGACTCCATTCACCCAGGAGTGTCTCCAGAAGCTGATTTTTAAACCATCTCCAACTCTGAAATTTGCATTATTGAAAAAGGCACTGCATAGAGCATGATTCTTGAAAATGTCCAAACACCGCTTTGATTGATGTCTGGTAACCCCTGTATATGGTAACCAACTCTCTTGAGAAATTTTATAGTTGTCACAAACCGTTCTTCTCATTGTGAGTCTTTTTCATTAGCAAATCCCCACCACCATTTCACCTGCCTCACCTTTTGAATCCCCAACCCACCCTTCGCCTTCCTTTCCGTCATAGAATCCCAACTAATTAAGTAGTAAGAATTGAGTCGAATATGGGAGCTCTATGGGATAAGCCCTTATCATGGAAGTCACACTCTTTTGTTGGATTCTCGATGAATTAGAAATCTTTCGGGGGAAAAAATATAAAGCTCATACGTGTGTTGTTATCCCTCAGAAAAGAAAGATGGACGCAGCGGTAAAAATGGAGAAAACAGACATGTGATCAGGTCTTCATTTCTTCTATCAGTGTTGGACCAGTCCATATGACACTTTGCTCCGACTTTAATTTTCCTTTGCTTTCGCACAGATTGACAACCCTATTAAACGTTCTATTGGGCCGGATACCGAGTTTATTGTATCTAGCACTCCTTTATCTCTTGTGTTTTCTGCGGCCAATGTTGCATCTCTAAATCTGTACTCAAGGACATTGCAAGATTTTGTTTGTTTTGTATATAGAGGCAAAGTACAAGTCAACTGAAAAGATTTGATCTTCTTTTGTTCCATGCATTTGCAAAGGAACATAGGTGTGTTAATGGACACAGGTACAGTTACGGTTTTCAGGTAGGTATGTGTATATAGTGTAAATTCATCAATTCCGATGTCAAGGACAAATGAATACAATATATTAATCAAGTAATTGTGTAATTTTCTAGTGCAAGTTATTTTTATGAGTTGCTATTAACCATTTCATGCATTAGTGAGAGTTTCATACCATAACTTTGCAAGATACCTGAATACGAAAGATGCTTTCTCGGTGAATGTGGACTAAAAATGTCGGACACGTATTTCAAACCCTTATTCAAGTGTCAGGTGTCTGACACAACCACTTCAAACATTTTGGAAAGTGCATGTGACACACTTATAGAATCTATATGTAGTGTTCTCTTTTATGTCCTCAAATTTTCATCAGCTGGACAAATGCCAAGGGGTGTAGATTCAATGCAGACTGTTTTTTAATCTTTATGGCTAAAAGGGTTACGATTTTTGTAAATAGTTTGTATTGAATCTTTCTCTGTGACAGGGAGTTTTTGAATTGAGATTCAAAGACAGTGCCAACTGCCAACCAAATTGTTGTCGGTAGTTGGGATGGAATCTGTAGTGGAGCGAAATATCCGAAGGTTCAAAAGGTTAGGCAGATCCAGTGGATTTGATGAATTATTCCTGATCAATTAGTTGTCTCAGTTCATCCGCCCCACGAGGGACCCTGATATGTCAGTCGTGCCAATTATCCGAAGGATAAAACGATCCAAAGGGGCCTAGCCGAGCTTCGATCTTACTCCGAAGGAAGGCGTATTCGTTTGTTCGGATAAAAGAACCATAAAGCTCGGTTTGTTCGGTAAATCACGTCGCCTGTTACTTTTCGTTCCCTCGGACGTGATGACTTCGCTCGGGAACCGTTACTCCAGAACCTTCTGGAAGCTTCTAAAGAAACGTGGGAAGGTCTCTCTGATAAAGGATGGGACGTCTCTGATTGATGTGACCTCTCCTTTCTGACTGGGCGGCTCCCCTTTCCCCAACAGGCGGCATTCATTTAATGCTACTGACTCGTGATGTCATCCGAGCGTCACCGAGCACGTGGGTGACAGAAATGGCCCAATCTACACTCTTTCCCTCTCTGCCTATAAATAGACGACTTCCTCCCCCAAGTAAAAGGTTCAACTTTTCTAAACTCTCCTCCTTCCTAGCATATTTTTCTTACCCAAAACTTCTTCCCGGCTCCTCTTTCTGACAAGATCGTCGGAGCTTCTTCCCGGAGGAACATCCCACTCCGGTTCTACAGGTACATGACGTACGGCGCCACATAACTCGATTCAGAAGGACCAGAATAGAGAGGAAGAAATCAGCCCCCCACAATTGGCGACTCTGCTGGGGAAAGCTCATCAACCTAGCAACGTGGACCTGATTTCTATCACAAGCTCGATCTCACTTCTGTCCTTCTCTCCCCTCACCTCATGGCTCAACACATCCCGCCTCCTGGCCCGGAAAACTTCACCTTGGGGTTGTCCGGGTATGGATCCATCAATCAAGAACAAGGGAACACTACACTCCCACACCAGTCAGTCACTCGACGGCTTTCATTTCCACCGACAGAGCTGGATATTGCCCTGGCGGAGCAAAAACGCCAAGCAGCGGTGATAGCCATGCTCCAACAACGATTAGAGGAGCGCGACGGAAACCAGCTTGTCACTCCTATCGACGCCCATCCAGCTGGACCTAGCCAACCGGTGAGACGCCGAAAAAGAAGCAGGAGGTCCCACCACAACCGAACTACAGAACCAGCAGTACCCGAGAGACGAACAGTCTTCGAGCGTCTGGAACCCAGCGCTCGGCCACAACAAACGGGCTCCCGCCCACGGCTGGAGAGCCTTGCCCGAACGGAAAGCACTCGATCTTCGGCGACACACTCCACGGCGGGAACGCACCGAGCGGCAGCATCGGGCCAAGGGCGTCGCCCATTCAGACATTACTCGGACGTCAGAAAGGAAAAACGGCCCATGGATCTGAATGATTCACCTCGGCGAAGCTACCATGACGAATTCCCCGAACGATCCGTCTCGCCGTATCGAGATTCCGAGTGTCGCCATGACAGAAAGCTAACGGAAGGGTCGCGAAGTCATCTGACGGTTCCAAATCAGGAAGGACGTTCGGAAAGGGCTAACACCATCACCCTTTACGACCAATTCACTGGACTTCCGACGGTGTACCAACCGGTGGCTGGTCCTCGGGAGATTCCACAAGCTCGGCCAGGAGGGTCCGAGCTGGCCCTTGCGCAAAGAAGGGAACAGGGAGAACGACGAGGATACATGGCCGAACGTCCTCGTCGGCCCCATCATGAACGACGGACGCCCGAGCCTCGTCCAACCTTGCCAATTGCAGTAGTCCAACCGAGCCCTGCACCGGAGGACAATTCGAAGCTCGGGAAGGCGAAAGCGTCCCCCTTCGTAGACGCTATACAGCAAGAGCGACCACCGGAGCGGTTCGTCATGCCGAAGCTCAAACGGTACGAAGCCAAAGAGGACGCAGTCGCGTTCGTCTGCCGCTTTCGCCAAATGATGAGCCTCCACAACTTCTCTGATGCACTTATGTGCAAAATCTTCCCCCTCTCGTTAAGTGAGCCAATCATGCTCTGGTACAATCAGTTGAAGCCAAAGTCCATTACCTGTTTCAACGAGCTTGAGTTGGAATTCACGAAGAGGTTTGTAACCAGCAACGTCCAACCGAAGACTCTCTCCATGCTGGTGAACATGCGAAGGACCCCGGGAGAAACTCTTCGGCTTTATACCGAGCGATATTGGGAGGTATACAATCTTATTCCTGACTGTGATCAGGGCGTGGCTGCAGAATCGTTTATGAACGGCCTGGATCCAAATTCAGCCATGTTTCGGGATCTCTCGAGAAACCCACCCAAGAGCATGGGGGAATTGATGACTATTATCGAGAAGGATTGTGTACATGAGGAAGCAATGGCCGAGCGTCATGTTCCGAAGGTCGCTGAACCATCTAAGGCTCATCCTGTGGCTCGGAAGCAGGTGGCCAATGTCGGCCAGACACCCAAAGTGAACCAGCCGAACAATAGGAATCGACCTCCGCAGCATCCAGCGCAACAAGTTATTCAAGAAAAACGGGAACCAAGGCCGGACGAATATGTTGCCGAGCAAACTACATTCACGGAGCCCATTTACAAGCTTTTATCCATCATCGGCACGCTCCCATTCTTCTCTTGGCCCACAGGATTTCTCGGCACAGCTGGCCAGGGACCTGGGATGTGTTCCTACCATAAGGAGCGGGGGCATTATACGACCAAGTGCCAGCCGTTCAAAAGATACTTGGAGGAGCTTGCCGCGGCTGGACACCTCAATCCTTGGATCGACGCTCGGAAGAGTACACTTCCGCCCCCACCTCCATTGCTCGGTGGCCATGTCAGTGTCATTCAGGGCGTCGCTTCGGAAGTACGAATATCCGAACTACAAACAGAAATCAACACGGCCGTCGTTGCATTGTTGGTTTGCAACGTCGGTACTTCGGTTAAAAGGAAATTTGAAGATCCGAATCATGACGGTCCAATAACTTTTACATCCGAAGACTTGAAAGGAGTTCAAGTGCCACATACCGACGCTCTCGTCGTTACAGTGATCATTGACAAATCCACTGTCCAACGGGTGTTGATTGACCAGGGAAGCTCGGCGGATGTGATGTTTTATTCTACTTTCAAGAGCCTTGGTCTATCCCCGAATCAACTTCGGCCAGCGACAACACCACTCGTTGGGTTTACAGGTGCGCCGGTTTGGCCATTGGGTGCGATCAATCTCCTTGTGAGAGCCGGTTCCCGAGTGATTGACGTCGAATTCATAGTGGTTAGCTCCCCTAGCCCTTATAACGTCATCCTCGGTCGAGCCTGGCTACACGGGATGCAAGCCGTGGCCTCAACATACCATCAAGTCGTGAAGTTCTTCGGATGGAATGGAAGACAAGAAAGCCTCCGAGGGGATCAAGTACAGTCCAAGAAATGCTATATCAGCACCGTCACAACGAAACAAAGCTGCCTGGAGGTGCAGTGTGTGGAGAGTGGGGAAATTGATGTACTTGCAGATGTGGGAATTCCAGCCGAGCAAAGATCCGCCGAGGAACTTGTTCGCATGCCCATCTCGGAAGATGGCACTCGGTATTTTCTTATCGGAAGCTCTTTGACCGAGGAGGAGAGGAATGCGATGTTTGACTTCCTCATACGACACATTGAAGTTTTTGCTTGGACCCCGCAGGAAATGCCGGGCGTAGATCCCTCGTTTGCAACCCTTATCTGAACGTTGATCCGAACAGAAAGCCAGTGGTGCAGAAGCTCCGGCGTTCTTCTGCCCTTCATGTTGAAGCTGTAATGACAGAGGTGGATCAATTGCTAGAGGCAGGGGCGATACGAGAAATACTTTACCCCACTTGGTTGGCTAACCCCGTGGTGGTTCCGAAGAAAAATGGAAAGTTGAGGGTTTGTGTGGACTACACGAATCTCAATGATGCTTGTCCAATGGATAGGTTCCCTCTCCCTCGGATAGAACAAATGGTGGACGCAACTGCAGGGTGTGAGCGGCTGAGTTTTATGGATGCATACCGAGGATATCACCAAATCGCCCTCGCCGAAGATGATCAAGAAAAGACGGCTTTTATCTCTCCTCGGGGCGTCTATTGCTACAATGTTGTGCCTTTCGGACTGAAGAACGCTGGGGCTACTTTTCAACGAGCGATAACGTCCATGTTCCCTGGGATGCTCGGAAGAATTCTGGAAGCGTATATCGACGACTTAGTGTGCAAGAGCAAGTTCGCTCGGGATCATCTTCGGGATCTTGGAGAAGTTTTTGCCGTCCTGAAGAAACGAAAGCTACGACTGAATGCGGAGAAGTGTGCGTTTGGTGTCAGCTCCGGCAAATTCCTGGGATACATGGTTAGCCACCGAGGCATAGAAGCGGATCCGACGCAACTGACTGCCGTGCAAAACCTCCGAGCCCCAACGACTGTTAGGGAAGTGCAGCGTCTTACAGGAATGGTTGCGGCATTGAATCGGTTTATACGACGTTCGGGAGACCTCTGTCGACCGTTCTTTCAAGCTATCAAGACAAGCCGCCGAAGATTTATATGGACCGAGGAATGTGAGCAGGCTCTGCAGTCACTGAAAGACTACTTGTCACATGCTCCCCTCCTGGTCAAACCACAACCAGATGAAGATTTGTATCTTTACCTCGCAGTCTCGGATCATGCCACCAGTTCAGTGCTTGTTCGGAAAGAAGGGATGGAGCACCAACCAATTTTTTACTCGAGCAAGACGATGACGGATTCTCAGACTAGGTATCTGCCTATGGAGAAGTTAGCATTGGCCCTCGTTTCGTCTAAAACGAGCCTTTTGCCTTACTTCCAATGCCATAGGATCGTGGTCCTTACTGAGTTTCCTCTCAAAGCGGTTCTTCGGAAGACGGATTCCTCTAGTCGGATCCTCAAGTTCTCTCAAGACTTGGCAAACTACGACATCCAGTTCGAACCTCGGACTGCTATCAAAGGCCAAGCGTTGGCCGACTTCTTCGCCGAGCTTACACCAGGCTTGAAGGATGAAGCTAACACCTTGGCTCTTGCGGAGACCGAAGCTCGGATAGCTGCGACCGAGGCTCACATGGAATGGATCCAACAGCCAGCCGATGCACGTCGCTCAAGATTTACGCTCGGTACAAAACGGCCTGTTCATGAGTGGAACTTATTCTCTGGGGATGCTTGGAGGATGACTGTGGATGGGGCCTCGAACATCAATGGGGCTGGTGCTGGAATTGTTCTTGTGTCGCCCGAGGGAACGGTGCACGAAAGTGTTGTCTCCATCGGTTACCGAGCGACCAACAACGAAGCTGAATACGAAGCCTTGATTGCTGGGTTGCGACTTGCCCTCCGACTCGGTGCGGATTCCGTTCACGTGTTCTGTGACTCTCAGCTCATCGTGGGACACCTGAATGATGACTATCAAGCTAGGGATGAACGAATGAACGCTTACGTAAGCCATGTTTTGGAACTTCTTAAACAGTTTGGACGAGTGGAAATCGAGTGGATTGCTCGGGAGCATAATGCTCACGCTGACGCCCTGGCAGGCCTCGGATCGGCGTACCGAGCCTCGGGAAGTCGCACGATAGTGTTTGACGAAATCGACACTCCGAGCTTCGAACCCTCGGACCCTCCCATCGCAGCAATATCGTTCGGCTCAAGCCAGCTTGATCCCATTGTGTTGTACCTTCGGGATCGAACGCTTCCTTTAGACAGGAAGGAAGCTCACCAGGTACGTTGCCGTGCCGCCAATTACTTTTTGGATCCTAATGGACATCTTTACCGAAGAACGTTCACAGGCCCGGATTTGAAAGTGGTGTATGAGATTCAAGTAGAAGGCATCCTGGACGAGCTTCATTCGGGTAGTTGTGGGGCTCATTCAGGAGGCCGAAGCATGGCGCAGCGGGCGTTAACTCAAGGGTACTGGTGGCCGAAGATGGTGAAACAATCCGAGGAGTATGTGAAACGCTGTGTTCGGTGCCAAAAGCAAGCTTCCCTTATTCACCAACCAGCTTTCCCGCTGAAAATGATCACCAGTCCCTGGCCTTTTGCAGTATGGGGCTTTGACATTGTGGGAAAGCTGCCCAAGGCACCTGGGGGTTTTGAGTATTTGATAACAGCCACGGACTTGTTCACTAAGTGGGTCGAAGCCAAGCCAATGGTGAAGACGACTGCAGGCGACGTAGAACGGTTCATTTGGAAGCATATCATCTCGAGGTTCGGTGTGCCGTATGCTATTCTTTCCGACAACGGATCCCAGTTCGTGGCCGCTGCCCTTAAAGCATTCTACAAACAACGGAAGATTACGATCCAGAATTCTTCGGTTGCGTATCCACAGGGCAATGGTCAGGCCGAGGCATCCAACAAGACCATCACTCGGGGGCTTAAGCGTCGTTTGGAGTGGAAGCTCGGACTGTGGGTTGATGAACTCCCTCATGTCTTGTGGGCCTACCGAACCACGCCTCGGCGTTCCACGGGTCGTACCCCGTTCTCAATGGCCTACGGCATGGAGGCCGTTCTCCCTCTCTCCTCATTGATCCCAACCGCTCGAACGGAGAATTTCAATCCTGTGGATAACAATGCATTGGTGGGTTCTGAATTGGACTTTGCCGAAGAACTCCGTGACAACGCTAACCTTCGGCATGCCGCGTACCAACAAGAAGTGGCTAGGGGCTACAACAAGAACGTTCGGTCTCGCCCATTTAATGTGGGGGACCACGTTCTTCGGATGGTCGTTGAAGCAAGCAAGTTGACGAAGCTTAAGGATCCATACGAAGGTCCTTACCGAGTGATCGAGAAAATTGGTCATGGGGTGTACAAGCTTGCCGAGATGGATGGAACTCCCATACCGAACCCTTGGAACGCTCAGAAACTTTGGAAGTTCCATGGCTAGCTGATATTTCACGTTTTGCTTTTATCCAGTTTTTATTCCTGTTAACTTTTGTCAGCCTTTGGGCCATTATAATAGAACGTACCATTTCTTATCTTGTTTGTTTTCTTTAAGTCTTGGGTATTTCACCTAGCCCAGTTTTAAGCCGTTGGGCTCACACTCGTACTGGTCTGGGCGAACTCCACTTAGCCCTCGGCAAATGCGTTCGGGCGAAATCCTCTTAGCCATTGCCATCATGTTCACTCAGAATCACAAAACATGTTCTCCTCGGATATTTTTTCGTTTTTATTCCCTCGGATATTTCTCTTTTACTATCTGCTTGGATTCCCGCCTCTACCCTTCGGCAATCCGAGCAGATAGGGGGCTATTATGAGAAGGTTAATAAGTCGAGATACTAATTGTAACACGACGGAACGGGAACGAAATTTGCAAGTCGGATTTGCATTTTTATATTCCAAACCTTGGCATTCCAAAACGTGCGGCAGTACAATGTGTCAAACAAAAACAAAACAAAAAAAAAACAAAAGTAAAAATAAAAACAATACACATCAAGGGTCCACTGTCGGGAAAAGAGGCAGTGTAGGATCCTCTGAAGGAGGAGCTGGAGTGGTGTCAGCTTCGGTTGTTGCACCTGGGAGTACCACCGCGGGGTCAGGCTGTTGCTCGCTTTCGAGCTGCTCATTCTCGGCCTGCTGAGCTTCGGCCAGACTTCGAGGGGGAACCTCTACAAGCATTCTCCTCTCATCATCAGCTTCCGCGCCGAGATCATCCAAGCCTGTGTTGTAGCCCAGCATAAAGCTAGCTTTATGCTGCTCTTCAAGCATTTCTGCCTGGGCCTCGACAAGCTCTTCGGCAGCAGCATCTTGGGCCTCGTAGTATCCCCGGTTGTATTCTTTCTCCAGCTCAACCTTCATCTCCTCACGACCGAGAGCTCTCCCCTCGGCAAGACCCTCGTCCTTCCCCTCCGCCCTGGACTTCCCGGCAGCCTCTTGCAAGCCTTTGACTAGCTCGTTGAGGTTGAATACCTGAGCCTCCAAAGACTGGCGAGCTGCCTCGGATTCCTCCCAGCTCTTCTTGTATTCCTCGGCCGAGTCTTTGTTTACTTGCAGAGACTGCAACAGCAGCTTCTTCTTCTTTTCATACTCGGAGAGGTGAAGATTCACACTCATGATGGACTGGGAGGCCTGAGGGGGAACAAATGTTACTTAAAGACAAACGAGCAGAGGCAACAGTCAACTGTGAAGCAAAACTTACTCTGGCAGCGTGATAATAATACTCGGTGAGGGCAGCTTTCAGCGAAGGCGGGGATTGAATGTCCTTCGGCAACCCCACCCCGGACAGGAGCGTCAGAGCGAGAGAAGGGTCGTCCCTCAAGCTGTCGGACTTCAAAATTTGTTTCTTGTCAGCAGTAACGAAGCTCGGCGCCCAAGGGACGTGTTCTTCGCTCGTTTCCTTCCCCTTGGCGGCCACACTCGCTCCGTCGCCAACCTCCGAGCGCGCCGTCGTCTTTTGTTTCTTGCCAGCTTGGGCTTCCTTCGGCGACGGAGGGGCGGGAGGAGGACGTTTTTGAGTTGGTGGGGGAGGTATTTTCTTGCTTGGGGCCGAGCCTGAGGCCCCTGAAGCCCCGGTTTTCTTGGCCAGGCCCTTGGCCTTGTCTTTCTCCCTTGCCTCCATCTTCTGTTGAAGAACGTCCTTCATGCTTCGGGGAGGCATATTTGCTTCTTCTTCGGGAGTGGATCCTTCGGTGGGTTCGCGAATGATCCCTCGTAAAGGCCTGCTCACGCTCGGTTGCAGTTCCGCGGGAAGGTCTTCGGCTGAAGCTTCCTCCTTATCCGCCTCTTTCTTTCGGATACGTCCACCGTAGGTGGGTTTGTATGTTAAAATGGTGGGGGCGTCTCTTTCTTCTGATGGAATGGTAAGGAGAGTGGACGCGAGCTTACAGTTCCTCGAAGCTCGTAGTAACTCCTTGTTGATTTGTGTTGTATCTGTAGAACATGATACAGGGGAACAATCAGTCGGAAGAACACTAAGTAATACTATGCAAGTGCGAGAAATGAAGCAAGTAAAAGTAAAAAGCCAGGTGATTGATTTCTTACGGGGTCCACCCCTGCGTGTGGCAACCTCGAATTGCCCATATTCCCCCGGAGGGTATTGATAATTGCTCCGAACTTCGACGTAGTCCGAGGCCCATTTTTCAGAATCATACATCCCCTCGGGGATTATCTTGGCCATCTTTCTTCGGGAACACAGGTAGTATCGGGAATACCTGATGTTCCGTGACATTGTGTAGTTTTCAAAAATGTGATGGGCTTCGAGTGGGTACATCATCAGCTGGGCCAACTTTATGATGGAATGGATGATGCGGTATGAGTTGACGCTTAATTGGCAGGGGGTCAAGGTGAAGAGATAAAGGATTTCCCTAAGGATCCTATGCATTGGAAATCTGAGACCACCCTCGGTTATGGCCATCAGAGGAACGGTAATGTGTTCATCGCTGAACCTTATCCTGGGACCAGGGACTGGGGTAATAATGACGTCGTCAGGGACTTTGTAATCCCGTCGGAAAGCCCTCATACCTTCTTCGCTCTCGAAGGATTTCCAGTAAGGACATGGGTCCTTTCCTGTTCGGTCAGGGATGACGTCCGGATCTTGAGGGACTATCTTTCTTTTCTTTTGGGGGTTAGAAGAACCGGCAGCCCCTTCTGTACCCTCGGCTTGGCTCGAGGAAGCCGTGGCCGCTCCTCCTTCGGCGAAGTCTCTGTCAGAGACCGTTTCTTCGGCATCGTCGTCTCCTTCCACCTCTTCCGTCGGATTATCTTGCACTCTCTCCTCCGAAGGGTTACCTTCTAAGTCGATGATTTGACTCTCTGGAGGCATTGTTCGGAGCGGAGTGACGCTTGCAGGAAGGTCAACTCCGGCAGAATCCTCGCTACTTTCCCGAACGCGGTAATTCCGGGCTAGATTGGAGATCGCATCGGATATCGCGAGGTTCGAGCCCCCAGCGCCTAGAGCTGCGCTGTCTACCGAACGAAACGACTCCCCAGACGAAGCTGAAGCAGAAGTCTCCATACCTAAACACAAAAGTGCAAGGGGAAAGACCGTCAGCGAGTTGCATGGTCAAATCCTAGTGTGCCTACGTTCGGTGATGAGGCGTGCCCTAGCGAACAAACTCTTCCGAGAGACGACCAGTCAAAAGGAAAGTTCGAGTGAAACTCCAAGTGTGAAGACTACTCCTATTCGTGCTCGGAAGAACACGAGTTAAAGATGCATCTATGTTCGGAAGAACACATGAACACCTTCAACCCAAGCTACAGTGCACAGGCAGAAAAACCAGGCGACAAGGAAAGAAAAACAGCCCAGAAAGCGTGTAACGGAACTTAAAATGCAAAAATGGTGCAGGGAAATAGAGATATACCTGGGAATCGAAGAAAAATCTGGGTCGAAAGCTTCAAAATCGTCAAGAACCTGCAGATGGCTTGATTTTCTGGGGATGGGGACGGACCAAACTGTTCAAACGTTTGAGAGAGAGAAAAAGTGATTTTCTCTCTCCTCACGTCCCCTCTTATACCTAGGAGCGAAACCCGAAGCGTCGCCGAGCCCCCAACCGTAGGATTTGGGCGGGAGATTGACATGACCGTCGATGGGTGACACGTGGAAACACGCGGGGTGCGCCGTATCGATATCCAATGACAATTGGACGCATGGCGTCATCTAAAGCTGGCGGTTGCAGAGGCATTAAATGAAAGATACCTGACGATTCAACACCTCTTTGACGTTTATCCTTGGATTGACGTTCGGAATAGCCTGACAATGATCCCGCTTCGGTGGTCAGTTGTTCTTCGGCCACTACTGATTTATCAACTCCTCCTTCCTCTCCGAAGCTTTGCAGCCATGGAAACAGGAGTTGAGGGGCTATTGTAGTGGAGCGAAATATCCGAAGGTTCAAAAGGTTAGGCAGATCCAGGGGATTTGATGAATTATTCCTGATCAATTAGTTGTCTCAGTTCATCCGCCCCACGAGGGACCCTGATATGTCAGTCGTGCCAATTATCCGAAGGATAAAACGATCCAAAGGGGCCTAGCCGAGCTTCGATCTTACTCCGAAGGAAGGCGTATTCGTTTGTTCGGATAAAAGAACCATAAAGCTCGGTTTGTTCGGTAAATCACGTCGCCTGTTACTTTTCGTTCCCTCGGACGTGATGACTTCGCTCGGGAACCGTTACTCCAGAACCTTCTGGAAGCTTCTAAAGAAACGTGGGAAGGTCTCTCTGATAAAGGATGGGACGTCTCTGATTGATGTGACCTCTCCTTTCTGACTGGGCGGCTCCCCTTTCCCCAACAGGCGGCATTCATTTAATGCTACTGACTCGTGATGTCATCCGAGCGTCACCGAGCACGTGGGTGACAGAAATGGCCCAATCTACACTCTTTCCCTCTCTGCCTATAAATAGACGACTTCCTCCCCCAAGTAAAAGGTTCAACTTTTCTAAACTCTCCTCCTTCCTAGCATATTTTTCTTACCCAAAACTTCTTCCCGGCTCCTCTTTCTGACAAGATCGTCGGAGCTTCTTCCCGGAGGAACATCCCCCTCCGGTTCTACAGGTACATGACGTACGGCGCCACATAACTCGATTCAGAAGGACCAGAATAGAGAGGAAGAAATCAGCCCCCCACAGAATCTCTCTTTCATTTGATTTGGGATGGTTAAATTTTCAGATTTGGTCATTAGTGTCACCACCATATAATCCTTTCTGTGATTAAGAGGACTAAAGAGTACCTTACTTATGTTTGTTCTTTGTATTATTATGAGAGATATCTGACCATCTCAAACACTATAGTATTAGACTTACAGAAACCTGCTAATCAATCTGGTGAAAAAAGGGAGCTGGTGTCGAATTCAAACGGTTCGAGATTGTCTCAGACCCTTCAGATCAGTTATTATTATGAGAGATATCTGACCATCTCAAACACTGTAGTATGAGACTTATCGAAACCTGCTTAATCATTCTGGTGAAAAAGGGATCTGGTGTCGAATTCAAACGGTTCGAGATTGTCTCAGACCCTTCAGATCAGTACTACTAAAGCCTCTAGGTTTGATTGGTCAAAACAAAGGTTGTTTCGCGAATGAAAAGAGTGTTGTCCACAAGAAGATGGTGGAGTTCTGCATCCGCCATTCTTCAGTTACTGTTTCCATCCAAGGGCTTGTGCTCATTGAGAGACCCTACTTCGATGAGTGGACCTGTGTACACTGACGATTGGTTTGAGGTCTCTAAGGCTTACAATGAAGATGCCATCGCTTGGTCCTGTACGACTATGCTTTTTGTATTGCATGAAATGCCCAACAATTTTGTGGACATTGTTTCTAAACACTTTCATAGTCGCGCATGTGAGACATTGAACACGGTCGGTGCTTATGGGGTGGTTGTGCTATTGTTGGTTGGTATCAAGCGATACGATAGGGTCTAATACATCATCTTTGGGTGAGCATGCCGGCTAGTTTTAAGGGTACTACTATGCACTACTTTTTTTTTCTGGTAACTACTACTTGAGGACCTCAGCTTTCTTGTCCCGGGCCTCGCACAGGTTACGGCGGCAAGGAAGGAAGTAGAGAAGCATATGCCAACCAATACGCTGCCTCAAAACCGGTGGTGCAAAACGAACAACAAAGAGTGTGATTTGACTGAGATCCAGATTAACTTAAAATTGTGTTACTGAGAGGTTTATATATTTTCGATATTACGATCTGTGCGCTAATCACTGCAGAGTAGACGTGGATAATACTCACTCTCAATTAATTAACACCAATTACCAAGTAAGAATATCAATTCATGTCTTTGAATATGAGGGCATATCACAAACTTTAATAATATTATTGCGCTTTTTACGGTTTTGGAGATACGTTGTACACATCCTCCAACGCCACCGCCCTAAGTGCGGTCAAGCGTTGTCATGTTGCATTACTAAAATCATCTAGTCCAATTTATATTAGCAAATATAGAAAGACGAGATATGTTTTTGAAGCATTGACCCAACTCTTCGATATCTTTGGCTCACCGCCCCTTGTGTGCGGTCAAGATAATATTGTTTTGGGTTATATAGATTAATTGTCCATATCTGATGACCCGTTCGAGGACTAGATATACACTTGAAAGCAAACATGGCCTGTACTGTTTCACCATTTTCAGTTTAACTAATTGAATAACGCCTGACTTTTAACGCAACAAGTGACGAATGTACTACTGTAGTTTATTGGCTTGATTGACACTACATGCCTGCTGTGAAAAAAAAAAAAAACTGATTTATTTACGAGAAAATAATAGTAGTACGAGTATTATTTTGTTTTTGTTTTTGGTTTTTGGATAAGTGCGAATCTGATTAAGCTCAACCACAAAAATCAATGTCTAGGGATGGAATCCCATACAACCACCAACAAATACAAGCACAAAAACAGTCAGTATCTAACAAATTAAAGAAAACTATACAGGGAAGAAAATCCTATTAGGTAAGCCCCATTGCCTGCATAGGTCTTGATTCTTCAGAGATTGCTTTACATTTCTCCTTGTGCTAAGGAAATCTCTAACACCATCTGCAATGCTTTTCATCACCTAAACATGCCCCATAGCTTTCCCCTGGAAAATTCGATAATTCCTCTCTCTCCAAAGCCCATAAACAGCAGCAGCCAAAGAACACGCAAGACTCATACACCTCAAGCTTTTACCCTTCACATGCACACCATACCAATCAAGGACCTCCACCAAGTTGCTAGGCATATCCAAAACCATGTTCTTATTAACCAGATGCTGCCACACAACAATTGAAAAGGAGCATTCAAAAAATAAATGTTGATGAGTTTTAGCAGCCAAATTATAGAGAGAACAAGTTCCATCCAAGTGCAAACCCCAACTATTCAACCTATCGTTTGTGCTCAGTCTTTGAAGGACAGCCAACCAAAGAATAGAGGACCGTCTAGGCACTACATTACCAGGCCATATAATATTGTGCCAAGGCTGAATAGGATACCTCTTCCTAATGGCATTCGAAGCTGACCTAATAGTTAAGATGCTGCTTCGGTGAGGTATCCAACTAACAAAGTCTTCAACATTAGGATTTGGTCTCAAACTGGGAGGAGTATGAGCCATAATTACTTGAATGGACTGATTTCTGAATCTGGGCCAACACCAATCTCCTTGGTCAATGATAGTAGCCACTTTAGCCCATTATGCTCTGCCCAAATTAGTCACAAACCCTCTCACCAAATTTAGCAAACAAAGGTCCCAGAGTATGCCAATTATCTAGCCAAAAGAAGGTATTAGCCCCATTACTGACATGATATCTAATAAGAGGTTCACACAATTTCCTTAAACCAAGGATCTTCCTCATGGTCCACGAAGAATCATTAGGAATATCCATAGTCCAAATAGAATTCTCTTTAACAAAATATGTGTGAATCGAGTATTACTTTGTTAATTAACTGAACTCCATTGGTTGTTATTTTGACACCACAGTAATTAATCGAGTAAAAAAAAATTGGTTACGTCATTGAATATTTGAGTTGATTGATAATTGGAGAGAATAGTTCAGAGACGTTGACTGATAATGTGATTTTTTTTTTTTTGGATTATTTGGTTATTTTGACACCTAGTAACTGAGCAATAAAAAAGAGTTACATCATTGGATATTTCGGGCTGATTGATAATTGGAGAGAATAGTTCAGACAATGTGATTTTGTATATATTAAGGTCTATTTGAACAGTAATTAACTTCCATTTTGCTATATATGTTTCAATAGGATTTCGTAGTACTTAAAAGTAGACCTAGGTAACATGTTGTGTCGGGTCGGGTTCGTATCGTGTCAGTCGGGTTCGAGTCACAAACCACCCAACCCGAACCCGACCCATTTAGAATTCGTGTTTCTTGAGTCGTGTCATTTTCATGTTTCGTGTCAGAAATGCTCAACCCTTACCCGTTAATTTCGTGTCCGTTTCGTGTCGTGTTATTGTCCGTTGTCCAACTCTATATAAAATTACAAATATGCCATATTTTATATATATATATATATATATATGTTCGTGTTAATGAGTGACACAGATTAGTAACCGTATTGGTCTTGTCAATTTCGTGTCTCGCATGTTCAACCCGAACCCGATCCATTTAGAATTCGTGTTCTCGAGTCGTGTCATTTTCATGTTTTGTGTCAGAAATATTCAACCCTAACCCGCTAACTTCATGTCCGGTTTGTGTCATGTTATCGTGTTTCGTGTTCGTTGCCCAGCTCTTCTTAAAAGTATCAATTGGGGTAAGAATGTATCATATTAAGTGACAAGCAAATCGTATAGTTTTATCCTGCCTTGAATAAGAAGTGAGCTCTCATTACCCAAAAAAAAGAAGAGGTGAGCTCTCTTGACGTTAATTTACACTGTATCTTTGTTTATTTACGTGTTTTTCCGACTGTTGTTGAATTATTGGTTATTTTGACACAGAAGTATTTGAGTAAAAAAAATGTTGATATATAATTGGAGAGAAAAGTTCAGAGAATCACTAAACAAAGTTGTTTTATTTTGAGTGATCAATTAAGTTCATTTCAATAGTAACCACATTTGTACTCGATCCAATTCAATTAGTTAATATTTATGCACCAATAGGGTTTAGTAGGATGACTTAGGTATTAATTAGCACGAATGTATCATAAGTACTTGATGGTAAACAAATGGTACTAACACATATATTAACACCCCGCTAACTCCCGCTGATGTATACCACAAAAAAAGGTATAATATTTCTATGCAACATTGAATAATAAGCAAGCTCTCCCTAGACGGTGACACATTCATTTCCTTTCGTCTTCTTTTTAACATCAAACAATTAAAAGTTTCTTTTTCTTCTCATTTGTGTGCAAACCCAAGTAAACAAAAATGCCAATTAAACCTTCTCTAACATTTCTATCTTACTAATTTTTCCTAGTCATTTCTTCTGCATTCACGTAACACACCATATTCATGAAAGAAAGAGCTAATTAAAATAGTAGTAGTACTATAAAGGTTTAATTACAAGACATATTGTTGGATGATCAAGTCATTGCATATTATAACGCCAACAGCTTACTTTGATAGAGAATATTTGAGACATATATATGTTCAAACACATATTTTTAAACACCTTTATACCCGTAATATTTGACCGGTATATCGATAAATTAGGTTAATACAGCATGCTAGAGATAGATATGCCGACATCAAACACATCTGCATCCGTAATGATCAATAGACCCAAATATCCCGATTGATGATGTGAATTTTTGCAGTACTGATGGGTATACCGTCTATGGTTTGTGAAGCCGGTTCAAGAAAGCCAATGTCGAATAGGCCCAAAGAAAAACTCCGTCACCTGACAAAACCAACACGCTCAAGTGTAGGTGTCATGGGACCCAAAAATAAACAAAATCTCAGAGCCGGCCTGTAGTTACCTATCACCCGGTGGTACCATTAATTACTGCTTTTTCTTTTTTGAAAATATGTTTCAAACTTGATTATTATAGAGTTTCGGATCGATCTCAGACAAAGTCAAATCAAAGTAATCTTAACGAATCAAACACATGTAGAGCTTTAGGTCGTTTGTTTTCCTTTTAGACTTACTATAATTAATTTTACGATCTTCTTCATAATTGCGCATCAACTAAGCTAAAGCCTTTTCGGCCTAACATTTGAGTGGTTTTTTTGACACGGTCTAAGATTCCCTTTTTGGGTAGCTTCTTTTCAATTTTGGTTTATATTTTTATACTGTATCAATTTTTTTTTGGAAAAAAAGTATGTTGTAAAAATTTGACCAGAATCTCGTAAAGATTAAGAGAAAATAAGTGAAAAAAACCAAGCGAAAAAAGTCATAAAGTTTCAGGGCAAAGAAAATTAATCGGTGCCCCTTTTCCGGAGGCGGGGGGGCTGCTCCCCCCCTTCCCGCTCCCCTTCCTGCTCCCCCCCCCTTTCCGGGCCCACTCCGGTCTCGCTCCGATGATCGGAAACGTTCACTTTGTAGAGCTCGTCGAGTAGAACAACCATGTCAAAAATCAGCTTGATTGGATATCATTAAGTCCTTGATCGGAACCTTTTTATTTTAAAAAGAATGGATCCGAAACACTGAATCAAATCCATTGTAACCCATGGACCGAGAGTTTATGGGCTCCGATCAAGCACTTAATGATATCCAATCAAGCTGATTTTTGACATGGTTGTTCTACTCGACGAGCTCTACAAAGTGAACGTTTTCGATCATCGGAGCGAGACCGGAGTGGGCCCGGAAAGGGGGGGAGCAGGAAGGGGAGCGGGAAGGGGGGGAGCAGCCCCCCCGGGTCCCCCTTTTCCACCACACATTCTTGTGAAGACACAAAACAAAGTGTAAGAATCACACCACAATATGTTGCGAAGAAGGGATCTTGTTGCGCACACCGCTTGTGTAATACCATGTTCTATATCGGAAGTCTATGCAGAAGATTCTGAACATTTACGGAGCTACATAAGCTACTACTAATAGGCTTAAACATTTTGGACCATATGGTATGGCTCGTGAATCAAAATCAACGTACTACATGGGGCGTTACAACTTGTGCCCAAAGGTCACTCATACAGAACTGGGGACATTGTAGGGCGTGCATCCAGATCGTCAACCTCGGCAATCAACGGTTTAGATGCATTGAAGCACTTTTACCAATCAAATTTAACTCTCATCGGTAAGAATTGTAACAAACATATCTGAACTATTAATTACCGAGATGAAAGATCGGAATGCACCCTACATGGTGCACTGTTGAGAAGCGCCCTACAGTGTCCCCAATTCCCACTCATACGATGTTGATCATGGGGTACAAATCTGCCGTTTTTCCGACAAAAGCAGAGAGAATCCAATATAACTAGTATGCAAATACTGAGTGAAAGGGACCCAAACTTCAACGCACTCGAAATCAACGACATGCTTTGATCAGTACAAATAATGACGTACAGAATCCAGTCAAATCTTCCAAACCCCCCAATCAATTCCAGATTGTATGTATATAAACAGGACCGATCCAAATTGGTTTTGATCACTCACAGTACATTTTTGGAAACAAGCCCACCAAGGAAGAAATTCTGAGCTGGTGATCATGGCACCGGCGATGGGCGGAAGCTCGCCGGGACATGGTGACGTCGCCAGCCTGAATTTCAAGGAGACGGAGCTCACTCTGGGACTACCCGGCGAATCGCGGATGCAGAAGTCCGGTTCGAAACGTGGGTTTTCGGAGAGGGTTGATCAGTTGAACCGTGGGATTAATACCATTTTTGTGGGTGAGACACAGGGGGTACCAATCTCTAGAGATGATCCTTTGGACGAAAAGGAGGAGATCTCTGAGTCTGATCAGGCAGCCCAATCTCCCATATCAAAGTGAGTTCCTTGTCATCCATGTATGGGTTCTCTACATATGAATTTACAAGATGGTTAAGAAAACCTCAGTTGTTTGTTTTCTCTTCTTATAAACCAATCTTTTGTGGGTTTAAGGATTCGGTCCCTGTAGTGAAGTTGGACGCTACAGCGGTTGCAGTGAGTAATTCCAGCCGTCCAAAAGTATTTTCAACAATCTAGATTAAAATAAACTCTTCCACAGAAGAGAATAACTCTTTCCTAGATAGAAAAGTTTTGTTTTAAATTCAGATCATTAAAAACTTAGATAGACGGTTGAGTTGTTTCACTGCAATCCTATAGTAGTGCTTAGCTTCACTATAGGGACCCCGAATCGGTTAAAATTAGTTATCTTTGGCTACCAACATGGTTTTTATTCTAAAAATTGTGTCTAATTTTAGCATCTTTAATTCAAAGTCCACAGTAAACAAGAGCTTCGTTTGTGTACTGGGTACGATCTTTAATTTTCTTGAGAAATTAACTAGCGTGCCGTGCCGTGCCTTGCCTTGTTTGTAAATATATATAAATTTTTCAGAGCAAGAGTAGTAGGCTGGCCGCCTGTGAAATCAACAAGGAAATTAAGCAAGGCGTGCAAATACGTGAAGGTGGCGGTGGATGGAGCTCCTTATTTGAGGAAAGTTGATTTGGAGATTTACAACAGCTATCAGCAACTCTTGACTGTTCTACAGGATATGTTTAGCTGCTTCACCATCTGTAAGCTTTTACATCCCTTATTTGTTTTTGCGTCTGTCTAACTCCTCTCCAGTCTCAGAAGACCCTCCTGCTCGCCCTGTCGAGTTCATTTTTACCCCTTTTTTGAGCCAACTTATATGCTTGGAATCGTTTATTTGTAAAGCTCATCGAGAACATCTATCATGCTTAAAGTTAGGTTGACAAATTGTCGATCAATACACGATCTCAACACGTATATATCTTAAGAAAAACCAATTTCTATCCAACGCAGTATTTCTTTGTCTAAAATAAAAGAAGTCCCAAATCACAGTTATAGGTGTTTGATTGAATGATTAATATTCTCGACAAGTTTTGAAAATTAACTACATCGATCTTCAAGTGAGTTCAAAAAAGGTCCGCAGGGTCATGTGCCTTTTTGGGATAGGGAGGATGCCATCACCTTTTTTGTATTGCGAGGGTAATTTGGTCTTTTTTTGCACAACTTGTTTCCCCTAGGTAATTACCTGAATGAGAGAAAGCTTATGGACCCAGTAAATGGGTCAGAGTATGTGCCCACATACGAGGACAAAGATGGTGATTGGATGCTAGTTGGTGATGTGCCATGGAAGTGAGTCTAATTCCTTAACTACCCTTTCGATTTTCCAACAAAATATGGAAGAGTCCTATATATATATCTTGAACTTGGAGTTTTTGCCCCTGTTTTTGGCAGAATGTTTGTTGAATCATGCAAGCGTCTAAGGTTGATGAAGAGCTCTGAAGCAATTGGGTTAGGTAACCATATTTTCTTCTCTAAATCATGTTCTCATATATTAAAATGAAGTCTAGTTTTTTGGACCCGGGATGCTGCGAACAGCTCCCTGTCGAACGGTTGCAGAGCGACCAAACCGGTTGTTCATCTCGGCACGAATCAAATCTGAGCGCATACGTATTGCATACAAATTTGGATTGTCTATTGCTCGGTTACGATCTAGGCTGTTGATTGCCGAGATGGATCGGCGGCTCTGTCCTGCTTTGCAAGGTGCTACTTGGTCATGTTAGAAAGCTTGAAACTTTGGATTGTCACGGCTGATTTTTTTTTTTGTTATCTTTTTGTGATTTTTAAGGCAGTCCCAAGGGCACCTTCAAAAACGCTCAAGCCCAAGTGGTTAAAGAAGCCTTTTCTTCGCACACTGACGGAAGCAGATATTTAACTCAGAGAGATCCAAATATGAAGTTACTTACAGTTTGAAGGGAGAGTGATAAGAACAATACAATTTTGATGCGAATAACAATAACTACGTGGAAAAGTTGGGACTACGCTAAAGTTTGAGAGTGTTGTGGCTCTCGAGTAAAGTTTGGGAGTACGCTGAAGTTTAGGAGTGCCGTGGCTCTCGCCCGCATCCCGTGTCTACCGTTTGACTTGGTGCTTTTTACTAGAGAGGCTTTTGTTTTCCCCTCGATCCGTTTGTGCATGTTTATGATGTATAAAATGAAATTAGGAGCATAATACAGTGCTCCGTTTTCATTTGAGCATGGTTATGATGTATGACAGGATACAAGCAGCATAATACAGAGCTGGGCTTTAGTTATAAATTTGTTTGTACTTTCTCTTTATTGGGAAATGCTACTCCAGCACATGGGTCCTCAAATAGATGGCCTAAACTCCAAGTATAGTATCCTGTCTTCTGGTATAATAACGGTTGAAATCTGCTTCTACAAGCCAGGAAAAGAGAATAGTGTTTATTACTTCAAACTCACAGGGGAAGCAACTATGACTCGATCTCACAAGCCGCACCAAAACAGATTCGAATCCTATCTGGTCATAACTCAAGTGTTTCCCACTCTAAAATCCATCGAAACTAGAATCGCAAATACACCAGAAATCAAATTATATTTCCATGGAACTTCCAGCCTCTCCCTGTTTCAAAGAAGAATTGAACAAGAAATTGGAGTAGGCCATGTCTCTTGCATCTTAGCTTCAGACTCAAATGGTACTGCTGCATTGTCAGCTGCTTTCATCTTGCAAGCAAAAGTATTGCTCAGAGTTTCTGGGTTCATGGCCACATACCATTCACCTCAAATGAAAATTGATCAACCGGCCACCAGCCTACAGTCAAAGCACCTAACCAGTTGAGATTGAGAAGTTTCGAGTTTAAACCAGATGGATTCGTTTCATATCTAAAACGGGTTCTCCAGTAGTTACTACTTTAAAGTCTCCTGAAGCACCAATACATCGTCCTGTCACACAATCCTCCCACATTAGCTCATATGCATTGCATGCAACTTTAGTGAACCTCCATAAGATTTCCATATTACAAAGATCTCAGGCACAAACCAAGATAGCTAAAGTTGAAAATCATACCGAGAGAGAATGCATATGGCAGGTCTACCACTAGGGAGGAAAAGATTGTTCAACTCAATGGCGTGCCCAGTGCATCCAGAAGAGAGATAAAAGACGCATTTGGCCAAATTAAACAAAAGTAAAGTGAGCATTCTGGAGATAGATAACAGTCGACACCAAAACCAACATAAAATGCTTATAACTGTAGATACACTGATAGAAAGATGTATTACGTACTAAACCAACGACACACAATGTGGATTCCACAGGACATGCTCAAATTGTACAAATCAGCACCATAATTAAAGCCATACAATCATATTCATATGTGGTGGTCATTTCCTAGCTGTTAGCTATAAACACACAGACAAATGAATCTGCTATTACAAACTACAATTGGACACAGAATTAGTTGAAAGTATACAATAGGAAGAACAAATCCATATATCTTTTGCCTGTAACTAACTAATCCAGATCGATGAATACGCTATTACAAATTTCAATTGGATAGAGAAAAAATTGCAAGTAAACAATAGGAGGAACAAAGCCATCTATCCCATGGGCCAGTAATTGATACAGATCAATGAATCAGCTATTACACTCAGCTGATGAATTACAATTGAATATAAAATCAATTGAAAGCAAACAATAGGAAGAAAAAACCGATTATTACATGCCTACTTAAATACTACAGGTACCCAATTCGCCAAAAGCGGATCTGAACAGATCTAGCAGACCAATAGAAGAATGAGAGAAACCAATTACCTTAACCAACCACTGCATTTTTATCTCATCTGCTACATGTACTTATTCCCCTTTTTTCTCCACTGCCTTCTTGTACTCCTCCATCTCCTTAACCCAAAGATCCCCGAACTCACAATCTTTCCACGCCTCAAACCACGGCCCCCCAAGCGTATAATGAATCGCCTTAGGGAACGTACCCGGATCACCTTCCACAACCTTATTATGCCCCACAAGAAAGTTCCAAACAAACGGAACTTCCCCGATCTCCTCATCATCCAACCACTGGAACCTATGCAAAAACGCACCCGACTCTGAATTCACAACCTCCGGCGTCAACACCTTATTCTTGGGGTGCCCACAATTATACAACACCATCGAAGACCAATTCTTCCTAGGGTACACAGTTTGCACTGCCCCGTCCATTTTCGTTTTCTCCTTGGGCGTGTAATCATGTTGGACACACATCACAGCATACTTATCATCAATTACCCCACACAATTCATTAATGTCACTCAAGTACAGGAAATCGCAGTCCACAAACATCGCCCAACCCTCGTAATTCGCCAGGTACGGCGTCAAGAACCGCGAGAACGAAAACTCGGTGCTCTCGAGCTTCCCTCTCTCGCGCCAGTACAAGCCGCGCTGGCGCAACTCGCACTGTTTGATCGGCGCGACCTCAACCGGGACCGACGCCCGCTTGAGGATCGAGTAGCGGCAGACCTCGTACGCGAGGTCCTCGCGCGGATCGTAGCCTACGAAGATCTTCAACTTCGGTGGCGCACTGTTTGCGCCATTGTCGGTTGAGTGAAAACCGTTAATATTACCGTCGCTCAAATTAGCCCCAATTTCTACGCTAGGGTTTGAGGATTTTACCTCCTCCGTGCCGTTCGGTTTGGCGCCTGATTCCTTCGCCGACATTGCGATACGCTGCAAAAGAAAGATCAGAGAATTCAGTTCAGAAACAATTCACATTTGTATATACGGAGTTATATGTATATGCGGTGGTGGAGTGAAGATAGGGAAATGTAGGGTTCGGGAGATTACCTGCAGAGGAGAGAGAGAGAGAGAGAGAGAGAGAGAGAGAGAGAGAGAGACAGAGTAGATCTAGAGGTGACGACGCGATTTGGAAGAAAAGAGTCAAAATTTTGTGGATTTTTTACGGGATGTTTGATTGTTTATTTATGGGGATTTTGCGCGAATAAAAGTTCTGTACGGATGAGGCCAAACCGTTCTGTTTTCCCAACTGTCCATTGTGGGCCTTACTGAACATACACATGTAATTTGAATCGTTCATAACTTCATATTGTAGAACTCGCAAAGTAATATAAGCATAGAAAAAATCAGCTTGATCGGACGTTAATAACTATGTTTAAAATTATATTTTGATTGATAAAATAGACGGTCTGATTTACTAGTCTTTTAAGTTTAATTATTTATGACCATTCATTTTATAATCTCAAAATTTAATCTTTGACATAGCTATTGAATGGATATTACTTTACAAGATGGACGGTTCAAATTACTACAATGAAACCAACAATAAACGGTGGAAACCATGAGATTTTCAAGATAGCTAAAGTATTCTTTTTTGTGGATGGGTGGATATTTTAGGGCACCGACGCAAGAGTTGTGGGGCGACGAACAGTTGTCAAATATGTCCTTTTATGGAAAGCAGCAGAGTATAACTGTCAACCCAATGCCTTTTTTATGATCAAATAAAAAACCCAATGCCTTTTATGGATCTTACGCTACAATTAGTAGCAATTATCAATTCAATCGTTCTACCTCTACACCCAATCATACACTTTCATTCGGATGGAGCATGCATACACTATATATTCAGTGTGTAAAACTCACCTCTATTGTGAGTGTGAGTGTGTGATTGGGTGTGCATTTGAATGTAGAGTTAAAATTTCCGTTATCCACAAGACTAGGAACACTCCTATCGACCACTTTTCGATCTCAATTCTCTCACACATGCGTGAGACCGATTTTACAATTCAATGTGTGAAGCTAAAACATATGTGAGAAATGCGTGGTTGATAGAAGTGTACGTATGCATTGTTGATGAATTGTGGGATAAATTAATCAGTGTCCCGTGCGTTTCTCCATTTCATGCAGGTGTGAGTAGATCACACGTCAGTTAATAGGGCCTCTGTTAGAGAAGCCCATGTGGTAGCTGGGATTTGGCAGATCCTGAGCTATAACTGTACAAGTTGTACTGTCGTTGTGTCATCTCGAATTCATAATAATGGTCGGGCTACACGTTACTCCTTTCTTTTTTAAATAATGGTCTCACTCAGTTTAGGGTCGTTGCGTCATCTTGAACTCACAATAATGGTTGGACTACACATTATTACTCCTTTTTTTCGTAAAAAATGGTCTCTTACGAAAAGCTGTCTCACTTTATGATAATTTACCATAAATTTTCCCGCACCTAATAATAAAATTATTCACGTAATTACTTTTTTATTTTTTAAGTTAGAAAAAGCGACGGGGCTTTTCTTAGTGCACCCCCATGCACAAACACAGAGAGTAATTTATTTTTTGAGAAGTAAAGCTGCTTATTTTAGACCTTTAGATAACCATTTTCAGATCAAGCTAAGTTTTTACGTCGATGTACGATGATCGAACTAAATTTTTTCAGGGACGTATATCTGTCTATGAATTCTAAAATATGAATGATGTTCGATCATTATCGTGAATCTACAACAGTTCAAAAATGAACCATCTAATGAAGTATAACAAACTCCCAATTGTGGGGTGGACAGCGTATCCTCTTGTGTTCTTATCCATACACTGAAGAGTGAAGATCTCTCCATAAAAGTGCTTATAACGCTCCCCAATCCAATGTTTAATTCCTTCGCCCGTCCCTACGAACCATTCGCCTTTTCGTAACTGTGCCATAATGCTTTGTAACTAACTTCAGGAAAGATCATAACGGAGATACCACAAAACCTGGTAATTCTGCACACCACAAGGCCTCATAAGGAAGAAGAAACCAGTGTCCCGTACGTTACCCGAACCACTTACTGCGAATTTGGATATGGAACGCCCGCGCCCTTTGTAATTTGCACCACAATGGTTCTATACAAATAACACCACAACGCCTCATACCTCTGCTTGTGGTGCAGCCGTACAGGACGGTGTACCATAGATTTTTCATTCAACGCAAATCACCGATAAAAACAAACTGATGAAGGCGGCATGTAATGCCTGCTTTTAAACACCGACCGAAAATGCAGAAGTTATATGGTATTCCCATCACCGTTGTCTTCCTTTTTTACCTGTGATGATGATATGTCTTCTTATCATCTAGTCTAACGAGTTTTTGCAAGGCAACAACTTATCACTCGAAGCGTGGCACAGGCAGACTCATGTGACCGACCCCAATTGATTGGGACCCAAGACTCGGTTTGGTTAGTTATTGCACGGCTACAGATTAACGTACTGAGGTCAAAAAAATCTGGCAACCCAGAGTTTTCCCTTTAGCAGATATAGAGCATGGGGTTTCTGTAGATGCAAGTTTCGTTTTCAGTAGGGCCTCCACAATAAAGGAAGGGACAAAGAAAGCTGTCCACATTTGTTTGGTTCCGAGTATCAATTGACATGATTGAAAATGAGAGTATAACCACCATTGCATGCAGGTGAAGAATCGTTTTTGGGACCTGCAAGTTGGCAGGATAACGGCGGTCCTTTGGGTCAGGAGTTTGATGCTATTATTTCTTATTTCTATTAATCTTTGTAACAATTTCAGAGGTTAATGAAATTTTTTTGCCTTTAAAAAAAAAAAAAAGACAAATGGTTGCAATAAAACTACTTCAGACATAAAAGAGGTTCTAAAATTTCTTCACAACTTAAAGTAATATGAGTCCAGCCTTTCTAAAACAAAAGAAGAAGAAGAAGAAGAAGAAAGGATATACCTCTAACTAAGAATCTTCTACACTAGGTTAACAGTGTTTTTTCTTACGTAGCATGCATAGAGTCTGATGGTACTATACCCCGAGCCATGTCGCAGAACATCATAACAAAGAGCGAAAATTCCTAAGGATACTTTCTGGTATATTCATGCATGTTCTTGTAATCGTCGCTACACATGTATATATTGCAGTGTAGGGCAACGCAGCTGCAAGGATCGTGGGCATAGCCCTAGTTGAGTGAACCATGAAAAGTACCCTTGTGTTTCTTGTTCCTGATTTTGTTCTTTGTAGAACTTGATCTCATAGATCCTGTTAAGATCCCCCATTATTCCAAATACTATCATATCAATTACGGTAGTACCAAAAAGTTTTCTGATGATTTTGACGCATTCCATGTGGATATCATGATGTTTGAATAATGATAAGTTTTGTACTAGTAAACATGCATGATTCACGGGGAGAGTCAACTGAGTCACTCATGGCAGGAACATTTGGTGAGGAATCAAGATGATATATAATTCCCTCCCTCCCACCAAGGAAAAGAGACAGAAACGCACTTATCAAAACAAAAAAAAAAAGAGACAGAAACGAACAGAGACGGAGACATTTGAACTAACAACAATTTTAAAAGGGAAAAATTCAAAATATCGTTCGACCTTTACTCTAAATTTCAATTAGATTCCCAAACTTTCAAAAAAATCAATTTTACTCTCAACGTTATCTTCCGTTAATCAAAACGCCCCATTCGATTAAAATGACTAACGGATTTCGTTAAAGGCCTCGTTAAATATTGTCCCGATTGAATTTTGATGATCCGAGCCGCTCAATGTGGTCAAAACGTGATTTTAATGGTATTTGCAAGAAATCAGCAAAAAAACAGTTTTTTATTGAATAGTTCAATAAAAAACTGCTCGGATCTTCCCTTCTCGGTCATTTATTTTGTTGATTTCTAGCGAGTATCCTTAAAATCACGTTTTGAGCATATTGAATGGCTTGGATCATCGAAATTTGATCGAGAAATGGGAGGTGCGGACCGATCTGGATTTTGTTCAAGTTAGGGCGTCCGGATTTTGCTTCGATCCGCACCTCCCTTTTCTTGATCGAATTTCATTGATTCGAACTGCTCAATGTGTTTGATTTGAGCAGTTTTTTAATTGAACAGTTCAATAAAAAAAGAACCGCGTTGGCAACGCAACGTGGTACGTTGCCAACGTGGTTACTCGAGTGCTAGGTGCATGAAGAATCCTAAGCCAGTCTTCACTTCCACCCTCTCTAAAAACAAAACTGTAGCTGCTTTTCTCCATTTGCATCTGAATCCTAGAAGAGAAATTTAAGCTGAATTTCATATTCATCTAACGAACAACAAACAAATGGATGTGGATATGGATGCTCCAGCCACTGAAGAGATGTCATACACTGATCATATCAACAGAAGGCATGAGGAGAAAGGTTGCCTCTATGCTTGGTACGTATTTCTCTCAATTCTCTTTAAACTCTTATAGGATACAAAGACGAGATTAGACAGTAAATAAGCTATGTGAAAAAGAACAAGTAAGAAACGATTTTCGGGAATCTCTGTGTACTGGGTATGAATTTATTTATCTACCTATTTCAGGGTATTGTGTTTTTTTTTTTTTTTTTTTTTTTTTTATGCAGTTTGTTCGCGATGTGCTGCTGTTGCTGTTGCTACGAGACTTGCGAGTGTTGTTTGGACATTCTCTGTTGTAACTGCTCCTAATTTATTCATGCACAAGGGATTATTAGGCCAATGTTTATGGTTTATCATCACCTTATTTCATCATTTTATTTTATTCTTTGTTTTGTTTGTTCGTAGTCTATACCCCCAATGATTAGGGACTACATTCGGTCCTGTTGTTGTTGTTGTTGTTGTCGTCGTCGTCTGTTTGTTCGTATCCTTCACTGGCCTAGTGAGAGTGTTGAGTGCGTCTGTAAATTTGCAATTCTGTCAAATTATGAATTTTTTTCCCTCTGCTTACTTCCAAATAAAAAGTCTGGGCACAAGCATTTGGTTTATTAGTGATGTACTTCCACAAATTCCTTGATGTCTTGATTCAGTATATCATAATGTTCCAGAAGAACTTTCTTCTCGAATCTCACCATTTCTATTTCATTTAGGCTGGTTTTAATCATTTTGGTACACTGGTAGTAACAGGTCTTATGAAACGATCCTCTTATTTTCCGACTAAAATTGATTACCATGAAATAAGTAAAAAATTGCACTTCAACTTACTGGATCTGAAGTTTAGTCAGGCGCAAGATTGTTGAAGATATAAATAATAAAGTTGTCCTGCCCTCTAACCACTTAAGCTTTTAGATGAGTTGGTAGTTAACAATCTAATATGGTATCAGAGCAGGCTATAGATCATATACTTTATTTGTCCTTTAATTTCTCAACCTGGCAATAATAACCAACTCCTATCTCATATAAAGTTTAGCCTCAAATCCTCTTCAGCTGTAGTGTATCCTCCAATTCTTCAAATTTGATGAGAGGCCCCATATTTTTATTCATGTCTATAAGACTATAACCTTGGTGCTTTTTTTTTTTTTTTTTCCCAATCAGCCATTTCCAAAACCTTAACACCAGTTACTAAAAGGAAAATGATTCACACAAAGATGTCCGGATATAGATGTATCCAAAGTCATTCGATACGTGCGGATCCTACGTGCATTCCATGGGTTCCATGTGCATCAAACGATATGTGTCCGGACATCTACGTCTGTAGCATTACTAATGCTTTGGAGCCCCTATTCGGCACTTTTATGAATCCAAGTAAGATGTGATCAAAACCTTTTGCCCCTCAGTCCCTATAAATGGAAGACAAGTTGGATCTGAATCAACCAATAGAAACAATAGAGCTAAAACTACATAACTCTCTCTTTTTTTGCCCACTTCTTAATCCATTGAATCACAACGAAAAATGGACGTCCCAGCCTCCCAAAATATGGCATCCTTTGAAACATATCCAACCGCGGCATGAACACACAAAGGCTGCCTCTATGCTTGGTTTGTGTTTCTTCCATCCTTCTCAATAAGTCGTGTTCTCTTCTTTATAGGAGTATATGTTCACTATAATTAACTTGTTAAGTCTGCTTTTTTCACTTCCTTCTAAAATTGACTGATAGCTTTTTAATGGGATTGTTTTTCAAACTACACTACCCCATTTTATTCCGTTACGGTTTGCTTACATATTCCATCTTTCTTCAATAGATGAACAAGCAAATAACATATGACATTAAATATGCATAGAGAAAAACAGATCAAATAGACCTAATTTAGTCTCACAGTTGGTAATGCATTCTCACTAACCGTATATGTTTTTTAGGTCGCGTGGTAAGATGAGTGGCTTTGAGAGATTATGCACCGTTGGTTTTGACTTTGCATGTCCCACAAAAATCCAAGATCTCAAAAACAAGGGAAAAAGAAAACTATCTAGCTTTATCCCTTCTTATTTTTCACACAACTTTGGGCAGTTGGTTCACAATGTGTTGCTGCTTATGTTGCCACGAGGACAAGGCTTGCGAGTGTTGTTTGGATGTTCTCTGCAGACTGCAGTGATTGCACCTAAGTTCTCTGGAAGCCTGTCTTATTTACCACTCAAGTGTGGGTGTCGCTTTCATTTCTGCTTCTTTTATCAGTTGCCTGGAGTGTCTTAAAGGGTATTGAGTTTTCCAGTTGGCTAATGAGTCTAAACAAATCTATTAGTGTGTTAACGTGTTCTGATTAACATCAATGGGTTACTGGGGGGGCTACTTCTAAACACTTCGTTTTACTTGAAATGTACCAGATAGTTTAGAGCAGATAGCAAAACCTTCTTTCTTTCTTTTTTTTTGATCCGCAAAACCTTCTTTCTATGCAATAGCAATTGGCAATTTGCAATATGTAGTATCAGTTCCCTTTACATGAGTTTAAACCACGTACAAATATGAAAAACACAAAACAGTAATGATGCTCTTTCCTAAAGCATGCCCCCGACAATTATGAATTCTGCAAGATTAAAAAGGGATTTACAGCACAATAATCTGGAAAGTTATCACCTAATTAAGGGATGGGATTCCGCCCTTCATCGATTTCAATGACAAGGAGCCGTTCTGGATCTGAACCATTGGGTCCTTCTGAGTAAAGTGAAGGGAGATAAGCCTTGTAGGCAGGCAAATATCGCGAAACAAAGTCCATAACCTGAAACAAAACCCAAATAAAACCTCGGAAAATGGATTGAATATAAAGCTAATAGGGATTCAATTATTCTGCCCACCTCCTCATCAGACATCCCAGGCTTTCCGTCCGCCCTCATGGCAATCTCTGCCTGCAAATTCGCTAACGATTATAAAATGGTATTGCGAAGGATAAGAATATTCTGAAATAGCAAACCAATGGCTAACCTGCAATCGCCACTGGTAGACACAATTTGGATCTTTAATCTTGATAACTATCCATGCTTTTATGAATTTATCCCATGCATCATAATAAGCTTCTAAAGTCTGGTTCACTATCTCAAGCTGTAAAATTACACTTTCACTCGAATTAATAAGGTCCCCATCAGAGTGACAAGGGAAGAAGCTAGATGTATCCCTAGATATGATTTGTTAAGTGCTAATACCTGTGGATCAACAGGCGTGACTACTTCAACTGGAAGGGGCTTAAACCCAAGCATCCAGCCCTCAAACAGGATGACCTAAATGAAATCCAAATGATTTATGGTGAGGAAGACAAAGATTTTAGTGGTTCTCCTTGCTCATGACACACTAAATAAACTTTGTTGGGTTTATAAAATGTAACAAAAAAAAATATTTTTAACGCTTTCTGAGTTGATGATACAGTCATTTGGGATGCAGATGGAGCGCTGGCCATAATTTTTGTCACATCCACATCTTAACCAACATTGGCCTATCCCAACTACAAATTGAAGATACATCTTACACTAAGAGGCCCTTCAACTTCTGGCCATGTTGAAGGATCAGCTCTGTCACCCCTACCGTTGTTTGCAGACTGCAGAACAAAAAAACAATTGATACGAACCTTGAAATGAAAGGTTTGATTGACAACAAGCATATTCAGTTGTGCAGGGAGCTTACTTTATCATATCGAGGTAGCTTCATCTTCATACCTGACAACAAAGCACACGTAATTCATTACCCATGATAACCCTACTAACGACATAAGTAATAGAACCGTAAGCACCAAATGCAAAGAGATCTGTATGAGGGAAAACTCCTACCTTCTTTAGTCAATTTGCTTAGAGCTGTCAATGTTTCAACAGACAATGAAAGATCGTGGCTTCCTGCATTTCCACGCAACTGCAGGTGAGCAAATAATCTCCATCACCTTGTTCTTTGAAAATGCTTCCTCATCTCTCAAGCTAAGAGATTTTAAAGGGGAGCAAGTTAGTTGATACCTCTAGAAGTGTATTTCCTGGATTGCTTTCTCTCAGCTTAGCCTATACCATAGAAAGATTGCATCAGAAAATGCAAACACAAACAAGAAGGGAAGCAATATCCAAAGACTCCATCGAACAAGTTTACGGTTTTACCTGATCATCTGCAGTCAAGTAAAAATCATCTATGGATACTGTAGCAGACTTCCTGAGATTAACATGAATCAATATAAGGAATTCCTTTCATGTTGTCTTACTCCCATTCAACTATTGACAAGATTGCTTCTACACAATAGATATCATCGTTTCTGCAGTCTACCTCCCGGTGACTTTGAAAAGATACTCTAGAGCAAAGACTAGTGTAGTCTTTCCACAACCTTGAGGGGCACTAAACCCAATCTGCATCATAAAAAATATATGTTAAAAAGCATTACCCAGTCCGTTCACAGAACACACGTCAAGACTACAAAATGAGAATTGAGCAGCTTGTCATGTCTGGGGAAAAAAGTTACCCCCTATAACAGAAGAAAAGGATGGTGTGAACATCTTATGTTTACCACTATAGGAGTGACCTGTTCTCCATCTTTAAACGTGGAACTGTGATGAGAAATTTGCTGTTCGCACCATAAGAAGACTGGTATATAGTAGTGATAAAACCTAGCCTTCTGAGGTATTGTTAGGTAGAGTTCATTTAGTTGAAACAACCTGCAAAGATGTAACCCATATGCTAACCACTTGTCGATGGACTCGGCCACCATCTCTGAAGTCATGCCCAACTTGTTTAGAAGTGGGCCTGAGCATATAAATTCAAAAAGGTCCTGTACAGAGGAAACTTCTGCGGGTTTTGAGGGAAAAACAGAATGCAATGGACGTTGCCGCCTTCCATTGTTGGAAACAGTGTCAGGACACGTGGAGCTGTCTTGTATCCATGAACATCCCAAACCTGCATCAATGGCTTGCACGTGCACTTCAGTGCCTTATGTCATACGACAAAATGAACCAAAAATATCAAGCAGGGGAATAGAAACAAAAGTCAACTTCAATTGTCCACGCCCTTGAATTGGAATAGAGCATTATCTTTCACTATGGATTAAAAAAAAAGAACTCAACTCATAGGATATCTCCATGAAAGAATAAACAAAGTACAAACTTCAAGGAGGAAGGAAGGTTAAAACAGATGCCAGAAACTCAAGCGGAGTTTTGCACTAGTATCACTCAACATTACCGTAAACTCCACTTGGTTGCCAACAGGGTGAAACATTGAATTTCATAATTGCCATAATTTTGCACTCTCTTGAATTTATCACGGTTTTGGTTTGTGTTACTTTTGAAGCACCAAATAGCTGTGTGAAGCTCAGCGGATAAAACTGTTCACTTCCATGTGTCGCTATGAAACATAAAAATTGGGGGAAAAACCCTTCACTTTCTAGCTTCCTCTCCAGCAAAACAAAGCACAACTTTTAGATACGCAATCAACTATTTAAATCCTATAACTTGAGACTAAACCAAGACTTCGAAAAGAGAGTGGTGAATATCGGAGTTTGATAGATAAATATATTTCATATTTTCTTAGATAGCTTACATATTGGTTTTTGGCTTGGGAGATTTAATGTGACTGCTTGAAATCCTTTATCCTAAAGGATTGCAGCTATACAAGAATCATTATAAAATAATTACCTCTAATCTATCTTTCATGAGTTTCACAAGTCATTTGGAGCTAAACCTCTTATACAATGGGAAACGGCTCCTCTGCAGTCTGTGTTTAGACTGCACGGAGCAGTCTGTGCAATATGTCCGTCCCAAAGCGTTTTTAATAGTTAGATTTTGTTGGAAGACTCTTCTCAGGAAGAAACTATTATTCCCGCGGAAAGACTTTCTAAAACCTGAACCATTGATTACTAAGATGAATGGATGAGATAAGACTGCAAAATAAGTCGGATCCTATATAATATTATGACATTGTATAAGTTAATTCAAATCCACTCCTACCCAAACAGAGCCAAAGGACAGTAAACGAACTCTATAGTTAAAAACTCAGGCAAATGTTAAACTAAAGTAACAGAATAAGTCAACAAGACACAAACAAACCGACTATCGATACGAATTGGATACAATTTAGGCATTAAGAGAAAGAGAGAACAAGATAAGACCTGATTTTGGGGATTGAGGAAGCATCTGAGAAGAGAGATTCGGTTTTGCTGATACAATTACAGCTTTGGAAAGCGAGGAGAGAGATGAACGCATGGAGGATCGATCGTAGGAGCTGAATATGTAACAATTAGTATAGTAATGGTTACAGCTGTAGAGAGAGAAGGAAGCGGTTTTCGTCGGCCACGGAGTCGTCGGCTGCGATAAAATATTCAATACCGCCATCGTCATCTCTCTCTCTCTCTCCCTCTCTCCCTCTCTCTCTCTCTCTCTCGCAATGAAAATGCTGGAAATCTTTACACGCAGGCAGTGGAAGCGATTAGCCCGGATAGCATTCGAGGCCCCACGAGAAGAACCAGAGCTAACTCGCGACGATTTTTTTGACGACGGCTGAAGTACGAAAATACCCTCCAACTGCTCCTGAACGGGTGTTCGTTAGAAGTTACTCTTCTATCTCTTCTGGTGGAGTTTTCCGTCCCTCGAAAATTTTTTATTCTATTTTTCCGTTGGACTACTTGATGAGATAATTCAATCTATATGGATAGTCCGAAAGTTGAGGATCGTTGTTTTCGATGGAGGAGGACTGGCTTCGAATTTTGAGTCTTTGTAGCCCTTTGGACATTTTATGATGATGATTAAAAAAAGAAAAGAAATCATCCGACTCGTTCATTAAATGTTAAATATTTTTTCAAGGGTCAATGCGAAAAATTAGCTTAATCTGATATCTATAGATGTCCGATACAATTATCTAAATTTTCATTATCCTGAAATCCGAATGAAAAGTTAAATGATTAAATCAAGCACCTATAAATATCGTATTGAGCCAATTTTTTATGGGGGCACTTGAAAAAATATTTTTACATTTAATGAACGGATCGAATTATTTGTTTGGGACCCTTAGTGGGCCCCACAACAAAATATGTGCCCTTTTACTGTGTGTTTAGCAAAACCTCAATCCTTATTTTTCTAGATTTGTGATTCTTTCGTTTATAAAAATGAACGAGAGAGATGTGGGGGAGGGGGTATGAATGGAGGAAAATTTATTGTATGCCTCGGTGCCCCAAAGTCATTCTCCATCACAAATGTCTTTCACTACATAGAACGAGAACAATGTCAGCGTGTATTGAATGGGACTGAAAAAAATTAAACTTTTTTTCTTATCACGTAACGTTGTGCTCGTTCAATATAAAGGGCAAAAAAACAACAATGTGATTTTTTTTTTTCGTACATCAAACGGGTACAACACTAATGCTACATGCACAGATGTTTGTCCACGGATACGGACATAATTGTGTGACTGTGTTTGATATGTGCAGACCTCGTGTTCATGTGTGGTCCTCACGGTTCATCAGCCGATTTTCGAGCACATCTATGTTTGAATCAATGTACGTACACATCTGTTAAAAGTTAAAACCCGCAGAATTGCACTTTCCCCTTTATAAGGATTTTATGAAAAATTGACATGTGATGTGTTGATGTGGTGTCATCGTTGCATTCATGTCTAAGTGCCCACGAGGCAAGTTTTGAAGTTGAGCAGTCTGAGTGATGAGAAATTTTTCAGTTCCGGGTGAGCACGGGTCATGTGGTGCCGAACTAATGTATTTTGGACAGCTTAGATATGTTTGGATTTGAGGAGGTGTTTTGGTAATTTCACACTAAAAATTTATCCAAACATATTTGGGCTGTTCGAAACACGTTTGGACGATCGAGATGGTGCTCGGCACCACGTGACCCATATCCACCCGACATTGAAAAACTTCTCGTGAGTGATAGTCACCTCGACCTCAAAACTACCTTGACACTATCAGCACATAATGTAGGGTGGGTTTGGATTAAAAATTAAGTAACTTTTTTTTTTATTTGAATTTTTTTTTTTTGCATTTGTTTGTTTTGCGTCAAACTTTTGTGACATATTGATTTGTCTCGACAAGAGGAATCAGAAAAGTAAAAAATTTTAATCGAAACTCTTAATTTTTTGAATAAAGACAAAAATAAGTCAATAAAGTCAACTTATTTTATTTATTCTTGTCTTTTAAAAAAAATTTATGAGTTTTGATCAAATTTTTTTACTCTTTCTATTCTTCTCGCCGATACGAATCAATAAGTCACAAAAGTTTGACTCAAAATTATTAAATACAAATTTTTAAATAAAGACAAAAAAAATTACTATTTCAGTTTTAAAACCAAATGAGCCCGTAATGTCTTAAGTTTTGCGAATTACTTTCTCACACACCACAACGCAATCCTTATGGGATGATAAGTCTAGCATCACACACAACCAGCATAGATATTTTGCGCACACATTCACACAAAAACAGAGACCGACGTCTATGACCAATTGACCATGTGAGTAATTTTTTATTTTTTATTTTTATCATGACCATATGAGTATGGAGACAAGTGTTTTTTATACGAGTGTATGTTCAAGAATTTTGTGTGAACTACTATTTTTAATGCGAATTAAGTGCAAATGTAGTAGTATTTCTTTATTTGTGTGTGACACTAGCATGATATTTTTTTGGGTGGAAACATAGGAACTTTGTTAGTATAACAAGAAAAATAAAACTGTGCTATTAAAGAGCACTGGCGATAAGTAAAGACCAACGAAAGACCTAAGAGTATAAGAGCATCTTTAGACTTGATCCAAATTTTTACCCAAATTTGGATAAAACCCCATTTTGGGTCAGACCCACTTCAATGGCAAAATGATTCATTATCCAAATATATTATTTTTTTATGCTTTTAAGACTATTTCCCTCCATTTTTGTTTCCCCCAACAATTTTAGCCAAAAGGGTAGCACACATCTCTTCCCAATGATGCGTTCTTATTCCGCAACCAGCTTCAGGATTTTTCCAGAGAGAATACGGAGAGATCATCGAGACTTTAGCGTTCAAATATCCAAGGAGAGAGAGAGAGAGGGGTATCCAACCCTGGGAAAGTCATGATGCCTACAACGCTATGCTCTCAGAATGGCACGGAAGAAACCGTTGAAAAGAGAAAAGAGCCGTTGGAATAGTGGAGAAAAAAAATGAGAAGAGACTTAGATTGTCTCAAATTTAAGAAAAAAAATAGGTAAAATCCAAAATAAAAAAGAATTTGGGTCAATGATTGAAAAGAATTTTTTATGTGTTTTACCCAAATTTTAAATTTGAGTCTTTAATGGATGAGGTTGGAAATGCTCTAGAAGTTGTGCACATATCACTTTCCGCAAAAACACTACACAATTGACAAAACTAGTACCAGTATGAAAGTGAAACTAGCATGATTGCACTTGAAAGTTGGAAGTCCTCCACTCCTCTCCCTACTTTTCAAGTTCCCTAGAAACTACGATTCCGGAGGGAGAAGGTGAGAGTTCTTATAATAGCGTATTCCTCAGATATTCCCGGTACGAGTTCATATACAATTCACTGGCGCATTTCTCGTTGATTCTCGGTAGAAATTCAAAGTAGTAAAATATGATTTACAGCTCTGTGTATTTCTTGCACTAGACTGTTGGATGACGAGAGATTTGGGTTTGAGTTTCCACGTTCTTGTGATGTGGTAGGGGGAGAGAGAGAGAGAGAGAGAGAGAGAGAGAGAGAGTATCTAGCTAAACAATAGCCAATTTCTTATCATTCTTTTAGTCAATAAACTGAATAAAGTAAACAAAACGCACAGAAAGAAACAAAACAATCTTCATCAGTATAGACATACAAATACAAAAGTGTTACGTCTTTTTGGTTTATGCTTATCGCTGGTTCAGTCATCTCCTGTCAAAAAGTTGCAATCGTAGGTTGGAAAAAGAAGATCCCTACCTCCCTTATCTGTTCCAGTAAAAGATTGATCCCTCCTTATCTGGGTAGGTGACGAAAACCCCTTTTGAGCATTTTTTTTTTCTTTCAATTTTTAATCTTGAGTAAATAGGTGAAGAGGAGGATCAGAAGAGGAAGAGAGAGATGGGTTCGCCTGGGATGCTAGCGAGGAGGGCTTTATTGACTGATACACCTGTGATGGTTCAGGTAAATTGGGTTTCATTACGAACCCTAAAAATTGGGTTCTGGTTTGTTTTTTATGTATTGTTTTTTCTTAGGTTTTTAGCTCTGTGTGTATACTTTTTTTTTCCACATATAAACTCCATGTGGTTGCTCTTCGTGATGCGTTTGTTTCAGTGTAAAATGTTCCAAGTATTTCGGTGATCCAGGTAAATAGGGTTATCATGAATTTAAAAAGAAAGAAGGCAAATTGGGTTATGGTAGGTCGTATATTTGCTCTTTCGTTTGATGTGTTTGTTTCCCCAAAAAAAGTGTGCAACTGTTTTGATGGTCCAAGTAAATTGGGTTGATCAAAGACCCTAAATTCGGTTATAGTAGTTCATCATATATTTTTCGGCATGAATACCAAGCGGGTGCTCTTCGTTTGATGTGTTAGTTTTTCACGTAAAGTGTGTGAGTGTTTTGATGGTCCAGGTAAATTGAGTTCTTCAAAATCCCTAAAATGGTTTGAGTAGTTCATACTGTAGTGTATTTCATCGGTACGGATACCATGTGGGTGCTCCTCGTTTGATGTGTTTGTTTCCCAAGTAAACTGTGTGAGTGTTTTGATGGTCTAGGTAAATTGGGCTAATCAAAAACCCTAAATTGGGTTTTAGTAGTTCATACTAGTATATTTTTCCAGTATAAAATTATAAATACCATGTGGGTGCTCTTCGTTTGATGCGTTTGTTTCCAAAGTAAAGTGTGTGAGTGTTTAAATGGTCCTGGTAAATTGGGTCCTTCAAAATCCCTAAACTGGGTTTTAGTAGTTCATGTATTTTTTTGGTACAAATACCTTGTGGGCTCTCTTGGTTTGATGTTTTTGTTTGCCATGTAAAATGTGTGAGTGTTTTGATGGTTCTGGCAAATTGGGTTCCTCAAAAACCCTAAATTGGGTTTTAGTAGTTCATATGTTTTCTTGGTATGGATACCATGTGGAAATTCTTCGCTTTTTTTTTTTTTTTTGTGATCTTGCGGGAATTCTTCGTTTGATGTGCCATTTCTCTGCTGAAATGTGTGTGACTCTGTATTTGATGGTAAGTGGGTATTGTGTGTGCAGATTCAGGAATTGTTCCAAGGTTCCAACGATCTACTTTCTCTAGCTCAGGTTGGTTTACCCTTACCATTTTTTTGTCAAACCAGGTTAATTTAGATTATGTAAGTTGTCTTTTTATGGCTATGGAATTTGAGAAACCGAGATTTGTGGAACAGTTCTCTTTAGTCTCTCAAATCACAATCCACAGTACACGAACTCTTTGCCAGCTCAACTTTCTCAAGGAAATGTCTGGACTGCTGAAATCATGATGGTATTGGACGCCTTCAACATTCAATATTTGATACAATAATGATTCTCACACATATGTTTTTGCACATATCTTGCACATACATTTTTGTGGGGCCCATATCGGGGTCCTATAAAATGATCTGAATGCTCATCTTTTTTAAAATATTTTTTGGAGTGTTCTTGTAAAAAATCAGGTCCAACTGATATCGGTAAGGGCTTTCTCAAAAATCGTAGGATGAATCATTCTGTTTTGCCCTACGAGTTCTAAGAAAGTCCTTACCGATAACCGTTGGAGCCGATTTTTTCCAGGAACCCTCCAAAAAATATTTTAAAAGAGATGAGCGGTTAGGATCATTTTGTGGGACCCCGATATGGGCTCCACAAAAATGTATGTGCAAGATATGTGCAAAAACATATGTGCAAGTAGCATTGTTGGTCAACTTTTAAGTACTTAATGGGCCTTCTTTGTTTATGGTCTTCTCCCTTCCACCCGAAGTGCATTACTGGGAAATTAATGGGAAGCACGAAGACCATGTTAATATGAGTCCATGATTGAACTGAGAACCAGGGTCAATGTTCTAATGAGGTACCCTTGCTCTGCATAATGTCCGACTAATTTTCCTATCTTCTTCCGGTCTCTTTCTTGATACCAGATATCCAAAGGATCTTGATTGCACCTGGGTAGTCAACTTCTTGATTATTAAGCCCTTAGAAAACTAAGTAAAAACCGACTGATTGTGTTTTTGATAGGTCGTTCATACGTAAGCTAGTTTTGCATATTGGTGTTACGAGGTTTTGTGCATAACAGTTAGGAATTTCATTGTATTCTTATTTCTAAATTGGGATTTCCTGTCAGCTCTCTCAGTCTACTACTTCCACCATATTCTAGCTGAAGTAACGTTGTTGTTTTGGACCATTGGATCATTCTTGCCAATTTCACGCTATATGATTATTGCTAGTTTTTCCATCACACCTGTTGCATGATATTTGTAGCATTTGGTGTTATGGGAGCTGAGCAGTTGCTGGGTATCTTTTTCTCTTCTGCGAAACAAGCATTTTATAAGACCTAGGAAGTGGGGATTCTGTCAGTGTTATTCTTTCAGCATGTCACATCCCTACCTGCTCAGGATTCTTAGTGATTCCGATGATTTGAAATTTCTTAACTTGGCATGTGAACTGAGAGTAAAGTAGCCGTATGAGATTCATGTGGTGACAAATTACAATTAAGGCCACAAGTGTTCCATCTGACTTGAATTTTCTTGTGTTCACTTTTCATTATGACATTATTTGGGAAACATTCTAGTAAATTGCAAATTGTTGTTGAGTGGAAAATTTGAGATCTAGTAATCCTTGAAAACTCCTAAGCTCTGTTGATGGTAACAGAGCTTAGTGGTAACCGAGCTTAGGAGTCAATCACTATCCCCCACAAATGGCTCATCAATCACTATCTTGTATTCGGGAACTTCTTTGAACGGTATAAATTATAATGGTTGTCAGTTACTAGTATTTACCAATGGAAACCATAGCCTATAGTTTTTTCTCTCCTTTATTGCTTTTGGTCTGTGGCACTGTCTTAGCAGTACCTTATTCTTTGACTGTATTCTCATGTAGGGAGTAGTGTATTGGCAACCACCAAAGAGAGCTTTGGATATGGCAAAAGAACTTGTGTGGGATCCTTCAGTTAGTCGTTATGGTGCTGATGAAGGTCTTCCCGATCTTAAGGCGGCATTGATTAAAAAGGTATAGCTATTGATTCCGCAGCAAAACATGTATAGGGGGGCCACTGTTTCAGTGGTATCTTGAGATCAACCACTTTGTGCATATTGCCAAAGGTTAGGTCTTTCTCCAATCCTCCCCCGCTCATACCCCCAATGATTGGGGATTACATGGGTTCTATTGTTGTTGTATTGATTCCAATGTTTCCAGTTGACGATTTCTAGTAGGCTAAAATACTGCCAGGTTGTGTTTCCCCCACTTCCTTTGACTATTGGTGCAGTTTTTGTTCAAGTGTCCAAAATAGTTTCATAAATGGTTCTCTGTTTGTTGTGAAATTATTCTTGGGATTATATGCATCCGATTTTGTTCATGTCTCTGTGTCTGTGACTGTTGAAGCCTGTAACATGATCTGCTATCAGATACAAACTGAGCAACTTGTATTTTTCTCCTTCCATACTGACTCTATTATGATCTCATTACTTTTCCTTTGTTTTGCAGCTGCGAGTAGAGAACAACATACACAAATCTTCTGTGATGGTTACGGCAGGCGCAAATCAGGTGACTATGCCTGCTCGCTGTAGTTCTTTTTTCTTTGGGGTTGGACTGTTAAAGGATGAGTATAAATCTCATAACTTTTTCCATCGTATAAAAAGAAAGTACCTTTCTGTCTGTCTGTAATCTGTATGTACTTGTGCAAAATTTCTCTACATCCTTGACAAATCTAACACTAGTCCCTTTCTGGTTGCAGGCATTTGTGAATTTAGTTCTGACATTGTGTGATGCTGGGGATTCTGTAGTTATGTTTGCACCATACTACTTCAATGCGTACATGTCATTTCAGATGACAGGTGTTACTAACATTCTGGTGGGTCCCGGTAATCCAAAGACACTTCATCCTGATGCAGGTTAGAAGCTTCATAAGTTTTCATTGTGTAAGAGGAATTGCCATCCTGTCTCGTATTCTGAATCAAACACCTGATAAGCAATACTTTATGATGCACGGACACGGATACGGACACAGACATGGACACTGACACGGGAATTCTAAAAAAATGGGGACACGGACACGGCGAGGGACACGCCACGTGTATATTTATTTATTTATATATTTTTTCAATTTTTTTCCAAATTTAAATGGCAAAATGTGGACAAAACGAAAATTCCATAGTTCCAATATCATTTAAACAAAACAAGACATTCATAAGTTCAATACAACCCTATTGAAAAATTATAGTTTAACCCCCAAAATTTTAAAAAATTACCGTTTGACCCAATTTTTTTTTTTAAATTACACATTAACCCCCGCTGTGTCCCCATAGCCATCGGTGTTCCCAGCCATGTCCCACCGTGTCCCCCTCAAAAATTTATATTAAATTATGGGACACGCCACCATACGTGTCCCCGTGTCCAAATACGGCAAAACGTCGACCCCTAGAGGTGTCAGTGCTTCATAGGCAATACTATTTCAAGATTTTTGAAGCAAATTATTTTATTTGGTGGGACAGCTTTTGCAACAACAAACATTATGGATCCACCTTAGATTGCATTTGTACATGGAGAGTTGTAGATTTCAAAAAAAAAAAAAAAAGATTTCAGGAAAACCTTGACGCTGCAGTTGGACCGGTGTAGATCATGATGGGGACTTTTAAAATGTTTATTGAATCACATTTTAGTTAGTACAGCTTTTTGGGGGAAAAGCTTCAGACAATGTCGTAGTAAGTCTGGGTTAATGATATTCCGTTTATTAAAGTTTTACATTTCATTTTCTACTTGATTTGACTTCTCCTTTAACAATTGTTTTCCTTTTCATCTTTTATATAGGTTCGTTTTCAAATTTTTCTTGACTTCTGGCTTGTTCATCCTATGAAACCTCTTCATTGTTACAATGGAAAACCGTCAGTATACTCGTGTATATAAGATAAACCCCTTATCATTCTGTTGTAAGAGAGAATTGGAGAATTAATTTCGTTTGGTTTCATTAATGCAGGAAGATCAATCTAATACTTCAGTGAATTGTTATTTATCTGCATATCTGTATATTTCTGTTGTTCATGATCAGAATTCTGCTTTTCAGAGTGGCTAGAAAAAACTTTACGGGAAACTAAACCAACCCCAAAGCTTGTTACTGTCGTTAATCCTGGCAACCCTTCTGGAACCTACATTCCTGACCCTCTTCTCAAGGTCTCTCTCTCTCTCTCTCTCTCTCTCTCTCTCTCTCTCTCTCTCTGTAGTCAGAATCCTCTAACTTCTTTGTTTCGCTTTGTTTTGTTTTGTGTAGAGGATTGCAGATCTCTGCAGGGATGCTGGATGTTGGCTTGTTGTAGATAATACATACGAGTGAGTGAATTCTTTCCCAGTCTTACGCCTTGATATTCAACTGCTTTCTCATGTAAATTTTTGTATCTGGTTTGACAGGATTGATGGTGTTGTTTGTAACAAAAAATGTACTGAAATCTTACCTTAAATATGAAGGGGTTTCAAGCATATATTGATTCTGTGATTAATCCAGAATCAGTGCATAATAGAGCTAGTTGCCAATCCATGTTTGAGATACACGAGCATCACTTGTTCGGTTATTCGTCGTCTCTGTTATAGTTACTGTTAAGAGTAGTTGTCCCACATTGCTTGGGTATGGAATGAGAGATTACTTAATAACATTTTGGACTTCTCCCCTCAATGTCAAGTGGTTTTGAGTTGGATATAAAGTTTCAACATGGTATCAGAGCAGGTCCATGCCATTCCTAATTTTATAATAAAAATTAAATCAAGCCCAGACCCCACGATCCAAGATGATAGGACCTGAAAAAGTGGCCAAATGTGACCGACCTAAACGGGGCTGCACCGCACGTGAAGGGAGGTATTTGAGTAGTTGTCCCACATTGCTTGGGTATGGAATGGGAGATCACTTAGTAATATTTAGGATTTCTCCACTCATTGTCAATTGGTTTTGAGTTGGATATAAAGTTTCCACAGTTACAACCATGCAGGCTTTTGTTTATTTCCTGTAAGCTTCACCAAAGTCTTCGACTTCCAATGTGACGTCAGCCATCATGTGTTAGGCTTTCGGAGTTGTGATTTTTCTTTTGCAACTGGATATCAAAATCCAGGAACTTAAATTTGTTTGTTACTTAAGAAACAGGAAAAGAGAAAAGAGATTGGATTGTTGTCTGGGTACTTGTTCTCATTTTGTTGCACTTCTGAAGTTACTAGCCATCAGTTTCTCTGTGTTCGCTGATTTTCAAGAATATGATATACCTATGTTTTCATGACTTCAATGGTGCGTTGGAGTCTTAATAATTTTACATGCAGGTACTTCATGTACGATGGCCGCAAACACACCTGTGTGGAGGGTAATCACATAGTCAACGTTTTTTCTTTTTCTAAAGCTTATGGGATGATGGGATGGCGTGTCGGATATGTGAGTAGTGCTTACTACTTCTTACATCATGACGATCAAGAAGAAATCAAAGTGTTTTCATTAGAAGCAAAATGCTTAATTTTGCACCTGAAACTTGAGCTTGCTCTTATTAAATAGCATGATTACCCGTTACATAACTGTACTTGCATGTGATTTTTCATTTCATCTGTAGTTAATGACGCTGATCATCTTATTACACTACCAATGTCTATACTGTGGAAGTCACTAACTTCTTGTAGATGATGCACTGTAACGCCTGTACTCTCCTTTTTATGTCTGCTACACCGGCAATATCTGTTTCATAGCATCTGCTTTACTTAGCGAGGTGATAAACAAATGTGCTTTTCAAAATATTGGTTTTTAATTGCCTCTAAATCTCTTCCTCTAATAAAATAAATAAACTGAAAGCGGAAAAGGGGTTGTTTTACTGCTCAAAATATCGAAATCCTTGCAAGCATCTCAAAAATTTCCTACTGTTGAGTAACGCTTCCATTACTTTCTCTTGCTTTAAACCGGAAATGTTTGCTCTCCGATATAACTTTTAGTTTCATTTTGCAATAGGTAATCCAAGATTAAGTGCTGCTAATATGAGCTTTTATGTTCATGCATGCAGATAGCATACCCTTCAGAAGTAGAGGGCTTGGCAGCCCAACTCCTCAAAATCCAAGACAGCATCCCAATCTGTGCGGCTATTATTTCCCAACGCCTTGCCCTTTGCGCCTTAGAAGTGGGTCCCGAGTGGGTCACTGAGCAAGTGAAAGATCTCGTCAAGAACAGGGAAATAGTTCTAGAAGCGTTATCCCCTTTGGGAGAAGATGCCGTGAGAGGAGGAGAAGGTGCAATTTATCTATGGGCAAAGCTCCCGGACAAATATATCGATGATTTTGAAGTTGTTCGTTGGCTCGCTAAGAAGCATGGGGTGGTTATTATCCCGGGCAGTTCCTCTGGCTGCCCTGGGCACGTTAGGGTCTCGTTTGGAGGATTGGTAGAGCACGATTGTCGAGTTGCTGCTGGGAGGCTGAGAAAGGGATTAGAAGAACTTGTGAGTGATGGGATGGTATAGTAACTCTTCTGCAACGATTGATTCATTTTGAACACATTGTTGTATTCTGTTACCCATTGATCTTTAGAACCCCTTATTTCTTAAAAAAAAAGAAGAGGAGCGAAACATCTGAAATACCGGAGTGAACAAGAAGAAATGCGCTTGGAAATAGTTTCAAATGAATTCTAATTTGACTGCTTCTGGAATTGCCCATCGAAAGTGGGAAATGTGATGCGATTGATACATTTGATAGTAATATTCATTCTGGTACTTTGTATCCAGAATTTTTATAAATTTGGGACATTGTGATTTCTTATGGAAATTGGACCTCCTTTTGAGTTTCTCTGCCATTGGATGTTTGAAAGTAAGGAATGTGATGATTATAAGCCAATTCAAATGGCATGCTTTCAAACCTTTTTAGATTGGTTGGCATTTACTTTGCAAAAGTGTCTTCTTTTTTTACTTTTTTAGAAGCACTCTCATTATTTGTACTACTTTTCCATCTTATTGAATTTGATGTGATCAACATGAGCCAACAATCGTGAACTCTCGAGTACTTGATGCAAATTGTCGTTATTGTAGTTCTCACGGTATACGTAGATTATCGCCTACGGATATGGGGGGGCTGGAGGGGGGGGAATTGACTTTATCTATCTTGAGAAATTTGCCGATTGCCGCGTACACATTACATTTTGTGTTTTCCAAAGGAAGAGTTATTTTACTTTATAGGGAGGAATTTTTAACTTGATGGAAAAACGGGGTAGAACATGTACTGATTACGATTTACAGGAGGGAAAAGTCAACTTTAAGAGGACTATGGGGGGTAAAGTGCCATTAGTCTCGTTCTATAGTTGTAATACCAGATACTTCCCAAGGACATTCTGGTAACACCGCACTCTTCCCCCTCCCGTCTCTCGGCCGTTACGTCGCCGTCATCTTCACTGAACGAAGCAGTAGCCTACAGAGAGAGAGAGAGAGAGAGAGAGAGAGAGAGAGAGAGAGATGGTTGTGTGAGCTCTGAGGAGTACTTCTTCTTCTTCTTCGGAACTCTCATTCGAAATCCCTAGTTTTTGTTTCAACATTTCAAAAGAGCTGGAGAATTTAACTTGCAATGGTGGGCACGTCGGAATTGCAAGATCACGTCAAATTGGCCAGAGACTACGCCCTTGAAGGCTTCTACGATTCTTCCATTATCTTCTTCGACGGTGCCATTGCTCAGATCAACAAGTACTCTCTCTCTCTCTCTCTCTCTCTCTCTCTCACACACACATGTACATTTTTAGATACATTTCCATATCCTTCGTATTCGAGTATTTGAATAGGCATTGCCTGATAACTTGTTGACCGGGCCAGCTTATGTACACTAATCACCTCTCCGGTCTGGTGAAAGAGCCAGACTAGGGAACTCGAAAGAGATTTCTCTCTTGTGGCCTGGCCCAAGAGATTCATGTACTTATTTGATGCAAATGAAATTAGCACTGCCAGTTGATTTTTGTAGTCTTGCAGAAACAAAGGAAAGGAAAGGAAAGTAGAAGGAAAATATTTCCTTGTTCGGTTTGAAAGATAAAAAGGAAATAAAATAGTGATCAAACTTAACAAATAAAATGAGAAAACAAAAGAGGAGAGAGAGAGAGAGAGAGAGAGAGAGAGAGAGAGAGAGAGAGAGAGGAGCTTAAATCTGTGGATCTGTTTGGTTGCTAAAACAGATGGGGGAAAAAGATGTATTTTTCCGATTTGCAAATTTTTATTTTTTTTATTTTGGAAGCACAGTAAAGGGCTGAAAGTTAAGAAGCCCTTTTCTGGTGGGTATACCTTTTCCCGCTCATCCACTTCAAGTCCATGCTAGGGGACCCTCAGGCCTCAACAAGTGGTTCCAAGCTTCTTCATCCCACTGTTCGCTTTCATAATTTGGTTCCCAAATCGAATTTTTTTGAGATGGCATTCTCTTTTAGTCCCTTACCAATAGAAAAAGAAGACATACAATTTCTTCCGTGATGGGGAGGCTATATTGCATGTCTGAATGTAGTCTGGGTCCATGTGTTTTTTTTATACAGTGTGTTCTATTGTCGTTGAGTCTATGCTAAGTTCACTGGGTGAAGTTCTGTTTTCGTTTTCCTTGTTCGGTTGTTCTTCAGGCTTTTAAGCACACTTGATGACCCTTTAGATCGTGCAAAATGGATGAATGTGAAGAAAGCTCTGACGGAGGAAACAGAGGTTGTCAAGCAATTGGATGCAGAGAGAAGGGCTTTCAAGGATATTCCTCTGGGTAGACGCCCCCCTTCGCCACCAATTTCTAGCAAATCTTCCTTTGTTTTTCAACCCTTGGACGAGTACCCTACCTCATCCGGTGCTCCGATGGATGATCCTGATGTATGGAGGCCGCCTACTAGAGACAATGCAAATAGAAGAACCGCAAGAGGAGGTCAAGTGGGTATGAGGAAGTCACCTCAAGATGGAGCTTGGGCTCGTGGTGCCACAAGAGCTGGAGCAAGCGGTCGTGGAGCAAAGGCTGCTGGTTCTAGTAAGTCAAACACAGGAGTCAGAGCTTCAACTGCTGGGAAGAAGGGCCCTGGCTCAGGCAAATCTGGCAAGGCAGATTCAGTGGTAATGTCAAACCTAAGCAATGCAATTTCTGGAACAGTCCCTTCGTGTTTGGTGTATTGCATTCATTTTTGAGAACTTGTGTTGTTTATCTTTTGTCGTTGTTATCAGATCTCTGAGATTGGAGTCTCTCTAAAATTTCATCATTTACAGTTATTTTTGAATTTTGTTTGTATACATTAGTTGCTCTTTCTGGGGATTCAATGCCTGAAGGGACAGTTTGATTGACAAAATTACACTTTGGATTGCATTAGAAATCCCATGCGAGGTTAGCGTGGATAGAAATTTAGATTGCATATCCCCTCAAAATAAGTCCTTTGTGATTACTTTTCCTATGAGATTATGTATCCTTTGCTATTTGTTTGTTCAAGCAAACATGGTCAAAATAGTGTAAATTTTTTCGGGGTACCCTTCCATCAGTCTTAATAGATTTTAGTTGCTATCGATAAGGAGTCAGGCATGTGGCTTTCCTGGATTCACGTTTACTCCCTCTTCTCTGTTTACTTCTGCCTGCAGAATGGTGATGCTGAAGATGGGAAATCTAGACGTGGACAGTATGAGGGTCCTGATTCTGACTTGGCTGCAATGCTTGAAAGGGATGTCTTGGATTCCACCCCTGGAGTGACCTGGGATGATGTAGCAGGGTTAACTGAAGCAAAAAGACTCCTAGAGGAAGCTGTTGTTCTTCCTTTATGGATGCCTGAATATTTCCAGGTATTCCAGATTGCTGTGAAGCTGCAATGTGATTGTTGTTTCACGAATCTGACACACAACTACTATTATATCAGTTCAGACTTCTGCTTAATTTTGGGTGTGGAGATGGGGATACCTCCAGATATTTTTCCATTTCCTTCTCCCTACTTAAAATTTCTTGATTTCATTAGTTTCTCTCCTATAATTGCCAACTATAGGATGTCAAAGTACTATATGCATTAAAATTCCAGAGATTTGGACTATTATGGATCAGTTGGAGGGGTATCCTCTTGAAATGTGCTTTCTGAAGAGACTCTGTTGCAGTGGAAGGGATTGTGGAAACTTCAAGCCTCTAGGTGTCTTTTCAAGATATTGGGGATGTTCTTGTCCTTTGGACTAAACAAGTCGGGTTTGTCTCAGAACCTGATACAGTTGATTTTAAATCCAAAAAAAAAAACACCAAGCCTCATTCTTCAGATGGGATTGTAAATTAAAATTCCTTGGAGTTTCCAAATTTGTTTTTATCTGTTGTCAGATTACTTAGGAATTTCAGTTTTTGATGGCCGTCCAATCTCAATGGCCAATAATTGCCAACTTCCGTCAATCATCATCCATCACTGAGCAAGAATTGTTACGTTTAAGTTCCAACATCAGTTATTGGCTCACTCTTAATGTTTATATAGATGGATTTTTTAATCTTAGAATTTATAATCTTGCCAAATGTTAATGTTATCGAGGAATTTGAGACTCTGAATGATTAGTATTCTTAACAAATAACCAGTGGCGGAACCACACTATGGCAAGCGGGGTCACGCGACCCCACTGAGTTCCAAAATACCCCTAGAGCAGGTATAGTTTTGAGGAGTATTTTGTAATTTTGCCCCAAAAGATAATATTTTTGCCCTGAAAATCCCAAAAAGTTATGTGTGGTAGATATTTGACCCCACTACAGCCAAATCCTGGGTCCGCCCCTGCAAATAACTGGTCCCAGGCTCCAACTACACCACTCTTTTGTCTTTTTGTTTTTTTTCCCCTTTATCATGGTTGTCTATGCACTTCTAATGAATTCAAAATTGCTTCAGATGCTTCATTTTGGCATATCCTTGGCTATGGTTGTTTTCTTGCTGCAAGTGCAGGTCATCTGCATGTTGTATACGTATGCATACAATTGGTCCAGCTAAATGATTTTTTTGTCGGGATGTCTAGGGAATTAGGAGACCATGGAAGGGTATTCTCATGTTTGGCCCTCCCGGTACCGGAAAGACACTTCTAGCTAAAGCTGTTGCTACTGAATGTGGTACGACATTCTTCAATGTTTCCTCTGCAACTTTGGCTTCAAAATGGCGTGGAGAGAGTGAGCGTATGGTGCGGTGCTTGTTTGATCTTGCAAGAGCTTATGCTCCAAGTACAATATTCATTGATGAGATTGATTCCCTCTGCAATGCCCGTGGGTAAGTCTGTAAAATACTCAGTTATCAATTTTGTGGTAGTCCGAGCTTGTCATGAGCATGTGCTTTGTATGAATTTGTCAGGCATATGTTTTTAGATGTGGCTGTATAGAGTCCACAGATTCAAAATCTCTCTCTGTGCCCCTGTGGGCTTTTGCGTATTCATTTGCAAATTGAAAAAATAGAAAAATACCATCACTCAAGTATTTTGAATTCATTCTCTCACGCTTTTGATTGGTGGCTCTTATTATGTTCATGTTGAGCTCTGGCCTTATATGAATGAACTTGCATTTCAGGGCTTCAGGAGAGCATGAATCATCTAGAAGGGTGAAATCTGAACTTCTAGTTCAGGTAGACGGTGTAAGCAATACTTCCACCAATGAAGATGGCAGTCGCAAAATCGTGATGGTTTTGGCTGCTACTAATTTTCCATGGGATATTGATGAGGCACTGAGGTTGGATCTTTTTGTTTATTTACTGTACTTTCTTACTTATACCTATACTTCTACTTATACTTATACTTTCAGTGTGTAATGTAATGGCGTTATTGTTAAGTTATTTACTCATGCTGCTTGATCTACTTGTATGTTGTGCAGGAGGCGACTGGAAAAGCGAATATACATACCGCTCCCAAATTCTGAGAGTCGCAAGGAACTCATACGGATCAATTTGAGAACTGTTGAGGTAATGTGGTTTTGGTGTCAGGTTACACTAACCCTTGGAACCTATTAGGAAGCTTGAATCCTAATTGTTATCGAATAAATCAGTTGGGAGAATGGAGTAAAAAATAGTGGGGGGAATGCCTCTTGTGTTGGAGACCCCAACTTCGAATTGCTATTGAAGGGTGATATTTCCCTTTATACCTTGTATAAGTGTATAATCCATGAATGGTAGGATGTGAGTGCAGAAATTCAATTACCATGCCTCCACCTCATTTTATCCATTTGTGTTTTACAGATCTTCAATCCCACCAACTTACAGTATCATAATGAAGTCATGTAAAGGCGCACTCGGACCATCTAAGTCCTGAGATTCTGAGATAATCTGCCGCCTATATTTAATAGGCATTGAATATGCTTCATAGAGCAACATATCTGCTCCAAATTTCGAGCCAAAACTAAATCATGTGTCTATCTCCTCACTTAAACTCTCGGGAGCTTTCCAAATTTTGATCATTCCCTCCTGATTGCTTTCGATATGCCACCCTCCTTTATATTCCATTCACTCAAAACTTGCATCAACATCCCTCTCCAGCACATCTCCATTACCATTTCTCCATCAATTCTTGATTGAACTGAAAGTGATGCAAGTACCATACCACCATCCTCAATAAGGCATTCTGTGCACTCACCTTTACATCTACGAGATGGACTTTGAACTCCTCTCGCATCGCCAGAGAATAGTTAAATTACTTATTTAGTTTAGCGAACTCTCAACATCCCTTGTTTCCTGCAACTAAGAGGGAAAGTGGAAGAAAAATGAGTTTCCGATCTGCTTTTTTTTTTTTTGTAGCCTCATTCAGATTTGGCAACATACTGTGCCCTTAGGGATTGTCATATAAGGCTAGCATTGTATAACGTTTAAATCCTTATTTATTACGTCAAGTTGACCTTCTAATGCTCTTACTCTTACACTATGTTTCTACTGGTATTTTCTCGAGAAAGTACTCTCCACGTTTTATTATTTCCTTACTAATTTCAACATTTCCAAGAAGCTTATGCTTTATAGAATTGAATGCTAAGCGTAAGATCATCTACATGTGCTTATTTACCTGCCCAAGGCTTGATGGTTCTTTTTTTGCCTTTTTACCTGTCTCCTATATCAGGTGTCCTCCGATGTAGATATGGATGAAATAGCTCGTCGAACAGAGGGATACAGTGGAGATGATCTCACTAATGTTTGCCGGGATGCCTCGTTAAATGGCATGAGGCGTAAAATAGCTGGGAAGACTCGCGATGAAATTAAGAGCATGTCTAAGGATGACATATCCAAGGACCCTGTTGCCATGTGCGACTTTGAAGAGGCCATAGGCAAGGTTCAACCTAGTGTTTCAGCAGCAGATATTGAACGACACGAGAAGTGGTTTTCAGAGTTTGGTTCCGCGTAATAGCATTCTCAATTGACGCCGGTACTCATCAATCTTTTGTTTCTGACAAACTTCCCATTTGGCCCGGTGATTATTTGTCTCGGTCATTCCCTGTTGCAGTTCTTTCTGCTGTTTCAGTGGTGTCGATTGCTGTCGGAACTGATCTAAGGTCTCATACGATTGGTGCATTCTTTTGTATGTCTAACCACTAATGTATTACGTTTGTCAGAACTTTCTTTTTATTACTGAGTCTACTAGTTGGTTCAAAATTTCCCTTGTGTAAGAAACGAAACCACTGCAGCAGCAGCTCTAGCAGTAATCACATCTGAGCAATATATGTATGTATCAAGATTGTACGGATAGTACCTGGCCAGTATGGCCGGGTACGTATCAGTTTGGAGAAAAACTGTACCCAGACGTTTGAATTTCGGTAAGTTATTGGACAATTTTTCGTTTGCACGGCAAATTATGGCCATTTCTCCGTACCGTACCGGGCGGTTAGCGACAACAAAGGCGTGAAAGGACAACTCGTTTTCTATGCACAGTGACAAAAGCTTTGGCTTTAGTCTCGTTTAGATAAGAGCAAAGGACAGCATGCCTCATTGATCGACGGGATCTGTTCCTCTCCATATGTTCAAAAAAATGGATGTATATCTTTGATGATTTTTATTTTGTAAAAATACGTTACGTAAGTACATAACATGGATAGTTATATTATTATACATTCATTAATAGCGATTTATCCAAAATTATTTCCGTACCGATATGTATCGTACCCGAGAAATTTTTTAGTGCCGGGAGGTCACGGTCGCGCGGTGTCCGTGCGGGCATCTCAACTATCCAAACATGTTTTGAACAGTCTAGATTCGTTTGAGTTTGAGGGATTTTGAACTTAAAATTACCCAAACAAATTTGGGCCATCCAAAATACATTTGGACGGCCGAAATACACACACGGACATCACGTGGCCGTGCCCATCAGGCACTGAGAAATTTCTCATCGTACCCAGTACAAAACAGTACCCTAATGGTAGTACTACATTCACTATTTGGGTGGGTTGGATTGGATGTAGACTTATGCTTTCTTTGTTGTCACTTGTCACGGGACAGGGAGCGGAAGTACCTGTACCTCATTTTGGCCTTTATTATGCATTTGATTGCAGAATTGTTCATGCTAATATTGTTGGTGAATAAATTGTACCAATTTTGCATGTTGTTCATGTTAATGAATAACTTATTTACTAATATGAACAACTTGTGATTTTGGATGAATAATTTGTATTGCAGAAGTTATAGCCCCAAATTAAGGGCCGGATCGGACAAAGGTGGATTATTTGTCCATTTTAGCTAGTACCCATAGAGATTAGCTAATGGCACGACGAGGGTGGTATCAGCTTGTCTCCCTCTCCGGACTCATCACGTTCTTTATTTAACAATCCAAGCCGAGAACATAGAACTCTTACTGCTCGAAATTTGTCATGTTGCATGGCTGTAAAAATCGACAGAGATTACGACGATGCATGTTCAATGTTTAAACTATAGCTTGATGGGGGAGGCTTCAAGACCTATATATGGCCCAGGGCAAAAAACCAAAAGGATAAATTGGGCTAAGAATCGGGCCTACTTTATTTTTGGGCCCAATTGCAGGCCGTTTTTAAACCGTTGTGTAGCTGCATTTAAGTGCAATGGAGTTGTAGGTTCAACTTATATAGAAACGGCGTCGATATTCCCTTATTCATGAATTAGGCATGGTTTTATGTCACCAAAATTTTTTGTTAGTGGCACACTATTTACTTATTAATCCACTAGGCATTTATGTGAGTTTGGACTCAATTAATTATTCTGTAATTATCTGGCAGCAAAAATATGAATTTATATCAAAGTAGCTGGGATTATGTATTTGTATCAATGAGAAAATTTTAAAACGCATAAAAATATGGACCGAGGTTGAAAAAGTTATAACACAAAAAAAAATATAAGACTAAAAGCTGTAGTTATTAAATTATTTTTGTATTTTTTTGATCCACTATTAAATATTTTTGTTCTGAGTGATATTTTTTTTTTTAAACTTTTGGTAGTATGTTTTTTGAAAGTTCTTAACACTGCCCCCAAACTCTAGTACTCATATTTCAGTATTTACAATATAATCTAGCATTTTTAAGCCTTTCAAAATCTCTTTAATTTCAGTTTAGTTCCTTCAAAATTGAAAATTTTCACCATTCAATCCCTCAAAATAGTATTCGATCATTTAGCCTCCATTTCAGGAAAGTTTTTCGACGGTCATAGGCCACAAGTTCAGACTGCACTGGTTCACGTGTGAAGCAGAGAGAATATAATCTACGTCCTTTGAATGAATTCAAGAGACAAGGTGTCAATGGGAATGAGCCAAAAAAAGAAAAGAAAAGAAAAAAGAAGCTCAAATGAACAGTGAGGAAGAGGTTGAACTTATGGGAAAGAGATGTACAAAAACCTAATTGTAGAGACAAATAAGGAAAGTTTCAAATGGTTGGGAGGTAGGGGGGAAAGTACTGACCAATTTCCCTACCCTGTTTATTTCCAATCATCTGTTCCATTCCCCTTAGCTACTTGAGAATTGAGTGCAATGAATGTGCTCAAAGCCTCAAAGTGTACCTCCTTCTAGATCAATGTTTATATTTACCACTTTACTTGTAATTGGGTATTGGGTAATGCCCGTTTTACCCCCTATTCATATGAATATATATGTTTTGTAATTTTTATATATTCCCAATTGGATATATATATATGGATACAGAGGTGAGTTTGGAGTTTGGGGATCGATTATGGAAGTAGCACTATCGATCCAAACCCAACATGTTGCTTGATGCTCCATTTCCCTACTTTGAGACTTGAGTACCATGCATGAATGTGCTCAAAGTAGGTATCCTTTTTTTTCTTCAAAGCGTCTTTTTTGTTCTGTCTGGTGTCCCTTTTTATGTCTCACAGTTTAGCTTTTTTGGCCCTATTTGTTATAGTATATATTTTTTGTGGTTCACTATCTCGTTTAATGGATTGATTAGCCTTTGGAAATCAATATTTCTACCTCTATTAATTAGGAGTCCAATTAAAGTCAAAATAGAGTCTCTAATAGTACGTACTACATAGTTGGAGTACTTGAAATCCAAACCAAAAACTTTCTGAATCCCTCTATTGTCAGGTGACTATCACTGTGCTAACTCCTGTTGTGTTTATCCCTTAATTGAGGGTACGGTTTTTTTTCTCCCCTAAACACTTTTTCCATGGCTCCGGGGTACCGATTTAGTGACTTAATTTTAATTTCCTAAAAAAATTAATTGTAAACTAAAAGAATGCCTACTTGGTTGTTAATTAAGAAAAAAAATCTTTGATTGTGCACAAAAAATACAAGCTATTTATTGTAGTTTATGAAGGTGGATTCACCTTTTTTCTAAGAGGTTTTTTTTTTTTAAATCTGTGCTTAGTGTCTATCCACGTCCTCTCTCACCCTCTTGGAAGTGAAACTTGGAAGCATTTGATCTTTTCCACCATCTCTGCATAGCACAATGTGGACAGTGGAGCTTTTAAATAGTATATTCACTGCACTTTATGTCTCCACCCATCATATAAGACAACAAACCTTGTATATATTTTCATAGGAAATTCTTGCTCCTTAGAAGATAAAAAACACAAGTATACGGAAAAAAAAACCGGTATTATATCAGGTGTTGATAATGTCAAAATTATTTTTATTAATGATAAAATTTGTATGTATTGCATGAAAGACTTATACGATGTGCAGGGTACAAGTCGACTCAAATGGCGACATGAAAAATAGTTCCATCGCGTGCTAGGTGCTACCAATGAAACGATATCGTACTAACTATTGTTAAAAACGATGTTATTGCCATTTATATTAATTGTCAAGATAAACAGCTTGTTGATTATCCTAATATATATGATGTCCAATTATTGATGTACATACCAACTCATCTAAAATCTTACAAACTATTTGAAGAGGCAAAGAGCAACAATGTTCAGTTTCCAGGGAGTCATTTATTAAAATATTGTAGAAACATAAAAAAATATGGGAATTGATATTCGCGCTTCAAGATTTACTGCAGGTGCTCCACCTTTTTGTTTTTACACTGTGATGTTGCTGCCAACATCAAAGTGTAAAAACAAAATATACACTGATGTTGCCAGCAACATCACAGTATAAAAACAAAAAGGTGAAGCGGATGCAGTAAATCTTGAAGCGCGAATATCAGTTCTCAAAAATATATATATAAAAATCCAAAGAACGCTTTCAAATTGTGAATTGTCACATTTGGTATCATCGGATTCCCAGAATGTCCACACACTTCAATGATTAGTGTTCTGCCCTCAAACAATGAAAGCACAACCCTACAAAAATAAGGGTACTATTTTATTGTATGCATTATAAGAATAATGGCAGCCCAACTGAGGAGACTGTGGCCTTTGTCTGGATCTTCCTAATAACTCTCTCTCTCTCGGGTACACCATTGGCTAGCCGAGAAACTTTTGTGTATCTTGGGGATATCAAGTTCTTTGGTATCCCTCCAGTCTGTTTCTCCTTTTTTCGGCCATTTTTAAATCATATTTTGATAATCGACTCCGTTCAATTTGCAGAATTCGGTGAGAACCTTATTCATACCAAAAATATCATTCGTTGGACTTTATTTGATACATAATCAGCACACGTGAATATTGAAGAAAATCAAAACTAGATCCAAAAACATACTGAATCAGAATTCAGTTTTGTTTTGTTTTTTGTTTTTTGTTTTTTTTGTGATTTTCACGTGTTCCGATCATGTATTAAATAAAGTCCGATGAATGCGATTTTTGATATTATCAAAGTTCTCACTGAACTCTACAAAATGAACGGAGCCGATCATCAAAATGTGAAAAAAAATTGGCCGAAGAACAAGAAACGGACCGGAGGAGATACCACTTGGTATCCCCGGGATACACAGAAGTTTCTCAGGTTAGCCAGAGTGTTGATGAGAGGCATTTTTTCTTCTGGGAGTGTACATTTTGGAAGAACCCAATTTTTTTTATTTCTAATTTTCTAATAATAATACATTGGACCATTGGAAGGTTTGTCCGATATTAATTTCAAGACTCAAAAATCAGTGGCGACTCCAGAAATATATGGAAATAGGGTCATTCAATAATCTAGTTATGTACACAGCGTCAAGAAAAAAGGTTTTTTTTTTCCTTTCCATGGGTCCAGTGACCCCAGTGTTACGCACGCAGCGTCATCTCTGTCCAGAATTAATTAAGGTGCTCGTAAATTGGTCCGGACATCTGGTAATAGAAAAATAAAACTCCCTCTGTCCAATTTGTTTGTCTCCCTTTTGACTTTTACATGTCCCAAATTGACTGTCCAATTTCACAATTAATGGATCAGATTATTTAAATTTCCAAATCAATGGAGCAGATTTAGTTTTCTTAGGCCCCGTTCCACAACGCTTCTTAAAAAATAAGTACTTATTTTACAATTTTTCATTCAAAAATAATAAGGGCCATTTCACAAAATTCAAATCAAAAGTTCCTTTCACATTTTCAAACTCAAAAATAATATAAATGAAAAAAAAAAATCAATTTTTTTTGCACCGTATTAAAGATCTCAATGAGATCTATCAAACAAGATCCATAGTGATAGGAAAATTATTTGCATAAACACATGATTTTTGAGCTTGAAGTTGCTTATACAAAAAAAAAAGACTGTTGCTATGATAATGGGCGCCGGCGGAGGGAAATCGCACCGGCGACCACGTCGGGCAGTCTCCGGCCACCAGACGGCCAATCCGAGCCGTCCAAAAATTCTAAAAAAAAAAACCGAAGGGGCTTACGCGAGAATCAACAACATCCGAGGTGTGTAGGGCGCTTGATCCGAGCACCCCTTTTCCGTGTATATATGATGATTTAAATATACACGAAAAAGGGGTGCTTGGATCAACCACCCTACACACCTCGGATGCCGTTGATTCCCGCATTAGCCCCCTCGGTTTTTTTTTTATAGAATTTTTGGACAGCTCGGATCAGCCATCCGGTGGCCTGAGAGTGCCCGGCGTGGCCACCGGTGCGATTTCACTCCCCCATTGGTACCTATATAAATTCTTCCAAATAAGTGGAAATCTTCTTATTTTTCTGGAACAGGGGTTCTTATTCAATAAAAAATAAGAACTTATTCTATTTCTAGAACACAACCATATAATAAGTTAAAAATCAGAGATTGGACAAACAAATCGAAACTTAATAAGTTAAAAATCAGAAATTGGACAAAGAAATCGGGACTGCGGAGTAGTACTAATAATACATTGATCGAATAAGAAAAGGTTGGGTTTGGATCGATTTCCAATTCTTTCAACCAGTTTGTAATTGAACGGCTTGGTTTTCGGCTATACAGCTGACGCTTGGATTCTTGATCTTTGTCCTTTTCAGCTGACCTACAAAAACCAGGCGGCCGGACTCAGGGGGGCTGCTGTCCCCAAGGGGACAGCAGCGTGCTGCTCCCCCGATTTTGGGGCCCACTCCGGTCTCACTCCGATGATCCGAATCGTTCACTTTGTAGAGCTCGTCGAGTAGAACAACTATGTAAAAAATTAGCTTAATTGGATATCATTAAGTGCCTGATCGGAGCCTATATAACTCTTGGTCCATGGGTATAATGGATTTGATTCAGTGTTTCGGATCCATTCTTTTCAAAGTAAAAAGACTCCGATCAAGCACTTAATGATATCCAATTAAGCTGATTTTTTTGCATAGTTGTTCTACTCGACGAGCTCTACAAAGTGAACGATTCGGATCATCGGAGCGAGACCGGGATAGGCCCGAAAAACGGGACAGCAGCACGCTGCTCTCCCCAAGGGGGAGAGCAGCCCCCCTGAGTCCCAGGCGGCCAGGTGACCTTCCATGATAAAAAAAAAAACAAGAAGGTGACCCTTCCAGATCTAATGGACTGTTACTAGTTTATGGGTATCATTAGGCGGTGCGATCTCCTTTGTTTCAAAAAATTTTGTGCCTTTGTGTCGAGAAATTTTCTAGGTTTTGGATTATGTGACTTTTTTTTTTTTTTATGTTTTAAATTTAACGTCCAAAAAATCTCTCGGCACAGAAACACAGGAATTTTCGGCATAGAGAACCTCACCATTCGACCGCCACCACATTATTCCGACAATCATTCAACACTTCCAAAGAATCTTTATGTGACGTAGTCTAGGTATGTGGCACTCTTGACAAATCAGATGGAGTAAATTTCAAGAGTCACATATACATAAAGACACGCTTTTATTTTGTGAGTGGGAGACACGGGTGTCCTACATTGCATGTATCATTTTCATTTTTTGAAAGTACTACATGACAATGCGACATTATTCCACGGAAAAAACCTAATAATTTTTCACATTATACTCGGTTTTCGGCTATATAGCTAACGCTTGGACTCTTGATCTTTGTCCTTTTCAGCCGACTTAGGCCAGCCGGCCAGGTGACCTTTCCAGATACCAGTTTATGGGTACCATACTACCATTAGACCAAGACATGATCATTTGTGCCGAAAATTCTTGTGCCTCTATACCGATGGATTTTTCGGCTGTTGGATTTATAACATAAAAAAAAATTCACATAATCCAACGGCCAAAATATCCCTCTGCGAAGAGGCACATGAATTCTCGAGACAGAGAAGGTCGGACCCATAAGACCACCACCGCATTATTCATGCAATTATTCAACACTTCCTGACAATCATATGTGACGTAGTCTAGGTATGTGGTACTCTCGACAAACTCAGGTGGATAAATTTAAAGAGTCACATGTAATGACACACTTCCATTTTGTGAGTGGGAGACACGTACAAGTGTCCTACAATATTGCATGTTTCATTTTCATTTTTCGAAAGTACAACGTGACAATGGGACATTATACTCCGGAAATACCTAATATTTTTTCTCATTGTAGTCGGTTTTTTCCACTCGTATCCGCTACATAGAATAGAAAATGAGAATCCAAATTTTACGATCGGGCGGCTTTTACTTTCGGAATAGTATATTAATTTTTCAATCGGTGGATTTTTTTTTTTTGGGGGTAAGTAAATCAATCGATGGATCTTGAATTCAAGCTTCCTATAAATGGGCTGTAGTGTATTTCATTTTTATTCGCTTGATTTGAAATATATGCACTGCTGGTTAAAATTCGAAAAAACCTACGGCAGTGGGTACCGATTTTGCACTGACAGCTATGCGGGACTCACAATTGACCCAAACGGAAAATTCAAGCCGTTAAATAATTAAAAAAAATAAGTGGGCCCTTGAAAAATCAGCTTAATTCGATATGTGTAGCTGCTTGATTTAATCTTCTCATTTTTCATTTAAATTTCAAAGTCCCGTAATCTGAATGAAAAAATAAGAAAATTGGATCGAGCACCTACGCATATCGATTGAGCTGATTTTTCATAAGTCCACTCTAATTTTTTTTTTTAAATATTGAACTGCTCGGATTTTTTGTACGGGACCCGTAGTGAGCCCAACATAACCGTCTGTGCAACACCGGTACCCACCCAGTCGGTGACTGTAGCAAAGTTGGTTAAAATTGGTGGTTCTCTCTCAGTAACAAAATACAAAAAGTTACTTAATGGTATTTTTATCATTGATCATGGTAAATAATTCACCAACGTAATCACATCAACATCGTAATCATATTGGTACATACCTAAAACTAGGGATCCGAAACGATTCGATTGATTTGATACAATGTTTGGGAAGTGTTTGCTCATGCTTCATTAATGTCACATTTGTTGTCGGTAGGACTACGGTGACCACGATTACAAATTGTGAATCTCCGATGACCCCAAATATATGAAATTGAAACGACGTAGACACTCTGATGGGCATCTCTTAAGAAAGGATTAAGTTAGTGAGAAGTCATAATCGATTTTTCCTAAACTCTGATTAGCATGGGTCATTTGGGTGCAAGAAAAATGACGTATTTGTCGTTTTGTTGGCCATCGTGGATCGAAGTCACCATTATCCCTAACCAAGAAAAGTTTAGAAAAAAGGTGTTTTGGATAATTCCAATACAAAAAGTCTACAACAACATTACTTGACCATTTTGGACTTGGATTTTGAGAGAGATTTTTCAAAGTAATGAATGAAAGAGATAGATAGATAGATAAAATTTATTGGAGATCGTTGCCAAGAATTTTGAGACTTCAAAATGAACAAGACCATGATCCGAGTTTGGCTAGCTTCTCTTCAATCTGGTCTGCACGGAAAAGTGCATTACTATTATGGGGGTGTTTTCTGTAGGCAATAACTTAAGGATTCTCTGGTGTTGTTGAAAAATGTCAAGTTTTTTTCATTAATCAATAAGTTGTTGAAAAATATCAAGTTATTTTCATTAACCAATTAGTTGTTAAATTTTTTTTAAGTTTGCTGAGAAATTAAGGGAGGTGTTGAAAACTGTCAAATTGTTACACTAAACCAATTAAGAAGTTGTAGATGAAATGCAAAACTATTAAAATGTCAACTTGTTATCCAAAATTGTTAGTGGAAACATGGCTTGAGCCTGATTATGAGATTGTACCATGTCAATACCTTATATAAGTATCATTTTTTTTGAAAGGCGAATAAAATCATCAATTTTGAAATTGTTAAAGACTAATAGGACAGGGAAACAACGTCTGTGTTCCAAATAACAATTCTGCCCAATTCGAATTCTAAAACCTAAAATCAATAAGAAACCAATCGAAGGACACCCATATGGAACAACGCCCATCTTATTAGGCCGAAGCCCAATAAAGGGCTTGAGAGAAAAGGGGGATGGCATGAAGATTTAGAACAGAAAAGTAGCATTATCAAACACTGAAATAATGGAGAGAGGAGATGAAAAAATCCAGCAGTCTGTAGAGAAACCTTCTGACATAGATATGAAATAATGTGACATGGCTTTTAACTATGGGTTCGTATCATTTGAGGCGTTTTCTTTTGTAATATTACTATATTAGTAGTTTCCTTAGTCACATAATCTATGAGCACGTACGATCTCTGTTCGCGCTCTCAGTCCTCATTCTAAGCTCGCTTTCTCAATCCTCGCGTTCTCGCAAATTTAAGGAATTTCGAATGTTTTTGAAAAACTATTCCACACTTGAGCACACACTGTTGCACGCTCGCGCGCATCATGTGACTTATTACTGCATGTGCTTCAAAAATTGTAGCCTTGCTCCTAAACATGATATTATTGGAACAAATTGTGAAACAACCCAACCTCGCCACGTGATTTGCACATGAAAGAGTGGGATGATATGACATCTATTTTTATGAATCTATGTACATGCTCACGAGCTTATGTCTCTCTCCTGTGCCAAATTCCTAGTAATTGCTAAAATCTGACCAAATTAAGGTTATTCCCGTAGGGTTTAAACTTGCTGTCAAAATTTGACAAAATCATTTTTTGGTGCATGTCAGATTTAACGTGAAGTTTGGTTTGGCCAAATCTTGTCACTACACCAAACCCATTTAATTTCTCCTCCCTCCTCTCACGCTGAAAAAAAAAAAAATCTCAATTGCGCCAAAAAAAGCACCCAACAGTTGTAGCAATATCGCTATTGTTTTGACTTTTTAACAAAGTCATTTTGGTACCAACGACTAAACTTGCTCGACGATTAGTTGGGTATGACCATCATAATGATCTCATGTTCATGTTTGGAGCACAATAGGAACAAAAAAAAAAAAAAAAATCACAATTGTGCCAAAAAGGTACCAACGGTTGCAGCAATATTAGTACTATGGTTCTGACTTAAATGATGTCTATCTATCTTTGCAATCTAATTAGAAAGGAAGGAATCATATATTTGGCAACGAGTACACTTGCTCAACGATTAGTTAGTTGGGTACGACCATCATAATTAATAAGGATATCATACTCATGTTTGAAGGAGTAATTTATTCAATAGTTCGGGAGTATTGCCACGTAATACTCCGGGTTACTTTACAATCACACATTCTTGTGAGGTCCATACACTTAGTGGTAAACCCAGAGAAATGTGTGATTGTAAAGTGGTCCGGAGTACCGCGTAATTGTACTCCCGGAATGTTGTATAATTTCACTTTTTGGAGCACAACATGATTTGGTGGTGCTTCGTAAGTATTTCATAACATGGCTGGTGCTTCATCCCATTCACTCGATCAGTGGGTCCCGCCAATTTAATTTCATCCCATCCGTTTTGGTTTCGTACTCTACATCTAGGTGCTAGAGTCAATTAGTTGGTATCGGTCAATTTCTATAAAGAAACATCGTCAAAAGTGAAACTACCGTGATAGTTCGACAATATGCATGTGCTTCTCTAACATCTGGATGTATCCTTCTTTGAGGAAGCATAGTCAAAAGTGGAACTACCGTGACAGTTTCTGTAAGGAAGCATCGTCAATTTATCGCAAAATGTATCCTTCTTTGATTTGAATGTGTTATTATTATTTTTAATTCATGTGTCCAATTAGTCTTTTAACAGTTGTATTAGATGCACACAGTATATATGTTGTAATATTGTTATTAATGAATTTCTTACTCTTCCAAAAGAACAAAACGATCCCACTTGCAACGGGGCCATTAATTGAAGCAGCAACTCAAGAAATTTTTATCAAGATAGTCATGATGAACTAGAATTATTCTAGCTTTTGCTTGAAGAATTACTCTTTCGATGACATAAAATTGAATTTTAATACTTTCCCAAAATTATTTAAACTTATCAAATCATGCAATCAAAATTTTTTTTAATTTTTTTTTGGCATTATCGGTTGTTATGTTTGAATGGACATGCTGTGACATTACTAGTGGGGTGGGGGTGGGTGATCTTAAAATTAAGTTGGTGCTTGGAGCCTATGGAACCAAAAGAAATTTGTGCAAGGGACAATAATAGGTGGTTTCCTAATCAAAGGGACCAAATGATCCATTAATTAATTTTTGAGGGACACCCCTTTAATTAATTTGTTTGTTTTTATTTAGGCAAATGTTTTTTTTTCCCTAAGCATTAAGGCTTTGTTTGGAACATAGTGAAAGGAAAAGAGAAGAAAAAGAAGTTTAAAAAATTTCCTCTCCCTTGTTTGGTTTAGTTGGAAGAAAGAGAAGAGAAAATGACCAAATAGAGTATTAGGAATGGTAAAATCTTCTCACACTTTCCTTGTTCTTTATTTTCTTTTTCCATTCCCTTAATTCCCACAAGTTCCAAGCAGGGATGAAGGTAGGGAAGGACTAGTAGGCGGTTGCCCTTACAAAGAAAAAATAATAAATAAACTCTACTATTATATAGGAAAAAAAATTCCTATGAAAATATATAGAAAATTCTTAGCTCGCATATATAGTCGCCCTTGTGTAGTGAAATTCCTGTCTCTGTCTTGATTTCAAAGATGGCGTAAAGCAAATGGTTAGCTGGGGAGACCCGACTATGGAGTCAAGTGGGACAAAATACACATGATCCAAAGGCAAAATACCAAAAGATTCTTTATTAACTTTTCATGAGAATGACAAAATTAGCACCAAGCCATCTTATCTAGAGACAAAGACAAAAATGTCCTTCCTAAAGTTCCTAAAGTATTTCCTTGTCTTCTCCTATCTTTTTTGATGATAAAATCAGGCCTCAACACAACTAAGCTTTTGAGTCATCCTGCGGCCACCATTAATTGAAGAAAAGCTTCACCAATTCCTAGAAGGGTGAGAGAAAGGGTAATTTGGCCAAGCTAGGGGAAAATGGGGGAGTTTAACGTCTTGTAGTAAAGGGAGATGATCGAGGGCCAAGGAAAAAGGGAGGGTGATTTGGATGTTTTTTCTACTTGAGGACAAGACAAAAGCACATGAAGATAGATAGGCCCCTCCCCTTTCATGGAAACCCCTCTTTTAGTTTTATTTATTATTTATTATTTATTTGAGAGGTTTGAGATGCTTCAACTTTCTTCAATTATATTTCTCTTGTAGTGGACAAAGATGGTCCTTTCCATTTTTGTTCTTTCTCTTGTCCAATACAATTACCCTCCCTATCATTTCTTGTTCCCTTTCTTCAACACTCCTCCAAACACCACTAAAAAATAAACACCTCTCTCTCCAACATCCTATCCTATCACCCTACAAAATACTAGAAACTCACAAAAATACCCATCCTAAAGTAGATAGGAAAACAGAAGTTATTTACTAACTAGCTAGATTCAATTGAAGTGTGATGGGGCCACAACCATAGTATAATTCTTTAAGAAATTAATTTGTTCGTTATGTTTTTGTACATTTTTTAAAATGATGAGGGTCACACCTAGAATAAATTCATTCAATAAAAAAAATCACCTTTCTGTCACATTTATTAATGTTTTACTAGATAAGGGGCCACACCCAGAATAAATTAATTTAATCAACAAGTTACCTTTTTATCATATTTATGTATATTTGTACAGATAAGAGAGCCACCCCAAAATAAATTAATTTTTGAATTTTCCTTCACATTTATGAATGTTTCTACAGATGAAGGGGCCCCACCCCCTAATTTTATTTTATTTTTGGAAAGCACCCCCTAAATTAATTCAATCAACAAATTACTTTTTTTTTTTATCTCATTTATGAATGTTTTTATATATGAGAGGGCCACACCCCATAAGTTAATGTAATCAACAAATTACATGAATGTTTCTATAAATAAGGGAGCCACAACAAGAATAAATTAATTCAATTAGCAAATTACCTTTTCTGTCACAAGGGACCACAACAAAAGTAAATTCCATCAACAAATTTCTTTTCTTCAAAAGATTTTCCAAGTATTGACAAATACTACTGTGTCCTCCAGTACTTTTGTCACCAACTTCTAACTCACACCTTATATATATACACACCATACAAACCACCATTTCTACCTACAACTTTATAGTACTATTCAAGCAAAGCCTAACCCCTATCCTCCAAAGTTCAACAACCTAGCCCCTCTCTCTCTCTCTCTCTCTCTCTCTCTCTCTCTCAAATACTCACCATGCCTTCTAGAGTCTCCGATACCATTAAACCCCACAGGCACGTACTAGACTTCACCTCACTAAAAGAACTCCCCGAGTCTCATGCATGGTCCTCGCTCGACTCCCCCTCCTCCAACAACCCACCGACCGCCGCCGCCGACTCCTCCGTGTACGAGTCCGTACCCGTTATCGATCTCGACGACCCCAAGGCCCAAGAACTCGTGGGCCGCGCATGCAAGACCTGGGGCGCGTTCCAAGTGAAAAACCACGGGATCGAAACAAGCCTTTTGGATCGAATCGAGTCCACGGGTAAGAGCCTTTTCTCTCTCCCAACTCATCAAAAGCTCAAGGCGGCTCGAGCCGCGGATGGGGTTTCGGGTTACGGCGTGGCTCGCATTTCCTCGTTCTTCTCAAAGCTCATGTGGTCCGAAGGGTTCACCATTCTCGGTTCCCCTGTCGAACACGCTCGTCAACTTTGGCCCCATGACTATAACCACTTTTGGTACGTGTACACATATGTTCCTCCCATTCTCATGCACGTACGTATAAATAAAAATAAAGGGTTTTATAATATCAAGATTCATCATCGTATTTTTGCTTAAATATGAGTATATAAGCCCACATCTACATGTAATCCGATATAATTGGATGTAATTAAGCAAGTTCCTCTGTTTTATTATTCTTGATGTTTGTAAATTTTTGTTGATTTTGAGTCATACTTTTTTCAATTATTTATAGCAAAGGTTTTTTTTTTTGACTCGGATGGCAAAGGTTATTGAAAATGTAAAAACATGAGTGAAATTTTTGTTTAAATTTTTTTTAAATACAAGGGGCAAAAATATGACACCAAAGGGGGCGTTTCCAATAGTGAATATGTTTTGAGAAATAATTTGTTGCAATCAAGTTGTTAGGTGTTTTTGGTAGTGAATAAATTGTTAAGAAATATTAAGTTATTACTGGTAGTGAATAAATTGTAGATAAATATATAAGTAAAAAAGTCATTGAGAAAGAAGTTGTTGTCAAATTATTAATTAGTATGAAAAATAAACCAAACTGCCAAAACTAGTTAATTAGCATGAATAAAATAGTAAAATGACCTACATTTTTTTTTTCAAAAATATAGTAAAATCACAAATGTGTCACGTAGTAGGAGAAATTTTTCACTACCGGGTGGGCACGAGTCACGTGGTGCCGAGCACGCATTGGCCGTCGAAACGTGTTTTAGACGGACCAGATTTATTTGGGCTTGAGGGGATATTTTGATAATTTTACACTAAAAAATTATCCAAACAAATTTGAGCAGTTCAAAATACGTTTAGAAGGCCGAGATCGTGCTCGGTACCGCGTAACTTGTGCCCACCCGGCAATGAAAAACTTCTAGGAGTGTGTGATCGACATGATTAAAAAAACATGCACTGGAAAAAATGCATAACACGTGGAGAGATTGCATTTCGTGAAAATCAAATCCAACTATTGCTTTTTTGCTTTTGTTGTAGATTCTTCTCATCTTCGTTCGTTATCGTGCCTTTTTAATTTATTTATTTATGTTTGATGTTTTGTCTTTTAGTGGCGTTGCTATTATTGTTATTTTTATAATGTTTGATTTATTTATTTTTTAGTGGCGTTATTGAAGAATATGATAAAGAAATGCATAAGCTAGCTGGGAGATTGATGGGTCTAATGCTTGGGTCGTTGGGTATAGCCCAAGAAGATGTCGATTGGGCAGGCCCGAACAAAGAGGGTGCTGCTGCCATCCAGCTGAATTCTTACCCCGCATGTCCGGATCCGGACCGGGCCATGGGTCTAGCCGCGCATACGGACTCGACCCTACTCACCATTCTCTACCAAAACAACACAAGTGGCTTACAAGTACTCCGGGATGCTTCTGGGTGGGTCACGGTTCCTCCGGTACCCGGTGCCCTTGTGGTCAACATAGGGGACCTCCTCCACATTCTATCCAACGGGTCGTACCCTAGCGTGCTCCACCGGGCTGTGGTGAACCGGACACAACAACGGCTCTCGGTTGCCTACCTCTACGGGCCACCATCCAATGTTAAAATCTCGCCGCTCTCAAAACTACTAGACCCAACCCATCCGCCTCTTTACCGGCCCGTCACATGGACCGAGTACCTTGGTGCTAAGGCAAAGCATTTTAACGAGGCCCTTTCGTCGGTCCGGCTATGTATTGCGCGAACCGGATTAGTCAACTAGAATAATGTCGAAAATTGAGTGGAGATAATTTGACATGTTACATGTTTTAGATAAACGATTGCTATCACCGATGTATTTCACCACATACATAGCTCAGGACATGATTACACCAAATTCTTAGTTCACATGGTATGCTCCTCCCAAGGTGAAAGTAATGAAGGAGAATTCAACAAGAGGCAGACAGAAATCAATTGACATGTCTTTCTCTTAGGTTGTTATTGTAAGTTTATTTTTTTTGTTCTTTTCTTGGTTGGCCATGTTTCCCAATTGGTAGGCCATGTTATGGGTGCTCACATATTTTGGGGGTATTTGGGGGGTGAGCAAGTAAAGGGCTGTTTGGGAGCCCCATTTCTAGATTATGAACTGCTCATTTTTCAATGCTTGGTTTTGAGAGTCATAAATTATGTCAAAATAAATTTTCTAAGATGAACTAGGATTAATGTAGAATTCAAAAATCATGTTCAAACGAGCCTTTTGAATTCTTGTTATATTACTCCATGCACAAACTATCGAAACATTTTCATAGATTCTGGTTATAATCCAAAAAATCAAAATATAATCTAAAAAATAATTTTCTCTCAAACACTCTTTAGAGGGGAACAAGGAGGGGTTTGCATCCATGAATATGAAAAAGAGCAATGCTACCTACACAATTTAAAAAAAACAACTCCAGGGGCATAATTGCGTTTAGAGCTGTTCGATGCACATGAATACTCAACATGTATTGAACGGTTCTGGTCACAATTATGTTCAAAGTTGTGTTCTAAAGTTGTTCGTAGACTTTTGTATGAAAAAGGCCCCAAGAGGATAAGTTGTAAACAAATCTAGAAGGGATCCAAACAAAACAGTCCCTATTGGCCTTTTTGTCATTTTGAAAGGGAAAAAGAACAAAAAACAGAGATCATTGGATAAAAGGTTTATTAGCCCATTTGATTATTCAAAGTGAAGGACAAACAGAACCGACAAGCTTTTTTGCCCTGGATATGAAGGAAGATCCCCCATCCAAAGAATAAAGGCAGTACTGATCAAGATAAATAAGATATGGTTAAATGTTTTGTTGATAAAAAAAAAAAAAGGGTGTTTGGGAAGATGATTGGGGAGGATAAAGCAATTAAAGAAAATGACAATATATGGCTCTCTCTTTTTCGAGAAGCCATTTACCAAGGACTGTAGTGCAAAAATGATAACGAGTAAAACAAGCCCGCAGAGATAAAATAGGTTTGTAAGTGGAAGGAAGGATGCAAGAGGCCAAGATTGATGTCGTTTTCTTGACGTGAATGAAAGATGTGCACTCGGAACACCACGCCTAGTGTGGTTGGTTCATTATTCTCTCTTTAAAGGTAGAGATTCTTAGTTCGAGGCTTTATGAAAGAGGTGTTCAACTCCCATTGTAATCATTAATATTTAACTCCTAACTTCTTATCGGTTAGCAAAAAAAAAGAAGCGTGCACTCTCTCTCAAATTTTATGGAGGATGCTTGCAATCAAGCATGCTTTTTAACTCAGTGGTAGAGAATCGGTCGAGTGCGTACGAAAGGCAATATTTTTTGGCAATTAATCGTAGTAGTCTATCTGTATATCTATGAAATCCAAATATAAAGAGATCCAGAGAACTCGTCCAGTGGTAATTAAGGACATTCATGGTGGGTGGTCCAAGTGGAAATTTTGATTCTTATCCCGCTCCTTTCCGAATTTTATAAATCTTAGTACTCCGTATTACTTTAATTACGAAATTAAGATATAGCTTTTATTTTCTTACTTCATTTGCCAAATTAGAGAAAATTCTCGATTCATTATCCAATATGTGACTTCTTTTTGTTGATGTTAGTTTGACTGTATATCAGTTTATAATATCAATCTCTTACTGTCCATGACAGTATTTTATTGGTAAAAGGAAGCATAATAATTACTATTTAAAAGTACCATAATTCTGGGCATAATAATTTAAAAGTACCATAATAATTTAAAACTCTTTATTATCATCGTACAAATATGTACGAATTGAATACATTAAAATTGGAATTTAAAGCAAAAACGTGAAGACAAAAATCAGTAGTACTTTAACACTTGGACAAAGATAATCTGCACTTTTGTTTGGTTCGCAAAAGACATGCCTTAATCGTTATCTCTTCCCGATTATCTATTACGCACCAACAATCATATATAACTGTAGACAGATAATACTTTGTATTTGGACCTTCTTCGCGTGGGAGTCGAATATTAACCAATTGATAATCGGTGTCAATTTCAACTTTCATCAAGTTTTGAAAAACAAAAAGCCTCTAAAAAACGCTTAATGTACAGTAACCAAAATATTTCCTACTGCCACTTAACGCAAAATCGTCCAACTACAGGAATCAGAGTAAAACCCAAGTCTCACATTTCTCAACTCCCAATAGATCTACTCCTGGTAAAAAGGTGAAAGTATGGAGTTTCTGTCTGTAGTGTAATTTCTCTGGTGAGGTCATCTTATTTAACTTTGCCTTTTTAGTAATTATAAAAAAAAAAAAAAACAAGAATGCCGAAAATAACCTCCATTGATGTGGATACAAGAACTAGAATGCCGAAAATATCCTCGAATGAATCAATGATTCAACTATTGGCACATCTTCTTGGCCGGTCCTAATGGATTTCATCGTAGATTTGCTGTTATTAATTAGATGATTAAAAATGCAAAAACTTGGCCAAGAGGTATTTGGTCTGATGGCATCAGGAATGCATTTAGGTGCTAAAAGTTCAACTTCTTTTTCAAAGTGCTAATCTAACTATATATTCTAACAATATATATTGTGCCAATATTTGATTCAAAATAAATTGAGCCTGATTAGTTTTTTTTTTTTTTTGGGGGTTATATATACTATCTATTTACTTACAAATTAAAGTACTGACGGCTCCGCGGAGCCTACTACGGGACTCACAAGGATGATCCAAGCCGTTCAATAATTTAAAAAAAAAACTGAGTGGGCTCTCGAAAGGGACTCGTTGCGTTAGAAATGATTTAGAAGTTGAAGGGATGATAAAATGAATTTGGCACTTAGAAGTGGAAATGCATAGATGGTTATCTTTGTTACGAGCAAAAGAAAAGCTCTTTGGGGAGCATGTATGTAACCTGCAGATATATCAAATTCTACCCTTGTAATTTCACTTTGACCCGTGCGTTTTCTTTTTTTCAAGTGTCGGCAGGTCCAAAATGAAACAAAATAGACCGAAGTATAATTTTAGTCAAACTATAGGGTGAAAACGCTATTTTTACAGTTGGAGATGGATGGCAAATCCCCTTTCTACCTGTATTGGGCCAAAAAGCCCAAAAAAAACTCTTAGCGGATCCTTCTGCAAAACCTGTATTGGGCCTCATCAAATCCACCTGTAGAGACTTATGGGCTTCGTCGGATTTGACTGTGCTCTGTTGCGAAATTTGGCAAATGTATGCATTCTAATTTCGTATCGTGTAATATGAGCAGCCTTCTCTTTTTATGTCTTTTTTAGAATCCTTATTTTGGGATTGCATGAGCTTGGAAATCTAGCTATCTAGCCGATCGTAATGAGGCTAGCAAGTGACTCAGAAACTTGGTCACAGAATGCGGGTGCGCAAGCGAGAAAGCGCCTTTTTTAAAACATTTCAAAATTCGAGAGAGCGATGATTGAGAGCACGAGCGTAAAGTGAGGATTTGGAGCGGAAACAAAGAGTACTACTGGCAAATTATGTGACTCTAAGCTCAGAACTATGACCAAGAAAGATGAAGGCAAGGACTCCCAAAACTTGAACTCGATTTGCATCAAGGACCGTCCGGACAAATATAGCTCACCTGGGGGGCTCGATATCTCAGGGATATCAAGAGGAATGAGGCTGGATGAATGGAGTCATAGAACTCAAACTGCAAACTAACTTCAAACACCAATTCCAGCACTTCATTACATAGCACTGACAACAGGTTTGAGTATAGACGTCTGTTTCACGGACCAAGAAAGAATCGAAAAGGAAGAAAGAAAGAAACATCAAGTGAACAAGAAGACACAAACTTCTATCAGAAAGTTTTATTTCAGTGAGACCACAAAAAGTTGGTGAACCTTTGAGTTGCTTTAAGAGAGGCTGCATTTCAAAACCCATGTAATCGACCAGCAAGGTGGAAGAGGGGTTTCCACATTGGCCGAAGCCAAGCATATCAGAAGTATTTTGGACTTAGATCAAACGACTCTTCCATATTTTTGAACGTAGTGCTATGGCCCGTGGATCTCTTTCGCAGATTTGTCTCAAGCTGCAAAGAAACAGCCATACCCTTTGGCAGGATTCATGACAAGCATGAAGTTATGAACGTGTGCAGGCTTCGAGTTTTACTTGAAAAAGTCCACAACAGGAAGCTTGTGCTGGCATTAAGGAACCCATTAAGCTAATTAATGTTCCTCTCACCTAGCGAGTCTGGAAACTCCTGCGAGAAAATTTCAGGATATACGTACTAACATATACGATTGTTTAAGCTTAAACCTGCACTTGTCGTTTTGGTGCAACGTTATCTTTCAATTTGGAGACTTACAGCATGAAGTCTGATAGAGATTTAGCTCAGTTTAAGATAGACCCTGAGGATGATCAATCAGGCAGAGAGGTAAGGGGTATGTTGTGTGGTTGATCAAAACATTGGCAATTTTTTTTTATTCAGCCAAAGCATACATTGGCAAATCGGTAAGGTTTGTAGCAGTACTGGTATTGCCAATTTCCAATGTTAATCGATCTAAGATCATGACATAGACCATGATTACTGATTAGCTCTATCTTCAGATGGAGAAGATATTTAAGTTTCTTAACAACATAGGACTACTAATCAACTGATCGACTTTACCATGATATGTATATATAATTAGTTATTACTAATAAACTAGTTATTGCCTTTTTAGGTAACTAGTTAGTAACAAAGATCTGTATATTTTGCTGATTTAAGTTTCTGTCCGGAAGTATCCATGCTAGCTTCTTAGGATTTTATATATATGGAGCATCATAGATAGGTTAATGTGCGTAAACCTCGATTGCTAGAAATATAACCTGAGAACCCGAATGTTGAATATGAAAATGATAACATAATATTAAATTTGATCAACTTCTATATATCGAAAGGGCCCGATTGCTTATCCTTTTTCCTTTTTGTAGTGGGCCGAAATATCTAGTGTTGGCTTATAGCCAAGGCCGGGGAAGCCTGCGCTTCCAGCCCCCGAAAAAAAATTAAAAACGAGGGCCCTCAAGTTTTTAGAATCCCTATACATATATGGTCCCAAAAAAAATTACACTAGCCTCCTTTACACAAAATAGACTCAAATTGTGGAATTACTCAATACAAACAAGCGTTAAAAAAGAAAATAAGGCGCATTCTATAGCAAATACATATTTTTTATTTGTTTCGAATTTGCAATTTTGATTTCTTTTAATATTACTCCCTTCTTTCCAATTTGTTTGTCCAATTTGAAAAATACAACTTTTTAAAGGAACACAATCATTGCATTAATAAATGATTAACTTTTCAAAAGTTACCCTCCAAACTTTTTGAAAAAAATTACTTTAGTTCAAATGGTAAGGGACTAAAGTGGACAAACATTTTGGAACAAGTAAAAGTCAAAAAGTGGACAAAAAAATTGGGATGGAGGGAGTAGAAAAATGCATAAAGGCCTCATTTTTGAAGCGCGCTTCCTGCCCCTGAAAGTCTTGAGCCAGTCCTGGAAATATCCGAAGGTTTAGAGGGGTCAGAGGGATCAAAAGAGTTACGATACTAAGGCTCTGTTTCGGAACCAAAATAAAGCCCTTATTTTTTAAGAAGGCAATTTCAAGCTAAAAAATTATGAGCTTATTGAAATCTAAAAATAAGCAATATGGATCTTGTTTGAAAGATCTCAATGAGATCTTTTATACGATGCAAAAAAAATTAAAAAATTATTTTTCATTTACTTTATTTTTGAATTTGAAAATATAAAATAAGCTGCTTATTTTTTAAGAAAGTTTCTGGAACGGGGCCTAAGGATTTATCGTTCAATTGTCTCAGTTCATTTGTAAGTCAAGACACATCTTGATACGTCACCTCAGGATTCTCCCGAAGGATAAGCGGATCCTGGGCATGTTACCGAGCTTCAATTTGGTTGCCTGAGCATTGAAAATTGTTACGTTCGGTAGTCATCTTTATCGTTCGGTGCAACTCTTCCACAGATCATCAAGCGGAGAAAAAGGTCCAAGAAGATCAAAACGTCCGACAAATTAAGTCACTGAGCACGCGGTCTGATGCGGAGGACCACGCGTGACACCAGTATAAACCAAATGTGGAAAGATTGCACACGTACGGATGTGGCTAGTACAAGACAAGGACTTTATATCGGTGGCCCAAAGGTTCGGTCGTCGTTGCCTCTCTTTTAGTCTTCCCCAGCCGAAGTTGAATTTTCATCTTAGGTTTACATACAAACTATACAATTAATATACATACTGATGTGGTGGTCCATAAAATGCAAATGCAAACTAATGAACGCTCCGAAATACTACTGTACTACTATTTCTCATTTCTTCGGCCTTGACTTTTCAACTTTAGGCAGTTCCATTAGTACATTTCTGTACGCACAACAATGGTCCCATAATACTCCCGTGTGACCTACGTCGTAAATGTGACTGACGCACACTCGATCCGCGTTCTGTGATGCTATGGATTGATTTTTATTGGTGTCTCATCGGGATCACAAATTTGAGGAATTTGCATTTCAGTAGGAGTTAGGCACCGTTCCAGAAACCTTCTTAAAAAATAAGCAGCTTATTTTACATTTTCAAACTCAAAAATAATGTAAATGACAAATAATTTTTTAATTTTTTTTGCATCATATAAAAGATCTCATCAAAATCTTTCAAACAAGATCCATGTTGTATATTTTTAGATTTCAATAAGCTCATAATTTTTGAACTTAAAACTACCTTCTTAAAAAATAAGGACTTAAAACCCGTTGTGAAATGGGGCCTTAGGGTAAATAATGCCCAACTCATGGAGAGATTTTTACGGAATTGCATAAATATGGAACGGAGGAAAAAAAAAATCCACTTACATGAAACGGATCAATTGACATTCCCCATACATGAAACGGAGGAAAAAAAATCCCAAAATATGGAGTCAGTTTGTAGTCGAATATGGGTTTGAACCTAATTACACATTCTATGAACTTAAGTTGCTCATTTTATGAACTAAAGTTGCACCTTATTTTTTCTAAGAAAAGCAACCATTGAAGTAAATTGGTAGCTAGTAGCATAACTTCTTCACATTTTCAAGTAAAACCAAACAAGAAATTTCAAGTAGCAATTCCTAGAATTTAAAAGCAAAAGTATAAAGTGGATGCAAGAAAATATACACCTTATTTCTCTATCTTTTTCTCTTTCTAAAAGATTACCCAAAAGACGATCTCAAAGTATTTTAAAAACCCAAATCTACAAGTAATTCAGATCCTAAATTTCCCAGAAAATAATGGAAATGGTAACGAGATTGAAGAAATGCTTAATAAATTGAACACATAGAAGTTCATAGAAGCGGCAATTTAGGTCCATTGGATAACTAAAACTAGCAACCTTTTGATAATAATCAAATTTATTGGAGTACCTTATATATTCTCAATCAAATACACCAATCATTATACAAAAATATTCTATCTCTCTTCCCTTTTCCTCTCTCTCTTTCTTTCGCACAATATTTTCAAAAAATATTTTTTTTTAAAAAAATTCAAAAAAAGTTTCAAAACTATTTTCTATTTCTAGTAAATAATTTCTATTAGTTTCAAAACTATTTTTAGAAAACCTATTTTCTATTGATCACAGTTTTAGTTTTTTATAGTTTGAAAAGATAATGTGACAAGTTCTGGTTATCCAATTTTGATTATGTCATTGTAAATATCTACATTGCTAACCTTAGCAATTTCTTAAATGAATAATCAAAAACTGATGTGACAACTTCTGATTTTTAATTTTTGACTATAGTATTGTGGATACCCTTAGAGGCCAACCCTAAAAAGTATGTTCGGAATTAATTTAATTCTGACAAAAATATTTCTTCTTTATTTCAGTCCCTTTTTTTAATTACTTTTTAAGCATATTTACTATTTTGTCAATTCTTCTTAACTTTTTGTGTACATTCTCATTTTTAATGAAATTTATATTTTTAGAATCAACTCATAACCCATATTATTTCAGACAAAAATACTTTTGGTTATGTGAACTGGCTATGAGAACTGTCAATTCTCATAACCAGTTAACATAATATTTCGGACAAAAATATTCCTGCCAGTTCACATAACCTGAGTTAACATATTAATTTGGACAAAAATACCCTTGAACTATGGCTATTAGAACTAAGGCTATGAAAGCTATATTTTAAGAATCAATTCTTGAATCATATTATTTCGGACAAAAATACCCTTGGTTATGTAAACTGGCTATGAGAACTGCCAAGTCTCATAGTCAGTTCTATGAGAACTGCTCAATTCTCATAGAGAATTGACTATGTGAATTGAGCAATGAGAACTGTCTAAGTGAACTGTCAATTCTCATAGAGAATTAGCTTTGTGAACTAGTTATGAGAATTGGATTATGTGAACTGGTTATGTGAATTGAAAAATACATAGTTCACATAATTTTACTATACACTAAAATACACAGTTCTCATAAAAAATATATAATTCTTATAGAAAATACACAGTTCCAATAGACAGTTCTCTTGGATAATAGACAGTTCTCATAGAAAAATACACAGTTCTCATAGATAGTTCTCATGAACAATGCACAATTCTCATAGAAAATACACACGAACAAAATTAAACAAAAAGAAAAAGGTAATCAAAATCAAATATAATTATAAATGTTCTCACTGCCATGTCTTAAAAAGTAATCAAAACAAAAAAATAATAGTTCACATTGGAAATAAATTGATTTAGAATTGAATTTCTAACTGAAAAGTCTCATAGTCAATTTTATGAGAACTGATCAGTACTGACTATGTAAACTGAATTATGAGAACTAGCTATGTGAACTATCAATTCTCATAGTCAGTTAGAACTTACTGTTCTCATAGAAAATTGGGTTTAAGAACTAGTTATGTGAATTGAAAAATACACAGTTTACATTGTCTTATCAAACACTAAAATACACAGTTCTCATAAAAAATATATAGTTCTCATAGAAAATAGACAGTTCTCATGGACAATATACAATTCTTATAGAAAAATACGCAATTCTCATAGAAAGTTCTCATAGAAAAATACACAGTTCTCATAGAAAATACATACATGTACAAAAACAAAAAACACACAATTCTCATAGACAATTCAAATTGAAAATACACACATTTCTCATAGAAAATACACAATTCTCATAAACAGTTCAAATGAAAAATACATATTTTTCATAGAAAATACACAGTTCTCATAAACAGTTCAAATGATAAAAATACAGAATTCTCGTAGACAGTTGTCATGAGCAATTAATACACAATTTTCATAGTCTCACCACACAACATTACCCCTGCAATACATCTCAAGTGTCAAAGTATCTCTTACGAAGAATTAAAATTTGTTTAAAACTGCATCACGACCCCCCCAAGTGGTAATTTCAGTTGCCGTGGCAACAAGAAAAAATAAAAAAAGGAAAGATGCTACCGACCATGGTCATTGGTAAACTAAACTGGTTCAAATCCCTTGCAAATTCTACTTCCTGAATAGTTTACACCATTTCCACCTCCTCTCTGCCGACGCCATTTCCACCACTGTATATATTTGCCGGAGCACTATGCCAACACCGACTTCCTCCATCGTCGGCGCATAAACCAATCGGGGACTTCACCACCAGTCTTCCTCTCCATCCCCGTCCAGTAAAAACTAAGAATGTCGCCGGCGACCGGCTCCGCCTCGACGAGCTGAGCCCTCGATAGATTCGGTTGAGGGAGTGTCGATGAAGAGAGCTTGGTCGCCGTCACTGCCGGCTCTGGGCTAAGGCCCAAGAGGCGTGGGCCTTAAGCCCCCAAAAATTGTCAAAAAATAGGGCCCCACTTATTTTGTAAGACCTAGTATATATGTGTTATTTTAGGGCCCAATTTTATACCGAAGAAGACATTTTATACTTAAGGCCCAATAGCCCAGAAAAATGGAACACGGAACGCAAGAAAAAAAACAAAAAGGAGTAAAAGGTCACCACGATAGCCAAAGATCTATGGGGCTCTTCAAAATTATTTAGTGTGGTGGGTACATGAAACCAATTGAAATTCTCAATTTTTTTGAAACAGATGGAGGGTTGTTTTCCAAATGCATGGGTTGCTTATAGAATCCTATTGACTATATACGTTACATTGCGTCCGGAGAGAAAAGCTTTTCAAGGTTGAAATTGATTAAGTCTTATCTTCGCTCAACTATGTCACAAGAAAGGTTAAATGAACATGCCATCCTAGCCATCGAGAATGAAATGGCGGAGGAGATTGATTGTGAGGGCATAATTAGTACCTTTGCCGCTAAAACCGTAAGAAGAGTGATGGTTAAGTAAGATAATGATGTTTTTGAAATAGTGTGGTATATGTTTTTTTTGTGGGGTTTTCCGCCTTGAATACATGTACTCCCTCCGTCTCTTATTTTAAGTCTAGTATTCTATTTTGGGCTGTCTCTTAATAAGTGTCCATTTTGTAAAGTTAGTAGGAAAAAGTTGGTGCATTGTTTATTTTGTCCCTAAAAGTATATTCTATTTTGAAAAGTAAGTGAGTAAAAGTGTAATGATGATGTGTAAGTAGGGAAAGTGGAGGAAAAAGTTAATGTGAAAGGTATATTGATGATGTCTTTTTAATAAGTTAGAGTTACGAAGCATGACACTTAAAAATGGACGGAAGGAGTATTTGGTTTTGAAAAGTTCATTTATCGACTTTTTATTTGATTATTGTTTACTATTATTAAGGGTTTCACTTTTGAATTAGATCGTCTTAGGCCTCAAAAATCTCAAAGCCGGCCCAGGCCGCCGTCGTTATTGATGATGACCGGAGCTCGTGAGACAAATCGAAGCGTGTGGTGGCTTTCCGGTGAATCTCTCACATGGAATTGCAGATCTTGTTACAAAGCAGATAGATATAAGCAGAGGAGAGAGAGCGAGTGAGGGAGGGAGGGAGTATGGTTGCAAAAAGAGCAAGTGAGGAGAAAAGAAGAGATCTGGGTTGGACGGGCAAAAAAGGAATTAATCGACATAATCGAGCCTACGTAAGTTCGGGAATAATATTTAGGGTTGGGATCAAATCGAACCTAAAAATGAGGACTAGACTCTAATTTTCAAAAAAAGAAAAAAGACTTTACACCCAGAGGAGTACTCTCGTTTAAATATAAAAGGGAAAATTTCTTTTATATCTCTTCGATTTTAACCAAAAATTCATTCTGATCATTTATCTTTCAATTTCGGCATAAAAATACTTCAACTTTACAATTTTTTTCAATGTCATCCTTTAGAAGGAATCCGTTTTCTTTGAGTCCGCGCCGGGTCGTCTCTGGCCACCGGATGGCCGATCCGAGCCGTCCAAAAATTCTATAAAAAAAATGAGGGGGCCTACGCGGAAATCAACGGCATCCGATGTGTGTAGAGTGCTTGATCCAAACACCCTATTTTTCTTGTATATATCCTTGAATGATGACATTGAAAAAAATTAGAAAGTTGAATTATTTTTATGCCGAAATTGAAAGGTGAAGGACCAAAATGAATTTTTGGTCAAAGTCGAAGGGATATAAAAGAAATTTTCTCAATATAAAATTTTATGTTTCGATTTGGAATTTTAGATTATGATGTCGGCTTCATTTTTGGGTGTGCGATTAGTCGAGCCAAAGTCAAGTGCCAACAGGTACACTTTTTATATTTACCTGAAATCAATATAAACATATCTCATGCCCAATATCATCTATAACATTCCACAATTAATGATATGATAAATGAGAGATATCGAAAAAGAAAAAAATACTATTACCCTAATATGTTTTGAAAAGAGAAGGGAACTTCTCACCAAAAAAGGCAGTAGGAAATTAGGAATGAAGGAGGCAGGAAGCTACCATTTCTAGAATGCAAGCTTATCCTTCACTTTGTTTTAGAGTGTACCGGTATTTTGAAATAAAAAAAGTTATATGGATTAGGAATATGAATGGTCACGAACGGTTGTGTAAATACCCAAGATAAAGCCCTCAAAGTCAGTTTTTTGAGAAAATTTTCAGTGCTGAGCGGGCACAGTGCCAACGTGTTTTGGATGGTTTTCAAATCTGTTTGGGCTTGAGGGGGCATTTTGATAATTTTACACTAAAAATTACCCAAAAAGATCTGGGCCGTCCAAGACACGTTTGGACGGCCGAGATGGTGCTCGGCACCACGTGGCACCGTGCTGACCCGGCACTGAAAAACTTCTCCGGTTTTTTGGGCTTTATCTTTAATATTTTTAAAAATATTTGGATAAAAGTCATAATTTTTTATTATTTCTATTTCTCTCGTCGAGACCAATCAACAATTCACAACAATTTGTCGCAAAACAAGCAAACACAAAAAAAAAAAAAATGAATAAGAACAAAACAAAAAAAAAAAACCCCAAAAAACTGAAAAAGCAAGTTAATAAGTTTTAACATTCCTACAGAGAGTTCCTTTCCAAAGATGAAGAGTATAAATAAGAGATCGATGTAATGCCCAGTGATGTTTCTCATTCGGTGCATGCATGGTTCTCAACTATCTTCTGTGCAGAGGCATTTGGAGTAATTTCCACACCACTGATCGCAGCAGCTATCAAGCCAGGCAGACAAAGCTCTAAGCATGGCGATGGGTACGTAAATTGTCTCATCTTAAAATTAGTCCATTTTAATTTGTTTCTGTTTAATTTCTTCCACCAAACGTACGGCCGCCCAGTTAAAATATTCCTAAGAGCACAACTTCTAAGATTTGCTTATATACTTTTCTAGGCATTTAATATAATGATACACATATGCAGCAGAATCCAGATAAGAGTGTTTTCTTGACAGGCCCCCCGAAGCCCTTTCTTTTTTGCGCAAGGATAAATCTAACTTCCGCTCAAAGAGTGTAGGATAATTGATAAAATGTGCATTAATATCAAAAAAGTGTGTATTGATATTTGTAAAAAATGTATTAATATCCATGAGCTACGCATTGACATCCGAACTTGTTTGGAATAATTGGCATATTATTCTCCGTCTAGTGGGCAGAGGTTAGCAAGACTGTTATATATACATGTATTGATTGGTGGCGAAATATTTTGGGCACCCTCTTCCAAGCGGGTGCCGAATGGTTAATTGCTCGGCACCCCGGTTAATAGGGGGTGCTTGGCCGGATCCCCGGATCCGATATTGTAACAGTACTGCTGGATAACAAGTGGAGAAAAGGACAACCGAATGGAAGTGACTGGGAACAAGAAGGAAAGGAGCTAATCTATCTGGTATAATTGCGCCTTCAATTTGATAAAAGTTGACTTGGGTTGCAGGGTGCATATTTTTCATTTTAGCTACTCATATCTATTTTTTTACCGGTTATTTATTAAAAATACTACTATTTTATTCTCTCCTCTCTTTTTTTCTTCTTCTTTCCCCTTCTAAAGTTGTGTTTGAAGGATCCGATCACTATTGTAGTTCCTCTCTCTCGGAGGGTGGGGCACACTTCAGGGTCCTACACAAATGATCCGAGACGTTATAATTCTAAAATAATTATTTGAGTGGTCTTGTGTGAAATCAACTGAATCGGAAAATTGTAAACTTTTCATTCAGAATTCTAAATGAATTTTGAAGAAAAGTTAGAGAATGTGTGCTCGAAATTCCCTTGACCTGAATTGTATAGATTGTAGGGCATGTTGACAAGATTTTCATCAAAAAAAACATTATCTGGTCATCAGTAGGTATCAAATTACAAAGATATTTTAAATTTCAAACTATTTTGATACATAATCATGCCTGATCAAATTTTATTTTATTTTTGATTGATGCACTCCTTAACAAGCTTACAACATTTGCGATTCAGATCAAGGGGATAGCTCTCTTCTCGGGCGGGGAGGCTGGCGTGCCACTCCCCCTTGTGCACATGCTCTAATTGAGATATTTTTTTAAAAATATATGGCCGGAGTCATTTATATTGACAGGTTATTTAGCCTCCGTTTGATAACAGTGATAAATAGATGAGATTTATAAGGAGATGAGATTGGTAATGGGAAGGAATTGTTAATGAAAAGAGATTGATAATGAGTATATTTATTTGTGATTGAATTAGATAATGAGATTATTAATATCATGTTTCTTAGGAACAGTTAATGAAGGTTTTGAGACTCACTTCATTGAAGAAGATGGCATGAATGGTGTCAAATTTGACAAGTTTCTGACGAAGGTGAATCGGGCTGCATGTGTAACTATAAAATAAACTATCACAGCTATTCATTCTCTATTGGCTAATTTTTTAACTTCTTCTAAAAGGATTTCTATTTTCTGGAGTTTACTGTCTAATTCTATTTTGACCTGAGCAGAATTCTGCTTTATTTTGTCAACTCCAAGTTTAAGGCTTTCTACTAAATTTCTAGTTTCTGTTTCTATGTTTTTTGGCTGAGTAGTGCCCAACTTACTGGTCAAATCTATTATATCCTATTTGTAGGATAATTTATCTGATATACTGAACTATTTTTCCTCTAATTTACTAATCCTTCTCAGAATTTTTGAATGTAATTCTTTAAAATAGTCTAAATTTTCTATCTGCCTATTAGATCTGAATCTATTAATCTTTTCTAAAATCTGAGTAGTTTGCTCAAGAGATTTTCCTGAAAATTCTTCAAACTTATTTCAGGTTACTATATTACTTTTAATTTCTAGACTAAATTTTTTATCTAAGTTACTGCTAAGTTGTTCTACTAACTGAAAACCTGTTTTAATCTGAATATTCTGTTTTGACTGTTGATATCAAATTTCTCTTAAACTATGACTAATTGCTTTTACTAAGTCATTAATAATAACAAAATTAAAACTAAATTAAACAATAAAACTAAACAAAATAAGTTAAGATCTTTAATCTTGCTATTTGAATTAACAAATAGTACTGGGGCTCTGATACTAATTTTTACGGGGACTGGTTAGAAAATAAAAAAGCGGAAATAAAGGTAGAGTAGAGGGGTCCTAACTGTAAATATCCAAAAGTTCGGGCAGAGTGTTTAAAAGGCACTGTAATTTGTTTATAAACTACTGAAAGCTATGGCTTGAACTGCAATTCTTGCACTGTTTTACCCGTAGTGTCAACCACACACAATCTTTTTCTTTCCTAACCTGTTTTGAGTCGTGGGTAGATTTCCTGGTTCCTTTCCAAAGAGGAAGAGTACTAGTATATCGAAGAGATGTAATGCCCAGTGATTGTTGTGCCCTAGGTTTGCTCATACACACGCACACAACCATCAATCACACACGATACGGAGATATACGTGGTTTTCAAAACAACAGGAATATCTACGGAGGACAGAGGATTCACTATCTGTAGATGAGTATTACAATCACTCACACTCAATACAATAGCCTCACTATCACTCGTGTATCACTCCCTCAAGCTCAGCTCCCTCCCAAAGGAGGAGCCCTCACAGCTCTACACTCTCTACTCTCTGTTCTCTTCTGCTATCCTCTTATCTCTCTACTCTCAATACATCACAGTTAGGGGTGAACATGGTTTGGATTTGTTCGGTTTCAATGTAAACTAAAAACCAAACCAATACCTACAAATTATGAATTTGGAAAGTCAAAGCAACCCACAAAAGAAACCATTAAAGTACGGTTTGGTTTCAGTTTTAAACCACGGTTTGCTTTGAACTAAGCTATCATTTTCAAAAAAATATTTAAAGTACTTAAAATTATGAAGATAAATTAAAAATAAATTTATATTAAAACTAATTCCATTCAAATTAGAGTAAATTTACAAATGGTCCCTCTAGTTTGCATGGATTCTCATTTTCTTCCCTTTAGTATCAATTGTGTTACTCTTAGCCCTATTATTTGCATTCTGTCTCAATTTTCTCCCTCTCGCTTACGGCGTTGATGAAACAAGCAGAATTGGAGGATAAAATTGTCATTTCTCCTCACAGAGGGACTAAATTGAGATTTCATGCAAACTAGAGGGACTATTTCTACAATTTTATTTTTTACTTTTGTTTTTGTAAATAAATTTAAATTACATTATATGTAATATATTTCTCATCTCATTTTATATTGAATAATCAAAATATGTTGAATTTTTTTAAAGTTTTTATTATATATATCATAAAAAATATGAGAAAATTCAAAAAGCAACCCCTATGTTAAATGTCTTGGTATTGTTTTTTTTTTTTCAATTGAATTTTCACTCACGCTATTTTCTTTGTCACATGATTAAAAACAAAAAGTTGTTCAATAGTATTTAGAAATCTTGTAATTGTATTTAATTAAGCAATGAAACGCTATTGAATATTAAGAGATCAAATATATTAAAATATGGTTATAAGTGTATTTATTTTGGGACTTACTCATAAGATCACTCATATAACAAATAAACACGGATTTTGAATATTTTTTATCGGTGAAAAAATAAGGAGATTGTAAGAACATGATACAAAGACATTAGCTAAGAGGTTGACTTGTGCATTTTCTAATATTTTTGTAATGAGTAATGAAATATAATTTTTTTTTCAATATAGTTTGATTACCCAATAAAAAATAATTCAGTTGTCAAATGCATTACTTAATGTCTTTTTTTATTTTATTTGCAAAAAAAAAAATGTAAAATGTAAAATTTTAAAAATAGTCCCTCTGGTTTACATAAAATCTCAATTTAGTTCCTCTATGAGAGAAAATGACAATTTTGCCCTTCAATTCCGTTTGTTTCATTGACGGCGTCAGGGAGAGGGATGAAATTGAGATGGAATGAAAACAATAGAGTTAAAATTGATACAATTAATATTAGAGAGACGAAAATGAGAACTCGTGCAAACTAGAGGGACCATTTATAAAATTTTCCCTTTAAATTACCAAAATATACTAACATCAACCAACTAATTAAGAGTAGAATACCAACAATTATCTCAAGTTTTAAACTAAGAAAATGAAATACTGGCAAGCCACTAAAATGAACCAAATAAGAATATCAACTACTGAACATCTTAAGATAGTTTAACCAAATTGCCAAAGACAATTTGTAAGACTACTGAATTGAAATGAGGTAGCAAAAGAGCAGCAGCAGCAGCATGACCAACTTGTAATGAACACTTCACAACAAGATTAATAATCATAGGAAATTAGGAATGAGTTATGATATATAGAAATTTAGTTTAAATTATCTTGTTAAGGAAGAAAAACTAAATATTGCAGTGAATTTTAATAGGATCAATAAATTAGGATAGTAGTTGACTAAGGTGAATTTTATATATATATATATATATATATATATATTATAGTGTATACCAGTAAGCTTCTAATAAAGGCGCCCTTACCGTATTACGGTAAGGGATTCCCCTTTTCTCCTCTTTTCCGACCAAATTTTGATGATCTGAGCCGCTCAATGTGTTCAGAACGTGATTTTAAGTGCAATAGCGAGAAATGAGCAAAAAAAAAGACCGGAAAGGACTTGATTTGAATAGTTTTTATTTGAATCGTTCAATAAAATACAAACAAAAACTGCTTGGATCCAGCCCTTTTCGGTCTTTTTTTTTTGCTAATTATTTGCGGGTACTCTTAAAATCACGTTCTGAACACATTGAGCGGCTCGGATCATTGCAAATTGGTCGGGAAATGGACGTCCTTACCGTAATACGGTAAAAACGCCCTTATTAGAAGTTTGGTGTGTGTGTGTATATATATATATATATATGTGTATATATATATATACACACACACAGTTTTATTTATTATACGGTTCGAATCGATTTGGAACAATAACCGTGAACGTGAATCCACAAATCAAACCATATGACATGATTTCTAATTTTTTTAAACCATGACGGCATGACCTAACCATACTCCTAAAAAATCGAACCAAACTCCTAAAAAATCGAACCAAATCTTTTGGTTTGGATTGGTTTGGTCTGGTTTAGATTCGAGGTTTGACGGATTTTTTCTCTCATCTAATCACAATATATAGCCAGGAAAGGAAGAAGCCGAGTGGGTGAACCAATGTTCTGAATACTATACCGGCCAGAGCATCGGTTTTCCTACTGGTACGGTACGTACCGATATACCGGTCAAATACCCGGTACCGTTTCGAATTAATCGCTATTAATGTTATTTTTCTACTTAAAAAAATTTATAGTATAATATATACTTTTTTAAAAATAAAAATAAGAAAAATCCAGTATTTGTCCGGTATTTGAAGAAAAAAATAAATTTAAAAATAGTCCGGTATGTCCGGTACAGACCGGTATTTGAGCTGGAACGAAATTAAAGGTGTAAGATATCGGATTTTATCAAAAACTGTACGTACAAACAGGTACACAACGTATTGATAACGTTGGGGTGAACAGTGCCGACGCGGGAGAAAACATAGCCGCGTCTTTCGGGTGGCATTCAATGCTGCAACATGGGGAGGGCCCCCTCCTGCTCCCTCACACGGTAGACTGGTCAAAAAAGTAAATCTCTTCTCGCACCGCTACTGACACGAGACCTGCTTTTCCCGGAGGCGGGGGGGCTGCTCCCCCCCTTCCCGCTCCCCTTCCTGCTCCCCCCCCCTTTCCGGGCCCACTCCGGTCTCGCTCCGATGATCGGAAACGTTCACTTTGTAGAGCTCGTCGAGTAGAACAACCATGTCAAAAATCAGCTTGATTGGATATCATTAAGTCCTTGATCGGAACCTTTTTATTTTAAAAAGAATGGATCCGAAACACTGAATCAAATCCATTGTAACCCATGGACCGAGAGTTTATGGGCTCCGATCAGACACTTAATGATATCCAATCAAGCTGATTTTTGACATGGTTGTTCTACTCGACGAGCTCTACAAAGTGAACGTTTTCGATCATCGGAGCGAGACCGGAGTGGGCCCGGAAAGGGGGGGAGCAGGAAGGGGAGCGGGACGGGGGGAGCAGCCCCCCCGGGTCCGCTTTTCCCACCCCCCTGACACCCCCCCCCCCCGCTGGCCCCACCTCCTTTTTCCCGGACTGCCCCCGCCCCTCCCCCTCTCTCTCTCTCTCTCTCTCTCTCTCTCTCTCCCTTTTCTTTCTTTCTTTCTTTCTTTCTTTCTTTTTTTGTTTACAGTTTGATTTTTTTTCCCCTTTTATTTTGAGTTCGGTTTTTTTTCCATTTTATTTCTTTTTCTTTCTTTCTGGTTTAATTTTTTTTTTCTCTTTAATAATAATGGGTGAGAAGATTTTATTTTTTTATCATTTAATTCTAAAGGATCATAATTAAATTTTGACTATAGGACTCTCGTTAATTAGCCCTAAGAAAATCGTAGAATCAAATATCTCTTAGGACTAACCAACGAGAGCCCTAGAGTCAAAATTTAATTATGACCATTTAGAATTAAATGATCAAAAAAATAAAATCTTCTCACACATTCAAACGAATTGAAATTTGGAATATTTAATTTTTCAATGTACAGTTTATATATTAAAAAATATGGTTAAAAAATTAAGTGTTCCAAATTTCAATTCGTTTGAACCGATAGAAAGATTTTAGTTTTCTGATCATTTTATCCTAAATGGTCATAATTAAATTTTGATTATAAAGCTATCGTTGATTAACCCTAAGAAAATCGTTGAATCAAATCTATCTTAGGACTAACCAACAAGAGTCCTATAATCAAAATTTAATTATGACCCTTTAGAATTAAATGATCAGAAACATAAAATCTTCCCACCCATTCAAACGGATTGAAATTCGGAACACTTAATTGCTTTTCGTTAAATTTGGTTAAATTATTATTGTTGATTAGAATTTTTTTTATTCATTGTTAAGACTAATTAATTAAAATAATATAAATTTATTAAGTAGGAAGACAAATTTAATTGAAAATAGAATTTGAGTTAACCAAAAAAAAGAAGAAGGGAGGTAAATAGGAAAAGAAACAAATAAAGAAAAAAAGAAGAAGGGAGGTTAATGAGAAAAGAAACAAATAAAGAAAATAATTGAAAATTTAAAAAAATTTCAAATGAAAAGTAAGAAAAGGAAATAAAGAAAAAAAAAAGAAGCAAACTGGAAATCGGGGGGAGGGGAAAGTAATTGAAAATTTAAAAAAAATTCAAATGAAAAGTAAGAAAAGGAAATTAAAAAAAAAAAGAAAAAAAAAAAACAAACTGGAAAAGGGGCGAAAAAAAGAAAAAAAGAAAAAGAAAACAAACTGGAAAGGGCAGGGGGGTGGGGGGGTAAATGTGAGGGGTGGCGGGGGTAAATAGGGGAAATGGGCTGTGGGGTCCGGGGGGGTGTGTGTCAGGGGGGGGAAAAGCAATTTGCTACTGACACACGCACCCTCCGACCCCACCTCCCCTCTTCCGAAAATCCCCCCCCCCCCCCCACACACACACACTCTCCAGAAATACCGAACCCTAATAATGTTTATACTTTGTACCTTTTTTCTCTTTTATTTATTTAAAATTATTTTATTGTTCCGATCGTCAATCCGGTTGAATCAGTGGAATTTTTTTATCATTTTATCTTCAATAGTCATAATAAATTTTTGGCACTAAGAAAGTCGTAGAATCAAATATCTCTCAGGGTTAATTAATAAGAGCTTTAGAGTCAAAATTTAATTATGGTCATTTAGGATAAAATGAATAAAAAACTAAAATCTTTCCACTGGTTCAAACAGATTGAAATTTGGAACTCTTAATTTTTTAATTATATAAATTGTCTAAAGAGGTTAAAAAATTAAGTATTTCAAATTTCAATCCGTTTGAACCGGTGGAAAGATTTTAGTTTTTTGATCATTTTATCTTAAATGGTCATAATTAAATTTTGATTCTATAACTCTCGTTGATTAGCCCTAAGAAAGTCGAAGAATCAAATATCTCTTAGGGTTAATCAACGAGAGCCCTAGAGTCGAAATTTAACTATGACCATTTAAGATAAAATGATCAGAAAACTAAAAATTTTTCACCGGTTCAAACGGATTAAAATTTGAAATAGTAATTAAAGTAAAAAAAAAAACCAAAATAGTAATTAAAGTCTTAGTAAAAAAAAGACCTAGTGAAAGTAAAAAAAATTAGTTATTAAAGTCTTTTAAAAGTAAACAGAAAAGAAACTTAAAAAAAAAAAAAAAAAAAACCTAAACGGGGGGTGGGGGCATGGCGGGAAAAGGGGGGAAAAGGTGGTGGGGCCCGGAGGAGGGGGTTGTCAGAGGGGTGCCAAGTCCAGTTTTTTAACCATCCAGTACGGTCCAGTTTTGGGCCTTTGTGGGCCCATTCTGGGCCCACAATAACGATCGGAATCGTTCATTTTGTAGAGCTCGTCGAATATGTCATCCATACCAAAAATTAACTTGATTAAACATCAATAGGTATATGGATGAAACAAATTTGTACAAAAAAAAAAGCAATGACAAAATTAAGTTGAAATTAATAATTGCCCATTTTTTTCATGTACAAATCTATTTCATCCATATACCATTTAATGTTTGATCAAGCTAATTTTTGGCATGGATGACATATTCAACAAGCTCTACAAAATGAACGATTCCGATCATTGTTGTGGAACCGGAATGGGCCCACAACGGCCCAAAACTAGACCGTACTGGATGGTAAAAATAATAGACTGGAAATGAACCTGCGAAAAGAGACTTCCGTCAAAAAACCAGGACTCCTCAGAGATCTCGTTCACACCACACATGATAAATTTCCAACAGTGATGTTTCTCATTGATAAATTGCTATTCCCCCTCGCCCCACACCCCCGCCGCCACCCCCCCCACCACACACACACACACAGCGTTCTCAATAATTAGGGGTGTGCAGAAAAATTGAGACTTGACCGACCCGACCCGACCCGACCCGAAGGGTCTCGGGCAGCTCCGAACAGGTGCTTCGATCAGGTACGGGTTGGGTTTTGTTAAAAAAATGAGTTTCGGTTCGGACCTCGGGTTTGTGCATTTCGTCCCCGACGGGGGTCAGACACGACCCGACCAAGTCAAAGCCAAACAGACCAAACCGACCAACCCGACCCGACCAAAAAAATCGGGCTCACGGACGGATATATACCATCGTTCGGTTACGGATTCAATTTTTCCTTACCCGACATGGTCGGGTCAAGGTCGGGTTGCGGGCCATACCCGACCTGCCCAACCCGTGCCCACCCCTAGTTCTCATTGATAAATTACTATTCCCCCCTCCCCCTCCCCCACACCCAGCCCCCGGGCCCCCGCTCCCCCCACCCCCCCCCCCCCCCCCCCCCCCCCCCCCACACACACACACACACACACACACAGCGTTCACACCACACATGGTCCAACAGTGATGTTTCTCATTGGTAAATTGCTATTCCTCCCACACTCAATCCCACAACACTTTTTTCACACTTTTCTCGGATTACCCCCGGCTCCCCCAGATTACAAACCCCCACTCCTCCTCCCCCACAGCCCCTAAAAAGGCAAAACGTTGCCGTTTTAGTTTTAAAAAAATCAAAACAATCAAGCTGTAATCTTATGAAGCAGAAAAGTAATTGTGAGAGACCTATAGACAAAATTTGATTATGTCTCTTTAAAATAATATGATCATAATAAAAATATCTGCACATCCGTTCAAACGGATTAAAAATTGAAGTACTAAATTTTTTAACCATATTTTTTAATATATAAACGGTCTCAAAAAATTAAGTAGTAGTGCTCAAATTTTCACTCCGTTTAAATCGGTGCAAAGATCTTGTTATTTTGATTATATTGACATGATCTTTGCATCGATTTAAACGGAGTGAAAATTTGAGCACTACTACTTAATTTTTTGAGACCGTTTATATATTAAAAAATATGGTTAAAAATTTAAGTGTTTCAATTTTTAATCCATTTGAACGATGTGAAGATCTTATTATTTTGATCATATTATTCTAAAGAGACGTAATCAAATTTTATCTCTAAGACTCTCATAATCACATTTCTACTCCATAGGATTGTAAATGGCTGGTTTTGAATTTTTTTTTTTTTTATAACTAAAACGGCAATGTTTTAGGGGCTTCGTAGGGGCTACTGTGCCCTTGGGGCAACAGAGCCCCGGGTTCCCCTACATTTTAATTTATTTCTTTATTTAATTACTTATATATTATTTATTTAATTTCTATAAATACACCCTCTGTATATTTAAAATATAATTCAAGAATTAAGTGCTTTAATTTTTAATTTACTTAAATCAGAGCAAATATCGTTTTTTTTATTATTTTATTTTAAATGGTCATAATGAATTTTTTGGTTTAAAGCCTTTCATCAAACATCCTAAGACTCATTATTTAGTTTCAAGACTTTGTTAGGGTGTCCATTGAAAGGCTTTGGAGCCAAAAATTTATTATGACCATTTAGGATGAAATGATCAGAAAAATAACAACTTTGCACCGGTTCAAACGGATTGAAAAATTGGAACACTTATTTTTGTAACTATATTTTTTAATCTATAAAGGACAAAAAAAGAGAGGAAAAAACAGTCGGATAAACAAAATCAATTGAAACACTTTTTTTTCTCTCAATTACTTTACAAAACCTAGAATTAGACTTGAACCTATTGTGTAAGAAAGAAAGAATAAATTTTTTAAATGTAAAAAATAATAGTTTGATTAGTTGCATGGTTACTTAGGCTTTCCTCACGGATTATGTACACAAAAATTTTTAGGAACGCCGCAGTGAAAAATTCGGGACGGAACAATGAATGACTACAACTTTTCAATTTCAAATAGTTGGTCATTTGAGAATGATGCTTGTAGTGGGGAGAACATCTCCCATAAATAGTCAAGATTATATACCGGAATTTACCACCAACCAGAATTCATTGTTAAAGTCAATTTTAATTGAAAATAGAATTTCAGTTAATCAAAAAAAAAAGAAGGGAGGTAAATGGGAAAAGAAATAAAGAAAGAAAATAATTGAAAATTAAAAAGGAAATAATTCAAACCGGAAATAAAGTGAAAAAAAAAAAGAAAAATAAAAAGAAAAAAAGAACCAAACTGGAAGGAAAGAAAGAAAGAAGGGAGGGGGGTGGGGTGGGGGGAAAGCAAGTCTCTTCTCACTGTGTGCAGCATAAATGCAAGAAGTTGACCCGGAGGAGTTTCCTTTCCAAAGAGGAAGACTAGTACTAGTATAAATAGATGTAATGGCCAGTGATGTTTCTCATTGTGTGCAACATATAGGCATGGTTCGCAACTATCTTTTGTGCAGAGGCATTTGGAGTAATTTCCACACCACTGATCGCAGCAGCTATCAAGCCAGGCAGACGTACAAAGCTTTTTTAAGCATGGCGATGGGTACGTAAATCACTAAATTGTCTCATCTTAAAATTAGTCCATTTTAATTTGTTTCTGTTTAATTTCTTCCACAAAACGTACGGCCGCCCAGTTAAAATATTCCTAAGAGCACAACTTCTAAGATTTGCTTATATACTTTTCTAGGCATTTAATATAATGATACACGTATGCAGCAGAATCCAGATTAGAGTGTTTGCTTGACAGGCCCCCAAAGCCCTTTCTTGTCTGTTAGCCAGACCGAAAAATCGATCAAAATCGAAAAATTGGTCCTTATTGAATTTTTTAAATTGGTCGAATAATTTCGATCCGGTTCCAGTTTTAAAATTTTTACAAATTGGTTTCTGATTTATGTATTTTAAAAACCAATCGAAACCGGACCGGTATCACCCATATGCGCAAGGATAAATCTAATCTAACCTTCGCTCAAGGGGGGTAGGATAATAGGTAAAATGTACATTAATATCAAAAAAAACGTGTATTTATATTTGTGAAAGTGTATTAATATTCATGAGACACGCATTGACATCCAAACTTGTTTGGAATAATTGATATATTATCTTCCGCCTAATGGGCAGAGGCTAGTAAGACCGTTATATATACATGTATTGATTGGTGGCGAAATATTTTGGGCACCCTCTTTTAAGTGAGTGCCGAATGGCTGATCGCTCGGCACCCTGGTTGATGGGGGGTGCTTGGCTGCGTCCCTGATCCGAGATTTTAACGGTGTTGGATGACAAGTGGCAAAAAGGAGAACCGAATGGAAGTGACTGGGAACAAGAAGGCAAGGGGCCAATCTATCTGGTATAATTGCGCATACAATTTGATAAAAGTTGACTTGGGTTTCTTAACGCATACTTTTCATTTTAGCTACTCATATTATTTTTTTACCGATCATTTATTAAAAATACTACTATTTTATTCTCTCCTTTTTTTGTTTTCTTCTTCTTTCCCCTTCTAAAGTTGTGTTCGAAGGATCCGATCACTATTGTAGTTCCTCTCTCTCAGAGGGTGGGACACACTTCTGGGTTCTGCACAAATGATCCGAGACGTTCAATAATTCTAAAATAATTATTTGAGTGGTCTTGTGAGAAATCAGCTGAATCGGATAATTATAAGTACTCAGTATAATCTTCCAACTTTTCATTCAGAATTTTGAATTTTGAATTTTGAATGAATTTTGAAGAAAAGTTAGAGAATGGGTGCTCGAAATTCCCTTGATCTGAATCGTATAGATTTTAGGGCATGTTGACAAGATATTCATCCAAAAAAATTATCTGGTCAATGTGGTCATCAGTAGGTATCAAATTACAAAGATATTTTAAATTTCAAACTATTTTGACACCTATTCATGCCTGATCATTTTTTTTTGTTTTGGATTGATGCTCTTCTTAACAAGCTTACAACATTTGTGGTTCAGATCAAGGGGATAGCTCTCTTCTCGAAAGGGGAGGCTAGCGTGCCACTCCCCGTTGTGCACATGCTCTAATTGAGATATTTTTAAAAAAATATATGGAGTCATATGTATTACTCCGTAACAGGTTATTTTTGGCATTTGGGAAGTAATTTTTTTGGTATTTGGGGCCACTTCGAGGGATTTTCAGTTTAATAAGTTGGAATAAGTGATATTCTGTCATAGTTGAGGTCTGTTTTTTCAAAATAACCCTTTTGTTGTTTCTCCTCGAATAAATCGAAGTTTTATTTGAAGAGGCCAGATACCATACCATCTTTGATGGTGGAAATCGCCAGATAGAGGAAGAAATAGTTAAGACATAGAGCAAGAAATAGTTTTGGAGTGAGATTTGGGTTGGAGTTGTTATGAATACTACTAATAAAACTTTCCAAATTTATTTTTTGATTATACTATAAATTTTTGTCCTCCAAAATGAAGATTTGGAAAATGTTGGGTTGGAGATGCTTTTTATGTCATCAGTGCTTGTAAAGAAGACAGGTGAATAAATTCTTTGAGCTGGATGATAGATATAAAAATAAAAATAAAAAATAAAAAGTTCTTTGACCTCCCATTGACTCCTTCCAAAACAACAATAAAACAAAACAAATGCCCGTTGACGGGCGGTGTTCCATTTTTTTCAAAAAGAGCTTTTTGAAAAAAGAAAGTAATTTCCAACTTAAATATAATGAAAATGAAAAATATTTTTTTAATTTTTTTTGCACCATTTAAAATATCTTAATGAGATCTATCAAATAAGATCCATATTAGTAGGAAAATTATTTGGATAAACACATGATTTTTTAACTTGAAATTACATTTTTTTTCAAAAAGTAACTTTTTCAAGTTACTGGAACGGCGACTCTACATAGTGCCAAGTGGATATATCCTACGTGGTACTCTCCCGGCGCATTTGAGCCATCCAATACACTTTTGGATGGCTCGAATTGAAACTCTCTCTCTCTTCTCATCCAACTCTTTCTTTCTCATTTTTTTCTTTCCAAATCTGAGCAGTTTAAATATACAATGAACAGCTTGAATACTCGAGTGGCACCATGTGGTAAAAATTTTCCCAATACAGGACTCAGGAGTATCTCTATCTCTCTCTAGTCTCTATGCACAGCTCCTAGAATACTCCGACGACCGATAACCACATGGCCGACGAAGCAAAGGTCAAAGGCAACGCGGCCTTCTCTGCCGGCAACTACGCGGACGCCATCCTCCACTACACGGAGGCGATAGAACTTTCTCCCTACAACCACGTCTTCTACTCCAACCGATCCGCCGCCTACGCTTCTCGCAACCAGTACACCGAGGCTTTATTCGATGCAAAGAAGACCATCAAGCTCAAGCCCGACTGGCCCAAGGCCTTCTCCCGACTCGGCGCAGCCCATTTAGGCCTCCAAAACTACAGCGACGCCGTTTCCGCCTACAAAAAAGGCCTCGAGCTTGACCCCGCCAACCAAGTCTTACAATCCGGCCTCAGAGAAGCCGTCGAACTAAACTTCGAATCCGGAGAAAATATAATACGTAATAAATGGGACTCGACATCTTCCGAAGAGGCCAGATACCATACCGCCGAATCTGCCAACGGTCTGTCTCTGTCTCTCTCCCTCTCTCTCTAACGATAACGAAGACTTATTGGCATTCATTAGCATTGTATGCGATGTGGCCAATTTTATTTACCTCTAGTGAAATTCTTTTTGATTCACGCGCGGGTGTATATTTTCTCAGGAACAGGCAATGAATATCTTAGCACTCACCTCATAGAAGAAGATGGCACGTTGAATGGTGTCGAATTTGACAAGTTTCTGAAGAAGGTGAATCTGGCTGCATGTGGGCTTAACTATGCTGTAGTCTCCATCATGGGGCCACAAAGTAGTGGTATGAATATGGTCCACTACTCTCCTCTAGTTGTTAATTAGTAAGCAATTGTGTGTTTCTCAGCCATTTCCCGCGCTGGCTGTGTCGTCTTCTTAGAACTAAAAGATGTTGTAAAAACCTTCCCAACAGGCGACGTTATCGTCGGATTACCGTTTTACCCTCCTAGACCCGGCTGACTTTTCCCAAGTCCCGGGTAAAACCTTCACCAAGTTAACATTTTAATCCAACGAGGGTGACTATATCGTCATATTGCCATTTTACCCTCCCGGGCGACCCTATCGCCTGATCACCTTTTTTTTGCCTCTTGAGCACCCGTTGACTCTTTTTTCCAAAATTTTACAAAAAAATAACATTTTAAACAAACAGGGTGACCATATTGTCCTAGCACCATTTTTACGTCTCCTGGGCCCTGATTGACTTTTCTCAAGCCCCAGTTGACTTTCTTTCAAATTTTCACTAAAACAATGTTTTATATCAACAAAGCTATTTTTACCATCAAATTGCCGTTTTACCCTTTAGACCCCAATTGGCTTTTCCTTAACTTTCACTAAATCAATATTTTATATCAATGAGCTCGTTTTTTTCGTCAGATTACCTTTTTACCCTTTCCAGTTCCTGGTTGACTTTCTCCGGGCCTAGGTCAACTTTTTCCAATTGTTTTTTTTATCTGCTTTTCAATTGTTTGTTATAAATTCATTTCCGACCCAATAAACTTTTTCCAAAATCATGAAAAATAATTTGCTACCAAAGAGATTCCCAGAGGGCGGCCCCCTTTCAAATTCGCACCCCGAACTACGCAAACCTAACTTCTCCCGCTCTCGAAATACGTGAGCAGCCTAGCTTTGACCAGGCTCGGTCCCTTCCTTTCCTCCTTTCCTTATTCTCCTTTGAAAATGGTCACTCCCATTAAAGCATGAGTATGAATAAAATTCTGAAATTACATAATGTCATTCTATTTCATTTTGCTTAAAACAACTCTTTCCTATTGCGTATTTAAAGATGAACGAGTACCGCAAAGGCGATGTGGGATGCCTAACACCCCTCCACTCGTAACAGTAAATTATCGAACCATTTCTTTTCTAACTTTGAAGACGAAAACAGAACGGAGTTACTGTTTTAAAACCGGGCCTTTGGGCTTGCGAAATTATTTTAAAACACGTGAGCTATTCTTTCGAATAATACAAGAGGTGACGTGGCACACCTAAACTTTATGCCTGGTGGCGACTCCGAGTTATTTTCTAAAACTCCTCTTTTTTTTTTAACTCATATTACTTTGGACCTGATTCTCCCTCACCCCGTGGATATGTAGGCAGTTCATTAAGAGCTAGGTCCCAATCCTTCTCAATTCTTTCTCATTCCCAGTGAATGTAAGGAAAAATCCCGGGCGCGACAATAGTTGAGGGGGTCAATGTGGGCTCTTTTAAAGTTGAGGGGGTGTGCATAAGAAAAGTGAGAGGTGTACCTACAATTTAACCTAAAATATTGGGGCCGGCTATTCGCAGCCACCTATTTTCTCCCATAGCCCACTATATTTCGGTAAGTGGTTGTTGAAAATCATAAATAACATTTCGGTAACTAGCTGTTGAAAATAAGATTATATTTCGGTAACTACATGTCGAAAATATATTCAATTTTCGGTAGACAACTGCCAAACATGCATTTTCGGTAAATAGCTGTTGAAAAAAATATTATATTTCAGTAATTGGATGCTGAAAATGTATCTCAATTTCGGTAACTAACTGTCGAGTCTAATTGAAAATTTTTAACGAGCTATGGGAGAAAATACGTGGCTGCGAATAGCCGCGCCCAAAATGCTGGTTCTCTCATAAGCTGCTGATAGCCTCCCTTGTCGTATCAATTCATTTATGGGGAAAGAATGAATTAACTAACTGTAAAGATTACAGACCCATTCAAGATTATTCTCCCACGATCCCTGGTTTGTTGCTCTAGCAATTTCGTTTATGGTTTATGGTACTGCTTGTTTATTTTCTGCATTAGATTAATTAGATATGCTTGCTTCACTTATCCAATTAATGATTAATTACTTCATGCAATGACTACAACAGGGAAGAGCACTCTATTAAATCATCTGTTTGGGTTCAATTTTAAGGAGTTGGATGGATTTCAGAGAAGGCATGTGCTAATCAAGCTTTAGTTTTTATGGACACATATGCTTTGAGTAGTCATCATAAGGTAACGAGATCCCTTTTTGATTTTTGGGTCCAGGGGTAAAACAACTAAAGGTATTTGGATGGCGAGAAGTGTTGGCATTGAACCCTGCACTCTTGTAATGGATGTGGAGGGTAGTGATGGGCGAGAACGAGGAGAGGTACGTACATTTATTGGTATAAAAGGATTGTTTCCCTCCTTTTCAAATTGCTGGCCCCTTTTGGATTTCCAACAATTAATGCCCTTATATTTCAATTTTTGAATGAAACCATTATTATTGGTATAAAAGGATTGTTTTGGAACAGAGGGAGTATTAATTATATTTAGCAAGTGCATATAAATGTGCACGTCTATACATTTACCGTGAGCGATGCATATAAATTGCCATTGCTATTCGTTTCTAGCTATTTTCTGAAGGTCATCGCACTTTGAGTTGCATGGGCAGTTGCTTTGTTACTTGTTAAATTTGTTTACATGGTTTGATGCCCTCAAGGAATATAGAGTACTGCCTCTCTCACATAGACTAAACAGTATCTTCAATGTCTCGATTGAAGAACTAGATTACGAAAGCTGAAATTGGACGGGTGTAGAAAATCAATCGTAGATTTCAATGAATTCATTTGGATTGGGTGTTTTGTCTATAAACATCAGGCGCTATAATTTAACAGGACAAAGAATGTAATACATATGTTTGTAGCATTTTGTTCCATGGTTTAAGTTTGTGTCTCCATTAATTCCTTAAACTATAATTGTTGACTTAATTGGGTTGTCCATGTTGGATTTGAATTTCCATCATTGAATGCAATCACTTGTAAGCATACATTTTATTTTTATTAATTTTGTCAAAAATTGACAAGAATTAGATTCTTTTCCCTAACTGTTCTTCATCCATTTTTTCTTTTCTTTTAATGAACTATTTCAGGATGATACTGCATTTGAAAGGCGAAGTGGCCTTTTTGCGCTTACTGTTTCCCATATAGTGCTAATAAATATGTAAGTTATATTTATGTAAATCTACCAAGGTGCATCATATGCAGTACTCCTCTTAAAGTGATTTTCTAGGATATTCTACAATTTATACCATTACGTTTCTGGATTTCTTTTTTTGTTATTTAGGTTTTACACAGATGTTGGTCGTGAGCAAGGTGCATGTAAGCCACTTTTGAAAATTGTATTCCAGGTATCTCTCATGTATCTTCTTAATTTGTAGAGGCACTTACTTTGAAGTACATGCACCCACAATTGTTTAACGTTATGATGGTACTTGTACAGGGCGTATTGCGATTGTTTAAGCCACGTAAAACAACTTTGATGTTTGTAGTACGTGACTTAGTACAGGTATGTTTCGTCTTGTTTTTTATCGGGTAGCTCTACATTGAATATCTTGTACTTAGTGTTTGCTAATCTCTTAATTGATCTAACATTTTGTATAGTTTAATTGCAGATTAATATGGCACTTGACCTTTTTTTCTCCTTTGTATTTTTATAATTTGTGTGTGTAGATGACACAATTGGACATTTTCAAACCTATTCTGATGGAAGATATTCAGAAGGTGATGTACTTGGTTTTCCTTCTAAATCTTTATGCGCGCGGTCTCTTCTCTAATTAATTAATTATTTATTTATTTGTTGCAGATATGGGACTCCATCCCCAAGCCAGGAGGTCAAACTCCCTTGAGTACATTTTTTAATGTAAGATGTCACAGTTCCTCTCTCAAGACTATCTTAGGCTAGCTAGCTTGTCTAAATTTTATGGAGAGGGAAGAGCAAGCGTACATAAATTCATGTCTGATTACTAATTTCTATTTCCAGATTGAAGTTGAGGGGCTTCCTAATTTTATGGAGAGGAAAGAGCAATTTAAAGAGCAGGTACACATGTAAAATGCCGCACTGGTGTAAATTAAACCTACTTCTGTATGTTCATAGCAGCCAGGGCAATATGTTTTTTCTTAGCTATTATTTTAGTTGGTTAGTAATGATTGGGTCACAGCCTTTTCTGCTAAACGAACAGTGGTACATATAAGTTCGTGTTTTGTGTGTTGAAGGTGAAAATTTTAAGGCAGCGATTCAATCATTCCATAGCACCTGGTGGGCTAGCTGGATATAGCCGACGGACAATTCCTGGTTCAGACTTTTCTCTTAGTGTACAAGAGATCTGGAAAACTATTAAGGAGGACAGGAAGCTTGACATTCCCAAGCACGAGGTAATGCCCTCAAAGTCTACTCGATCTAGGCAGGGTTACTACTATTTGCATCACTTTAGTGGTTGGTGCATGTTATATATTTACGGGGTTATTGCGTAGGTTATGGTTGCTAATATACGCTGTGGGGAAATCGCCGACAAGATGCTTGAGGACTTTAAAGCAAATAAGGTACCCTGCATTAATATTTTGCTTTTGAAGTGGATTTGTGGAGATACCCATTTGTAATTAATGACCAAGCTGGATGCATGCAAAATATTATAGGAGAGGCGTCAATTGGAGGAGGGTGCACAAACCAATCCGGCAGCGGGCTTCGGGAAGAAGTATAATTCAATAATCAACTCTTATTTGTACGGGTAAGTACCTATCTAGCCTCTCATGAGTGAATTTCATTTCGATCCAGTGTCTTAGCAGCAGATCATAGTGATTGGTGTTCATGTTGCGTACGTAAGCTTTATCAAGACTCTGAGTTTGAAAAAGCTTACTAAATCTAGACCTTGTTTGTCCTCGTTTACATAGGATTGATCTGTCACTTCTGTGTTAAGAGAAGTTTTTGGGTGCAAATTAATTGGATATAGTCCACGTTGTACCCAGCAGCTCATTTGAGCAGAATGAAAGAGGAGAGAGAGTGCTCGGTTGGTACCCAATTTGCACCCAAAAACTTCTCTTGTGTTACAGGTTTTGCTCAAACAAAACAAGGATGCTTGACACTTTGATAAGGGTGCAAGTGTTGGTTGTCTAAACTTAATACTGCAATGCATCTTTTTTTTTATTTTTTTTAGTATACATTTCGCCACTGTTAAGGTAAAATCCTTGTTCCGTCTCTGACAGTAAATCCTATGGCATGCATGTCCAGATACTTTCCCTCTTACGATAGTCATATAAGTGTATAGATTTTCATGCTTTAATGACAATGGAGAGAAATACGTTTTTTATAACATCATATATACTAGTGTATAAAACACCTTTATCCGACAACATATATTGAAGTACGGGAAAATTAAATCATTATAATAATGTCTGTACTATTTGATATGAACCACTTTTACGCATGCGCACTTGCATCCTCACCTGACACAAAGTAAACATAATGTCCATGTAACATTATGTTTTATCATCTAGCGTTGTGCTCTTGAGTAATATCCTTCTTCATAAGTGTTAACAGACTGTTCCCTCAGGGTTGCAAAATGGACCATAACACCCTTAATTGCTTGTGAGTGAGCCCACATTAATTGTTTGTTTCTTTTGCAAGTTTTATTTTCGCTCAATCTGTGTCTAGAAATTTTGCTTACTTTTGAGTAGTTTATTTTTACATGCATGCACATATTTTAAACTATCCAATCTAACTCAAATTCGTAGTTCTAGGCTTTCTAGCAATACTTTTATCTTCCACCAACTTTGGGATTAGCCTTAAATCATCATGTTTGTGTTTTCTGTTCTGATTCGAATTCTCTGTCATAACATACAAATCTCATGATACGTCTTCGGAATAAAATATCCAGAAGTTCTAGTCTTATAAAACTGGAGAGAAGTATGTCTTCTTTGTGAACTTTATTCTCAGTATTCTTAGAATCAACAGAACCTAAGCAATATTCATTTTACATCAATTTTGCCACTTGAATTGATCTGCTTCTACGTGCTTCCATTAAACTGAATGCATTCCTTTTTGCAGGTACGATAAGGAGACTGAATATTATGATGGAGGTTTTAGGTCTGAAAAAAGAAAGCACTTGAAAGAGAAAATGATGCAGGTAAGCCTCCTGATGGCTGTTTAAAGTTTGGATTTTTATACCATTAAATGTGCTATAGGTGATGAAAGTATCCCATTCACAACAATGCACAGCTGAAAGACAGTAGGAACTTAGAAGCTGTACTGCTCAATATCCAATCAAAGGGTACATAAAACTGAGATCAGTAAATCAACTTATTGAGATTTCTAGTATCGTATCTGAGTCTAGCATTGCTGGTAATCGGCCAGCTAAGTTTCAATTCACTTAACAAACCTTGATGTATAAGCAGTCTTAGGATTAAACGAGAATAATTTCCCAAGTTGCTGTGTGGAACAAAGTACGAAACACAATCACATTCTCCATTTTGAGATACCTAAACACGAGACCTAGAATTTGCACAGTGACATGAGGAAGAGATATTGCAATTCAAGAAGGCTAATTAATTAGATGCCGTTTGATCTGGTCCTGTGGTGCATGTGACATGCCCTACCTTATACCACATCCTTCTGTTTTGTAATTTCATGGAAGACTCACGCCCTTATTAAGCTCACAGTGGGAGAGTACTTTTATCATTTTAGCTTCTCATTTCTGGAGACTCTTAGATTCCACCAGGTCACTGGTTTATATAATTGAATATGTATCTTTGATGTTATTTGACGTGTCTTCATTTTTATCGATGCATATTCTCCTGATTTTTCAGGTGGTTCAATCGGCCTTCCCACCCATTTTAGCAAAAATAGGGTCAAAATCTCTGGAGGAATTCGAGGAAGCGTTTCGTAATGCTTTAGAAAAAGGGAAAAATTCTAAAAAAGCTGCTCATAATTGCAAAGAGGCTTGCCTGAAGTCATTTGATGAAAGATGCACAGGTACAATAACAAATGTCATGATATGCTCCCTTTATTAATGCCACTTATATAAAAAGTTCTACTCAAAACAAAAAGTAACCATACGACATACTCAGTGGAATGGAAATGCATGTGACTTGACACAAATTAATTAGGGCTTCGGCTGCTGCATGTATTCAAACTTCTTGTGGCTTATCTTTCCACTATCCCAGATTCTGGATACTCACCTATTTACTTTCCAGATGTCATTGTTGAACAAGCCAACTTCAACAAATCTGAAGATCTTCAGCGGGAGAAACTACAGCATGCGATAGATAATTTGTTTCCTCAACTTAAGAAAGAACATAAGAAAAAGGTATTTCCGACGCTTTTATTAGCAGCATTTCAAAAAAATGTCGCCAAAGAGGCGATTTTTACTCATGAATCAATCCCGGCCTTTTTTTTTAAAAACGCTACCATAGATCTTTTGTGATGTTTCTTAAACGCCAGAAACCTAAGCCAACTTTGGCATCCTCATCATTTGCAAAAACGCCGTTGAAACCCTAGCCGGCGTTTGTCAGGTCTTTCCCGGCATTTTTCAAATGCCGCTGTAGGCAATATTTTTGTTTTTGCAGTGGTAACACAAAGCCTAGTCATAATCAAGTTGAGTATTCCGACTCATAGCTTTTAAAATTGCCTGGCGATAAGCTGCAACTTCTAATAATAGGATCAAACTCAACTCTACTACTAGTTCATTATAGTCGCTAATGTAGTATTATAGTATAAGCCTTATTGTAAAAAATCCCATGCCCCTATGGCATACTTTTTGGGACTCAACTGGGTGTAGTTCTCATCCTTTTCTTTTCTGTCTAATAGTAAGAAAAACAAACAAACCAAATCAAACCGAGCTTTAAGTTTCAATCAGTTGGGGTGGGCATCATAAAACCTACTGCGCACATAGATCACTTGGTTTAATTTTGTTTTGATATTAAGCATTTTTTTTTAATGACCTGTGATCATTTTCATTCATTCCTTCAATTTTCAGGTGCGTGGAGAAATAATCGAAGGGGCTGCTGTAGGGGCTGCGGGAGCGGCAATCGGTGTGGCTGTAGGTATGTATTCCTTTGTGTAAGCTTTTCTTATCTTTTTTGGCCGGCACTCCCTATGTATTGTTCGTTCTCCAACGAGTGCAATTTTGTTCACCCTCCTTAAAAGAGGATGAATGTTACCCTCCTTTCTATTGGTTAAAATAGTGTAGATCTCACCACAAATTGATGTCATGCTTACCATGTAATACACTTTTTAGTAAGCATGACATCACTTTATGGTGGAATCCACACCATTTCAACCAATAAGAAGGAATGTAACGTTCACCCTCCTAAGTGAAGGGTGAACAAAACCCAACTCTTCTCCAACAGAGTGTCATAGTTATAAACCAAACTCACCTAGTTGCCTATTTCTATTCATCATCGATCTGTAAGGGGTGAACCTCTCTCTCCTTTCGTTGTCTGTAATTCCTTTCTTTATCTTTGTACTTGATGCAGCTAGCGGTGCATTACCAGTCGTTGCTGCCGCTAAGATGGTTTTTGTTGGGGCAAAACTCATAGATAGTAAGTTCTCCTCCTATCTGTTGCTTTCTCTCCACATTAGGTCTATTTGGTCATGGATTAAACATCTATGATTACAATTCAACCCACATCTCTCTTTAAGAGACTCACAAAATTAGTTATTCAAAAAGTCCATGAGATTAATATCTTTTTACTAACACACCAATTGCGATTCCTTATTTGTATCTCAACTTCTTAAAAACTCGTTCATTTATTTCTGGTGAAAGTACACAGAGACCCCCTCAACTATGTTTTTTTTTTTTCATGGAGACCCCATAACATTTAAAACTGTCTATACAAACCCCCTCAACTATAACTGTTAACCAATTAGCACCGTCAAAAACACCGTTAAGATGAAGGGGTCAGTGTAGACAATTTTTATAGATGCGGGGGGTCAATATTGACAATTTTTTAGGGGTAGAATTGTCATTTTTCCTCGTTCCGTTAACAGAGTTAGTCAATTTTTCATTTCATATAGTTGAGAGGGTTTGTATGAGCGGTTTTAAACGTTAAGAGGTCTTCGTGGGAAAAAGGCATAGTTGAGAGGGTCTTCCTGTACTTTCACCTTTATTTCCAAACTAACTTTTCCTTCAAAATCTTAATTTTAGTTTGGTTGTACATTAACTTAAATATACAATGATGATCTCATTTTGGAGGTAGTGTTGATATATTTTCGACAGTATATAGACATCTTATATTTGCCATAGATGTATGCCGATCAGTAAAAAAAACCCAATACTTATCCATCAGATCTACATCACATGAGTCATACCTATTTTTCAGAAAGTTCATCTCTAATTTGTTTGAGTCTTTATTAGCATCCGATCACAATAACATATTTTTGTATGGCTGATGTTCTCGACAAATTTTTTAAAATGAAAGATATTGTCTATTATCAAAGTAGACCCGTGAATGGCCTCAACAGGATGGACGTGCCCTTTTTTTTTTTTTTTTCCATAATTTACTCTCTTAATTTTTATATTTAGGCTCTCTCTCACTCTCTCTCTCTCTCTCTCTCTCTCCAGGTGCCATGAAAGCCTCCGATTCCAAGTCCAATTCCGAGTAGCGTCTTTACATATGCCGGATTTGAGTTCTCATGATTCGGCCGTGGAGGGTAATGGCATTGAGTATCGTTTTGAACTCTGGTGGAGCCACCTTTAGCCCAGTGGGGCAGTCAAATCACCAATTGAGCTTGTCATTTGACTCATTGGTATTGTTTGTCACTACGGCACTACGTATTCCATTGTGTGTTTGTGTTATTAAATGTTGTAAACTACTACAAATTTCCCATTCCAGATTATCCTTTTCAGTCTTCAATAATGTGAAAACTATTGTGAACTCTATGCTTGTCATGTGGAATCTCATAACTACATATCAACATGTATTTGATGGTACGTATTAGCAATAAATGAGGAGACTCAACCTAGTGAGAAATTTTCTGTTAACAGTACTGAATATTTCCAATTTTCATATTTCTATTGGAACTGTTTCTCAACATTTATGTCCTCACTTTGGATTTCGATCTGTAACTTGTGCTTTTGTTTTAATTACGCGAAAGTCCTGAAAGTTTTCATGGGTTTTTTCTTTCTCCATCAAGAAATCCTTTAGCCCTCTTAGAGCATCTCCGATGCAAGCCCACTGAAATAGAGACCAAAATCTCTATTTTCATCTTCATTTAATATTAAAAAAAATGCATATATAGACTTTCACCATTCATTCCCACTTCCAATCACAAATCTCTATTTTGGTCTCTAAAATCTCCCTCCACAATTATACCTACAACTCCCTCCCACTTTTCTCAACTCCACGCATAGGTGAAAAAAAGTTTAGTAAGATATATCACTTTTTTGTGGCAATATTTAAATATAGTTAATATTCGACTCATTGTGATTATATGATGAGAATGCATGAGCTTGGTAATATAGCTATCTACCGATGGTAATGAGGCTAGTGAGGGACTCAGAAACTTGGTCACATAATGTGCGTATGCGTACACAAGCAAGAAAAGTGCCTTTTGAAAACATTCCAAACTATTAAAATTTGAGAGAGTAGGGATTGAAAGCACGAGCATAGAATGAGGATTGAGATAAAAAAAAAACAAAGAGTACTACTGACAGTAACTAAGCTCACAACTATGACCAAGAAAGACGAAGGCAGGGCTATTTTTACCGATCCGCTCGCCCTTGTTTCAATCCCCCAAACCTTGAACTTGATTTGCATCAAGGACAGTCCGGAGGGGGGCTCGATATATCGGGGATATCAAGAGGAATGAGGCTAGATGAATGGAGTCATAGAACTCAACTGCAACATATTTTCAACCACCATTAATTTCCGGCCCGCACTACATTACATATCCCTGACAACAGGTTGAATACAGATTCCTGTTTCACGGACCAAGAAAGAATCGAAAAGGAATCAATAAACATCAAGTGAACAAGAAAACACAAACTTATATCAGAAAGTTTTGTTTCCGTGAGACCACAAGAGATTGGTGAACCTTTGAGTTGCTTCAAGAGAGGCTGCATTTCAAAACCTATGTAATCGACCAGCAAGGTGGAGGGGTATCCACATTGGCCAAAGCCAAGCATATCAGAAGTATTTTGGACTTACAGCAAACGACTCTTCCATATTTTTGAACGTAGGGCCATGGATCTCTATAGCAGATTTGTCTCAAGCTACAGAGAAACAGCCATACCCTTTGGCAGGATTCATGACAAGCATGAACGTGTGCAGGCTTCGAGTTTTCCTTGAAAAAGTCCATAACAGGAAGCTTGTGCTGCATTAAGGAACCCATTCAGCTAATTAATGTTCCTCTCACCTAGCGAGTCTGGAAACTCCTGCTAGAAAATTTCAGGATATACTAACACACGTATACTAACATATTCGATTGTTTGAGCTTAAACCTGTGCACACCAGCTAGAAAATGCGCAAAGGGGGTCCACAGGGGCTGCTGGCAGAAAACCCCCTCTGTCCGGCTCATCCGGACAGAATTTAATCTCATCTTCATAATCTGCCAAGGAGAGTTCAAAATCTGAAAGTTGAGAAAAAAGTATTCAATACACACTCCCTTTACAAATTTTCATTGCTCATTTTATGAATTTTTTGCCCCATCGTATACCTACAACTCCTTCCCACTTTTCTCAATTCCATGCGTACGAGACAAAAAGTTTAGTAAGATATCACTTCTTCTTTTTGTGACAATATATGATGAGAATGCATGAGCTTGGAAATATAGCTATCTAGCCGATGGTAATGAGGCTAGCAACTGACTCAGAAACTTAATCACATAATGTGTGTACGTGAGCATGAAAGTGTCTTTTGAAAACATTTCAAACTATTAAAAATTCGAGAGAGCGAGGATTGAGTGCACGAGCGTAGACTGAGGATTGAGAGAGGAAACAAAGAGTACTAATGATGATCAAATCAGGCAGAGAAGTGGTAGGAGGTATGATTGATCAAACCATTGGCAAATTGGTAAGGTTTGTTGGCATGGTATTGCCAATTTCCAATGATAAAGAGTTTCTGATTCAGGTTACTCTGAGATCGTGGCATAGACCATAACTACAGATTTGCCATATCTTCATATGTAGAACTAGTTATTTAAGTTTCTTAACGCCATGATTTGGTAGGACTAGCGAATAAACTAGATATCCATATGTAGAGGTAGTTAACGAAGACTTGGTATATCTTGCTTATTTAAGTTTACTATCAGAAAGTATCCATGTTTCATAGGATTGCGGTGCATAGATAGGTTAATGTGTATGTAAAATCTATTTCTAGCAATAGAACCTGAGTTCAGAACTCAAGAGAACGGTGTGGAACTCAAGAGAAACCCCATTGTTGGAAGTTTGATAACAGCTTACCACCCAAAAGGAAACAATGCGTTACAGATTCAATGCCTGAAATTGATTTTAGCATGTCATTTCTAGAAAGAGAGAGTACTTGCTGTTCCACAGATGTTCCGTAATGCCAATAATCTAGCACTTGTTACATCTATATCTCCAAGTTCACAATCTGAAAGTTGAGTCGTTAAGCTAGTGAGGGAAATGATGAAGAATGCCAGAATTAACAGAAAGCGAACCAGGGAAAGAATCATATGAAAATTGTTCGTCCTGATCTCATTATTGTCAAGATTCATACCAGTCTCCATTGCGGAGTGGAAAGGGAACCAAGCTGCATAATCCAAGATCAAAGCAATCTCCAAATACATAAACTCTTGCATGGTGGATCTGGTAAAACTATAACCATTCATTTTCTTTGTTTCATCTTTACCATGTCAGTGAATCACATAACGTTTTAGATTACGCTCTCCTTGGGATTCTACTGAGCCCTTGAGGTAATAACTTCTGCAATATGCCACTGCAGACAACCAGATAGACAACAATAGCAAAGTTGATAACTAATTGTGGTTTCTTTCTATTCCAGAGAAGCTGATTCCTTGTTCAACAGTCTTTTAAACTACTTTTAGAGTTTCATGTGCATAAAATAGCTCTAGTAGAATATAAGAAGCACGCGATTAGACCCATGTTACCAGAAGAAGCTAATACGTAACGATTTAAGTATTGGGATGCATGTTTCGAAACACTGTAACATACCACTCTGACCGATCCCAATGATTTTCCCATTCGTTCCAATAAAATCTAGACAGATCGTAGCTTTGAAAGACAAAATGTAAAAGAATTCGCCAAAATACTCGGACAATGGTGTCTTACATGAGTAATTTGAAAAATAAGATGTTTTACTAGTTGTTCATCGTGTGCAAGAAATACATTTTAGCATAATAAAATATACTAGTCTACCCTATCGTACATTTACTGCATATGGCGTACCACGTCCTCGTTCCTCATACGGGAACAATACACGTTTTAGTTAACCCTAGATCAGACATAATCAAGCAGAAAGAATGAGATAGCCACTTAAAATTAACTCCAAAAACGGAAGATAGCTACTTCCATTGATTTGCATCGATTTCAACTCTTTGTACAAATAATTATACACCAACTACCATTCTATGCAACTTTATGAGATAGCATATGCTAAAATCAATAAGAACAGTATACAAATTATGCTGAATAATCAGAGAGAACCAATGACAATACCTACACTCCCTAAGCTTCCAAGGGCTAAAACTGGCCAGCTTCATCGTGAAGAGAAGATTTGGAGTTACATTCAAAGAACCCAACGCAACTAGTCCATTCCATTTGCCTCATTTTCAGGAGCAGAAACAGCACAATCCCACACCCAAATCCCAAAGCAGCACTAGATCCAGTGAGTGAAACAGCAGCACAAACAAGCATCACAAATGACTCCTCCTTAGTGTTCATATCCCTTGAGGCCATAGCCAACTCAATCCCAGCAAACAGCAACAGCACCCCAAGAATCCCTATCGGGAACTGACCCAATATCCTCCCAAACGAGTTCCCCAAAACCAACCCAAGTACCAACTTCCCAACCCCCAGAAACACCACCGACAAGCCGCTCCGGCCCCCGAACCGGTACTGCCCCGCCAACCCACCGGCGCCGTGGCACACCGGCATTGCGCCGAACCAGCACCCCACCAAATTCATCACCCCCACACTCATCGAAACCGCCGTCGCTGATACTTCCTTTTCAGGAAACAGATCACCGGACAACTTACACACAGCAATCACAGAGTTCAGTATAGACAACGGTATTTGAGGTATAGCCGCTTTAACAAACCCAACCTTCCAATCCTCCCACGTGAAGCTCAGCAATTGAATTTTCGAGGGACCCAATTTGAGATCGTTAAAAATCGATGGATCCCTAATAAAACAAACAATAATTCCGATTAGGAACACGATCAGCGCGGCAGGAATAGACGATAAAATCCTCAATCTTTTTCGAACACGACGTTGGGATTGGGATTGTTCGATGTCGTCGGTGTCTCGAGATGCGTGTAAGCTGGCCTGCGTGTCACCTGACCCGGTACAAAAGATAAGGAAGAGTAAAGACAGAGAGGCGATCACGAGCCCATCGAGTCCGAGCCAGGACCGAGTAGACCCGGATTTCCCTTTGGCGAAATCCTGGTTGAATTGGATGTACTTGACGGCGGTGAAGGCGAAGGAGAGGCCTTGGGAGAGCTGGACGCCGCGGACGACGGGGAGGGGGATGAACCTATAGAGGAAGGACATGAGGCCGGTGGCGCCGAGGAGGAAGAGGACGGCGGCGGTGGAGATGCCGGCGGCGGAGATTTGGGGGACGGTGAGGGGTGGGGAGGAGGAGAGGGCGGCGGCGGCGATGGACTTCATGGGCTGGACGGGCATGGGGATGTCGAAGAGGAGGCCCGTGGTTATGTTGTAGAGGGAGGTGAAGAGGAGGGTGGTGGAGAGGTCGAGGTGGGAGACAAGGGTGAGGGAGAGGACGATGGGGATGAAGGTGCCGAGGTCGCCGACGGAGCCGGCGAGTTCAGAGGAGAGGGGGGTTTTGAGGCGGAGGAGGCGTTGGTGCCACCGGGTGGTGGGGTGGTGGAGGAGAGGGGTTGTGGGATTGGTTGGCTGTCGTTCCTCTTCCATGGTTGGCTGATTGGACACTCCACCCAAGACAACCAATGAGTGAGTGAGTGAGGTGATTTTTGATTTTTTCAGTCCAGTTTGTGATTATTTCAATTATTGGGTGGATGCAGTCCTCACGTCGTGCTTCTCTGTATTTTCTACCGACACTTGTCGAACCCATATGACGGAAAACGCATTGCGGTACTCTAAGACCAAGCAATAATTTCCACGATTTGTAATATGTAATGACAAAGACTGCCAAAGCACAATGTTCCGGTACTTTAGGAGCAAGTAATAATTTTCCTGATTTGTTATGGTCTTGGTCCGATTGTCTCCAATGCAATTTGGAATGCCTCCCAGGTATTTTTTTTCTAGGAGAAAATTTTCAATGTTGGGTGGATATATTTCATGTGGTGTTCGCTCAGCACATTTGAGCTGTCCATTTCACTTTTGGACGGCCCTCCCTCTCCTCTCACCCCACCGCTCTCTCTTATTTTTCTTTTTCTAAATTTGAACTATCCAAAACTGCAATGGAATGCCTAGATGTACCAAGCAGGCATCACGTGATACCCGCTCGGCACTGAAAAATTCTTCCTTTTTTAGAAAAAAAATAGTAGTACAAGCAATTATTTAATTGATAAGATATGTCGATCGAATTGATTTTTGGCATAGGTGCTCTTCTCATCAAGTTTCGGAAAAAAAAATTCAACTCAAAACACACTTAATACCTATATTTTCAATTATTACTCTTCCCTCATTACCTCTATCTACTTTCAATTATTACTCTCATAAAAAAAATTCAAAAACTCATCCAAACACAGCATGCAATTCCGATCACTTTTCGAGTTCGAAACAAACCATCCAAAGCTCATATTAAAGGGGACTGGTCTGGAACTCAGACCCGTGAACCAGGCTTCAGTCCCTATCTTTTAAGTTTGGTTGAGCTTTGAGTTGTAAGTCGTTGTAGGTGATCGAAATATGGTGCGTCTCACGAAGAAGATAGGTTCCTAAGTTATCTCAATTGAATGTCGTAATCGAACAGTTCACGTTTCTTAAAGATTAAACGCATAGCGTGTGCAAGTTTTAAACTTTCACCGTTCGTTTTGTCTTTCAAACTATAAGACGTTTATAAAGTTATCATTGTCCAATCAAATTATTCGTTTCAAAAATAATCCGAATGAACGTTAATAACTAATTATCTTTATTTACCAGTCCAACGGTATCAACGATTTTAATCTCCATTTTTTGAACAAGTAATTCATTCATCATCAGCTTATCGGATAATACAGATTTCAGAAAAGATACAGGAAAGAACCACAGCTACCTAAACTTCGATCTTAGGCACCTACTGCCGAAACAGGCCCGGCGAAATCATCAGTACTTAAGAACCAATCTAGGTCCAGATTAAAAGATCCACAGCTCAAACCCTAAAAACTGAGCACGACTGAAAACTACAAACAAACAACAACAACAACAATAACAACTACAAACTGGAGTTGAGTTCCAGACAATTGGACAATTGTGTTTGGATTTTTTCTGTGAAGTGACTGAAGTAATTTTGTACGTCCTAGTCCAACTAACATTCAACGAAACCTGCACGTCTTTAATCTCTCTTGGACTGACTATTGGCTAGTCTTTTTGTTTGGTTGAGACCTCTTGCAATGAGAAACTTACACAAATTTAGTTACAACTAATCAAATTTACATCAACATATCTATGTGTTTATGCCTATCAAAGAAATTGAGTTATCAAAGTGCCTTTCTATAGTGCTGCCAAATTGGCATTTGTAAAGGCTGAATTAAGGAAATTGATAATGCTAAAAACAGTTTTGTTTTTTTCAGGAAAAAGCTATAAAACACAATTTTTGATTAATTCCATGAGAGTCTTGCCCTACCACTCTTATTTTTAAAGAGAATGAGAACTTGTTAAAGTCACGCTCCAGAATTTCAAAAAGTTCTGAAATAGCCCGTGGTGTAAGTCAAGATTCTTCTCATCAAAGCCATAAATTGTGAAAGTCTTTCTAGAATCAATTTGGTCGTATGCAAATATGCACACATTAGATCTATCCACAGTAGATTGCACCAAATACTGCATGTAAAATTCAAAAAGAAAATGAGAAAATCATACAATAATGAAAAATAAATGAGTTAACCATATAAACTGCAAAAATAACAGGATTTGCAAGATGATTTTAGCTTGCCTTCGTGTCGTCAAATACATCATCTTGGTTGGCATAGCCATCAAAAACATGATCGTATAAATGTCACTTTATCTCATCTCTCCATTGATGTTCAACTGTGAACTCATCCACATCTGCAAGGACGTTTCTTCCTTTCTCAGCAAGTTCACATCCACATCTGTAACAACATTTCTTCCTTTCTCAGCAAGCTCTTTTTCACTCAAAGGCCTTAATCGACAGAAGACTCTAATCTCGCCTTTCATATATAGGGTATACCAAAAAGTTCACCAATGGATTTATGAATTGAACATCTCCGTTAGTCGCATCTCTCACTTTCTCTAACACCAGACATCCCACAACACTTATTAAACCCCAACTCACCCGCCCCTCAAATTAAAGTCATTACTGTTTTGCATAAATAAGAGTAGGCATTTGAGGGCTAGAAAGAGAGGGGGGAAAACAAGATAGAATTTAAGAGGTACTGAAATAGTTGAAATGGAGAACATTCTCACATAGATTTATGTTCGGTGTCAAGCCATTGGTGCAAGTTATGAACGTCCTCCCACGACTTTTCTAGTGGCAGTGTTGGCAGTGTTTTCAAATCGGGATATGTATGGTGTATGAGTGGAGAATGAGAGTATTTATATTACACTTAAACTCAATCTTTTAATTCTAAAATTACATGTGACTAATTCTCACAAAAGAACTATATTTCATAAGGATATTCTGGAGTTATTAGAATTTCTAAAATTAGATATTTATATCTTATTCAATAATAGTATCTTCCATCTTTGGATTTTGTCAATTGGAGCCAAAATACTAAATTTAGTTTATGTTTCAACAACGCTAACAATAATTAATATACAATTAAAAAGTAGATATCCCTAATAACATCAACAAACTATGCTTCCATTTAACAAAAAGTTTTTAAGATGCAAAATTTCAAGTCTCTCAACTGGAGCCTATTGCATTAAACCATGTTCAGTTGCACGAAAAGTATAAGAAAGAAAGGAAAAATCAACTTTCTTAAGTTTTCTGTGTGTTCAAATACCAGGAAAGTTGTAAGATTCACAGGTCTAACTTTTCCATTGGGAAATACTTTCCTGCAAAATATGTCTTGCCAAAATGAAGTAATTCTTGTTTTTCTACAAGATTCCTTTACTTCACCTCACTTCGCTTTTCCTGGGAACCAGTTTCTCATATAACATTCCTAACAACTGAACGGAGCCTAAGGCTTTATGTTGCCTTTGTCAGGGAAAGAAAAGTCTGGCAACATAATCGAAGCATTGTTCTTTCTTCTATACAAGCCCTACATTGAGATTGAATATCTATCAAATGGTTTGAAAGATGTCATATGATTAGAAAGATGTCATAAGTAGATCAAACGACTTAGATTAATGCATTTGGAGTTTCGCTTCCTGAAATAAGCTTCGACTTTTTTTCCAATAAGTAATCGTAGGATATGTACTGAATTAGGATACTCGTATAAATCGTAGGATATGTGGTTGTATCGTATGATTTCTATACAAATAAGATACAGGATGGGATATATGTACTATATTTTGAAGGAGACGATACAAATCGTAAAATACGTATTATGTATCATAAGTTTTTAACAACTATGTCTAGTGGTACCAGTGAATGCCAACCAAAACACATGTGATGCATTACAGCACCATAGATGGGTGAATGTTGTGTTGACCTTGAACAGGGTATTCGGTAGGGCTTTCATTTTCCAATTTATAATTGAGAATCTCAGATTAGCATTACATGCAACTCGACTAATTTTAAAATCTTCAAACCTCAAGTATACAAAAAAAGTTATGTGGAGAAAAGTAGGAAAAATAGTACACGCTGCCCATTCGTGTAAAATGTTATGGGAACCGCAACTAGATTAATTTTGGGGGAAAACATTTGATTTTTCTACTGATTTATGCACGAAATATAGTTGTTTCAGAGCATTGCTTATTTTTGCAACGCGAAGTCAAACAACAATCCGTTGGTGCAGCTGTTAATGCTAACAAGGGACTTTATCAGAGCTTTCTGCCTGTGTTTATTTCATTTTCAAATTCAGAATGATGATATAAATCATTGGTGCTCGTAGTCACGGTCTGTTTGACTAGGTCTAACGTGCTCCCCCTCCCTTCACGAAACTACCCTCACTTCCTTCTAAATTCACTTGTATGAGAAATTTTTGGTTGCAAATCGGGTACCACGTCAACACATCTTGCCGTCCAAACAATGCACCCGATGGCTTAGATTAAGACACTCTTTTCGTTTTCCTTTTTTTTAAAAAAAATTTGCTCGATACAATTCAATCCGAGCCGCCGGTTGTTTGTTTGGACAATTCAGATGTGGTGCACAAGTACAACATAGCGGTACCCTATTTGCACCCAAAAATTTCTCCACTTGTATATATAGTCAAACGTTCTTAGGGGGGACATTTCTACTAAAAAATTTGAAGTACAAGTTATTGCATTTTGTCATGCTGCTCGCACTAATTCATAACTTCTTCCTCGTCATTTTTCTTTTTGGCCCGTCCATACCATCTACAATTTATGGGTTAGTCGAAACAACTTGATATTTTTTGACAACTTATTCATAATTTGTTGGTTAGAGGAAATGCCCCCATAAGCTAATGAAGGGCAAACTTGTCTTTTACCAAACAAAATAAACCTGAAATGGTACTTGCGCCGTTGAGAAATTTTAAGGTTGTAGGACCAGCTTATCTAGCCGTTACGCACCACACCGTTTTGCAAGCCTGGCACATGAATTTTTATTTAATTTAAAAATAAGTCGACCGTTGGTCTCTTCTTCCTCATCAAATTACTTCTCTCAGCTCTTAATTTTCCCCAAACACACACTCTCTCTCTCACTCTCTCTCTCTCTGAAGAAGAAGAAGAAGAAGAAGAAGAAATTAAACACTACAATGGCGGCTGATCTTCTGTTTACAGAAGAAGAGATGGCAATTGACGAAGGACTCGGGTACCCGAGAGCCTATGGGAAGCTCTGTAGAGATCGGGGTTTCGGTCCGTACAGCCATGGCCCTCCTTTCACTTTCACTCCCTATGCTCTCCAACAGAATGAGGTAATAACAAGAAGAAGAAGAAGAAGACCCTTGTTTGATTTACTACCCTGCTGTTTGCTCAGTAAGAAAATTATAGAAAGTTACAAATTGTGTTGCAAAGCTACCATTTTGACTGGATCCTCTCTTGGAAAACTATGATTAATCCTATTGTTACGACTGTGTTTTAATGGAAATTGTAAGTTCAGGGTGAAAAAGTTTGTCAATTTCGAGATTTTTTTTTTTTTTTTGAATTGTCCGTTCAAACCTTAACATGGAGGTAAATTGGGATTTGCTCAAATTCGAGTTTTGAAACCTCAATTTGGAATGCATTCTGTGTTTTCCTTGAGTTGGAAGGTATATAACCCTAATTGCAAGATAGATGAGTTTAGAACGACCCCGTACCCTTGTGTATCCGAACTTCTGGAGCATTTTCTGCGTTGGAAAGTGATGAATTCTTGCTCTTAATTAAATGCATTTCATGTTGAACCTGGTAAGGAGCCCAGTTTCCTTCCAAATACCAGATCAGAAAATTTGTTGTTTTCATGTTTATAGTTGTGAAATTATGTGATTATAGGCTACGAGAGTGGGAGAACTCAAGGAGATGTTCCGGATTATTGACCCGAAAGCAAAACCCACTGCCAAGCCCAAGATTTTTGTCAGTCTTCTATGGAAGCAACTCAACCACCTTGGGTAAACTCACTGAACTATACTCCTGAGCTCTCTCAAAGTTGTAAAAATTTGGGTTTCTAACTCTTGCTTCCTGTTTGAAATGTGTTTAGGAATGCTGGATTCGACCCTGCAACTTTTCGGGTTGACCCGTATGGCAATGTCCTCTATTACCATGCTGATTCGGCTTCTCCTCTTGCTTGGGACATTGATCATTGGTTTCCTTGCTCAAGTAATCATCTATTGCTTCACATATGTAGTAGATCATTTATCAATTGTAGCTATTTAACTACTTGTGAAAACATTGTTATGAATATCATGATGCTACTACTGTACACTAAGCCATGTTCTCGCGGATTCAAGTTAAATTATGGGCACTTTTGGTATTTTTTATACTTACTTCAAGGAACCATATCAATTCGAGCTACTTGTGAAAGCAGTGTTACAAATTATAGTACATGATGATACTACTTCACACTAAACCGCAACTTATGTTAAGGGCATTTTTGGTACTTTACACAAACTTGTAGCCTTATTTATGTTATGTCAATAAGAAGGCAATTCCAATGTAATTTTGTCGTTCATTTCATCATAATGAAACAACTACATTGATGTCAATGTTATTGTGTAAACAAAATTAACGTTTTTAAGTCCTCGTTTTATGCATACCGACAATCTTTTTGGGACGTCATTTAGTTTCTGCATTCATGTCACAAGATCCTGTGTTAGAATTCCACAACTTCCTAACAAACATATGGGTTACGGTTTTATGCAGGAGGAGGATTAACAGTTCCAAGCAATCTAAGGATACTACAGTGGCAAGTATGCAAGAAGAAGCATAACAAGCTTGAATTTCTCATTCCCTGGTGGGATCTTCAATTGGGTATCTCCATAAACCAGTTCTTGTCAATCTTTGCTTCTTCAAACTCTGATTTCAGGTGAGACCTCTTTATTTTCCAGTTTCTGCTTTCCTAGGATTTTTTGTTCCAATAGACCAAACTGGTCATAAATGGTTTCCACAATTTTGGCAGGCATAGGGCATTTTCTATGTTGTTTTCCGAGGGAGAAAGCGAAGAACTAAATGCTTCGCAAACAGTGGACTCACATATGTTCCCACAACATTATATTGAATCAAAAGAAAAAATAGGACTTGCCCCAGCTGCTATTGTTTTATCTAGGAGAGAATCTTATGAGGCTTCATCCGTTCTGAAATCCCTTGATGTCAATAGAAGACCAAGGTCAAATTCCCCCATAGTTGGTAAGAAAAAAGGGAGATCGAATACTTGGACTTCAATATTCAATTTTGAGGTAACTAACTAGAAGACTAATTTAAATTTCATTTGCTTGTGGCAGCTGTGAGGAAATCGAAAACAAGTTGGTCGAACGAGAATGAGAACCCAGACATGGTTTCCAACCCATATCAGGCCATTGTCATGGCCAGAGATTCTTTGAGGCAGAGAGAAGAAAGTGGAAAGATGAATGGAGAAATTCAGAAATTGGATGATGAAGTGAATGAACTGAAGCAAAAGACTGAAGAGGAGAAAGTTTCTATACAAGAGCTAGAGTTGGTGCTCATAAAACGAAGACGTAGGGCTGAAAAGTGTCGTCGGCTGGCTGAGGCACAATCGTCGTATAGGGCAATGCTGGAGAAGATGATTCGCGACGCCATGCACCAGTAAGGATACAAACACCTATTCATAATTTGTAATTCTTCATCATAATCACTACATGATATCGTACTGACTCCGTAATACCATTGGGCAGTAAGAACAGTTACTTTACCCTTGTGATTCAGGTCATACTATGTTATTTTCTCCACTTGTATTGGTCTTATTTACTTTTGTTTGTTTTATGAGCCTGCCTATACATAGATTATGTTCATCAATTTAGATGACTACGTAATAGCTCTATCTATTTGCCTCTACCATTATATCTGATTCTCTTCATCTTAAGAGTGACAATGGTTTGGTCGATGATAATTGATAAAATCTCGTTTCCCCCCTCTTTATCTGTAGGAGTGTCATTTACAAGGAACAGTTGAGGTTGAACCAGGCAGCAGCTAATGCCCTGATGGCAAGACTCGAAGCTCAGAAAGCGATTTGCGATTCATCAGAGAAAGAACTCCACAGAAAGTTCAAACAAAGAGATGAGCTAGAGAAACTGGTAAGGCCAGGAGGGGAGCATGCGAGGAAGAGATCAAGAATGGACGATATAGCACTTGACGAGAAAGATGACGAGACAAATGTTTTGTACTTACCCGTAAGCAAACCAAGGACACATTTACAGAAGGAAATCACTGATGCTTTCATGGAAAAGAGAGACGAAAGGGCACTCATTTATTTGCCGGGAAACAAGTCAAGGACCTCTTTGCACAAGGAACTTAGGGTGTTTTTGGAAGAGGAGCAGAAATTATCAGAAGCAGGGTTATCAGCAAATGAAGAGCAAAAACAGGATGAAATTGACAATGAATGTGGCGAAGGCATAGTTGCTGCAGAGGAGGAAAATGAGGCCAAAATTCAAGAGCTGAAAACAGGAGAGCAGAGGGAGATACTGAAACTTCAATTTCCAGGCACCCGTGAATCTGAAAGAGAGGAGGAGGATGAAGAGAGCAGAAGGCAGCGCGGAAAAGGCAATATAGAGAAGTGGATTCAGATGTTGTGGGAGCAGAATACTCCGGAAGGAGGTACTGATGAAAATCCTCAACATTTGGATGACAATGACAACAGCAAGACTGACGAAATAATCAGAAAGCTAAATCTCAAATACCCGCCGCCTGACATTAAGGTTGTAGCTTTGAAACAGGATGAAAAACAAGATAGAGGGAAAAGTGAAGAAAAGAGAGTTCACTTTGAAGTTAGAACTGCACCCATTAAAACCCCTCCTTACAAAATATTGAAAGAGAAAAGCAAAGTGAATGAAGAGTTGGGTATTGCTGGTGAAGGAAGAGAAGAAGAAAGAAGGAGCAGCTTTGAAGTGCCTGAGAAAAAGGAGAGGGATGGGAAGGAAAAAGGAGGAGAAGAAATTAGGACCAGTTTTGAAGTGCAAGAGAAAAGGGAGAGGAATGCGAAGGAAAAAGGGCTTGCGAGGTCCGACAGTTTTAGGGCGTTTAGGCGAATCCCTTCTTCTCCTTCTTTGATTCTAGGTATGAGAAAGGGAGTGGATTGCATTAGCAAGAAGCCATCAGTAATTGGTGATGAGGACTGTGATGAGGATATTGCAGCGGGAAATAACTTCATTAAGTCATCCATCAAGACTATTAAGAAAGCAGTCAAGATATGAACTTTTAGTTGACAGCGTGTCGTACGATTTTTTTTTTAATATCCTATATCTTCATTTTTATGATCATTTGGTTTAGAGAGTGTTAGTTTACAGCTATTTCAGCTGAATAATTGTGTGAGATTTAGGTTTTCTGGGCTTGATTTGTGTATTATAAGAGCTTCGTTTGTGTACTAGATATGCAATAACAGCTAGTTATTTGTTCACGGCACATGGGTTTTCTGCTATTGTTTTCAGCATACAGCAAATGCTAATTTCTCCCTCCTGCATTGTGCGAAAACTTGTTGGAATGTTTAATTTGGTCCAATATGGAGGCAGCAGCTATTTTACGTGGACTATTCAATAAATTTTTCAAGTTCTAGCGAAAATTTTGGAGAAAAATCATAGACCGTATCTTCACCCCTTTTTCTGCCAGAGGAAAAGGATGGATGAGGGGGCATTGATCGCACACGACATTTGATTCACAAGAGAGCAAGTAGATTTTACCCTGCAACTGCGTGGTACAAAGACGGACAGTTAAAATAAGCTGCGTCACCAACTACCCCACCAAGATGGTGTACCCTTGATTGTTTGGATCTTTTGCGCAAGTCGCCTGTATCCCGAATTTTAGAGTTCAAAGTTCAAACATTATTGAGAGCAACATCAAGTCAAACAAACGAAGTAACACAAGCTTTAGGACATAATCCAGTTTTCTATTAAAAAGAACGTGAAATACCTGCCTTTTTCCAATACAACCAATGATGATGAGGTTCTAATTATGTCTAAATGAAGTAAAATCCTACAAGAAGGAAAGCAACTAACAAGACTTCTCAACTTCTTTTTCTGACATCTGCTGTTCCTTTAAGTAATGAATGAATCTTTTCAAAGATTGCGAGGACTTGAGGTTGTTGAACCGCTTGCTGAGTCACCTCCGGTTGGATTCAGCGCAGGCCCACCCACAAAAGATCCGTTCCCGCCTTCCTTTTCTTCGGCCAAAACTGGGATTTTCACGGCCGCACGTTCCATCTCCTTCTCAAGCTCTTCCTCTTGACGCAAAGCAGTAAATTGGGTGTCCAAAGACTTGGCTGCAGCTAACCATGCAAGCACAATCACTAAAAGTATGCCCCCTAGGTAAGGGGTTGAGTTCGCCAGTGACCCGAAAGTTAAGATCATGAACTGCTGGATCAAAGCTCCTCCTGACTTCCCCAGTGGGTTGCAGACCACATCGATGGCAGCCTTTCCTTTCACCTAATGCAAAAAAAAAATGAAGTAAGGTTCAAATCGACAATGAAAATGAATCACCTGCTCTTACAAAAAGTTGAAGCATATTCATGTCTAGGTTCGATACTATATTGAGATCTAAGAAATACCAGCTCTTCGCTTTTGTACAATGGAAACTAAAGGACACTCATCGTTTTCATATTGTTTTGTTCTCTGTGCCAAAACAGCTTTCAAGAAGGGGGAAATGTCATCTTGGTGTTCTCTGAAAAATGGATTGTGTTTAGGAAATTATTCCAAATACTATTTCGTGCTGCATTTTCCTAAGAACACGAAGCGAAAATTATACCAAGCATGCCCTGCTTTTGAGCTCAAGCTACTTTCGGAGTTCTTACAAAATTTCCACTAGATATACCGATGATTCAACATTCAGATTCCTTAAAACGGGAAAAAGGTGATGTAGTGAGTAAAGCATCAAACCTTCGTTTCCTCATCTAAAGGAATATAGGCCATTTCTTTGCAAGGATCAAACAAGCTGTACTTAGCACTTTTGCTGAAAATATTCTGCAGTGCACCCACATATACGGCTGCTAGAAGGGGAGTCATCCCAAACTTTGCAATCACAGGTGCAACTGGACCACCAAACAATATTAGTGAAAAGAAGCCAACTCCCGTCAGAAGCAGGACCGTGGGTGTGATCTTGGCTGCAACTCCCCAACCATATTTGTTAAATATCCATTGGCTTAGAAGCATCATCGTGAAAGTTGTTACCCCAGTTGCAGTTGAGAAGTCACCCATGAAGGAAGAGTACTCATTTGGGCTTGGAAACTGCATAGTTCAGAGTGAAAGCAACTTAGAGCTATGTTACATGGAACAAGGTTTTAAACGGCAAGGGGAACATAGTGACCGTGCTTTGACCATTTCTCTTTTTCTGAAACAGTCTCTCTTAATTTCTATAGTGCATTTGATGATGGGAAAAAGATTTAGGGACCACTGTAGATCGTTGAATTCACCATTTTGGAACAAAGGTGTACCATGTTCCAGAATGTTTGTTCCAAAACGTCATTTGGTAGGTATAAATGCAGATGCTCCGTGGTAACACACAGTGGCACGCACCCACACACACATACACACAGAGAGAGCAAAGTATGATGCAAAGAAATTCAGAGGCCCACTTTAGTTTACCTGGGCTTTGAGCTTTGATTTCCACGTGACCTCAACAAGATTAATACTAATACCATAGGCAACCACCAACATCGCAAGATCCCTAATGTATCTTGATGAAACCAAGAACTTCAAGCTCTCCATTGTCCCCATATTCGGTTTTTCCTGAAAGGAATAAATAGATAATTGCATCACATAAATGGACCCATTGACGAACTGCAAAATAATTTTTTAAGTTTTTCACTTTAGATGCAGAAAGTTAAGAATTTGAAGACAGCATCATAAAAGAGGATTACCTTCTTCTTCTTACTTCGGGTTGGAAGAGGCACATACTTATTCACCCACCAATACAGAAAACAGATTGTGAACCCCATACCCACGACAATGCTCATCATTGCTTTTAAGGACATAGCCCAACCATCAACTCCAGGACCCAAAGATTGTCTTAAACTAGAGAAGTACTTCACGGTTCGACCTGAGAAAATAAGGGCAACATTGGCACCAAGCCCGAAAAGTGGGTAGAATTTTTTAGCTTCCTCAACTGTGGTAATCTGCAAAAGAAGCATGGAAGAGTTATTTGCTGTACCAGCCAGTACATTTGAGATAGGAAACATGGTAATATCGATACCATTCACAAACATTGACGCAAGGAGCATTTAAGCAACAAATTTGTCATCATTATCTGCCTCAGTCAGATGGAAGCAGTCAAAACTAGCAGTTAAAGCCAGGGTGCTCTTTTTACCATCCTTGAGATGAGTTTAGGCATTTAAGGATATTCTAAGTGGCATGTATATACATGATGGGCTAAATAACTCATCAGCCCATTTTTCTTTCAGCCCATCTTTCTTTAAGGCTGAGCTCAAATCAAAATTCATAGAGGAACTTTTGGATGGAAAAAGAAAATATACAAGATTTCCCATACAAACTGAGTATGCTTTCCTCAACTTTTCTTTTCCGGTTATCCTCAACAAATATCTCCATAATCCTCGATCCAAACACAGCCTAAAGAAAAGGCAATCAAAAGTGATTTCAATTTCTTTTCTTCTTTTTCGTCGGCAAGAAAGTGATTTCACTTAGCAATGCATTTACCAGGAAATGGCACGCGCCAAGTGGCTAAGCTTGACAAAGTGACTTCATAATGACACGAGTGGAAGGAGCACATTTTCTTATGCATGACCAGAACAATAACGTGATTTCATATAGCATGCAGTCTATAAGGATAAAGATGGGGTTTGACACTACTAAGCATGATGAAGTGGTGGCCAAGATTTTTCCTTGCGGAGCATGGCAAAGAAATCTTTGGCAGAAAGCATAGCAGCTACTTCGATTTCTTCAGGTTTAAGAGTCGATTATGGTGGGAAAAAAGTATGGGGAAGTAATCAAAAGCCATGAGTTGCCAAAAATGAACCTCAGGAGAAGGGGGGAAAAACAAGATGAGATCAGAATGAAAAGACGAGAGTCATAAAACAAGATGAGCTTAGAATTCATAGTTGACATCTATGTAGCACAGACACAGACACAGACACAGACACAGACACAGACACGACACCAACACACAAATTTTCAGAAAATGGGGGACACAACACGTTTTATATATATATATATATATATATATATATATATATATATATATATATATGTGTGTGTGTGTGTGTGTGTGTGTGTGTGTAACAAAGAGAGTGTCCCTTAAGTGTACACTTTGATCCACTTTAAAAGTTCTTATAATTGCATTTTTACCCCCCGACGTGTCCCTAAAGTGTCCGTAAAGTGTCGGAAGAGTGTCAGACCCCAAATATTGGAAGGAAAAAAAAAAAAAGGACACTCCGGGAGATATGTCGGACACGTGTCGGGAGCGTATCCGTGTCCGACACTGGTATGTCGCCTTCAGAGGAGTGTCGGTGCTACATAGGCTAACATAGAGCAATTGCAAAAGCAACAAAATACATGGTACAAACCATAACCGCTCAACAAACTATTCATCTTATACAAGCTAAATATCATAGGGCAACACCACATTTGGCAGTATAGGTAGCTTTGTCCCACATGTTCACATCAGAGTGCTTTAAGGTGGTTCCACTTCCACCATTTTTGTGACAAAAATTCCCCTGAACCTGTTAAAAACAAAATGGAAGCTCCATAACTTGATCTGGGTTATTTGTCTTGCAGTGCTTGGAAAGTCGCCCTTCAATCGCATAGGAGGTTAAGACAATCCACATAAGTTGATGAAGCCAACAGTAAGATATAATCCTTAACTATCAGTATGGGGCGTATATTCGGTTAACGTAATCAGTTCAGTAGCAAGAGGATCACAATTGAAGCACAGTAGACATAAAAGCTACAAAACAGAAATAATTTTTCCCACTACTTGACTGAAACAAACGTTAGGAAAGTGCATGAATCAACCAAATAGAGTAATATTTCAGTATCAAGTCAATCGATATGACAACGCTTTCATCTCCGAGCCTCCGGCAACACATCATCTCTCACGTCAAATAGAGAATATCCCCTCATTTCATTTCAGTCAACAAATTATCAAGAAAAAGTATCCCAAACCACAATCCGAAGAAAGAAAAATTCAACAAAAATAGATGCTACAGCACAATCGCATATTATGTACTTCAGAAACCATTTCACAACCATAAGATTATCATCCACCTGTGACAAAGTGCACTTCAAACTTTTATAGATACTTTGAAGTGTTTGACTTGTTAACAGGAAAATACTAAGAATTCCTTGAGAAATGAAGAATCAAATAGACAAATTCTTACTCAACTTGAAACTCAAAAAATCTAAAACTCACAAAGCATATAGAAAAATCAGAGAGCAGAAAACAGTTTAATAGAACATATTATCACCTGATTGGCAAATCCCCAAAACAGCACTGAAACCACCACGCTACCCCAGAGCTCAGCCATCACATAGAACAGACAGAAACTCCAGATCCTAATAATTGCAAGCGGACCAAGGAATCTGGGACCAAGGGTGGCTAGAAGATTATCAGTAAAAGCTGTAGGGTGGAAATAATGGCTAAGGGGATACAGAACAAACCCAAAAGCCCCAAAAAAGGCAATAAATGGGAGAATAACTGTGTAGAAGAGAGCTTGCTTTGACAACACATTAGCCAATTTTGTGTATAAAAGCATAAACCCAATAGCCATGGGCAAGTTGACCCAAGTTTTCAGAAATGGTATAATCTCAGCACTAGACCCTTTAGCTGTCACAACCAACACATCTTTGGTGTCTCTAAGGATTGTGTAATTGAAGAGAATGCAAAAGAACATCAACCCAAGAGGTATAATCTTTTTTAGGGTCACGATTTCAACACCCATAAACTTGGGGGACTCTGGTTCTCCAAATAGTGGCTGCCCATCAGCTGCTGCTGCTGCCTCAGCCCTGCAAATATGAAAAGTTCTATTCTTTTGGAAAACCCCATGAGGGTTTGTTGCAAAACCATGGAACCTTGATAACCCATTGAGAGATAGAGATAACCCATCAAGGGGTTTGGCTTTCAAGGGCGTGATGAATCTATGCCTGAGCCCCTGTGATGGAAGAACGTTGAAAGCCCTAGGGTTGGGTTTTGAAGGAAGAGAGAGAACCCCTTTTGTTTGTAGAACTGCTTCCATGTCTCTCCCTCTCCTCTCTCTCTCTCTCTCTCTCTCTCTCTCTCTCTCTACCTGACCTTGAAGAAACCCAAAGATTGGATTTTTAAGAGGAGAGCATGGGAGAAAGAGAGGATAGAAGAAGAGGGATAAGGTGAGGGGGAGAAGATTGATTTCTCAGAGGGGATTGGGGTAATAGATACAAATATCATTTTATATGCCACCGGAGAAGCATAAACCCTCGAGGGCCAAGGGTTTGAAAAATATACAAAAAATGGACGGTAGTGCAAAATCACAAGAGATAAAAAGTGGGGAAAGCCAATAAATCTTTAGTTGCAGATTAGATGGTGTTCCAATTTTTTTAAAAATGAAGTTTTAGAAAAAGAAGATAATTTCAAACTCAAAAATTATGTATTTACGTAAATAATTTTTCAAGCAAAATAAATCTTGTTTGAAAACGATGAAAAAAAATTAAAAATATATTTTTTATTTTTATTACATTTAAACTTAAAATTATCTTTTTTTAAAAAAAAAAATTTTAAAAAGCGGAACAGCACTTAAAAACAAGTTGGCATAGCAATTGTTGAACCCTAAGCACGAGAAGTTTACTTTTGCAAACTAACAGAGGGTCTTGAAACGTGAATGATGGGTAGTGTATGATGTGTGAAAGAAAGAGTCAATCCTGGAGGAAAGTATCTCATCTACACCTACATTTGCAACAGAATCACGGGGAGCTGCTAAAAAGGCCTCTCTTTCTTCTGTGTGCACACTTAGAAATCCAAATCCTAGAAAAGTAGTGCCATAAGCCCATAATTCGTCTATAAATACCATGAGTGTGGCCTATATAAAAATATTTTTCCTGAGTGTAGACTAACAAAAGGCGGTGAGAAATGTACTAGATAACCACCATACGAGCATCCGCAATATTAATAATTAAAACCAATAATTAAAATGTATTACATCAGTATTTGATTATCCATTTAGTCCATAATCAAACTTAATATCCTCTACCTCCACATTGGTTATTTTTGCATTTCTAACAGAAAAAGAAATCCCGACAATACACAATTCACATTTGTTCAATCGCAAACGAGTTTCAATCACGCATCCGACCTCACCAAATTATTCGTCTCGATGAGACAATTCCAATGTGGAGTGTTATTAAGTTTGTTTTATCTTGAAGAGTGGGCCGTCAGGAGTAAATCTCATGAAGAGGGAAAAAAATTTCAGTGCCAAGCGGGTATCACGTGATGCCTGCTCGCGCATCCGAACCGTTTATTGCGTGTTTGAACGGCTCAGATTTAGAGAGAGAAAAAGGAGAGAAATTGTTGGGTGAGAGGAGAGAGGGGGTTTCAATCCGAACTGTCCAAAAGTAAATCGGACGACTCAGATGCTCTGAGCGAATATCACGTCGGCAATACCGGCTCGGCACTGAAAAACTCCTCCACGAAGAGAGTCACAAAACCATCTCCACTCATTTTTATTTTTATTTTTATTTTTATTTTTGTCCAAACCATCTCCACTCATTTTCCTATAGAACCTACACTAGATGAGTTATGCTCGATTGTGGAGAGAAGGAAAGGAGTGCATTTAGAAGCTTCCGAGATTCATGTGATACAGAGGTAACGTCATCCCCATAAATATTGCCTCTAAACTCCCAAATGACCAAAATCTCCTTGAGATATATTTGGTTAATGGTGATTCTCTACGTCTACGCTAGAGATTCTACCAACGTGAGGTGCACTGCAAATGGAAACTAGTACGGTTGAGTTTCTGAAACTGTTGCAATTCAACGGTCCACACAATTTTGTGCCGTTTCTCCATCCTTTTCTGGGAGAGGCTTCCACCTTCACGGTCTGGAAGATAAAAAAATTATTCAGAAGGTTTGGAATGCCGTTACGTGATGTCTCAAGTTCTTTTGGGAGAGGCTTCAGCCTCCACAGTCTGGAAGATGATGCAAAAATTATTCAGGTTCCAGGACACCGTCACGTCATGCCTCAAGTTCTTTTGAGAGGGGTTTCAGACTTCACGACCAATTTGACAAGGCTGATGATATCAAACTATCATTTTCACTAAAGAACAAATCAATGTTGTCTACCACCACCATATTTTGGTACTTTTCAAAATGGGAAATATGTAAACATGAGACCTATAAAGGTACTTTTTCAAAGTCCAAACAAGTTAGCCAGAGGTATCAGGTATACGGTCCTCGTTGAGTGTTTGGATGCATTGAAAATGAACCGTAACAATTTCATGCACGTTTTTCCCTATTTTGGAATTCAAAAACAGCAGCTGCATGTGCAGCTGTACCTGAATGTTCTAAATCTTCTGAATCTCCCAGTCATGTTTCTTGATACATAGATATAATTGTTATCAGCGTTCCAAGAAAAATGGAGAGATTATTTAGAACTCTTGGAGCAATATTACTACTTCTTTGAGCCTCTTTCCATCAAAACATCGAAACGTTCGAGTGGGATCTAATTCCATGCACACCAACCCCCGGCTCCGTACAAGGTAATTATGATCCCACACCAACGCATTGTGGAAGAGGTTTGGGGCATTGCTCCATGCTAATACATAATCTTCCAAAATGGCACCCGTAAAGAAGGCAGGATGTGTGAACACTTTTTGTAATTTAGTATTTATTTTTTGTCTTAAAGTTAATGATCGGACAAACATTCTAGTAACCTTGAGATTTGAAATGTAGTCTTCAAAAAATTCAAACCTGCGATCTCGTTAAAAAAAACCATTCTCATGTTTCCTTGACCAAATCCCTTTGAGGTTAGTTTAGTACTTGTCCGTAGTCATGGGACCTATTTGTACATAAGACCCACGTATGTGATAGGACATTATAAACAATACTATTTGGCAATTTGTTTGTTTGTTTGGGTAGAGGAGAGCCCCTCAATTTTTTTCCATTTTTTGTTCATGATGATTTCATTCAAGAACAGTTGGGCTTTCTAAAAAGAAGTACACGCGGGGGGGGGGGGGGGGGGGGGGTTGTTTGGAGGGAGCGATCCGGGAATGTTGTAGAGCATCCCGCTCTACAGTCTTGTAATGCCTTTGATTCAGCTGTTCATTTCGATTATAGACGGCTTGAAATTTAATTTGAACAATAAATGATTCAAATCAATAGAAATTCAAATCAAATCTAAACCGTCCGTACTAAAATAAACAACAGAATCAACCGCTAGTACAGTTGTGCACCACAGGAAACTCCAGTTCAGGACTCCATGGGGGAGATGGGCCCAAACTGAATGGAGGGGGCACATATTCTGATATTCTCACAATATTCTCATGGGATTGTGGGTCCCCAACCTCGAGAGTCGGAAATTTTGATCTTCTGGGCACTCAGAGACAGGAACGGCAATTCGTGGGGACACGTCATGCGATGATATTTTATGAGTTTGAAATTAAAAATTCTTCAATTATCACGTACTCCACTTGTTATTCTATCATTGCAAAAGTCATTATTATTCTTGTACTCAAGGATGAAATTAGGGAGATTAGTGGCGGGGCGGTCGCCACGACAAGAAGAAATTGTAATTATTTTATATATAAAAATAATTACCATCAATTTATATAGTTTCGTCACAGTTAATTTTTTTTGTTATATACTAGCCCTAAATCTTCTATTTTTTTTAAAAAAAAGAAAATCCTAAAAAGTATTCCAAAACTAAATTCAATAAGCCAAATTAAAATAATATAAAGAATAAGGTGTAATTAAGGAGGGAAAAAACTCCACACTTTACCCCTAAAAGAACTTAACCTAAAAAAATTAAAATTAGTTTTTTGTTTGTACACCTTGTGCAAATGACAACTATCATTTACTATAGTTTTTTTTATGTTATTTTAATTTTTTTGTGAGTCGATGACTATTAATATTGTAATACATCTTTTTATTTTTTTAGTATACATTTCGCCATTGTTAGAGTAAAATCTTGGTTCCGTCCCTAGTTTGTACTAGCAGAAATGGTTGAAATCCCAACTTCTTTTTCTAGTAAGAGAGAAACTTATTCTAAATTATTCACGGCTCTGCGCAATTTTAGTAGTCTATTTTGGCAATCAATGATTCGGATTTTTAAAAAACTATTCTAGCGAAATAGTAACTTTGTTTATTGCTCGGTAAAGTTTTTCTGTTCTTGTAATACATAAGTACAACACCACATACTTACACACACTTTAGGTATGTGGGGCTCATTTCCGTACATGTTAAATTATTAAGTATGCTTGTAGATGTAAAAGAATTATTTTCGAAAATATTAGGGATACGCACTTGCTCACACACTCATGTTCCTTCTCTTTATTTGTATGGGTGTATGTGCAAGTATCTATTTTAAGTGTTCATCTCGTCGAGATGCAAAAGCTAATCCAGACATTTGAATTATAAAGAAAGTGTTCGTCTTGGAGGCATAACTATTGTGATTATACAGATAGGTAGCTTCAAAATTGGGAGAACAAAAACTCTTCGCAAACTGAGAATAAAGAACTTGTTTGTTAGTCACCCGCGAGGGGATTACAATCTTTCCACCCCACAGTCAGTCGATTCATAAGCCCCTCCTATATTCGTCCTTTTATTTACCGACGAGAAAATGTTACTATTATTAGTTACTAGAAAATAGTATCAATCGGTACCCGTATCCACCAAGACGCTCCTTAAAAATTACCCAAATAAATCTCGTGTAACCAATCATCCCTCCTGCCATCTCCTCCTATTACGTTCTCCCATATCTCTCAAAAACTTATCCCGCCGACAAATCGGCCGTATGTTTCATGATTCACTTTCATTCTGTGACCTCACACATTTGAAAAGTGAATCAAGATTCTTTCATTTTTGAATTTGAAGGGAATCTCTTCGGGCCAAATTCTAAGTCCGTATAGTTTTCCTGGGTAATTTTCTCTCATTTTTGCTTCCTATGAGAAACCACATGTGCAGCGGTGATATTATTCTGTCTGTTTAGAAATCCCATTAATCGCAAGAAAGACATAGGATAGGAGCACGTAGACATCCATCGGATATCAAAATGGAGCAATGGTCAGCAGATGAACAAATCCAAAGATTGAATCATTGGTGGTTGCAACTTTTGTGTTGTTTGGGAATGGGTCTGTTTTTGTTTTTTGTTTTCTGACGTGTGGTTTCTCTCTCTACTTTCTACAAATAGTTGAAATTCAACTCGTATGGAAGTGCCAATAGGCTCTAGTCCAGTTGGCATCTCTTGGTCGTTTCCATTTGCCAGGTCAAGGTTCGAGCCCCGTCGTGAACGTTTGGGATTCAAGATTATGAATAGCTTCTAAAACTCTTTGTAGACTAACCTGATGTATTTTTCTTTTTTTTTGAACGGCGAAAATGAATTCCCGGTGATTTATGTAGTACCCGCAATTTTTATTTATGCAACGACTTTCCAGTTTACCAAAAAACATAAAAAGGTGTTTGCCAAGTTCACAAGGCTATCAGTAGAGGTACGGTTTTAGAATTGAGATGAAGAAAAAAAGAAAAAAAAAAAAAACTCTCCAAAGTCCAAATTCAGAATTAAAGATCATGATTCATTGGGATTTGTAGCCCAAGACATTTTGGACGATCCCAGAATTTAAAATTCATCTTATTAGAAAATCATATTTGTCAATATTCTTCTTATTAAAAAAAATCATTCTCCGCATTTTACATAAACACGCACATGATGACTCAGAAATAGCTAGGCAGTTGAATTTTGCGAAGTCGGAGCGCATGACATACGCGTAGATGGTGTAACCTTACCCTGATTTGTCTCAAGATGATGTCTGGGGAAAACTTACCGAAATCTCACTTATTAGCAGCTCTAGACTTTTCCGACCAATAGCGCGCAGTACTTGAGTCGAGATAATTATTTAATCAACAGATTGAACGCGAGAAATTTTTTGGTCTTCCAGAACAAGGTCCACATGGTGTGCGCGACCAATAGTGAGTAGTCTTATGCACACCTCGTGCGCTTTCATCCTGACAAGATAAATGCATGGTCGAACAATTTTGGTGGGGCATGTTTCAGAAATACGTACTTAAACTTCTCAATCTAAACAGAAATAATCTGTATCAAGTCGAAGCACACATTTTATGCAATAGAATTAAATCAGGAAATGAGAATATGGTACGAAACAGAGCTTCTTCACAACCGATATGCAGAATCACAGCAAGAAGGGAGAAACAGAAACAGAGAGCTGAACAGCCTCCAAACACTGGTTTTCCAGGTGTTTTTGTTTCCTCACACATTCTCTTCCAAGTTTTAATAGAACAGATTGACAATCCAAGAAAACATATAAAGAACTACTCCTTAGATGACTTGTTGATGAGTGACTTGTGGATATGCGGGATAACGCCACCACCGGCAATGGTGCCCTTGATTAGGGTGTCAAGTTCTTCATCTCCACGAATCGCAAGCTGCAAGTGCCTCGGGGTTATACGTTTTACCTTGAGATCCTTGCTCGCATTTCCTGCTAATTCCAGCACCTCTGCAGTCAGATACTCCAATATAGCTGCTGTATATACAGCAGCTGTTGCTCCCACCCTTCCATGGGAAGACGCCCTTTCCTTCAACAGACGGTGAACCCGCCCCACCGGGAACTGCAATTCAGACATAATTAAATAGTTTCAAACAAAAGATGGTATGAAATGGCGGTCACTGGAAACAAGAGATAGATGAGGGTATGAAATCTTTTGTTTGACACCCCCCCCCCCCCCCCCCCCCCCAAAAAAAAAAAAAAGGGGGGGGCGTAGAAGACAAAGTCAATATTAATTCGATGGGGCACCACATATACCACAAAAAGACACTGGGTACCAAGAAAAATAAAATGCATTACTCGATCTAAGCATAAAATATATTACTCGATCTCAATCTAAGCATGCACCTGGAAGCACACGACCGCACACAGATTCATTAAACATATACATCACAGACCATACCAGTTCGCTATGCTCGGTCATCAATGGGGAAATTTACTTCAAAAAGTTACAGGGATTGGCCTTTTGGAAGTGTCAATGCAACAGTTTGCGGAAAACAGTATGCCACCAGAAAGAAGAGACCCACTCCCGAGTATAACCTATTTGAAATTGAGAAGTTATGTTGAATGAGGAGCGTCCATCCATCTTGATCAAATATCGCCTTCACGTCTGAACCTCAAATATTGTCTTCATGTTTGAACCTCAAATATCAATAGAACGTAAATTTGCCTTTTCTTCTGCATCTCCATGGCATAAACCGTGTTTTTACAATCTTAGCTTTTCCCGAGATTCTTCATACTCATTACAAATTCCCTGTCTAGTCCTTTGCTGAAACTTGCATTCAGACATCTCAACAGATTATGTTATCAAGTCGATTGGATGCATATAATACGATCATACGATCTGGCAGAGGGCTTGCTTTAGAAAAAAGTTCAATATATGGTCTAGTTGAGTGACTTGACTCTTGAGTTTACTAGAAACTATCCTTCAGTAAAGAAGAGGTATCAGTTGATACCGCCGTTTCCCTGTTTACCTTCTGCCTAGGGTTAGTTCCACTCAACCATCAGGGCAATGCAACTACGAAATAAAAAAAGCTAGAATAGCTCCCAGTAAAACACATTTGAGCACCACATATATCATAGGCATATAATTATTGCAATATTACTACTTGGGCTGCTTCCATTATTCACACAAACACTCCTTCCATTTTGTTGTAACAATGTTGCCTACTCATGGATTTGGTTGGTAGTATAGCAATTACTCAAAACAGTTGCAGACAACCAATTAACAGAAGAGAAGCATTTGGCAGAAAATGCCAGGTTGGGAATCCCTTTAACTTTTCACAGCCCCCCTTGGAGGACAGTACCATCACAGTTTTCCTTCCTAGCACATCACACGTATTTTTCCAGCTCAAATAGAAAATACTGCAGGTCGCCAACATGGCTCCACTTACGAGAATAAAACCTCACACCGCGATGAAAGAGTATTTTCATTAACAACAATGGGCTTATTTTTCAAAATTTTGCAATCCTTACTCACACAGGTTTAAAACATTGAGGCACAATACTAGAACCCTAAAAGGAAAGTATTTCCAGTGTAAAAGTTCCTTTAGCAAATAACAGGCTTGTATGCAGCGTTGCAGACCAACTAACGTCATTTCCCTTTCAACTTTAAAAGAGTGCATTTGTTAATACAGTATTTTGAATATGTCACGAGGAATCAAGGAAAACATCTCCTAAAAGGTTTTAATCTTAACCCTACCTAGTATTCTCCATCCACTCAACAACAAGCCACACATTCATTATTGTATGTTGGATTTGTTTCTTGATGCTTAACCGTGCTTAATGAAAATAAAAAATAAAAAGTTCAAAGGCAATCACAAGCTACGCCAAACTAACTAAACTTTTATGCCCAATCAATTGGGGTCAGCAACTCAGCAACAACTAGACGCCAGAAATTGCTGCTCTTTTGAACCAAACAGACCAGAAAACAGTGACCCAGTGAGTCACCCAATTGGACAACCTTAATCTGATCCCTCTTAAACCTTGGAAAGGCAACTCAGAGAATGACATAGATCTCAGTTCCAACTAGTGATCCCAAGCTATAATGGAATCTCCCGTCAAATGAAGGATAAAGACCAAAGTCACCAAACACAAAAAGCACGAGCAACTGTTCCTAAAACTAAAACCAACAAGATACAGTGGCAAGGATCACAAAAGGGAACGGACAAGAGGCAATCATAGACAGTCAACCTAGCCGCTCACTAACAGACTTAGAGAATTATCGATGCTTTCCTTGGCAAAACACTAATGCACAAATATCATCTTGCCCGATTTATTACTTAATGACATATTGACACCCTTGACACCATTAGTTTCATTTGTATAAAAAAAAGAGTAAGAATTCAATAACCTAGGCATTATTACTTATGACACCATCAATTTCGTTTGCAACAATAATCTCAGAACTTAGAAAAACAATCAATGGAATTTCAATATTTTCACCGTCAAAAGAGACAGCCCAGTTGGCATGTTAGTTCGAGCTATGACAGTATTAATGCCCATAGAGCAATATTGCATCAAGGAATGTACCTTGGATTTGATACCAAATCAGCAAGGGAGATTAATGGATCCCTTCATCTAAATCCATGTGTGTGTCAAAAGCCAGGAACCTTCCAAACCAACAATGCAGGAATAAATAATGTGGACAATAAGGTCACCCCTCTAAAATGGCTGTATTGGTAGAAACCACCTCTTATTCAGCAAAACTAGCTTCCCAACGAGAACACTTCGCGGTATCTCCAACAAACTTTTCTTTGCACATACGAGTCTTGGTCTGGGAAGTACCATTGGCAAGACTTATGCATCTGCGATTGTTCGATCACTCAACGGGTCCTTCCCCCATGAATCAGACAAAGAAAGAAGGGAATTCCATTGATCTTTTATGCTTTCATGTTTACAACTCAATTTATCAGATGACTCCAGGGATAAACCCAATCCGGAATATGAAACATAAAAGAAAAGACCTAGTAAACCAATCACAACAATACCAGTTACAATACCTATTAGCCAAAGAGGAATCCTTCCAATAGTATTGGCCATTTAACCCACTTCCCTCCACATTTCATCAAATGGTCATGCTAGAGGCATAAATAATCATGGATAATCATGCGATGAGATTCTTCTGTATGGGCTAAGAGAATTCCTCCTATGTTGATTCTCAATATTTAACAGGTACCCATGGACACTAGATGATGTTCACTACGGGGAGGGAAAGAAAAAAAAAGAAGAAGAGAGTCTCCATTTGGATGGAAGTAGATTTGAGATGAAAGGGTAGGACATACAATTCAATAAGAGTAGCCCAAATGAGATTCACTAGCTTATGTATGGATTTGAGAATGTGTTTGCAAGCTTTATCATTATGGATTTCACATATCTAACGTGGGGTTGCAAGGCAAAAGGCACAAGCTACCTACAGGCTACAGCTAAACCTCTTGTGTTTTTGACAAAATTAACCACGAAATCCCTCGATTGAAATCCACATCTAGCCCAAGCATAGCCTAACCTCGGTCACATAATCCTTTAGGTAGGAGCCCTCGCCAATTCTAGTAGTTTGCAATGTTTTTCAAAGACACTTTCACACCCGTATCCGCGCCTGTTGCATTATGTGACTTAAAGCCTAAATACCTTCTTAAATTTCCAAACTTCGACTTCGATAACAGTCCACAACAAAACTAAGATATCCAAATAGACATGCATATAACTTCCACAACAGCATGCTAAGAAAAATCACTCAGAACCCTAATCATCAAAAGGAAACGAACTGAAATCAGGAAAAAAGAAAAAAAACAGAGAGATTTCTAGAGAGAAATGAGAAGAGAACCTGGAGACCAGCGCGAGAAGAGCGAGAGACGGCCTTCTTCTTGTCTTTGTCCTTGTTGGCTCCGTTTGCTGCGGAGGACGACGACTTTCCAGTTATCAGGCCTTTCGCTCCTTTTCCCGACATTTTCCCGCCAATAACAGAGAGGGAAAGCTAGGGTTTCGCCGGTCGATTGCTGGACGGTGGGAAAATCAACGGCAGAGAAATGAGAGAGAGAGAGAGAGAGAGAGAGTCGACGCCCAGCTGATCTTGATTGACGAAGTTTATTTGGTTGTGCGACGAAGTTACCCCTTTTGGATTTGATATGACAAAAATAGCCTAGTAGTATGGAAAAATTATTGAACGCCCCCAAGTCACTGCCACATGATGCCGTCTTTTTCCCACCACACATTGGGGGCACACAACTACACAAGGATACAAATGAGCCTAGTTTACAAAGCTCGTTGCCATAGAAACCTCTATAAATGAGTCAAGTCAAGCATAAAATTCGAGCTCAAATACTAAATGAGTCGAACTGAGCGTCGAGTTGCTCACGAGGAACTCGATTTGCTTGCAGCCCACAATTTCCTTTTTTTTCTTTTTCCTCAACTCCTAGTTTGATTTATTTCGTCCATAAACTGACACTACTAGCAAACAAAAGAACTTGGGGAAGAGATTGGAAGGTAAAGTCTGAGATAGAGGAATTTATGGACCTTGTATTAGCCCATCAAACAAGTTCACAAAATTATCTTCCCCGTTCTATATAGTCCAACAAAGAGACTAATTGACTCTTTCGCCCAGAAAATTGGCAGAGTAACACCTCGCGCAATGCCATGGTCATTTTTTCCTTTTTACTATCGTGAAACATTTTCAAATTGGTTGAACATCATCAAATCAGGTAGTTTAGGGTCACAGTTCGTCCAAGAAGTCAACGATTCAACTAGGTGCGTACCTTGTGGAACGCCGAGGAAATTCTGTTGTCACCGGACTTTCAATACGTGTGTAATGCTTGCGCTATACAACCCTAAAGTACTTACAATTACCTTATGCAATTCCAGTCATATTGCTACAGTAGAAGTTCTAGCTATGAATCATATGATAAGAGATTCACATTAACAAAATAATACTATCAAGTTTAGTTTGGCAGAATTTGGTACAACTTGTTGGGAATTCTGAAAGGTCTTTCCTTCATTAGGGTACCCAATGCCTCTGAAACAGCTCTTGAACTTCAAAGACAACCAATGATTTAGAAAACCAAGACAACAATTCAACAACTACCCTGATTTTCATCTCATTTCATTTCGGAAACATCTACCATCAATTTGTTGATCAAAAAACATTAATCTATCATTCGCCAAAAAAGAACCACTTGAATGTGATTCTTAACCGAATCTGGCATGTTCCTTTGACATATACAATCACCGTCTTCTTAAACGTCAACTCTTATGAGGACCCGGAAAAAAGGATAGTTGCAGACAAGACGATAAAAGTACAAAAAAAAAAACACTTAGGAATTCAACGTAATTCTAGACGAGGACATCCCGGAGGAAAATCACACCCACGCGGTCACCGACTCAGCCAATCAGAGAGAGAAAAACATGTCTAATGGTGGTGGACCTGGTGGTTAGGCATCTGTTGCATCTTCTTTCTCTCCAGCCTTCTCTTCTTTGTCAATATGAAAGCCCTCGATCTTATGAGCGACCTCATCAGCTGCAGCGTTTGATTTCTCAGCCACCCCGTTCGCGGATGCATCATTCTCACTAAGAGGCAATGGGCCCGTCTGCCACAATCTAATGGTTCCGTCTTCTGATCCTGAAGCATAGGATTCCCCTCCAGGAGAGAATCGCACACAGTGGACAGGACCATGGTGGCCCTTATTGCACCCTAAAACAAATGGAAGTGATTAATCACAATTAAGCTCATTGAACAAATGAGTTGACAGTAATCACCTATTATCACTTATAAACAAGTGAGAGTCATCACCATAGTGACACAAAACAACACAACATTTTATGGAATTTCATGTATAAAATAGTGTTAACAAGATGTTATCGATTTCTCGAAAAACTTTCTCCACTGCAAAATTAATATGCTAAGAGGAAGAAAAGTAACTTTCATTTTAAATCCGTTACTGAAAAGTGCTTTGCAAATTCAATTTTGCAAACAGCTGCCAAACAGCGCCATATATAGGTCGAGACTTTAGGGGGTAACTACAACATTTAAGTTGTGACGCCAACCCACTACCATCTGGACAAGGACAGTGAATGACTGGCGCTTTTTAAGATAAGGCACCAAGCAGTTTTAATTCAAAGAAGATAATTTTCCGTTTTCTAGTGGTCATTTCAGCACAGACACATACCAATCTCTTCTCCAGTATGGAAGTCAAAAACATGAACCCACAAGTCTTCGCCTCCGGCAATGAACTTGTTGCCAGACTTCGGCTCCAATGAAGCTGATTCCACATTGCAATGCATGTCATAGCTCTTCACCAACCCAAAACTGAAAATTGAACGAGTGGAAACGTATAAAACCAATCAAAGCCGATTTTCTTATGGGATGTACAAAAAAAACAAGGTTCAATACTTACTGATTTGCATCCCAAAACTTAACGGTAGACCCATCTGCAGTAGTTATATAGCGGCCATCCTGACTCACTTCAGCACTGGTTACAGGGGACTTGGTCTCAAGAGTTTGAACAATATTTCCACTTCTCAAGTCCCATAACCTATGATAAAAAAAAAACAGTCCCATAACCTAGAGCATAACCATTCAAATCAGAGAGAATATTGTGGAAAGGGCAAGGTGAAGAGCCAACAGATAACCACCCACTCATGCGGTTAAGATACAAATTAAGGAAAAGTTACAACTAAAACCTTAAAAAGGAAGCGAAAGGCTCAATTGAAACAAATGGTGAAATGGGCATCAATGTGTTACAACTATCAATGATAATAGGGTGTGGGTGATCTTTACATATCCAAGTTTCCGAGGGGCGATGGTTATGCCGCTTCACCTTTCAAGTGATCAACTAATAACAAAACCACACATAACCTATAATTTTCTCAATGGTGTTACCGACATCCCAAAGAGACACTGTGTCTATCCTCGTAGGCTCGTAAACAAAGAAGAGCTGGTCATCTTGAGAACTAGTGGAGTTGGTCTTTTAAACAGCTTTTTATGAAGCATCTAGGACTTTGGTTTATCTATTACTTCCATTGCCCCATCTGATATTACGCTTCTTAGTTCTACACATATCTTGTTGAAGGATCGACATATCTCCCACCAACACAAACAAATGGGTAGACACAGGATTAATTCAAAATGGCACTTGATACATAAAATCCAACCGAATATATACATCCATATATTTCTTTTTTTGGGTAGGAGGTAGTCGGTAGAAATATCCAAGATGTTTCTGAGAGAAAATGTAAGACAAAGAAACACTGATTTTATCATGATACTGGAATAACAGTGGACATGCCGGGCACACAAAGAAGAAAAGGATTTCAAGCAAGGGTTCCACTAACAAATTGAAAATTTTGACTTAAAACGTGGAGAATAGCTAGTTCTGAAATCATGTCTTCAGCTTTAGCCTCAAGTGCCATTCGAATTTGGGATTAAAAAAAAAATATTGAAACACAAAGCTCACTCCTCCATCCATTCTCTGGGACAAGTATCTCATGACTGATGAGATAAGAGCCTAAATTGTACTCCAGAAGCTCAATATTACACGTTGTCTTATGCCAAACTTGTGATACATAATGTAATTAGATTCCTACTCTATCAACAAATGTAAAAACATACAGTATAAGCCTACAAACAAAAGACAACTTTGAATTTCCAAAGTACAAGTAGCAAGGCGGAAGTAATATCCTTTTGCATACCTCACACCCCCAACATCACTGCACGAACTTAGTATGGTCTGGTCACTGTGGAGCCATGCAACAGTTCTTACTGAACCAGGAGACTTGTCAACTTCTCTAGGAGGTGCATCTGGACGGTTTAAATCAAAGATGCGGAGTATTTTCTCAACACCACCAGTGAGTAGGAGGTGTGTATCCTGAATGATAATTGACAAACATTTAGTTCAAACTAAGTACAGCAACCATAAAAGTGAACCTTAACACCACCAAACGGTCGGTACTAATTCGATCATTTGTAAAACAATAATTGATGTTTTATCAACAGAATATAAAGTATCAATCATTGGTTTTAAATGGTTTAAAACCTAAAAAGACTGCAGGATACATGAAGGTAAAAGCAACAGTAACTAGCCAAAAGAACATCCTCGCATCAAGGGAGAAAAAAAAAAGCGATCATAAAATAAAAACCGGGTTATCATGCCTGGAGAACCTTGCATACAAAGATCACAACGAGAGAAATAGAAAATCACTTCACAGACTCCATATCCTAAAGTGGCATGCAAATCTTGCATGGTGTATATAAAAAAGATCTAACATCCAATAAGCCCCTACTAGGTGATTTATGAATCAAGTACACATTACAATCCCAGGCACGATTAGGTGTCAAAGCATGAAAGTTCAAGATTTGTGCAAAAAAATCAGATATCAAAACAGATCATTGATCCGCGCTGAATTTTTGCACTAGGTCTCAGCATCCGATAAGCCATACTTTCCAACCAAGCTTTTGCACTGGCATTCGAGGACTCATAATAAACTGTAGCTATTATATGAGGGCATAGGACAAAGAATGACAGAAGTATAAAGAGAGGAGAAAATCGAAACTACCTCTGAAAAGGCACAAGCACGGACAATGTGTTTGTGCTCGAAAGAGTGCAATTCATCCCCCGTCAATGCATCCCATAACTTCCTGGAAATAAACATATGTTAAGAAACCAAATCCAGATGCAACCTTGTGAATACTAGCAGTCCAGAATTCAAGAAAGTCAATTTGAAGCTCCCACCAATGATATCGTCTATTTGTGAGTAGTGACAATAAAAGAGAATGCTAAATTACAATTGTACACCTCAATTATCCTAAAAAGGAAACAGGCAACACTTGCAACACTTGCAGCACTTGTCGTATCGTAGAGATAAAATGACATGGATACATAATTGAACCATTTTCATTAACCAAATCTACAAGAAGACAAGGCTTAAACATACGCAGTAAAATCAGCAGACCCAGATGCAGCACGTAGAGCATTAACATCGAGGCAGCAACTCCACACTGCACCTTTGTGCCCTTCAAAGGTTCCGATCCAATCTCCTGTCTCACCATTTCTTAGCATAGGTGTGGAATCTGCATTACAGATAACAACCTATGGATCAATATTACACGAACCTGACACATGCAGGCATCCTTCTTTTGCACATGATGGTATAAAGAATAGAAGAATATTTATCTAATTAAGACAACCTGGAAAACAATTGCACTTGGATCATGATGCAATTCATTTCAACAATCTTCAAATAATCGATATATCAACAAGTCATCACCAAAATATAAGAGACAAACAAACGAAGAGAAAAAAAGAAAGAAGAGGAGGTAGATAATTAAATAACAACAATGCACAGGGAAAGAAAATAAAATAAAAAACATAAGCAAACATGGCAGTCAGTATCCAAAGCCCCAAAAGAAACCATTGCCACCCAAAGAATTACAGATGATGCTAAAAACTAATTGTGATGTTATTTAGTACCAGGTTCCACTTGGAAGTTTGGACTGCAACTTGATCTATTAAATACTAGCATTACTTTCAGCATGAAATGTTCGGGTATTCATAGTGTTAAATGCACCCATACAGATAAGTTATGGATGTGCTCCTCTTTTATCATCTGTCTACATTTTATTAACTTGTACAGCGGCGGAGCCATATATGAATTCGGAAGTGGCTCTTTTTGATGGGAGTCCATTTGTTTCGTTGCATGTTTTGCGTAAAAGTATGAAGAGGATGGTTAAGTGCAAAGACATGTTATTAGGCCTTGTCGCAGGCTTCTTTTTGTTTGGGTTAAAAAAAGAATAAAGGCTTGGTCCAGCTCTCTTGTAAGTTGTAACATTGAAATAAAAGCAATAGTGATCCTATTGTTCCGATCCAGACCGTTTATTATTTAAACTGCGATTTTACAGTATCTGTGTATGTACATTAAGCTATTCGGATACGAATAAGTAACTAATCAAATGACATTATTGTAAGAAAAAAAATCCTTCGTTCAAAATTTGAGGCATTACTTATCCCCAACCCTACTCCATGTGGCTCCACCACTGCTTACACTCCTATTAACAAAAAAACTTCCTAGAGTTTAATTCCCCGTAGTTCACTTTACTAAATTCTAATCAAGTAAGACAAAGAGCTTACATTCCTTTGTAGCACCAGCCACCAGACTTAGTGTGTTGGAATATATACTTCTTTCGTAAAGTAAACTGATATGATTAGTCTTCCCTAAGGTCCAGTGACTTAATGGGATCAAAGAGCTCCAAAATGAGTAGGCAAAACTGTGTAAGACAAACTTCCAACAAGTGCGGTTGACAATACATGTGTGTGTGGCATTTGGTAATGTCATTCTTCTTTAGTACCCAGCAACCTAGAATTGGTGAGTGCAGGGCAAAGGAACAAATCCTTGAAACATTATTGAAATGTTACTTTCAGAATATTAGTTGCATGCCTGTAGGTCATAACGTAAAAAAATACAGGATAAAAACTTAAAATCCGAAAGTTCATCTAACAACTTGGGAATTCAAATAGGATTTGGTTCAGTCATACTCAAAATGTCAACCTAAATCTACAAATGGGACCACCCATTGGATGTGTAACTTGTAACAATCATCATGGGAGACATGCCAACCCAAATGGTGGTGATCACCTTCTAATAGCTATTTACACTGATGCAACTAAAATTTGGTCATTCTAAAGCCGAATTCAACAAAGGGAGTAAATAAAAGGACAGTTCATGAGCACATATGTTACAATTAAAACTGTATATACGGAAACTTTCCAAAGGAATTTTTTTTTACCCTTGCTGGCACTAATGAGAAAATATCCATCCGGTGTAACTGGGCTGTAGAACAAATCAACCACGGGCCGAGAATGCCCGTGACACACGAGCGGAGCTGCAGCCTTCTTCTTGTCCATTACCCAGAAAATGCAAATACCCAGAAAACCCTAGACTGAACCCTTTTATCAGATTCAAAAGGAAACTTTGTGCAATGTTCTCGACGAATAGATCAATCAACTAACACCAAACTCCCAATACCCACAAAACCCTAGACTGATCTTTTCAAACAGATTCAACAGAAAACTTTTTGCAATGCACCAGCCGAATAAATCAACTAACAACAGAACCCTAATTGCAACCAAAAGCACCCAATTGCCTATAGGTGACAACTTTTCAGGTCAAGATTTGTGATTGATCGTGCCCAAGATGAAAGAACAATGAACCAAACAATTTACATAAAAACGTATATGTAACGACGGGTAACGTAAAACGGCGGCAATTAACAGAGAAAACCCTAATTGGGAGATTTGATCGGTTCGATTTGGGAGTGATTGCACGCCTCCTAATTCTATCAACCCAAATGAACTGATCATAAAGGGCGGAAACCAAAAAAAAAAAAAACACGGAAAAATTAGAAAATAAAGAAACTAGCTAATGGGCAAAGCGCAGAGAAGCAAGTGGAGCTTCGCCAGGTATATATAGTGTGAATATTCGGTTTCTTCTTTTTGCCCTTTTTCTTTTCTTATCCGTTTTTAGGGTTTAAATTTTGTAGGAGTATTTTGTAAGAACAGCCCTGTGTTTTGTTTTGAGAATATTGTTTTAGTGGCGTAATAAGTGCTGAGGACATGGGTTGCAAATGAAGCAGGACGTTGCAAATTGTTCGAGACTCGGCTCGATAAGAGTTTGTTCGAAGAATCAATGAGCATATCATGAGCTTTAATTTTAAGCTCATTTATTAGTCACGCCTTTCAATATTTGACTCGATTAGATTCAAAACTTAGACTCAAAATAAATACTACATGGAGTATATCTTTTTAGGATCTATTCATGATTATTTCACCTTTTTGGGTATTTATTCCTTTTTTGCACCTGAGCATATTCAAGAAACAAATTGAGATAGGGTTTGTCCAAAGTTTTGCTCCAAATTAAGCCTCTTCTTGATCGCAGTCTCCACGTTGGAGCCTCATCTCCATAATGAAAATGCTAGTATTTGTAGCCTAGTCCCATATGCTGAGCATAAATGTATCATTAATTATTAATCTTTGTATCCATTATATTTGATTAATAAAATTTTTTTGCTGTTAAAAAAAAAAAAAAACTAGCTCCTTAAAGTTGGTAAACAAGTTTAAGTTTGGCTCAAACTTGGGACACCTCGACTCAAGTTCGGCTTATCGAGTTTTCATTGGATTCGTTTGTGGCCCCTCACACAACTTACATCAAATGGAGTTTGAACAAAAGATGTGAGATTAAATTAAATTAAATCAATGGTTGAGTCCAATAACAAACTTAAATCTCCATACTACCTCGTTTTGCTTATTGTTTTTCATCAATTATTCAAACAAAAAGGAAACATTTTGTTATATTTAATAATAATAATAATTGTATTCCTCAAAGGAGTGTTCCCATATCCTTACGTGACATGGTGGTTTCATCACCACTTAAAAATAGCATAATATTACATATGCTATTTTTTTTTTTTGGGTATAAATTTCATTTCATTAAAATGAAAACGAATTACAAGTACAAAGAGGCATAACCAGCCCACAATCAATCACCCACAACAATTTGTTCGCGTCAATTTTCGTCGCATCTCCAAATAAAAATATAGGATCTGAAATCTCATGCAATTTTGCTGGAGATGAAATTTTATCGTAGAGATGAGAAAATAATTGAAAATGGACTAGGCTTTTGAATTATGGCTAGCAAATACATATACGTAGCGTCGTACATTTTTTCTTCCTCTTGTCCGGTTGGAAGTGGGCTTTATTTGGGCCGATGCTAGAACGGGGTTGATCACAGTACTGCAACCCGACACAGGTATAATTGGGCCTACCAGTAGTTTACCGAGCTTTGACCATTCCAATTTCTATTCGGCCCAGTGCGTCCTTTCTCCTTGTATATATCTCCTCTTTTTTTTTCTTTTTTTTTTTCCCGAAACGGATAGAAAATTGATTTTAGCACTCAAAAAAATTGACGGAGGGACTTCAAAACGACGTCGTTTTGTGTATCAACACAGTTCAGTTTTGGAGCCCCTCCATCAGTTTTCGGAATACTAAAATCACAATCCTTGATATCTCATCTCTTTTGTCTGCTCATACCGTATATCTATGGACACTTTTCCTTATTCTCTCAACTCTTGCTCGAGTCACCTCTTATATATACTGTGCTATGTGTCTTGTGATTTTCGCTTTCGAATAGGGGAATGAGTTTTTTTAGGGCTTAGGTCCTTTGTACTTAATTTTATTGGTGTGCTTGTTTTTTAGGAAGCACAAATATATTGCATATTCATAATAAAAATAATTACAAAGGACACTACCGAAAAAGGTTATTGAAGGTAAGGATAACACACACGGTCGTGCTCGCCCGTTTAGGGACCTCCCTTTCACTAGGTGGCGGGTTCAACTCCCACATTACCCATCCCTCTCCGGCTCTCCCATTGGATTGCTTAGAATTAGGGTTTTTTTTGGTAATGCAGGGGGGTTAGGGCCAACTTGCGCGCAATTCGGACTAATTCCTACAACTTCTTCCACAACCGTTTCACACTCTCACACGTGGAGTTGAGGTAACCCCATTCCCAAGAGTTCTTGGCAAGGAGAATTGAATCCTAGACCTACGAAGAGAGCAAACTTCTAAGTCTCACACAAGACCGCCTGACCAACCCCTCGAAAATGCCCTGTAATGCGGTATCGGATCGTCCGTTTTCGCAATCAACGGTTCAAATATGTTTATTAACTTTTACCGATAATAATTAACTTTGATTGATATGATGAGTGTTCCAATAAATTTGAAATTTCGATTATAGAAATTAACTGTCTGATACCACACTACAGAATTTCCGGTTTCCATTTTCCATTTTCCAACCCCTCGGGGTTGAGTGTCTGCATGTGCTTGTTGACGCGCTTGTCGGTTAGGCTACCAGTATGGAGGGAAGAAAAATTTCTATTTCAAAAAACTCATCACATTACCATACCTAAATGTACAGGGATCCATGGTTTCATCAAAATGCAGGTGTTCGCGTTTTTATTTATTTATAATAATTGGATGTCCGGACCAGCTTGAACGCACTTCTATTAATTAATTCTGAGATTCTGAAATTAACGATCTAGCAAACTCTCCAGTGACCCCAAGATTTGAATTGTTTGCCCTTCGTCGGATTCAAACATGCAATCGACTTCGCGAATGACAAATACTTATTTGTTTTCTCATATCTGCTTAGCCAAAACCTCTCGAGGTTCTCCCGTCTTTTAGTATTGCACATGCCATCGCATCAAAATACGAGAATTATATATATTGCCGACCAACAAAGGAATAATAATGAAAAGAGGTGGAAACATAAACTAAGTAATTTGGCAGACAATTAAACTAAGATTAAATTGAGTGCATAACCGAGATCGAAATCATGAACCTGCACATGGGATGCCCGGAATCACATCGTTTGACTCTACCAAATACCAATTTCCAAGTCTCTTTGATTGATGATTCTGATGATTTCAAAAAAATATATTTATGATTCTGATGTTATTTTTTTTCAATTTTGTTTTGTACCCCCCAAATAGATTAGAAAAACAAAACTCTTGTTAAAAAAGAAGAAGGAATATTTGGTTTTCCTAGGCTGAGGGATAATTTATAGAGTAAATTTTCACTGACCTCCCTTGAGGTTTCTGACGAAAACAGAGATCTCTCGTGAGGTTTCAGAAATGTCACTTACCTCTCTTACAGTTCCTTTACCTGACAATATAAATTGATTTTCTCATTCCGTTATCCAGCCTCTTACTAATACTGTGTTAACTTGGCTAAGCTAATGAACAAAGACCCCTTCTCTCTCTCTCTCTCTCTCTCTCTCTCTCTCTCTCTCTCTCTCAACCACAAACCCTATACTTCTCCCATTGTTTATGGTGGGAGAGGTAGTTTGAGGTCATTCAAAATGTATACTCCCTCAATCCCGCAAAGTTTGACAAATGTTACACCATTTGTCCTAACTTCCTCGTTTGGTATATTTTGATATTATTACTTTGGTATTGTTTCTGTTTTGACGAAAAATATCTAAAACTAAAAAAAATACAACAAAAAGCTATTTTTGCTAAAGAGATAAATAATCAGAAATACTCGTGAGTGTTATTTTCTTTGTCTTTTATAACTTTTTTTAATATTCATCCAAGTTTTTCATACTTTTTTCTGTATCTCGTTGGGAAGAATCTAAAAACTTCATTAGTATGACCAAAAGCTAATAAGAATTTAACTAACCACGAAAGTAAGGCCTTGTTCTCTTGAACTCAACTTAAACTAAACTTAAATATGGAAATTTTGTTCTTATTTGATTTTTTTTTTGAATCTGTTAGTTTTGCGCTAAACTTTTGTGAGTTATTGATTCGTCTTGACGAGAGAAATCGGGAAAGTAAATTTTTTTTACTTTTACCCCAAATATTTTGAGAAATAACCACTTTTTAGAAAAAAAAAAAAAAAAAGAAGACATTTTAGCGCTAAAAAGTGGTTATTTCTCAAAATACTTAGATAAAAGTAAAAAACCCACAAAAGTTTGGTGCAAAATTAACAAATGCGAAAAAAATTCAAATAAGGATAAAATTTTCAAATTTAAGTTAAATTCAAGAGAACGGGGCCTAAGTTAATGTTGAAAAGTACTTAAACTTCTTTTTTGATCAAGAAAAGCAACTTATTTATCTAAAAAAAAGAAAAGCAACTTACCCTAGAGCATCCGAATTAGACTCTTTATATTTTGGACCAAATTATACCTTAAAAACCCACTTTATTACTTTAGCTACTCACTTTTAAAATGTCTACCGAATCAGACTCTCTATATTAAAGTTATCATATTTAAAATATTGTTTACTTTTACTCTCTACTCAATTAAATATTTCTTGGCAAGGGCCCTGTTTGGAGCACAAGAAATGGACAATAAATTGATATTTTTTTCGAGGCTCATTGCGGGTTTTAGAAAGATGATTCAAACTACAAGTCATTCTTAAAATACTTTTTTATGGGTTCTGAAAAAAAAATTAACTCAGTCCTATATCGGTAATGGCTGTTTTAGAATTCGTAGGATACCCTACGCATTCAATTTAGAAAGAAAAGGGGTTGGAAGAGACAAAGTACCAAATAAAAAATTAATAAAATATTCTTTAACTGGGGAACAGTAGCTCGCTTGAGATAAAGAGGCACTTTTACAAAATCAAAATTTTGACTAGTGATCCCCACCACTAACGAGGCTGATGTGAACCCATTTTATACATTTGGCTCGTTACTATAGTTTTAGGTGAGAAGTAACCAGTGTGATGTGGATACTCTAAACATGATAATCAGTCTTACATATCGATATCGATCCATGTTAATTAGACAAGGGCGAGCTCTTCAACTCTACCCAAAGTACAATGGCTATGTTAGCTAGCCTGGCAGTTGGTTTTTGTACAAGACGATTATAATGATATTCATGTTCTTATAGTAAGGAAAGGGCAAAGTTGTCATTTCAACTATGTATCCCATGCTCCCTTTCCCAGAGGATCTGAACAAGAACCACCGTTGTTTAATCAAGACCATGTGGCTTTTGTCACATTATCTCAGTGATGATTCATGAATTGGATGAAGGAGGGAGACATTACAACTTTTTCTTTTTATAATACGATGTTTGGGTCAGTTCGTGCGCATCTCGACTAATTTCGAAATTTTAAAGTTAACGATCGGACAAATCCTACAGTGGCCTCACTGTTTAAAATGTTTAGCCTGCATGAAATTAAAACTTGTTAATTTAGGACCCGATTCCATTTGCCGGTAAAACAAGTGGGGCATTGGGCCATATTTATTTATAAACTGCTCCCCTTTTTGAAAATAAAATTCAAACATAAAAATCACAAAAAATTACTCTTAACTGCAAAGAATTACTCATGGCCGCGATGAATTACTCTTGCTCGCAAAGAATTACATTTGGTTGTGAAGAATTACTCCTAGCCGTGAAGAATTACTATTGGCCGCAAAGAATTACTCTTGGCCGCACAATATTACTCTTGGCCACAAAAAATTGCACTTGGCAGCATCGAATTGCACTTAGACGCTACGAGTTACACTTGGCCGCATCAAATTGCTTTTGGCCGTGCAATTCGAGGTGGCCAAGTGCAATTTTTTGCGGCCAAGAGTAATGTTGTGCGGCCAAGAGTAATTCTTTGCGGCCAATAGTAATTCTTCACGGCTAGGAGTAATTATTCACAATCAAGAGTAATTCTTTGCTGCCAATAGTAATTCTTCACAGCCAGGAGTTATTCTTTGTTGCCAGAAGTATTTCTTCGAGGTAGAAGTAATTTTTCGCGGCCAAGAGTAAAATTTTGGGGCTATGAGTATTTTTTCGCGGCCAGGAATAATTTTTTGTGGTTAATTGTAATTCTTCGCATAAAATTCTTTTTCTTTTTAACTAATAGGTAATAGAACAAAATTGTTGTTCAATACAGTTGAGCTGTTGATTTGGATGATTTGGAGTTTCATGATCTGTCTGGGATTGAAAATTGTAGGTTTTTTGTTGGAGCTTTTTGGGTAGACAAAGTTTTAAACTCTACTTCTTACTTGGTTATATATAATCTTAGAACTATTTTGCTTTTCTATTTCTCTAGGTCCGTTAAAGAAACAAGTGCGATAAGGGTGTCAGTTTTGAGTGAGTGGACCCGCAAAAAATTGAATTCAACTTGGAATCCCGTATGATTATACATTTTTGATATCTCTGATTCTATCCCTGAATGCAACTAACGGAATTGAACAGATTTGGTAACATTTGTTATGTTAGACTATTTTATGAACTTGGTTAGAGGGACCATGTTTGAAGTTTATTTTTAAAATGAAAATTTCCGAACAGTTGATTTTGTTGGGAGAAGGGAATTTTTTCTAATTCATGATTATTTGTAATGCTCCTCTCGCATGAGGTGTGACCATACGTATATCCGAGACTCACCTCATGTGAGATGACGTTTAAAAGAACCGTTGTATTCACATAATTTTTTTTGAAAAAGTGAGATTTGATACTTCATTTAAATTATGTTTAGAAAGTATTGCGCCGTGCCATAGTAATTAAACATACTTTCTTGTGATCAAAAGGGAACAACTCAAAAGTCCATTATATTTATTTGCCTTCGAAACTGTAAATTTACTTTTCTACAGAATATACGCAACTTTACATCAAAGAGTACTTTTGGATTATCCTACCATAACTCCAACCCCACAAATCACACAGAATTAAAGGTGATGTATTGTGAAAAATGATATGTATCGTAAAATAGAAAATAAATACTTTAAAAAATAAGAAAATTTAGCGAAACAGAGCCTGAGTATCAAATTCCATGATATAGGATCTCACAACACAGATGCTACGACCCGATGCATATGCTAGATCAATTGCTCAGGTAAAATCTTGAATAAGTACCTCGATTCTGAAAATGAAGTAAGATCCTTAAAAATGGATTGATTTCATTTTTTGGTACTTGGGAATATGGATCGATGTCATTTGCCAAATGACAAATATGCCTTTGGATCGACGCTAACGACTTAATTAAATTCGCTATGCCTTCGGAATATGGATTGATGAAGGAACGGTGGAAGAAAAAAATATTGGGTGTTTGTTTTGGTTGGAATGATGGCATGCATATATTTCTAATTGTGTCTTTATACGACCCACCAGTTTTATATATAGATCAAAGAAAATAAAACAGTAACCTGAATACTCTCTTTGTGGATCGGGATATATAATTTTACCCCTCATGAGATTTCTAACTCCGCACGAAAGCGACGTATAGACTTCTTCTAATATGCTATTCCATCTCAACTTGCGACACCAATCACGAGGATTCAAAGACTTACCGGGATATATTACACTCCAGCGAGCGCAACGGCCATGTGGCTTGTGAATTACTTTCGTTCCTAAATCCGAACCTCCAATGGAAGAAACCCATTTCGTTTCTAAGCACCTCAGGTAGTACATAGGGAAATAAACATTTGGCCAGTGGTATAGCTCTTAATTTGAGAAATTATTTGGCATCTGACCCTTGTATTCTGGCAAGGATTTCGCCCGGACAACGTGCAAATGATTTCTTGGTAAGATTTTCGGAGGGAAAACAAATCAGGGGTGATGTATAACAAAAACGTTAGGTAACATGAGAAAGTATTGGAAATTGATTCCGTGAAGGAAATTAAAAACTGTCTAGTGGTGGTATTTACGTAATATTCTCCATTACTGAGGGCTTTCTCGTGACACGAAATACATAAATATAACCCACAGGAAATCTCATTTCCAAGCCAATTAACAACAACAACTTCTTCTTCTTCTTCTTCCTGCTCCTCGTTCTCTCTCTCTCTCTCTCTCTCTCTGATAGAATGTCAAGGATCGCGGTGCTACTGCTGCTATTTTCTGTCACCTGCCATGTCGCCTTAGCCGTTTACTACGAAAAAGGCGGTAAGCTCTCTTCTTCTCCTTTCACTGCAGTTTTTATGTTGTTAGTGTGCTTTTCAATATGACGATGGTTCTTTATTGTATGGCGCTGGTTTTATCAACGGTGTGGTATCTCAATGCAAAAGGCTAATTAGCATGACATGCTCCACACCAATGCCGTTCATTCCATTCCATTTCCCGTTCCCGTACGTATGAAATCTACTTATACAAATGAATGCACAAATCTGGCATGTGCTTAAGAACAATAAAATTTGAGGAGAATAAAGCTACGTCCAAATTTATCAGCCCATTCGACACAGGGCAAGGGAGATTGTGAAGAGCTAGCCTATGGCCTATAATGATTTACCATAAAAGTTTTGACCTTTGGTTGCATTTTAGTGTTTGATGGATTAATTTGTTCCCGGCCATGTTGCCTTTTTAGTTTTAGTTTATAACTCATGTAATATTCAGAATATATAGGTTTCACCCATTATTTAAAAGGTTTAACTCTCAATGTTCTCTATTTTTAAACCTAGTTATTTAGAATCGGCCCATGTGACGTCCCACATGGATCTAACTTTCAAGTGATACAAATTAAGCCTTACTCTTGTTTCACATGTTTCATTAATTGTCATTAATATACAAATCAGCTTTATTATTATTGTTTAATGAATCGTTAATCTTGACTAAAGATTGTTTATTTCACAATTTCACTAAGGTACGTAACAATTTCTACACCCCTTTGTTTATTCAACATATATAATTGCCTTTTGTTTTACTTTGGTATGTGAAATTAAACTTCTAGGGAACAATGTTACAAATTCAAGTATTATTAGAAGATAAAAGAAGAATATATATATATATATATATATATATATATATATATATATATATATATATATATATATATAAAGTATGAATTCAATTACTTTTAAGTATGGCTGATAAGCAAGCCGAACGAGTCGAATACTAAACCGTAAGTTTGCTTTAAAAATGTGACGAACTTAAAAAACATCTTCAAGCTCAACTTATTTTTAATCAGGCGAACCGATATCAAACGAATCGATCTCGAGGAACCTGAGTTTTCTACACATGCATCATAACCTAAACGAATAGGTTGTAGTAGTTTGTTTGAAACGTGGACGAGCTTTCGAGAAATCATCATTCAAATTTCATTATTCAAGCAACAAATCCACCTCGAATGAGCTTTTAACGAGCTAACGCGACCCCATGATTTTGCAGGAGAAGTACCCAACGGAGGCTTCGAGAGAGGCCCGAGCCCGTCCGACCTAGACGGCACGAAGCTGACGTCCCCGAACGGAATCCCCGACTGGGAAACCACCGGTTGCGTCGAGTACATAAAGTCCGGCGCCACACAGGACCACATGCTCCTCATCGTCCCCTCCGGCATGTACGCGGTCCGGCTCGGAAACGATGCCACGATCAAGCAGAAGCTCACGCTTACACCCGGCATGTTCTACTCGTTGACGTTCAGCGCGGCGCGCACCTGCGGCCAGCAGGAGAAGCTGAAGGTGTCGGTGTCGCCGTGCACGGAGGCGGGCGGCTCGGGGGTGCTGCCCATCCAGACGGTGTACAGCAGCAACGGGTGGGACTCGTACTCGTGGGGGTTCGTGGCCGAGGCGGACCAGGTGGAGATCTCGATTCATAACCCCGGCGAGGACAAGGAGGATGCGGCTTGTGGCCCGCTTATTGATTCGGTTGCGTTGGTTGCTTTGCCGCCGATTAAAAGAACCGCAGGTGCGTTCTCTCTCTCTCTCTCTCTCTCTCTCTCTCTCTCTCATCGGTCATGAACGGATTCGTGATTAGAAATGAACCGAGTGATGCACAATGGAATTGCGAATATGCATGCAATTTCATCTCACTGTTATATTAAGGTGCAATGGTATGTGAATATCGGCCATTACTTACCATATAATGGCCGATATTCCTCTCTGATCATCTTGAACAAAGCCACATGCAACCTCCCCAATTTGTAAAGTAACTTGCTACGTTCACAAAATTATGTGTACAAGTCTAGATACCTGTCTAGAATCGAATGACGTATGTAGACCCTACAAAATAGTTTGAGGTTCACGTGTATCGGATTATTTCAGACGTATCTATATATTAGTATCTGTTCACATTATAAATACGGGTACAGAGAACCTAGCTACCTCAATTTAATAGGTTTCCCCATGTACAAGTTTTGTGTACTACTTTGAAATTGACATAGCATTGTTCTACCACATAACCTTAGCTAATTGAGGAGTAGTACAGTCCATGAAAACCAACACATGAAAATGTATTGTGAATCTGGATCGTTTATATGTTTTCATGAACACTTTCATGTGCTGGCAGGGTTTTATGAATCCTAACACTTTTGTAGCTAACTTGGTACATCTGCGTCCCTATTGCAGACAACCTGTTGAGGAATGGAAACTTCGAAACTGGTCCATACATATCCCCCAACACATCCTGGGGTGTCCTAGTCCCCTCCAACATAGAGGACGCCCACTGCCCTCTAATAGGTTGGAGCGTCATTTCCCTAAAAGCTGTCAAATACATCGATTACGCCCACTATTTCGTTCCCGTAGGCAACCGGGCCGTGCAACTGATGGCCGGACGAGAGAGCATTATCGTTCAGATAGTCAGGACCATGCCCGGCAAGGTCTACGACCTGACCTTTGCGGTTGGGGATGCTAGCAATTCCTGTGAGGGGTCCATGGTGGTGGAGGCTTTTGCCGGGAAGGAATCTTTCAAGGTACCCTACGAGTCCTCGGGCAAGGGTGGGTTCAAACGGGCCAAGCTCCGGTTCACTGCGTCTTCGATTATGACCCGGGTTAAGTTCCTTAGCTCGTATTATCACATGAAGAGCGATCATTCAGGATCTCTTTGCGGTCCGGTGGTTGATGATGTGAAGTTGGTGATTGTTAACGCTCCGCCGCAACATAAACATGCTTGATCGTAGCGATGGAGCCTTGTTGCAATAATGGTCGAGACAAAGTAGGAGTTGTTTCTTGAATTGGAAAGTAATGCTGTCCCAAAGCATTCTAAACACTTTTTCAAAATTGTTTATTTTGTTTGTGATTTTGTGTATTGTTTTTCGAAGTCTTTTACACCACCAAGAGTCATTGTTTGGCTTAAGCCACTACACATTATAATGTAGTGAAGGTGTTTTTTAACCTTAAATTGTGTCACAGATGTATCCATACAATAAATGAAGTGGAATTTTATTGTTGTTGAATGTACCCATTTTCTTCACATGCAACCAGGGCGGTAAACGGATCGAGCAGCTCGCAAGCTCGATTCATTCAACAAAAGTTCGGCTCGATTAAAGAGGCTCATTTAGTAAATAACTAAGCTCGACTCGTTAAGGCTTGAGTTCGACAAAGTTCGGCTCGGCTCGGATCGCCTCGTTTACAACTCATCCTAATATCCTATGTTCTGTTTTTACCAGTCATGCACATGATGCTTACCAAGTGCTTTTAGATCCATTGTTTCCTCATTCATTTGCTGTGGATTTTTTTTTTTTTTTTATAGAAACCAAAAAGAGCGATTCAATATTCCTTTTCTGATTTCCTCATTGATTAATTTGTTGTTCAATATTTTCAATAAGAAGTATAATTTTGAACTCTAAAGATTAGTTGAAGTGCACATAAATCAGCTCGAATACTTGGTTATAAAAAAAAGAAGAGATTACTACATATTTACATCCTTGATCCCAAACTATACCCTGGCATTGCGAGCTGTCATCACCTGCATTAACCCACAAATTTGCATAATTTCAAAGCTCAGAGAAACCTTGTGGCACATGGCCTGTAGGAGTTTCTCGCCACAAAAATGGTAAAATAAACTAAATGATTCTCTCTCTCTTGTATCAATTTATTAATATCCTCACAAGTAAGACTTCCATCTCATCTGTCGCCCCCTAATGAAAGGCAAAGTTCCCTATCACATGAAGTCTTTAGTAACAACCATCAAAAGACAAATGATTGATGACTTTACAGCCCTATACCAGGCCAGGCCAGTTCGATCAGTTGGATAACCCATTTCAAGATACCACACACGCTCTCTAGGTTTGTTGTATAATACATCTACCATGAGATGTTCACTATTTAGAATTCAGTACATATGAAGCCTACTACTGCTACTCCTAGCATACATATAACATAGCTACCCGAAATAAGACAAGGGAGATGAGCATAAACCAAAAAGGTGGAACCGCCCAAGTAAAACGCACTCCCTGATCACCCTCTCAAACCCTGCCCCGCATGACTAGACATGTCGAACCCCCCCGAACTGGCACTCTCAAGCTCGGATACGCGTTGCACAAGGCCTTCCTTCTTGTCTGTCAATCACCTTACAACCTCCTCCATCTCTTCTATTTCCTTGCCCACCTTCTCCAACTGGTCCTGTGCAACCGGGAGCTCAAGTAGCAAAACCAGCACAAGTCCTTCCTTCTTATCTTTCAATCGCCTTACTACCTCCTCCATCTCTTCTATTTCCTTGCCCACCTTCTCCAACTGGTCCCGTGCAACCGGGAGCTCAAGTGGTGCAGCCATCTGGTCCAACCTCTTACGAAGCCAACCAACTTCCAATCGAAAATGCATCAATGCCTGCAAACCATCGCGAGCAGAATCAATCTCCAGGTGTAGCCTGAGGCAAACTCATATTCTCCAACAACCCCCCCCCCACCCCCCCGAAAGATACCAGGGAGTCCAAGGCAAGCTTCCTAATAATCGAGCTCGCACCAAAAAGACGAACGTAAGTACTTGGCCAATGGCCACAGTTCAAAGATGTTGGACAATATTGCTTTATGCTCCTCTCGAACCTCAGCAAAAAAAGTTCGAGGAGTTAACCTTATCTCCTCTTGTGCCCCTAATCTCATGCTGGCTGACCCATCCGGATAACGTGAAACCAAATAATCACCCTCTCTCCAGCTGCGAGGTAGACCCCTGAGAGGAACCTCCAATTGCGAGGTAGAAGGCTCCACACTCGGAGCATGAGATTTGGCAACCCATTCAACAGCGTAGTTGTTAAAAACTTACGATACACGATACGTATCTTACGATTTGTATCGTCTCCTTTCGGAATACGATACGTATCCCATCATGTATCCTTTTTGTATAAAAATCCTACGGTCCTACGACTTATATGCGTATCCTAATTCTATATGTATCCTACGATTACATATTCAAAAAAAATCGGACCTTATTTCAAAAAGCGGAACTCCAAATGCGTTAATCTAAGCCATTTAATCTAATTATGGCATCTTTAATTCAAACCCTTTGATAGAAATTCAACTTCAATGTCGGTCTTGTATAAAAGAAAGAACCATACTTCGATTGTATTTTGTTTCACTTTTCTTTTCCTAACAAAAGGAACATAAAGCCTTAATGTAATAAGGTCCCAGTTGACAAACTTGAAATTTTGCATCTTAATTTTTTTCTAAATGTAAGCATAGTTTATTAGTGTTATTAGGTGTATCTACTTCTTAATTATATTTTAATTATTATTAACGTTGTTGAAACATAAACTAAATTTAATATTTTGACAAAGTTTCAATTGACAAAACCCAAATATGATAGATATTATTGAAAAAGATATAAATATCTAGTTTTTAGAAACTCTAAAATATCTAGCTCTAGAATATCCTTGTGAACTATCTAAAGTTTTTTTGTGAGAATTAGTCTCATGTGTAATTCTAGAATTACCTCAAAATTTATCTTGTATGAAAATATCTTTTGTGCTAGAGTCTTCCATGGGATAGTACAAATAGGGTAGTACAAATAGGGATGAGTTCTAACGATTATGTACCAGGCCAAAAAAAAAGTTTGACTTCAAGTGTAATACAAATACTCTCCTTGCCCACCCTGTTTTTAGTATTCTCCCTCTTCCAAAAATATTGTCCAACTACGCAATAAAAACTCCTACTCTTCTAGCGAACGTATCTCAAGATACACGATACATATCTCGATACAAACAAACTATGCAAGTGAAAAAATAATACACGATACGTATCCCGATTTGAAAACATTGTTCAACAGTATAGATTCCCTCCTGGCCCTCTAGAAAGTTATCAGTGTTTGTGTACTCCTTGTAACGCTCCTCACTGGGATCGCCTTGCTGCGGATGTTGAATTCCATGTTAGTTATTAAAAAGAGAAGAAAGAAAAGTTCAATACAAGCATGAAATCAAAACACAACAACTACGTGTCCCGGTCCGGCAATGTGTCTATGAAGGCTTTGTTCGTAGGAGATCCATTTAGCACGAGCGGAGCTCTCTTAGCCAGCAATATTTTAAGTACTCCCGATCTATTGAATAATTACTCATTTTACACGCTCATCAGTTACAAACCTGAACTTGATCTTCACTGTCATCATCATCTTCATTATCCCTACTAATCTTGATCTTCACCCTCATCAGTTACAAACCTGAACTTGATCTTCACTGTCATCATCATCTTCATTATCCCTACTAAACTCTGCATATTCCACGAGTGACTCAGCTGCAAATAATTCCCCAGCTTTCCTCGAGTCCCTCCATCATTTGTTGGGCTTTTCATTGTAGTTGAACTATGAGATTTTCCTTTGTTCATCTGTTGCAGAAAACTGGAAGTAAGACGTAACACCACAAAGAAAAAGTTGGCAGCAAAACATAACCATGAGAATTAATCTCATAAGCCTCATTGAGCTATGAACAATTTTCTTATACAAACCCAGAAAACTTGGTGTGCAAATGAAAGGCTGCAATGATACTAGAAACAAACGGATGAAACAAGGATGCATCAAAATCAAATGGTGCAAGAACAAATCCCCAACTGACATGAAAGCCCGTGTTTGTGACAATGAAAATACTCTGGAGAACAAGTGTAAGAATGCAAGGCCTGACTAATTCTGCTTACCACTCAACTTTCAAGCTTAAATCCCTCCCGGACGCTAACTTGTGCATGTGAATCATACTCGATCTATTGTATTGTGTAGAATACTTTTTTGCAGTTCCAATAGAGAAGATTGAAAAACTATAATTGTTTATTATTACCCACAATGACAAACGGCTGTCAAATTTAAGGCGTTAATTGGTGAATATTTCTTTGACTCTACGTATTGTTTATAAAGAGGCATGACCACTCAAAACTATAAACGTATATCCGCAGGTGAAAACCTTCTTCCCCCAAACTGTTGGTGAAGTTAGACATGGGCTTGGGTCCCATACAAATTTATCTAACATGTGTCAAGTACCCACACTGAGGTTCCCTCTGACGAGCCCAAGGTTCTACTCGATTAATGGCCTATTAGCAGCTTTAACCAACACCTGATTGGTTCAACTTTTAGCACACAAGCCAAATTGTTTTAGGCAGATTTACAGTTACCATCTCCTCAGTTGGCTAAAAGTAGTAACTTATGAATGCTGTCACAACTCATTTCACCGTTTCTTAAGTTGCCATTCATCCTAATTTCCTAACTGAATGTTGCACTCATAATTTATGCAGTTGGCAGAGGATCCACATTCCTACACGTGCTGCTAAAATACTTTCTAATAACAGAATTTCCTAACCAATACTTGGACCATATTGTTGGACAAAAGGACATAAGGCTTTGGTAATAGAACATTTGTGAGCATCATACGCCATTGTTCACTGGGAATAACATCAGGAAATTACCGGCCGGCCCCGTTTTTTAGTTGGGGTTCCTTCCGAACCCTCTTTTGTTATTTGTATTCCGTGCAGCCCCTTTCTAGAGGTGCTTTTACAACTTTGTCCATTTACCCGGCCAATATACCCCCGCTCTAGTCCTCCAGCTTCTTTCTTCTTTGGCCTTCCGCCCGGCCTTCCGCTCTCGTCTACCACAACTTCCACCATCGCCACTGCTAATCTCCACCGTCTCCTTCCTCCGCCTCCGCTCCCCTCGTCTCGTTCCTCCGCCTCCGCCTCCGCTCCCCTCGTCTCCTTCCTCCACCTCCATATTCCTCGCCGCCGCCACTGCAAACGTATAAACATATATCCACATGTATGTATTTGTATTTGTATCCTCGTCTGATGGGCTGGAACGCGTCCCTTAGCTTCGCGATCTTCCGGCGGGAGTCCTGATCTGAGATATGAGGCTCACCGGCGACTACCAATCGACACCATGGCTCCGCCAAGCCGGCGAGGATCAGAAGCATGTGCGTATGTATATATACATGTATATGATAAAAGGGGGTGAAGGACAAAGAGAAATAAAAGCACCACATGCTATATGTATATGATAAAGGACTGTCCGATTTGCAGATTGTAATTTTAGAAATTTTTTTTTGTTTCATTTTGTATATGATATGTTTTTGTCTATTTTTATTTCTCTAATTTTTTGTTTGCATTTGGATGTGAATTCTGTAATTTACGGGTGTGAATTCACATATTTTTTTTTTCAGAATTCACACCTAAGAATTTACACTCCCAAAAAATCTGGGTGTGAAGTTTTGAAAAAAATGTGTGAATTCTGCAAAGTGGTGTGAATTTTGAAAATTATGTGCAATTTTTTGTTTTGTTTTTGAGAGTGTGAATTGTGTATTTTTTGTATGTGAATTGTGTAGAGTCTGTGTAAATTCTGCATTTGAGGAGTGTGAATTCTTTCATTTTAGAGGGGGTGAATTCTGCATTTGACAGACAAATGTGAATTCTTTCTTTTTGGTTTGTGAATTGTGTATTTTGGGGAGTAAGTTGTGATATGTGAATTCTGCATTTTGGAGAGTGTGAATTGTTTAGGAGGGGTGTGAATTCTGCCAACTAGAAGGGATGAATTATGTTTTGGGGCATGTCATTTATTATTTTCACATTTTTTATTTGATATATTTGTATGGTGGGCTATGAATTCTTTCTTATTTTCTTATTTTTTATTTCATATATAATTGTACAGGGTGAATTTTATATTTAGGGCGTGTGAAATTGAGCAACAGGTGTGAATTATGTTTTCATGGCGTGTGAATTCCCTTTGTGAATTCTAATTTTAGAGCAGGTGAATTCTGTCAAATATAGGGGATGAATTCTGTTTTTAGAGCGTGTGAATTTTGTCAAATAGATGAGGTAAATTTTTTTTAGGGCGTTTGAATTCTGTTAAATAGAGGGGATGGATTCTGTTTTTAGGGCATGTGAAATCTGGCCAACAAGGGGGTGAATTCTATCAAATAGAGGGGTGAATTCTATTTTTTTGTGCGTGTGAATTCTGTCAAATAGAGAGGGTAAATTCTGTTTTTAGGGCGTGTGAATTCTATTTTTAGGGCATGTGAATTCTTTCCAATGGACGGGGTGAATTCTGTTTTTAGGGCATGTGAATTTATTTTGGTGAATTCACCCCTAAATAAAGAATTTACATCGCTAAGAATTCACACCCCTATGAAGAATTCACACCGCCAAGAATTCACACCTTCGAGAATTCATGATGTCCAACACAAGTTGCAACTACTATTTCAAAATTCACAGTTGTTCATTCTTGGGAGGGAGTAAATTCTCGTGGGTGTGAATTCTTGGGCAGGGCAAAATTCACACACCATTTCAAAATTCACAACCATTTCCACCCCTTTGTAGTCTCGGTGTGAATTATTGGTTGCAAAATTCACACCTTTTCAGTCTTGGGGTGTGAATTTTGCAAAATTCGCTCCTCTTTGCAGAATTCAAACCCGATCTACATAATTCACACTCCCAAATTACACAATTCTTGGGATGTGAATTCTTGGTGAAGTCTTGATGTGAATTTTGGGTACAATGGGATGTGAATTCTTGGTTAAGTCTTGATGTGAATTTTGGGTACAAATTCTGCATTTTTTGGACGTGTGAATTCTGCATTCTGGGAGAGAATCCACATCTCCAACTAAAGAATTCACACCTGGAAAAGAATCCACATCTCCAACTAAAGAATTCACACCTGTACAAAATTTGTAATTCAAGCAAAAGCATAACACTCAAAGTAAAAACCAAACTACGTACAAAGAATTCACACCTCCAAATTATACTATTCATTCACTATCCACCATGATTCAGCTCTGCAACTAAAAACAACATCCATTTGTGTGTATTGCTCTAAAACCAGTCCCTCCACCAGAGATCCACCAGGACCTCGTCATTGACGGGCATAGCCGTCGCCGTCATTATCTATTATATACTACGAGATCATCAATCTATACTACGAGATCCAACAAGACCTAACGAGAACCTCCCCATGGACTACCGCCATCGCCTTCCAAGGAGAAGGCTCCATCATCATTGTCGAGCCTCGGAAACCGACCCGACCCACCGTCGTCCACCACTTGAAATCAAAATCGATGGAGAAGTTGTTCGTAATCGTCCCCTCTGATGCCGCCCACGATCCGAAGTTGTTCTCCGTCATCAACCACGATGGCCGCCCACCTCCACCACTTTGCAGAATTCCAAGAATTCACACCCAACACCACTATGCAGAATTTACATCCTCAATAATTCATATCCTTTTGCAGAATTCATAACTCATCTGCACTATTCACACCCCCTAAAATTCACATCTCATCTGCACAATTGACAACACCAAATTATACAATTTACACCCCTAAATTCACCGTACGAAGAAAAAAAAAACCTAAACAAATACAACAATTCACATCTCCTTAAGAAAATATTCAACACAGTTTAATAAAGTAAAAATTCACATCCTCCAACAAACCACCAACTTCTTCAACCTGCGTCGAGCTCGCTTTGCTCCTCTTCACTTCCTCCGCCGCCACGTTGTCCTCCAACCACCACCCGATCCCGAAGCACAAAACACCGTTTGAGCAAACTCTCATCATCTCCATCTTCGTCTTCGAGGGCCATCTTGATTTGCCGATTGTGCAATTGTGGACTAGGAGCTAGGGTTTTGGATCGATCTGGACTGGACCAGGTGTGCGCAGCGGCGGCGCTGGTGGTGCGACACTCGGTAAAGGCGATGAGCTGGTGTTCCAAATCTCGTCAATCGAACAAGATCTAATCTCGTCGATGGAAGCAACCTGTATCTACAACACCTCGGCCGTGGCGGCATCGCGGTGGACCCAGGCCGTGTCTCGGCGCTTCTAACAGCAACCGAAAAAATCCACTACGTTCAACCTCCACCGATGGCTCACGTTCGCCGCCGCGCAAAACACCCGCGCCGTGATTCCATTGAATCCATTGACGACAACTTCCCCGTCCTCCATCGTCTGCCCCTCCGTCATTCTGTCCGCGTGTATGTATGAGTGTGTACTGGAGTAACTACTAGATAAGGGTAGTTTGGGTACCTCACTTAAAACAGGGTTTATGTGGAATAGATTTGACAAGGAGTGGGGCTGGACAGGTATGTGGAGACAAAAAGGGGCCGGCCAGTAAGAACCCCATAACTATTCTCTATACCAACATGTGTACACCAGGGTCAAGAAAATATCATACACAAATGCACACACACACATACACACATACAGGAGAAAAGAAATTATACCTTAAAAAGCAACACGACACAATGAGAAGAATTCGGTGCAGGGTTCTACTTTATATGGAACAAAAGTTCATCACTCTAATTGTAAATAATGCTGGATCACAATCAATTTACTGGGTGAATTTTTGATGCTTTCTATAAGCACCCTTTCATCACAATCATTTGGTGGGAACTATAAGGGAACTTGTACATATTGAGGGATGCTTTCCATTTCTTCGCAACCTTTATCTGAATAATAACTACCTTACTGGTGGAATCCCAACAGAGGGAACTCAAATTAATCAATGACACACGTACAAGAATTCAAATAGGCAGCTTTAGTATAGGTATTGAGTTTTGCTCAAAGGTTAATAGTTTCCTCACTATTGACATTGTTTACATTCTCTTGGATCTATTTCCTGATCCAGTCCAAGCACCTGATAAAGAGCTTATAGAACATACAACATACACTAATAAAGCTGTCTTGAAATTCCTTACAACATGTTTCAAGTATACCTCGCAACTCGTGTGGTGTTAGAGTGCAGGCTTTGGCCTAAAACTTAGGAAAAAATTCTATGGATTAGAGAGGTACATAAAAAAGGTTTCCCAATCCAAAATTCAAATATGAACTCGAGTCATCGATGAATCCAAACTTGAGCCGCCCATGAAAAGAAAGAGGGTGTACAGTTCAGAAATTGGGTTTTACCGCTCATTCCAATCCTTTTGTCAGAAAAACAAAGACAGTGACAGAGTTTAAAAAAACCCGCTTCAGAAACTGGGGTTTTACACCTGGTTTTGAACAGAAAACGTGTAAAAATAGAAACGATCTCAATTGAATTTTCGGATCCAGGTTTCAAAATTACCTTGTTATAATTTGCAGATTCAAAGAGGACTTGATCTCATCTGATGTAACCATATTTTCTGGTTAATCGAAAGATTATACAACATAATAACCCAAAATATAGATCTCCCAAACTTGAAGAACTCAACCTGTAGCTTTGAATGACATCGCCAGCGACTTGTTCCATCATTGATGTTATGAACAATGGGTGCCAAAACCCTAGCTCCCCCACCGCCCTTACCACACCACTACCTCCACCATCACCACCACCAGGCCTCACCCTCTCCCCATTCCTCAAACCCCCAAACAAAACCCTAACTTTCCACCAAATCTCCGCCCCCCTCCACGCCTTTGCCACCTTCCGGAACCCCCCACCAACGTTGAGTGTTCTTGGCCCACAACCTCAAGCCAAGAACGCTGCCGCCTCCATCCAGATTGACATCGGCAAGAGGACCGTTCGACGGGTCCCACGGGCCTCACCGCCTTGGCGAGCTCAATCTCGCCTTCCTCTCGGCCTACAACGTCGATATGTACCTTCTCTGGCCACATCAGTGACTGGATCGATTTGGGTGTTCTTGACAATTGTTATGATTTATGTGGAAAGAGAGGAGAGGAGAAAGGAAGCTAGGAGAGGAGACTGGAACGAATTGATGATGAAAAAGACATGTAGCTGTAAAACAGATAAGCACTGCACCACCATTGCCCATTTTCCATACATACCCTCATAAAAAACAGCACAAGCCGACAAAATAAGTGGATAAAAAGGACATACATGGAATATGTCAAAAGTCTGGAAGGTTGGGAATACAAACACACACACTGATCTTGTCACTTGTGTAGTTGGTAATTAAAGATCCAGTCAACAATGAAAAGCTACCTCTATCTCACCAGATGCTTAAATAAGATTCTGCAGGTGACTACTCATTTAACGACAAATGCACAATAGGAACATTTACTCTTGAAGTCTCTCCATTGCATTGAATACAAGCAGAAGCTGCAGAACAAAAACTACCTATCTCCTCAACATGAACGTTGTTCTCATAAACCATTTCGAGTGAAGGTTTTCTCTCTTCTTGGCCATTTCTCTCTCAGATACGCCTCCTTTCTCCTTAAAAGGCATTGCTATTACGTTTGTTTTGCTCTTCTCAAGTCCAGGATAGATTTCTTCAAGATGCTCATCTACCACCTCTTTTTCTGTATTTGAAGATATTTGTGGTTTCAAAGTTGTTGGAACACGCAACAGAGTCTCTGTCAACACAATTAAAAAGCAATACATCATAGATAAACTAGCAAAATTGGAAGTGCACCTTCTCTCTCTCTTATAACCTTTGCTTATCAGTCTTCCAAGATTAATCTTAACCTGTCGTGTCATCCTATGCCCTCCCGCGGCAAGACGAGCTTCTTCTTCATTAAATAACTGGAGTTGCGGAGTAATTCTGCAAAGTTATTTGAATTGAGGAGCAAACTTAACTTTATTTACAAATTTATAGAGCAATTTTCTATCTACATCATGACTGGTTTAATTACACATAAACATCACTGAAGATATACAAAATTTGGGGTTATAGGGGGCTCCACCCCTGCAGGAAACCAATAAACAAATTCTAAGTACAAAAAAAATAAAAAATGAACAACTTGTGAAATAGATCATCAATCATATAGCCTAAAGCACAATGAGCACCAAAAGCAAAGGGCGGAAGAACAAGGTTCAAGGACAAGATTAATAACCCATGTGAAAGACGGCTAGAACTTGCTCTCCATTGGCATTGGTGGAAAATAGCTCCTAAGAAAACTTCTTATGTATTGTACTGTAATGGAATTTTGCATTCAAACGTATCTGGGAATCAATTTCTTTGTTAGCTAGTGGGTTTAGCTTTCCTAAGCATCTCTATAATATCCTTTCAGGTCAACCATGCCAAGAGCCGGAGGGGCTAAAGGATAGGTGTATCGTCGACAAGTGTTGCCAAGACATCAACAAAGAACAATTTGTCCCTTGGTTCGAGCACCAAAACCTACGGAAAATGAAACTCAAGATACATGTTCATCAAGGTCAACTGAAGTTACTGAATAAGAGTTGATTTTGGTGGAAACCGTTTTCCACTTTAAAGGTGCAAAACGTCTCCGAACTAAAACTACACTGCCACTGCTGCCATCAGTTTGACTGTTGCAACCAACTACGAATCCCTATCCGTCAAAACAATTGCTACAGGGAAAAGCGCTTCCTCAAACAAACAGAGCAAAAACTACACATACCCTAAACTAGGAAGCTGAAAATAGCAAAAACATTGTGTGGATATGCGCATATATCTATATGTACACGAAATCCAAAACGTTATAACTACAAGTAGAGAGCTTCTCTTCTCTCTATATGATCCAAAATCTTATCAAAATTTCTAGTTGCATTAATACATTTCCCATGGCCCGCCAGGAACACTATCAAATCAATCTAATAAACTACGTATAATACAGATATTGACATGAGCGACGGACCTTTTTCTCTGGGGAGGGGAGCTTCGGCTATGAGAACTGGCTCTGCGGCGAGATACGGAAGGAGAAGACACGGAATGCGAATGAGTGATGACCATAGTTAACGAAACCCTTGGAAAAACCCTAACGAATGAATGAAAGAGTTACTCTACGCCAATAAACCAGAGGGGGAGACCTTGGTCCTACAATGGTATGTCGCCGGTGGGAGCGGTGATGGTTGGAGGACAGTGGAACGTGAACCAAGGCTGAGGACGACAGAACGGGAACCTGAGCAGTGGTGGTCTCGTTTGTCAGGGAGAGAGAGGAGGGTTTGGGGGAGGAAATAGATGTTGGAAGAGGAGTAGAGGTGAGAGAAAGAGAGGGATGCCCTATACGCTGTCATTTTGTACCAAAATCCCTGCCAAACATTGTGTTTTTTGCGTTTTTAACATGGGGCCGAGCTATTTGCAACCACAAATGTCCTATACGTAGCTTGTTTTAAAATAAACCACTTTCGGACAAAAATGCCCCAATGGTTATGGAGGAAACGTGGAAGGGAGCTTGAAACCGGTGGTGGTTATGGTGGAACTGGTAGGAGGGAGGAAGGAAGATGGGTGGGTTATATTTATTAATCTTAAGGGTATTTTTGTCCATTTTTTTAAAGGGCATTTTTGTCCAAAAGTGGTTTATTTTAAAATAGGCTACGTATAGGAAATTTGTGGTTGCAAATAGCTCGGCCCCATGTTAAAAACGCAACAAACACAAATGTTTGGCCATCCAACATCTATCTCCTCCACCCCCCCCCCCCCCCCCCCCCCCCCCCCCCCCCCCCGACAGATGAGACCACCACCGCTCAGGTTCACGTTCACGTTCCATCGTACTCAGCCCAGGTTCACATTCCACTGTCCTCCAACCATCACCGCTCCCACCGGCGATGTACCACTGTAGGACCAAGGTCTATTGGCGTAGAGTAACTCTTTCGTTCGTTCGTTAGGGTTTTTCCAAGGGTTTCATTTATCACTATATTGTGTATTTGTGTGGTGAATCAGCTATGGCCATCACTTGTTTGTGTTTCGTGTCTTCTCCTTCCGTATCTTGCAGAGCCAGTTCTCATAGCCGAAGCTCCCCTCCCCAAAAAAAGGTGTGTCATTCATGTCAATATCCGTATTATACATAGTTTATTAGATTGATTTGATAGTGTTCCAGGCGGGCCATTGGACATGTATTAATGCAACTAGAAATTTTGATAAGATTTTGGATCATATAAAGAGAAGTGAAGCTCTCTGCTTGTAGTTATAACGTTTTGGATTTCGTGTATATATAGATATATGTGCATATTCACACATACACATTGTTCTTGCTATTTTCAGCTTCCTAGTTTAGGGTATCCGTAGTTTTTGCTCTATTTGTTTGAGGAAATGTTTTTCCCTGTAGCAATTGTTTTTGACGAATAGGGATTCGTGGTTGGTTGCAACAGCCAAACTGATGGCAGGTGGGAGTGAGCAGTAGTGGCGGTGTAGTTTTAGTTTAGAGACGTTTTGCACCTTTACAGTTTCCCCCAAAATCAACTCTTAATCGGTAACTTCAGCTGACCTTGATGAACATGTATCTTGAGTTTCATTTTCCGTAGGTTTTGGTGCTCTAACCAAGGGACGAATTGTTCTTTGTTGATGTCTTGGTAACATTTGTCGACGAGACTCCTATCCTTTAGCCCCTCCTAGCAGGCCCGGCCTTGAGATTTTCGAGGCCCTAGGCAGGGTTTCGAAAATGGGGCCTCTCATTTGTTAGTATAAAAATTTGTTTAGGAACAAACCAGCTCTGTAGCTTGGTGGTTTTACCACTTACATTGGTACTTTAGGTCGCAAGTTCGAGCCAAGACAGTTGCGTTTTGAAACATTTTTTGGTATGGGTAACAAAAATGGCCTTCAAAATTGAAGTTGCTAAGGATTGAACTCGCGATCCCTTGGTCAAAAAACGCACGCCTCTACCACCGAGCTACATCAACCTATTTGTAAAATAATTTGCATACATAATATTTAATACATTCACCTATTTTTGGGCCTTATTATTGGGCCCAAAACGGGAGGCACTAGGCGGTCGCCTGATGGGCTTATGCCCAAGGCCGGCCAGGCCTCCTAGCATAGTTGAAACCTAAAAGCATATTATATAGATGCTTAGGAAAGCTAGACCCACCAGCTAACAAAGAAATCAATTCCCGGATAGGTTTGAATGCAAAATTCCATTTCAGTACAATACATAAGAAGTTTTCTTAGGATCTGTTTTCCACCAAAGCCAATGGAGAGCAAGCTCTAGTCGTCTTTTACATGGGTTGTCAATCTTGTCCTTGAACCTTGTTCTTCCGCCCTTGGCTTTTGGTGCTCATTGTGCTCTAGGCTATATGAGTGATTGCCCTATTTCACAACTTTGTTCATTTTCTTTTTTTTCTTTTTCTTTTTCTTTTTTGTATTGGTTTCCTGCAGGGGTGGAACCCTTCTACCCCCAAATTTTGTATATCTTCAGTGACATTTACGTGTAATTAAACCAGTTATGATGTAGATAGAATAAAATTAAGTTTGCTCCTCAATTCAAATAATTTTGAAGAATTACTCCGCAACTCCAGCTGTTTAATGAAGAAAAAGCTCGTCTTGCCGCGGAAGGGCATAGGGTGACACGACGTGTTAAGATTGATCTTGGAAGACTGATAAGCAAAGGTTAAAAGAGACAGAGATAAAGAGAAGGTACACTTCCAATTTGCTAATTTATCTACGATGTATTGTTTTTTAATTGTGTTGACAGAGACTCTGTTGTATGTTCCAATAGCTTCAAAACCAAACATATCTTCAGTTACGGAAAACGAGGTGGTAAATGAGCATCATGAAGAAATCTATCCTGGATTTGAGAAGAGCAAAACAGACGTAATAGCAATGCCTTTTAAGGAGAAAGGAGGCGTATCTGAGAGAGAAATGGCCAAGTAAGGAGAGAGAAAACCTTCACCCGGAATGGTCTCTAAGAACAACGTTCATGTTGAGGAGAGAGGTAGTGTTTTCGTTACACTTACAATTTTGCTAGTTTATTTACAATGTATTGCTTTTTAATTATGTTGACAGAGACTCTGTTGCGTGTTCCAACAGCTTCGAAACCACACATATCTTCAGTTACGGAAAAAAAGGTGGTAAATGAGCATCATGAAGAAATCTATCCTGGACTTGAGAAGAACAAAACAAACGTAATAGCAATGCCTTTTAAGGAGAAAGGAGGCGTATCTAAAAGAGAAATGGCCAAGAAGCAAAAAGAGAGAAAACCTTCACCCAGAATGGTTTCTGAGAATAGCGTTCATGTTGACGAGAGAGTAAGTGTTTTTGTTCTGCAGCTTCTGCTTTTATTCAATGCAATGGAGAGACTTCAAGAGTAGATGTTCCTATGGTGCATTTGTCGTTAAATGAGTATTCACCTGCAGAATCTTATTTAAGCATCTGGTGAGATAGAGGTAGCTTTTCATTGTTGACAGGATCTTTAATTACCAACTATACAAGTGACGAGATCAATGTGTGTGTGTCTGTATTCCCAACCTTCCAGACTTTTGACATATTCCATGTATGTCCTTTTTATCCACTTATTTTGTTGGCTTGGCCCCCAAGTTTTACGACGTCGATTTAAATATTTAATGGGCTTCGCAGGTGAAGTAATTATTTGCTCAAGAGAAATAAAGCACGGGGGTTTGGGAGCCAAGTAGAACGTACCTCCTTAGGGTTTACCACAGTACCTTATATAGATTCCTGTGACTTGCTCTCCAAGTTTGACTGACGTCATGAGCGGCGTACTGGATAAGGTTGTAACCGTTCATGTGCGTGAGCTGTCATCACATGAGCATGTGCCCAGCTCACGCGGTAACCGCTTCGGATGACATCCACTATGACACATGGAGCAAGGCGGTTAATTGCACGTGGGTGAGCTGGCATTAGTTGGTTGGCAGAAACAACATGTCCGAACCAACATGCCATGCCAACACAATGCTTGCTCGGAGGTTGAATTATACTCCAAGTAGGCACGATGTCATCCGAGCCGTTATGTTCGAACATCAAGACACGGATGACTGAGTGCCAAGAACGTCAATTGGGATCGGAGGTCGGGATCACCATCTAAGCTGACCGACCTGCCATGCCTGAACTCAGATATTTCGGCCCACTACAGGTATCCATTGATGTTTAAAAGTTCTAAACAACTCCAGGATCAGGATCCACCGAGCAAAGCATGCCATGGAAACAGGCCAAATAGGTGTGAAACATGCTGATGATGCACACCAGGGTCCTCAAAATCTTGGGCCTGCCATGAAAAAAAGGAAAAACAATGTACTACTATTTATCAACAGAGAATGAAACGAACAGATTTGGTCCTACGTCACAAACTTAATAACTAAGCACAAAAACTTGGAAAGTTTACATTCAAACTCTTCACATACCCATTCCTTAATGAAACCATCCCGAGCAATCTTTGTTGGATAAAGTCAAGGTTGAGCTTTACAAACTCTTTCAATCAGATCACCACAACTTTGACCCAATGCCTGTTCGCAGGTAATTCCAATTAGGAAGCATTTCATCTTGAAAGCTAAAAAATAACTGGTAACCAAAAAAAAAATGCAGAAACTTGAGATTATTTTTTTGATTCAAGATAGAAGCTTTATCTCAGCCAAAGAAACAAATTTGGAGAAAACTTCTCTGATGATTGACATGTCCACGGTCGTCAAGTAACTCACACTAGCAGGCTCAACACGTGCAATAAAATAAAAGCATGTTCTGGAGAGGTTGATGGGTTGGTTTCAAGGAATCCTCTCAACCAGTCCATTAGAAATGAAGCACATCCTTCCAGCATTTGTTTTTGAACGGCACATCCTTCCAGCGTTGGATACGCCTTACTGTCCTGAAAACCCTGGTTATGTTCAAATCATTTAGCAGAGTGTTTCATAAACAGGAAGTTTTGAGATAAATACTTTCCTTTATGCAAAAAGAAGGAATTTACAAGGTCCCCAACTACTAAATGATGACTTTCTGACTGCATGATGCTTTCTACAGAAGTACAGATCTATGTTTTCGAATTGTTGATCTTTTCATTATTTTTCACCTTCAGGATTACCGACCTCGTTCAATGAGCTTAGAATTCTTATATGCATGGAGCAATAGAAATGCAAATCCTTCTATAAATAGTAAAGGAAAAATGATTTGCAACACTGGATGATAACACATTACCACTGCAAGAATACCTAAGAGGGAGAACTAACTAAAGTGAGCACTTTATTTAAGGCTCTAGTAACAAAAACACAACTTTTAGATAAAATTTTATAAAGAGGGGCAAAGGGAAAAATAAAGAAAAGAAAAGCAACAGAAATAGAATCTTACCTTGTCCATAGTATATGGTATAATGCTCCCATAGATGAGTGCAAAACCATGCTCCACCCATTGGCCACAAAGCCCAAACAGCCCGACCCCGATCAGGAGATGTCTTTGCCCAGAAATTCAACACTTGATGTGCAACCCAGCCCCTTGCTTCATAGTTTGCTTGCAACATTCTGTTACTAAATAAAGAAATTGATTCTTAAACGAAAATTGAATGCGTGAATGGAGATAGTGGAACATATCGAGCTCTACAAAAACGATTGTGTATTTCCGGGCTTGTGATTCTTTCACTCGTATGATTTCGATGGGACTTTTCTAGTAGAAAAATGGACAAGTACATTACACTACTTAGTTATTGATGAGCAAGCAATCCACCACCCTCCACATCATAACCCTTGTTAACAAATCCTTACCCTACATAAGACTGCGCAAACCCCATGAACAACCAGATCAAATTTTCAAGCAAACCTCCCCTGCCATATTTAGCCCTCAAGACTTGACTCAAAAGAAGATCTTGCATCACTGTCTATTTTGGTCTGAATCCTTCAAAGCTCTCCAAGAACTCAACTTGGCCCTAACTTCTTCAAAAGAACCCTTGGCAATAGCCTTAGCAGCACCAGCCTTGCTCTGAACTATGCTACCATTCCTCTCTTTCCAAAGACAACACACCACAGCTGTTAGAGACAGCTTATAGCAGTAACTTCTGAACCCCTTCCCTTTCCAAAAGAGTTCATCTCCTAGCTCCAAAGGTTGTCTGGGGATCTGGTTTCTAGTAAAAAGGCTTTGCCAAACCCCCCTTGAATACTCAAAATAAAAAAACAAGTGCTTATGGCTCTCTTCCCTAATACCACATAGGTCACAAACTTGGGAATCAACAACTACCCATCTGAATAATTGGTCTTTAGTGCTCAATCTTTCCAACACAGCTAACCAGGTAATAAAGCTCCATCCGGGAACATTCTTACTGAACCAAACCCAGCATGCCATTGAACCTTCTCTTTGTTGTCTCTAACAGGCAATGTTCTAAAAGTCCCTCAACTCCCTCCCATCATCATGCTTATGTTTCATCATTATTTAAGACTTGCAACTGCAAGATCATCCCAGGAGATAGAACAGCAGGTAGAAGTATGAAAAGACTATGTGCAGTAGCTACACGATATTACCATAAAACCCAACCGCCTTAGAAGGATTTGGAGACTTCAAACCCTGAGTACTTCAGAAAGAGATGTTTGGAAGAGAAGCATTAGATTCAGTAGAAAATTATCTAGCAGCACAAAGGAATATCATTGCTTGTCCTATGCGTCACAATGAAAGGGCAAAAAACTGTTCTCATTGCACTTCATACTCTGATCAGAGAATACACACATGTTTGGCTCTAATGACAGATCTTTTTTTTTTTGAAAGGCTCTAATGACAGATCTAGTATTCACTTAATAGACCAACTGAGGCAAGTTCAAGTCATTTAAGTTCAGTTTCAGTGAGACAGCACTAACTTTGGCAAAAACTAGATTTATTGAAGGTGATCAAAGTATGGTGCAGATCAGTAATTAGTGATAGCATAGATCAAAGTAATCACAGATATTAAAGGTAATTAAGTATGGAAAGTGTAGCTCAAAGTACTACAAAAATTTGAAGTTGGATTCGGGATAAGGGGCTGGGCGAACTCATAAACAGATTCACAAAGTTAGGGGGAAATTGACCAGTGACCTTTTGCTTTGAGAACTGCAAGTGGCCCAAAATTTTCTAAATTGCTCACTTGCATATAAATCCTTTTTCCAAGTGACATGTGTAACATCTCATATAGAACTTTTCAGGGTAGCGGCGAAAATTGAAAGTGGCCGATTGCTTGGAGAACTTCAAGTGGCCCAAAAGTTTATAAATTGCCCCTTTGCCCATTTTTATTCTTTTTCAAAGCGACAGAAGTATTGCATCTCATATGAGTCATATAGAACTTGAAAGTAGGTTCTTGGGAATTGGATTTAACTCCCCAGAACTAAAAGCAAAATTGCTCAGTTTCAAATGCAGATAGGAGAAAATTCAGGCAAAGACCAAAAGACTGGAACTGCATAATTTGACATCGACAGTACCTGTATAGTCAAAGCCGGTCGACAAAGCCGGCGGCGTGGAGGTGATGGTAGCGGCGGCAGCAGGAGGATGGCCGATCGTCGAAGTCTTTGTAGCAGTGGAAGGATTCGGGGTCGTGAGGCTTATAATAATAGTAGTAATGGGTATGATCTAGTGTGGCCATCAATATTTTCTTCTGAATAAACTCACACAAATCATCTCCGATCATGAACTAATCCAAATTCGATTAACAATTTCTTTATCATGGAATATATTCTTGGCAATATCTACAACTTGAACAATTTAGATCATAAAAAACAACCTTATTGAGTTCAAAATTTACCAATTACAAAGTTTCAATAAACCTCCATGTATTGGATTTGATCCAATGTGGGCATCAATGTTTTCTTCTGAATAAATTCACAAAATTCATATCCGATCATAAACAAATCAGCATTTGATTAATATGATATACGACATGGTATATATTCTTGACAATATCTACAACTTAAACAATTTCGATCATAAAAAAATACCGCATTCAGTTCACAATTCAGCAATTACGTAGTTTCAATGGACTTCTCATGGGAGACCTGCGAAGTCTTCATGAATCCGGGCGACGTCGTTCTAATATAATCCGCGTGTTCAACCTGCGATGTATTGATGAAACCAGGGTGGCGTCGTTTTAAAAACCTCGCGTTTGTCAAATGCGACTTTGTGTTGAATTAAAACACTCGACCGAACTAATTCAACTGAAAATTGTCCCGACACACCCTCTCACTCTCTCTCTCTCTCTCTGCACTTTTTTTTTTCTTTCTAAATTTCCTACTCAACCAAAAATTCTTTGATTGAGATTGATTGAAGCGATGAGTTGTTGGTACAAATTCGTCGAAGCTAATGAAGGATAAACAAAGATATTTTAAGTCACGTTACATTGTTGATGTCCTTAAGATGATATTCGCCTCCACTAATTCGAGAGAATTCAGTGTGCACCGGGTTACACAATAGTCTCAAACTATTGTCTAACTGCGTTATGCACAAACGAAGAAATACCCGAATACCTTTGGATTTTACAAACCTGCCAAAAATAAATGTAGAAGATAATTCTAGAGAGAAATAAACATTATAATTGTTTTGATTCTCTTTCTCAATTGATATAGGCACATATCATCATGACTGTTAACCAAAAATCACATCTTTTTATTGATTTCAATAGTCACGTCTATTTCTGCAACCATAATAGTCATATATTTTGGTTTGATCACGCTTATTATTTTTTTATTTTTGTCATTCGTTAATCTTAATCTACTCTATCTAGAGAGACTTGGGGAGAAAGATGGATGCTTACGGAAATCAAACATGTTAAAACCACACTTCTGTGCTTTAAAAGATATAGCAATTAAAACCATCTCAATTCACACATATTGAATTAGGGCTTTTCACTTCGAAATTTGCATATACAGAACCTTATACGAACACTCGATATAATCCATAGAAGTAAGAACTGAAAAATGATAGTTTGCACTCAATGATGCCTTAGCTTATTTCTACGAGTATTCTGGTCTCAAGCCTAATTAGGACAAGAGTACCATATTCTTTGCTGGAGTTTCTCCTGCTCACATGGTAAGGTTACACGATATTCTGCCCATATTAAGATCACCTTACCTGTTAAATATCTGGGTGCGCCTCTGATAGCTACCAGGCTGTATGCCTCTGATTGCGAGGTTCTTGTGGACAAGATTTTGAGTAGGGTGCAGTCCTGGACTAATGGACTACTCTCTTGCCATGAGAGTCTTACCATGAGATTCATGACTGCATGAGGAATCATTCAACTAGCCAACTAAATTTAAAACGACTACAGAGCAACTAATCTATGCATTGTCAAGCATTTCTCATTTCAGCCAAACATATTCACAACCACAAACATGGATCTACACCATAAACATGCAATTTTGTTCATGAGTACATGTAACATGCCCAGGCAATTTCCACATGCACACCGTTATCATTATGGTTATTATCACCGTAGAGAGAATTGAAAAATAACAAACTTGCAATGTTTGGTAAGAAACCAATTCTCCCATCAAAAAATTTCAAGCCTGATAATATTTCATGAAGAGAAAGTGTTCAAGGAATCAAGATATCTAAAACTGCATCGTCTAGTCATCATTTGCTAAACATGATCTCACGTCTCCAAAATTTTAGATGTTACAAAAAGGCGCCATATAAAGGATTATAGACCTATTGCTTGTTGCAATACAACTATAAATGCATAACTAAGATCTTGGCTAATCGTATAAAGTCTGTTTTTCCTTTGGTGATTGGTCCATCTCAGCCTGCCTTTATAAAAAGGAAGATAAACAATAGACAATATTCTCTTGATGTAAGAGCCGGTAAGGGGATACCATGGGGATCAAGGTTCTCCTAGATGTGCAATTAAGCTTGACTTGATGAAGGCTTATAACAGTGTTGATTGGGATTTCCTTTTTGGGATTATGCAGAGTCTTTGAGAAAATTGGAAAGCATCTTCCACTGGCAAGTTCTGTGGCAGCTTGATAGACCCTGATCAATCCTTCCAAATAGCGATTTCATGTATCCAAACTGAAATTAGATAAGTCTGACAAAAACCAATAGAAAAACCCAAGAGTCAAATAGAAGGAATCAACAATTTACTTATGTTCAGAAAAGTCAAAACTAACCCAATCTAAGTACAGGTGTCACCAAAAGATTTCAGCTACTTTTACTCAAGGTGCGTGGATTAAAAATTGCGGAACATGGGTCACCCTTGTAGATAGGATTGGAGGATCCTCAATTTTTTATTTTTTTATTGGAGCGGAGCCAAACTCATAAACTTTTTCCTTCTTTGCCATTTCCTCAATTTCTCAACATCCATTAGGAATTGGACAAAAAATTTGTGTAATTGCTAAGGGAATTGAAAAGAGAAAAACCATAGCCCTCCATTTGGTAGCTAACAAATATGGTGGATAGTTAAAGGAAAACTAAAATAAAAAAATTCAACCATCTTTCTCCCTACCAAACACTCAAAACAGTGCCTATCAGACTTGAAGAATGAGAAGATAATACAAAGGAAACAAAATCAAGATTCAAAATTTTAGTTCCTTTTTATTTTAACAGAACAGAATGAAGGGAAGAGAAAAGAAAAGACCTCTGAGAGACGAAATAAGTGTTGATGAGATTAGGGAAGGGTTTGGGCTGGCTTCCTTGCTTGCTCTCCTCTACCGGTTTATGACTCATGCTCTCCATTTGCCTATTTCTCCTAGCTTTCTCTTGACTTTTCATCTCCAGGTTTTCATTTTCTCCTTGTCTATTGAGCTTCAAAAAAGTACATGGCATACATCGAAGTCCACAAAACTAAGAGAAGAACAGCCAAGTGATTGTGTTTCCTCTTCGTCATTACTATCAGAACTGCTTTCATCAATACTTTACTTTCGCCCATTTGTTCATCTTTTCCCTCTGAAATGAGAAATTCACCACAAGGTCAACATTATTTGAACCAATGAACTTTGGAACATCACTGTTAAAAATGCCATTCATCAGGAAAATGAATACATTTATCAACAATAAGAGAACATCTGAACATAGATCGTGACTAATTTACCACATGTGATGGTTGGTACAAATATTTTGAACAGAAGCAGAATAGTGAAACTCCCTCATTTCGTAGTTAGTATGAATCATAGTCAGAGGACTTAAAATCACCATCCATTTGCAACTGATACTCCCAAGTCCCAATTGCTTAATAGTCAGCCCATTATACTCTTAAATCTCGTGAGACCCTCACAATAAACATACACCATGATTCTTAAACTCTGGTACCTAAGGAAAAATGGAGTCTCTTTAGCTTCTTTAGAAAGTTGAACTTAACTCCCAAATTTCCTTTATTTGTGCTTCCTCTAAATCCTCAATTGTAGATTTATTCTTCACAATGCAAGACTCAGCAAATCATCATGAACTTGCATTTCCTTTACCACCATATGCTGGTATGTGATCATAACCTGGTTCTTCACACTTGGAACAGAACTCACATTACCACTTGGTAGATGCATTGACCAACCCCATGTGACTAACTGTTCTCACCCCATTTAGTCTGCAGCACAGGCAGTAGTTCTAAACCACCAATTAATAACCTTTTCACCAAGGTACACACGAGTGTCCTATCATCAATGATTCTCATGAACCACAGCAAAAGAGTGACTGATGATCATGCTGAACATTTGCAGGTATGTTAAATGGTGCAAAACAAAACTACATGTTGCTACCATTCCAATTTTAAGAGCAACCACTTCTCTTAATTAACGCAAGTTTGGCACAAATTACGACTATGTTAATTAATGGAAAACAAGGGACTGCTGCATCCTCTGCTTGTTGGGAAGATTGCTGCAGATTACATACGCCCATCAGTTGATCCATTAGAGGCTCAAGATGGTTCCTAAGAATCTGAAACTTGAAAAAGCAAAAATGAATATATGAACATGAAACACAATGGTTCAAAACCACAGGATTGAGGAGCTAAGTGAATGACCGTGAGAAGTTCAGATGAATGAAATCCACCAAGCCACAAGAAGCACCTCTCTGCCGGAGTTTTCCACATACCAGAAAGCATGTGGAAAACATCGGATCTTGCACCAACACCCTTTAGGCTAAATATTTCGTCATAACGAAACATTATTCCATCAACAAGAACGCACAGATCATTGTCACCAATGTGAGAATTTACAACTGACCTCAGATCATTGATCAGACGTTGATACTCATCAAGCCAGCAGGCATAATCGATGTCAAATGCCAAGGCCCCTGTACATTTCCCATATCAGAAACTCTGAAGCGTTTATAACAATTTTGAGTGACATAACACCATAAAACCTGCTTTAACAATAAGTTAGGCTCAGACTTGCATATAGGAATCAATTAGGCTCAACTCTGGTGAGTTTAGGAAAGGGTGAGGGCCATAGCCAGTAAAGAGTTTACTTTAAAAAAATAGCCTGTTCTATTTGCTCATTCTCATGTGAGTCATGCACGGAAAACCTCCTGAAACCTATATCAGTACGTAACTCGAGCGAGAGAAAGGATTCACCTAGTAGTAGTTTAGGGTGGGATGAAATAAAAATCCCGTATCCAAATTATTGAAGATGGGTTTTAGCACTAATGGAAGAGTCATCGCATCTAGAAGGGTAGCAACTACCAAACAATACGAAATTCCAGAAAAGCTCCAGTAAAATGTCTAAATTATCCTCCTATTGGTTTAAACAGAAAGCTGAAGCAACAATTTAGCAACTATTTCGGTTTTTGTTATCCCATATGTATGTTGCATACGAATTTCCTCAACTTCTGTAATAAAACCCAACAATTACAACACCATTCTAGCAGACATGGGGAGCCTTTCTATTCTACCAACAATGAGCCCTTTGTTTCATACGCTTACGCGTGGGAATTGAACTACTTGAGACTGTAGGAGAGAGCAAGCAAACCCCTTAAGTTCCGGCCAAGACCAATTGGCCAATCGCTTGGGGTTCAAGTACAAACTTTCCACGAGCGAGCAACACAACTAAAAGCAAAATTGCTCAGTTTCAAATGTAGATAGGAGAAAATTCAGGCAAAGATCAAAAGACTGGAACTGCATAATTTGACATCCACAGTACCTGTATCGTCAAAGCCGGCGGCGTGGAGGTGACGGCGACAAGAGGATGGCCGGTCGTCGAAGTCTTTGTAGCGCCAGTGAAAGGTTTCGGGGTCGTGAGGAGGCTTATAATAATAGTTTACCAAAAATGGGTATGTTCTAGTGTGGCCATCAATATTTTCTTCTGAATAAACTCACACAAATCATCTCCGATCATGAACTAATCCAAATTCGATTAACAAATTCTTTATCATGGTATATATTCTTGGTAATATCTACAACTTGAACAATTTAGATCATAAAAAACAACTTTATTGAGTTCAAAATTTACCAGTTACAAAATTTCAATAAACCTCCATGTATTGGATTTGATCCAGTGTGGGCATCAATATTTTCTTCTGAATAAATTCACAAAATTCATATCCGATCATAAACGAATCAGAACTTGATTAATATGATATTCGACATAATATACATTCTTGAAAATAACTACAACTTGAACAATTTCGATCATAAAAATAAACCGCATTCAGTTCACAATTCAGCAATTACGTAGTCTTAATGGACTTCTCATGTGAAACCTGCGAAGTCTTCATGAATCCGGGCGACGTCGTTCTAATATAATCCGCGTGTTCAACCTGCGATGAGTTGATGAAACCAGGGTGGGGTCGTTATATAAACCTCGCGTTTTTCAAATGCGACTTTGTATTGAATTCAAAATCTCGACCGAACTGATTCAACTGAAAATTGTCTCGAAAGTCGACACCATCTCTCTCTCTCTCTGTTTCTTTCTAAATTTCCTACTCAACCAAAAATTCTTTGATTGAGATTGATTGAAGAGACGACTTATTCGTCGTAGTTGATAAAGGATAAATAAAAATGTTTTAAGTCATGTTACATTGTTAATGTCCTTAAGATGATATTCGCCCCTACCAATTCGAGAGGATTCAGTGTGCGCCGGGTTACGCAATAGTCTCAAACTGATATCTAACTGCGTTATGTACAAACGAAGAAATACCGGAATACCTAATAAATGTACCGGAATACCGGATTTTATGAACCCGTCAAAAATAAATGTAGGAGATAATTCTAGAGAGAATTAAACATCATAATTGTTTTGATTCTCTTTCTCAATTAATATAGGCACAGATCATCATGACTCTTAGCCAAAAATCGCATCTTTTTATTGATTTTAATAGTCACGTCTATTCATAATAGCCATGTCTATTCATGCAACCATAATAGTCATATTTTTGGTTTGATCACGCTTATTTTTTTATTTTATTTTATTTTTGTCATTCGTTAATCTTAATCTACTCGAAAGATTGAATTAAAATTTAATAATGTGTTGTGTCTTGAGCCAAATAGGGACTCTTGGTGATGAAAAAAAAGACTGAAAAACAATACACAAACGGGCCAAGCTCCAGTTCACCGCATCTTCGCCTATGACTCGGGTTAAGTTCCTTAGCTCGTATTATCACATGAAGAGCGATCATTCGGGGTCTCTTTGCAGTCCGGTGGTTGATGTTGTGAAATTGGTGGCTGTTAATACTCCGCCGCAACATAAACATGCTTGCAATAATGGTTGAGACAAAATTGGAGTTGTTTCTTGAATTGGAAAGTAATGCTGTCCCAAAGCATTCTAAACACTTTTTTCAAAAATGTTTTTTTTTTTTTTTTGGTGATTTTGTGTATTGTTTTTCCAGTCTATTATTCCACCAAGAGTCATTGTCATGGCTTAAGCCACTACACATTATGATGTAGTGAAGGGGTTTTTTTTAGCCTTATATATAAGTTATAAGAGATGTATCCATACAATAAATGAAGTGGAATTTTATTGTTGTTGAGTGTAAACCCATTTTCTTCACATGCAACTCCCTCCTATTTATGTCCTGTTTCACCAGGCACACGATTTTTTTTTGTTGATAAATGCTCTTCTCAGCAAACTCTACAATATATGTGGTTCAGATTAACGAGATACCAAACACATAATTGTCATTCTTTCTTTTAAATTTCATTCAGTATTTCAGATCCTAAATTATGAATTAAAAATTAAAAGATTGAATAAACCATACACAAATTCTTGATTGGGCTGATTTTTAACGAGATTGCTCGAAAGATTATTTTTAAATTATTAAACAGCTTTGATTATTTGTGTGAGGCTTCAAAGTAGGCCCCACACAACCTTGTAACTAGGAGAGAAAGAGATGGCAAATGTGCAAGTGAAAACTGCCTGATTTGCCAACAAAACGTGGTTGTTTGCTGTGGAATTTTTTTATAGAAAACCAAAAAGAGAGCGATTCAATCTTTCTTCTTTTGATTCCCTTGTTCAATATTTTCAATATATAATTTGGGACTCCAAAGATTAGTTGAAATGCGGATAAATTGACTCGGACGCCTGATTATCAAAAAAAAAAAAAAAAAAAGAGATTATCTCGGTGATCCCAAACTATACCCTGGCATTACGAGCTGTCATGATCACCTGAATTTACCCACAAATTGCAAGCTCAGAGAAACCTTGAGGCACATGTACATGGCTTGTAGGAGTTTCTCGTCACAAAAATGATAAAATAAATTAACAAAAGATTCTCTCTCTTGTATCAATTTATTAATTAATATCCTCGACACTTGGTAGGGTACATAAAAAAGGAAACATGAAAGTGTCCATAAAAAAAAAAAAAAAATTTCTTTTATAGACACTTTCATATTTTCTATGTCATGTATCATAACATTTCGGAATATCCTCACAGGTAAGATTTCCATCTCACCTGTGACCTGTCGCTCCCTAATGAAAGGTAAAGTTCCCTATCACATGAAGTCTTTAGTAACCATCAAAAGACAAATGATTGAGACTTTACAGCCCTATACCAGGCCAGGCCAGTTCAGTTGGATAACCCATTTCAAGACCCCACATACGATCTCTAGGTTTGTTGTATAATACACCTACCACGAGATGTTCTAGTACTTTTGCTTTTTATAAATAGGTGATCGGGCTAACTTATGCGTATCTCGACTCGATCAGTGACAAAGTTAAAAGTTTGATTTGATGGTGGCGCTATGTATGCCGCTATTTAACGGTAGTCCATTGGTATTATTGTTTATTTTTAGTAAAAATATGAAAGGAAATGTTAAGTGCAAGTTTATGCTTCCTCGGTTTTTTTTTTGTTTTGTTTTTTGCTCTGTTAAAACAATAGCAAATGCTTGATTCAATTCTCTTAAAGATCTTTTAAATCAAAGTATTGAGATTTTTTTTTTAATTATCGTGGCCATTCATTGAATCGCTATCTTTTCATCATTTGTGTCAAAAATAAGTTGTTTGGCACCGGTAAGTTCCTAATCCATAGCCACCGGCCGCCCCACCAACTAGTTCTGCCCCAACTCAACTAATTCAAAGACCTTGAAGTTAACAATAAGAAAAACATCCAGCTAATTAAAGGGTTGAGCTAGAGCACTTGAAAGGTTCCGAAACTGAGGATTTAGAAAGAGCAAACTCCTAAATTTCATTTTTTTGGGTCAAACGAAAATTTCAAACTACTAAGTTTCAAGCCTTAACTATCCGGCTAATTCCTTGGGGTCTATGTTCTTGTACTTTCTCCAAATAAGAATGGAAATATCACACAAAAGTTCATGACTTATGATCCCAAATTTGGTTGACATTATTAGAGAGATTATTCAGTGCACGGTGTCTCAGGCCAATAAAGTGACTGAAGCAATTTAGACTCTCCAAACAAACTACTGCTCCGTGAAAAGAAAAAAACAAACAAACTATTGCTCATCTAAGGGTTCTTTCGTTTGACAAAATTAATTGTGAAGCGATATAAGAATCCATGATGACATATCAAATCCCATTGGACCAAGGCCACAAACGAGTCAAGCCGAGTTTTGTTGTGTACGAGCTCGGCTCTGTTATTATCGAGCTTCGACTATAACGAGTTGAGCTTGATTCATTTGCTAAACGAGCATAGCCAAGTATTGTTGTGTTCGAGCTCGGCTTGGCTATTATTGAGTCGAGATCTTATCCAACCGAGCCTGATTCATTTACTAAACGAGCCAAGCTAGCCTGATTCATTTACTAAACGAGCCTCTTCAGTTCGACTCATTTTCTAAACAAACTCAAAATTCGAGCTTGAACTCAGCTCGATTACTAAACAAGTTAACCACAAATCACCAAAAAGAAAATCTAAATCTAAAAGTGATTGAGCCTTGTTGCAAATGGTCGAGACAAAGTAGGAGTTGTTTCTTGAATGTCGGAAAGTAATACTGTCCCAAAGCATTCTAAACACTTTTTCAAAATGTTTATTTTTTGTGATTTTGTGTATTGTTTTTCAGTCTTTTTTTCACCACCAAGATCAGTCACTGTTTGGCTCAAGACACTACACATTACTATGTAGTGAAGGTGTTTTTTAACCTTAAATTGTGTCACAGATATGATGTATCCATACAATAAATGAAGTGGAATTTTACTGTTGTTGAATTTACCCATTTCCTCCGCATGCAACTAGGACTGTGAACAAACTGAGCAGCAGTTATATGAAATTCTCAACTCCCTTCAATCACCACAAGAGATCATACATAATTCTAACCAGAAATCTTCAAGTAAGGACCTTAAAATAAGGACCTTATATGCGGACCTCCTCATTTCTCGCCTTTTCCAATCGGATTTCAATGATCCAAGCCGCTCAATGTGTTCAGAACGTGATTTTAAGGGTACTAGTGAGAAATCGGCAAAAAAAATTACCGGGAAGGGCTTGATATGAGCAGTTTTTATTTGAACCGTTAAATAAAAAACAAACAAAAACTTCTTGGATGAAGCCCTTCCCGGTCTTTTTTTTTTTGCTGATTTCTCGCGGGTACCCTTAAAATCACGTTCTGAACACATTGAGTGGCTCGAATCATCGAAATTCGATCGGGAAAGGGAGATCCGTATTTTATTAAAATAAGGTAGTCTTTATAAGAATAGGACTCTAATTCTAACCTTTCAACTCCAGAATCTTATTTTTAAAGTTATTTCCGTTCCTTGACCCCTTCGATGAATTTGTTTTTAATATCGTTATGTAATTCTACTTGCTCATTTACAATAAGCAAAGAACTAAGAGTTAGGGGAAGAACAAACTAAATACGTAGATTGTAAAAGTTACGAAAGTCAAAGAGAATGTAATTTCGCATTTGGACTGAATGATAGAGCTCATGTCATTCATATCGACCAAGCATTTCTGATATGACAATACCTCCCAGAAAACCTACAAGAGAACATTCTTGAAATTCTTATTAATTGGATCAAATCAACTTCTTGATAATCCACAAAAAGGGAACTTTTTTGAAATTCTTACCATCAATAACAGCATGTTTCGATGATGTACTTAATAATATTCGATCGAGCTGATTTTTTACAGGATTGTTCTACTCGACGATCGAGCTCTACGAAGTGGAACGTTTCCGATTATCAGAGCAGAACCAGAGCAGGCCCCGCTCAGCCGGGAGAGCAGGTGCTGTCACTCAAGAGGCACAACAGAGCCCCTGAATCTGTTTTTCTGTGGCAATTGTTTTTGAAGAATAGGAATTCGTGATTATTTTGGCAGGCAAATTAATGCCTCCCTACGTAGGTTTAACCTAGAACTACAAATCCTGGTGAGGCAGAGGATGGTGAGGCTGATAAGGAAGCTCGTGGTCGCCAAGTAACCAGGTACCAAGGTTAGCTCTTGCTGCAAAAGAGTTGTAACCCTTTGTGGTCATGAGATTATCACTAAACCCCCACCGACACACTGTAATCCTTCGTATGTTTTTTTTTTTTTTTAATTATTCAATTGATCCCATTTTATTTCTCTTGTGGTATATATTAGCTTCTTATTTGCTATTTAGATTCATATCTAGGTGAACCCTTCTCAATTATGGAAATGGTTATCATTTCTTGCTTTCCAGTGTGAATCTTTTTTTCTTGCCACAAGGAAAAACGTTTTCTGAAACAAACAGAGCATAAAAACTAAACTGCACATACCCTAAACTAGGACAGAACTTCTTGCGCGTGTGGATATGTACGCATATCTAGATGTCCACTAAATCCAAAACGTTATAACTACAAGCACAGTGCTTCTCTTCTCTCTAGCTATATGATCCAAAATCTTATCATAATTTCTAGCTGCATTAATAAATATTCCAATGGCCCGCTTGGAACAATATATCAAATCAATCTAATAAAATACTTAGATAACCGAGGATAAAAAAAAACAAAAAAAACTACTTAGATAATCATACAATGTGCAAATGTATAATATCGCAAATGTATAATATCGATATTGACATGAGTGATGGATGCTTACGATGGAAAGATACACTCCCGGATGTAATAGCTCGAAGTGTAGAGCTTCTAGTCATTTGCAGAATAACTCGGTAAGAGTAGTAGTGGTAAAGGGATGTCGGTGAGGTGGTTGGAGATATGGTAGTAGTGGCAAAGTTAGTGAAAATAACTTGACAACAAATACGTAAGGGAATGACTTTGATGTCTCCGGTCATTTTGAGGACACCGTAACTTTTGGCATAATAAACCATTACAAGTATAATCAAAACCCATAATAAGCAAAACAGAACCATTGGTTGGTTTCGGTTATGCCTTGGTTAGTTTTTTAGATATTCCTTGGTTATGCCTTGTTTGGGTTCTGTTATATTTGTAATGAATTTTAGTTATACTCATTCCCGATTAAGTAATGCCAAAAATTACGGTATCCCTAAAATGACCGAGGATACTATAGCATCATCCCGTACGTAGTACTTACAAGAAGCAGCCCACAACTTCGAGTTTAGCAGAAACGCCCCATTATTTGAGAGCTGTAATTAGGGGTTTTTCGGCTCCAAGTGGCTTATTTTTTTGTCTTTATTCAAAAAAAAAATCGCATTTGTTAGTTTTTCATCAAATTTTTGAAGATTATTATTTTATCATGACGAGAAGAATCTAAAATGTAAAAAATTACGATTAAAATTCAATTTTTTTAATAAAGACAAAAAAATTGGTTTATTGGCTTATTTTGTGTTTATTCAAAAAAATTGAGTTTCGATCATAATTTTTTATTTTTAAATTCCTTTCGTCATGAAAAATAATAATTTTCAAAAAATTTATAAAAAATTAACAAATACAAAAAAAATTGAATAAGGAAAAAAAAATAAAAAATCCGACATGTATTTCTGGCTGACTTTGCAGCAGAATCTCTCAAAAGCCCAACTGTTCTCATAAAAGCCCAAATCCACGCATCTTTACAGCGTGCGCGCCGCGCCCAGCAGAATCTTGTTGACCCACAACAAGTAGCCCACCGACCGCGTACAGAAACCAAAAGGACTTGCCACGTGTCTTCTCCAAATTCAAGCGGCTATCTGAAGCGGGATACCATCCAACGGCCCCAAGTATCGCGTTAATCAAAAGCGGAAAAACCCCTCCCTCTTTATATATACCCCAAACCCTAGACCTTCTCTCTCTATTCCTAAATTCAAACCCTGTTCTCTGCTTCGCTCCAACGCGATATACATGGTATATTCTCTCTCTCTCTCTCTCTCTCTCTCTCTCTCTCTGTGTGTGTGTGGATGAGGTTAGGGTTATTTCTGATGGATTTTTTTTTTTGGTGGTGTAATCGCAGGCGCTGCAAAATCAACCAACTGTGAATTATCCAAGCTTCAAGCTTGTGATCGTCGGCGATGGAGGCACTGGTAATCTTTTGTTTTGGGTTTATGCGTTTCTTTCTTTCTTTCGTTTGTTTTTTTTTTTTTTTTTGTTGATTCGGTTGAGTGCTTTAGATGATTCCGATCGGATTCTAGTTTGGTAGGACTGAGTCTGGACATGTGCTTTCTATGCATGTTTGATCTGGCTCGGTTGAATTGTCTCGATCTAGTTAGGGCTGCAAACGATTTTATTGCCGAGACGTTTGCGAGCAGCTCGAAGCTCGTCTCATCATGGGCTCCAAGTTTAAAATGGCTTGGCTTGTTTATAGACGAAGAGAAAAGCTCGAGGTCTCAATTATTTGGGCTCGACGAGAGCTGGACTAGTTTTGAATGAGCCGAGCTCGAGCACTTGAAAGCTTGGCTTGTTTGCAGCTCTGGGGTGCAGTCTTCAGTGTTGCAATTGAACAATGAGCTGACTGCTTAATGTTACAGGTAAAACGACGTTCGTAAAACGCCATCTTACCGGAGAGTTTGAGAAGAAATATGAGCGTAAGTTTCCTAACTTTGAGTGGTGATATTTTTTCTGTATGTGTAGCTCACGTATTTCGTATGCGTAGACATACATCACATGCACATTTATTTTGTGTGATGAGACGTGGTCTGAACAAGGGGAACTTTTATTTGCAGCAACAATTGGGGTTGAGGTTCATCCATTGGATTTCCATACGAACTGTGGGCCGATAAGGTTTTATTGCTGGGATACTGCCGGACAAGAGAAGTTCGGTGGACTCAGAGATGGCTATTAGTAAGTTACCTATTTCCACCTTTATGGTTTTTCTATGCTTCATTGTTTGTAATAGTGGTCTTTAGAAGTTCTTTAGGCATATTAGGGAATGAACTGGTTGGAATCAAAATTATTTCACAGATTCAGCTTCTATCATCAATTACTGGTAGAAGCCTTCTTCCAGTTCTTTCTTGGTTTTATAAGCCTGTTATAGTCTTTTGTCCCTTCTTTGATGTAGTCATGTTGAGAATCTTAATCGACCATGGATTTGCAAAATATGGAAGGTTAAGATTTGAGGGGTTACATCATTCTCATTGTTCAATTTGGTGCTTTATGGCCATCAACATTTATCAAGTGTTTCTGCTTCTGCACAGCATACACTTAATATGTAGGTGATGTCAATGGTAGCTTCAAGTTGTTGACCCGATACTTCTTATTTGTACCACAGCGATGTTGCACATTCATGTGTGTATGTGATACATTACTAAAGTGTTCTTTTTATGATATTTGTTGCTTGGAATTTCAACGATTGTTTAGACAGCTCAATTTACCAGCATTCTAAAGTTTCATGTCTTGTTGTGCCTTTGTGCTGGGCTGGTATGAAGGATCCAATTGCACAAAGCATTGGGCTTTTGAATTGAGTTGATCAGAAGAAACCATGAGTCCAAGTGTATAGAATGTTCTCTGCATGTCAAATCACTCTCACGCTTCCAACATTTTCCTGCTTCCAACATTTTCCTACCTAAACGCAGAACCATTATAGTCTCTTCCTTTGAAACAAGCCTTGCGCCATGGGTTTGATATTAGGCATAGAAGGAGAATTCCTGCTACTCTGTTTATTGGAGGGTTTTGTGTGTGTGTGTGTGCATTTTTTCCCTTGATGGGTGTGGCTGCCCCTTGAGATAACTGTGTAGCAAATTTTTATCACCCATACGTTTGATGTTATTTAGTGCATTGATTACTGGTATTTGGCGTGTAAAATTTACATAGAATGTGATTGCTTTGCTGGTCATTTGTTATCTGTTCTGTCGTTTGTTTTCTTGTGATTCTAAACCAACCAGGCTTTCGTGCTTATGTGGCTTTGCGTTTTCCGAGTGTTGTTGCATAGGAGATGAATGAGAGTTAGAAAAAGGATTGTCCAGGAGAACATGGTTTTCTTTTAACTCCCACACCTCCCTCGCTGGGGGCAGGTTCAACAACTCCATCAACCGCAAAATACCCACCAGAGCCTGAGCCTTTACGTAGCTATCATCCTCAACTAGTTGAACTCAGAACTTGTTTTGAGCTTCTGAATACCTTCAGGAACAAGTACAAGTTCATATAATTGTAGAACAGAATGGTGTGCAAGTACAACAAAACCCTGTTGGGAGTATTTACGTAATTATGTTACGTATAATAACCTGATTCTCAGTGACTTGCTGAGATTACCTTATATATTACTGCTGTAAACAGTCTTTTGCATGAAGCAATTCAGTTAGGTAAACATGGAAATAATATAATTTTATTGGAATTTCTAACTCCAACCCGAATCAGATTTGAGCTTTTATTTTCTTGGCCAATTGTTTAGAACTCTACTTCTTTCTGACTAGTAATTGCTCTTGCTGGATGTGTGTAGGATCGGTCAAAATCATGACTGGTCTCCTCGGGGTTCAAAATAGAGCCCAAAATATTCACGAGAATAAAATGTGCTGGAGAGGTAAAAAATGGTTAGTGTTTAGAATACGGAAACGGATGATTGATTTGGAGGGGTCGAGGAGGAAGCATAAATCGCGACCGAGCCCTCACCAAGGCTGCCTATGTATCCCGGTATGCAGGGAATCAGGTCAAACGTAGTTCCATATTTTCTCGGATGAGATGGTCTCTCCCTCTCTCTGTAAATCTGTCTTCTCTCTCTCTCTCTAGAGGAGATGGCTCTCTCTAGCAATTTATTTGTCCCATCTTTCTCTGTCTGCCTCTGTGTATCTCTGTCTCTGGCTCTCTGCATGTATGTATCTCTGTCTGCGCGCAACACTGTCTGTATGTGGCCCTGTCTGCGCGCGGCCCTGTTGGAGCCCTGTCTTTGGCTGCGGCCCTGTTGGAGCCCTGTTTGGCTGCGGCCCTGTCTGCGCCCGGCCCTGTCTGGCTGCGGCGGAGACAAAGGCAGCGCGCCTTTATCCTTCTTATGTAAGATGCAGGCAGGTTTTCCAAGTTGGACTGGGTGAGGAGGATGTTCTCTCTCTTGATCAGTACCCACCATTTTCTCTCTCTAGGAAAAATCCAATCTAGTCCAGTCTAGTACTTTAAATGAGAGGGGATGTCGGGTATTTATAGACACCTGGGTCTGAGGACGGCCCGATAATATCTTGACACGTGTCTATGTCATTCCTCAAGGTCGCGAGAATGCCATCACCTTGCGCGCACATCACCTCGCGCGCACTAGCGCGCACATGACCGCACTCCTCGCGCGCACCTCGTCTCGCGCGCACTAGCGCGCACATGACCTCACTCCTCGCGCGCACCTCATCTCGCGTGCACATCACCTCGCGGGCACTAGAGCGGCATGACCTCACTCCTCGCGCGCACATCACCTCGCGGGCACTAGCGCGCGCATGACCTCACTCCGCGCGTGTTCTTTATCCTTCTGTATTCGCGGGCCTGCCGCGGCTCTTTCTGCCGAAGTCTGCCTGGTCGCGAGCCTGCTTGGTGCAAGCCTTCCAGTTGTTGAAAGTTGTCTGCATCTCCAACAGGCCCCAGCCTGTCTGCTGCGTGTCACTCATTCGTAGATGCCGCGTGTCTTCTTCTGATAAGGTGGTCAATGCTCTGACTTGGTTAAGTAATTTTGACCTTTCCTACAATGTGTTTCACAGTTCTGCTTATAAAGTTCTTCATAAGATTTGTGTGTTATTTTACATTGTCAGTTATTCTGCATAGTTGCTACTGCTGGTAATCTGCCATTCTTCCTCAATCTCATTTTCCACTTTATTATTTGTGGTGTCTTCTTTGCCATACAATTAGTTGTGTCTTATACTCTTATATGCATTCACCTAAACATGGATGTTCTTTTTTATTTATGCAGCATTCATGGTCAATGTGCCATCATAATGTTTGATGTCACTGCGCGGTTGACCTACAAGAATGTTCCCACATGGCATCGAGATCTCTGCAGGTATTTTTTCACTGAAAGCATTTTGTTTGTGAGTTTTAAGTTTCTCTTACAAACTTCTAGCTGTTAACATTGGACCTCTATTTTCCTGCTGTGAATATCAGGGTGTGTGAGAACATCCCCATTGTTCTGTGTGGCAACAAGGTTGACGTCAAGAATAGGCAGGTCAAAGCAAAGCAGGTCACATTCCATAGAAAGAAGAATCTTCAGTACTATGAGATTTCTGCAAAGAGCAACTACAACTTCGAGAAACCCTTCCTCTATCTTGCTAGAAAGATTGCTGGGTAATATACAAGATGCTGTTTTCATTTGCTTATATCATTTTTGGTGGCCTTTCTTCGTTTTTCACTTTCTTTATATATGTATGTGTTGAACATGAGTACTTGGATTTTTTCGCCTCGCAGGGATCCTAATCTTCACTTTGTTGAGTCTCCTGCTCTTGCTCCTCCGGAAGTTCAGATTGACATGGCTGCACAACAACTGTGAGTGTATTTTCGGAAACATGTTCTAACCTACCCTGATAGAATTGTTTCTGTTCCCTACTTTGTATTGGTAGCAGTAATACAAATTATTTTCCGTCATTATTAGTTACCGTATTTTATCTGCAAACTTGATTTTCCAGGTTGAATTAAGTTGGTAATTGTTGTAATGTTCATCATCCCCTATTCCATTTGTTGCAGGCACGAAGAAGAATTAAATAAAGCTGCTGCTCAACCTCTTCCCGATGATGATGATGACGCATTTGACTAGCTCCTTAAGTTCAATGTGAAATACTTGTGGGGGTTTTGTCACAAGACATGGTTTTTACAGTATTTGATCCGTCTTCTGTTGTTTTTTCCTTTTCTGGAGGATTAGATGGGTACTGATGGTTGGAACTTTTGCTTGTAAGTTTATACATTCATCTCTGCTTTACTAATACTAGATATGATCTTTTCCCGTTGCCATGGAACAAGCCAGCCATATTTTCATCGAGTTACTCTCTTCGTCAACTATGTAGCTGTCAGATGTAGTGCAATGGTCCTAAGATCTCTCTTCGTCAACTATATAGCTGTCAGATGTAGTGCAATGGTTCTAAGATCTATTGTTCGATGTTGATGGTTTGTCACGGCGGAAATCCACATCTCTACTGCCAGTCTGGTTTGACTGCGACTTTTGTAGTTTGTTCCGGTGGTTGAATTTGAGAATATGGATTCTGCTTTAACAAAGTAGTATGGGTGTATTATGTACATGTGTCTTGACAATGTCCTAGGATGACCCACCCTCCTTGAGCAGGACAGGAGTCACGCTATAAGGGAGCTATACTACTTGATTTGAGGAGATTGACTGATTGAAGAATGGGATATCCTTCACATATATACTCCATCGTTTTTAACTTTGATCACCACACAGGTGAACTTTGATCAAGATGCAAGTGGAGTAGAGTGCAATTGGTGCCTCTGTTATACTTTCATGCACATGGATATGGTTTGATTACCGCAAGTATCCATTTCTTTCCCAAGTCTTTTGAGATAGAGTAGATTAGAATTAATGAATGACCAAAACAAAAAAAACAAAAAAAAACTTTGATCAATCAATGGAGAGTTTGTAGCATTTCTCAACGTATTGACCAGTGTTTCCAAGGAAATATATATTACCAGTGTTTTGAAGGAAAAATTATCACTTGCTCCTAGAGCAGAGGAGCCCTAAATAAGCACTTGTTTTGACGGGTTGGGTTGTGTATGGATCTAGAACTTGGGTTGTGTATGGATCTAGAACTTGTTAAGAGATTTGAAGAGTAAAAAAAACTCAGGGTATATCAGTTTGAGTCGTTTGACCATGCTGGTTTAACTAGGATGAACGTTTTCTTTAACCAAAATCACCGGACATAAATTACATTAGAAATATAGTGCAATCGCAGACTCATCTAGCCGAACAATTAAAAATGTTATGTACACTCCTACCGACCACTCTTTTCTCACATATGTGTTGGCTTCACACATTTAATTGTGGGATGAATTTCACACATGTGAAAAAGGAGTGGTTGGGGAGTGGCCGGTAGACGTGTCCGTTGCATGTAAACGACTATTATTGTAAACGAATGGCCCCTTAAGTTTGTTTTTTTCCCTCCACAAATTCATGAATAAACAAGGTCTCCGAACAGAAGTCAATGGGGAAGATAAATACCACAGGCGCAATCCATAAGATCCCAGGCTGGGACAACCCCATCCAGTAATGGTGGGGAGAAGGGTATCGTTAATACCTAAAACAAAAAATTGGATCGTACTGATAGTAGAATTCGAATCCTAAAAATGAAATCGGGTGTTAGTGTGGTTTTTGGATCATCATTAATAGTGTCATAGGCATGGGTAATTTTCTAGTTGACATATTAATGTTTAGATGGAGAGAGTTTTATCTTTCCATGCACGTTTCGCATGAGAAAGTCTAGGAACACGCCTTTAAAACGTAACTTCAAACACAACTGTGTTCGGAACCATTCAATGTATGTATGTCTATCTACACCGAAAGATTCTGCTTGTGTTCGGAGTTGTATTGTGAAGTTGTGATCCTTGTGTTGTTTCACATATATCTTGCAATCCCAGGTCAATGTATGTGAGTTTATAGACGTCGAACGAACCTGAATACAAATATACCCGGATGCGTGTTCTAAAATTGAGTTCCTAACATTGCTCATTTCACCTTTCTCTCACCATCATGAGGAAAGTCCACTTTCACCCCTTGTGGTTATCGTCATGTGCGGATACCCCCCTTGTGGTTTAAAACTGACCACATAACCTACCTGTGGTTTTGAAAATGTGCGGATAGACCCCCTGCCGTCATGTTTTCCATCCATATTAACGGAAGTGTATCTCACACATCTCTAGAATGTAATCTGAGTCGTTCATAGTGTATTAAATAAAGAATAGAGTATCTCTGTAAAAAATCATCTCGATCAGGCATCAATAACCCAGTGATCTAATTTTTAGTAAATTCAAATTTAAAATTTTAATTTCATAACAAAATCGATTTGACCATGAGATTTTCATTTTTTGATTGACTTGAATTTTGGCATAGACGTAGTACTCATCAAAATTTACAATATCAACGATTTGGATTCAATTTTTGGTATACAGGATGGTGTGGTTAGATTTAAAAAAGAAGAAGAATTAAGGGACGTGATGAGGGTATAACGGTCTTTTAATGTTGTATCCGTTAATATGGATGGAAAACATGACGGCAGGGGGTCTATCCGCACATTTTCAAAACCACAGGTAGGTTATGTGGTCAGTTTTAAACCACAAGGGGGGTATCCGCACATGGCGATAATCACAGGGGGTGAAAGTGGACTTTCCTCCACCATCATCAATACATGTGTGCCCCCGAAGCAAATTCCGGCACTCTGCCCCTGTTTTACGGGCAACGTTAACCAATTAATTCATATTTTCCAAGGAGCCGGAATTAGATGACTAAATCTAGCTAGCTCAAGACATGATTCATTTTTCCCGCACCCAATTCTGGAAAATGGTTCATCTTTTGCCTAGAATTTTCGTAGTTATTGGCCTACGCATTTAAGACTTTACATACCAAAGGCTACCCTTTCTTTATTCAGAAAACAAAATAAAAATAATAACTTATATAATAAGGCTTGTGAGGTTAATCCAGAAATCCTGCTCCAGTAGCGTAATTGCGAAGTTAATGTGTGCGAAACCGTTTGATGCACGTTGATTTAACGAATGATTTAATTTTCTCAAAACCTTGGGCATTCACTGTTGCTTGCGTTGTTTTACGCTCCTCTCTAGTCCATGTGAGCACTAGTCGGCCAGACATTTAGCGTCGTGAGGCCTACCACGGATTCTATTTTGGTGATTAGCGCCATTCGTTTCATGTGTGTATCAATGTACACTTTACTTGTGAAACAAAATAATTTAATAAAACGTTGGAATGTGAAGTGTAGAAAACTAGACAACTTTAATTCAATAAGATGTCTGTTGATGTCGGAAACAAATAGTACCCATTTTTAATATCAAAATTGAACTGAGGTTATGCAACAATGGGTTACATTTGCAATTTGAAAAAAACATATGTTACTGTAGCATTATTTAAAAACTTACACTTTTAATATTTTGCCCAAAAAAATTATACCGGTAAGAATCCAATCGTAATATCAAATCCCAGTTATTACTCTCTCTCTCTCTCTCTCTCTCTCAAGTGCACAGGATTAATAGTCCAATGACCAAAACCAGAGGTTGGAATATGTTAGAATGAACAGGCCAACCAGCTAGCCTGTACATTACATTAGCTAATATAAATACAAATCATGTGTAATTATATGGAAAGTGGATCCTCCCCGGTCTCTAAAAACGATTCGGGAAAGTTGCTGCAGGAGTTGTCTCACAAGTGTGGATCTCACAAATATATGTCCTCGAGAAGATACTCCTGTATTCAAAGAAAATGTTGGACTACCCGGGACATTTACTGAGAGGAGCCCAAACATGTCATATATTCTAGTCTCTCTGACAAAAAAATACGAGTAAGTTGCGTATAGTAAAAACGAAAATACTGATGTGTTGGCTAAGATGACAAAAACACCACCACCTGATAATGGGTTCCACCTGCCATATGCAATTGATGTATTTACTAGTGGGGTTCATTTCAATCCGGTGCGAAACCTCATATGCAGTACTGACCAATAGTTATTTCACTCTATGAATATTATGTGTAAAACTTTTGAGTATCTTTTACGGAGTAGATAATTTATGCACTTAGTGATGCATTGGGCCAAAACCATCTTAGTGTATAGTTACTAGAAACAAAAATTATATATACAAAGAGTGTATATATTTTCAAATTAAAATTTATCTTCTCATTCGATCTTCAAAATCAAAATTCTGGCTCTGCCCAACTAATGTTGTAAGGCCCCGTTTCTGAAAGGGAAATAAGTACTTATTTTTTAAGAAGGCAATTTCAAGCTCAAAAATCATGTGCTTACGCAAATATTTTTTTTATTAATATGGATATTGTTTAATAGATCTCATTGAGATCTTTTATACAGTGCAAAAAACTTGAAAAATTATTTTTTATTTATATTATTTTTATTTAAAAATGTAAAATAAATACTTATTTTTTAAGAAGATGTTCTGGAATGGGACCTAAATATATCAATATTGAGTGTATTGTATAAAAGAAACTTTCGAACATATCTCAATGGAAGAGGGACTCCAAAAACTACACTAGAGCTAGAAATGGAGTGAGATTAGAATTTAGAAGAGCATTGAAGGGCAAATGGCCCCAATGTGTCTTGGGAGTATTAGGACAAAGATGAGGGGACAAAGATGAGGAGGAAGTGCCCTAGAGTGGGGAACCTATTGTTCTGACAATTAAGGCAAATTCACACTTTAGAGAGGGAAGAATATTGAATAGACAGCTTTGTCCCATTTGCAACAGTTTTGAGAGCTACCTTCCAAAAACCTCCCCAACTCCCTCACTCCTGGCCCTCCTAAATCATTTGTTGGAATTAAAGTAAGGAAGTGGGAAAAAGCACATCCATTCGAACACTAACTAAAAGTTAAAACCTTGTCCATTGTCTATAAGGGGAAATTCTTTTTTGGCCATGGATATTACGTAACGGTATCTATCGGCGATCCGAACTAAAACACGTTTAAACAATTGGCACCGCAGATAGAGTATCAGGTACCACGTATGTGGTATCCGCCGAACAACCAAAAACTTCTTGTCAATAACAATATTGCACTTGAACATATTTGTGTGTATTGTTGTGAAAAATATTGTATTGATAGCATTACTCTAACAATTCATGAATTTAATAATCATCATACATTTTGAGATCTCTATCTCATCATATAAAGGCATGTTCAAAAAATATTGTATCATATAAAGTGATTGAAGCCGAGTTTAAGGCACCATTATTTGGCATGTCTAATCAAACTTTACAAAGTAAAATCATGTTGGGCTTATGGTTTATAATACTAACTAGCAAACGTCACCGACCCTAACTCTGGGTGGTGAGAACTCAGACTTTCACGAGGGAGGTCTTGAGTTCGAACTTGCTCCATGCAAGATGCTCGCAATTTTTCTATTGTGGAGGTTGTGGAATTACAACCCATTAGTACAGTTGGGGGTAATCCCGGTCCCTTCTCGTAAGGTATAGAACCAATTAAATGAATGTAATTAAGAAAAAATCGAACCAATTTTTATCGAACATAATTAAAAAAAACATCCTCAAAGATATCGTTTGACTACTCGAAAATCAAAAACTTTTGCCTCAATTCTCTTTCCAAAAACACAGATATCTAAAAAATAAATGAAATAGAAATCTTACTTTGAATGTAATTAGGATTTGTTCTCTGAATTGACCCATAATGGGGATCATAACATGTTTGTGTTTCCAACATTGAACCTTACCCTAGATTTATTTCTTCAGTAATTCCAACTTAAACAATTGGATTAGTTCATAATATAAAATAATCTTGGTCGGTCGATAGAGACATACATTACATGCAAGTGTTGCTCCCATCATTCCTTTTCATGTATTTAAAAGTACCATAATCAAGAATAAAAATATTGTATTTAAAAGCACTAACATCATTTGCTCTTCTCTGGTCCTCGTATAATTTGGACTCGACGGGACAATCCAAATTCAGATCAACTTTTGCTGCAATTAATGGTTCGGATTTGCTTAGATACTCTTACCTATCTGAGCAAAGCTAAACCATTGAGCATACCAATGTGGCAATGTATATTTCAGATTTGATGCATTCCAAAACTTGGACTGAGGAAGATTCGAATCTTTGATAACCCATAGCATTATGAGTTTTTTTCCGATATATGGTGAGCCGATTACTGTGTCACATTCGATAATAAGTACTTAAAAGTACTCCAATACTTTTTTTTTTTTTTTTCCCATGTCCAAGTAGATTGTGAAGCCCATTAAATAATGTGATTGAAGATGTCTAAGGAGTTGCATCAGATAATAAATACTTTAAAATTATTAGATTTTTTTCTGGAAAACTTTTTCTCTAGTATATTTTTTTGGCTAAACAAAAAGAATTTATTAATCTTTATAAAGGATTATAAAGATTAAAAAGATCAAGGGCACATCGGCAATAAGTCACCTGAGACCTATGAGAAAGCAAGATGCCAACCGAATACTGAAAAGAACCCACAAAATCATACAGCTCAAAACAACCGACCGAAACACCAAAAAAAAAAAGCATCGAAAGAAAAACACCCCAATCCGCCACAACTCGAAATTATAAAAAACTATAGAGAGAGATGCACCATACTCTCAATCATCTTCTGCCTCGAAATTGAACAATTGCCTCCGTCCCTAAATAAGTGTCCAGCGCGCAAACTTAGGCCTTTAAATGGATGCATTTATTTTGTTAAAAAATTTATTTATTTTCACAAATCAATAGATAGTAATAAGTTCTATTAAATTGTGAAGAAAAATTAGATTTATCAACGAAAAATATGCATATTTTGTAAGGTCTCGATTTGCACAAGGGACACTTATTTAGGGATGGAAGGAGTAGTATATTTTTTTGGAAGTACGGGATATCCTATGACACGATCCCTACTTTCCTATGGTGTAAAAGGCCAACATTTTAGGAAATAATTCTTGGCTTTTTTTGGCCTTTCGACTTTGGAGTTGTCATAAAATCCAAACATTGTAAAAAGAGTAATTATTCAATAGTTCGGAAGTATCATTGTAACGCCCCGATTTTTGGAAACGTTAATTTAATAAAATTTTAATATTTATTAAATATAAATTCATTACAAACTAAATTCTCCGTAATTTCAAAGTACATTTAACAAATATGATAGGAGGGGCACTAGGGTAAACTCTACTCCTCAGTCGTTTTTCTTCATTGGCAAGTCTCTGAGCAGCATCGTACTCCTCCAGATGGTAAACTCTGTTCGTCACCTAGGTCTAACATAAAATGTCAGGGCCACAAAAGTAGCACCATGAGCTTTTAAGATTGGTAGCTAACTCCTACTTCTATGTCCAATACACTAACAAAAACAGTATATAACAGTTTACGCAAGGGCGGAACCAGGAATCTATTCCGCCCTGGGCTGACCAAAATTTATATATATGAACCAAAAAGAGGCAAACTCATACATAAATATATAAATGTTCAAAAATAAAGCAAAAAAGTACAAACGAGTTTGAAGAACGATAAAAGAGTTTTTTTTTTTCATTTTTTTTATTTTGTTGTTCCATTAGGCATGTACGGCAAAGTAGCAAAAAGCAAATATTAGTTATTTAGCTACCTAAAGTCGAGAAAACCCACTTGTCGGTAAAAACTTAGGTAAAATACATTTCGCTATAATACTTCGGTATATATAACCCTTTAAAATAAAATGATAAAAAAAATATGATCTCTCCATTGGTTCAAATATATTGAAAATTAGAGCATTTAATTTTTTAATTATACTTTTAATATATTAAATAATCAAAAAAAATTAAGTGCTTCAATTTTCAATTCGTTTGAACCAGTGCAAATATCTTATTTTACTGATCATATTATTCTAAAGGGTCATAGTTAATATTTGTCTCTAAATCTATCATAATCAAGTATCTGCTCTATAGGATTCCAAATAAAGAGCAGATATTTGATTATGAGAGCTCTAAAGACAAAAATTACTTATGAACTTTTAGGATAAAATGATCAAAAAAATAAGATCTTCGCACCATTAAAACGGATTGTGGGTTGGACTGGGCTAAATGGGAGGATGGTGGGTTGGGCTAAATTCATTTGGACCGAAAATTTACGTATCATATATATATAGACACCTAAAAAAACACCCAAAATCTCAATCTCATAATTCCCAATCAAATTTTTATAATCCGAACCGTTCAATGTGTGCAGAATGTGATTTTAAGGGTGCTTACGAGAAATTAGCAAAAAAAATAACCGGGAAGTGCTTGTTTTGAGCAGTTTTTAATTGAGCCGTTCGTTAAATCTAAGCTAAAAACTGATTAGATCAAGCCCTTCCCGGTCTTTTTTTTTTGCTGATTTTTCACGGGTACCCTTAAAATGACGTTCTGATCACATTGAGCGGCTCGGATCATCAAAATTTGATCGGGAACTATGAGGTGTTTTTTTAGGTGTCTAAATAGTTGTCCATAGAACCGCCCCGATATATATATATATATTTTGTGTTTTTTGGAGACCACATGAGCTACAGCCTAATGTAGCCCATGCATACTTCCGCCCTTGAGTTTACGTATCATTTTACAAAAAATTCACATCACAGGGGTAAACAGAGGTGTCGGTGTCCTTTTAGAGTTATCGTAGTGTATCATAAATCATGTCATCACTTTTCAAGTATCGATTCCACTTTCCATTATATCTCCTCGAGCACTTGGTTCCGCTGACCATCTTTTAGATTCCATCGGATTTCTAGGCTAAAATTTCTACCAAAAAGCACTGATTCCGCTAACCATCTTTCAGATTTCATTGGGCTCATGAACCTAAGGTTATGGTTCTATAATAGTTGGGTACAAGAATATCAAGGTTCAAGATATGAAAAAATCCTGTGATATCAAAGGGTTTTTATTGGCTAGCTCCTAGAGTTAAATTATAATAATACAATCACTTTAATAAATGATAAAAAATGATTTTTAGTAAAAGAATTATAATAAAATATTTAATTTTATTCAAAAAAAAATTGATGTGAAAATTGTGGGTTGTTACAACCGTCACGTGGTGCTCCTAACCACTTTACAACCAGACATTTATGTGGGGTTATGGACCCCAGCATGACCCCACATGAATGCGTGGTAACCGTGGTTGTAAAGTGATCCGGAGTATCACGTGGCAGTACTCTCCAACTATTAAATAATTACAAAACACAAATGGGAATACATCCACTCATAAGGGGTAATCTTGTCTTCAAAACACCTCTCTCTCTCTCTCTCTCTCTCTCTCTCTCTCTCTCTCTCTCTCTCTCTCTCTCTCTCTCTGTATATATGGTGTAGGAAAAGAGATACAAGAGGAGGAAAGCTGTTCCCCTCAGTAGAGGAAACCATAGTGAAAAAGAAGCAAACATGGAGGAGTCCTACTTTTGCTGGTTTTGGCTCATTATTTCATACACACTAGTGTTCTTTTTGTTCAAAGTCTTGGTTTATCTTTGGTGGAGGCCAAGGGGGATCCAACTACACTTCTTTAACCAAGGAATCAAAGGGCCCCAGTACCATTTCTTGCTAGGCAACACAAAAGAGATTGTGGGCTTGATGTCCAAGGCTTCTTCCAACCCCATGCCTCTCTCTCACAACATTCTCCCTAGGGTTCTCTCCTTCTATCACCATTGGAAGAAAATCTATGGTATGTGAAATTATCCTTTTTCTCCACAAGTACTCTAGCTGTGATCACATGCAGTCTTGCTACAATTATGTCACTCAATCTTCTTTATTACGGAGAAAACAAACGAGCTCGGCTCGTTAAGGGTAGTTCAGCTTGATGAAAGAGCCTCATAAGTTTTTGGCTCATTCGATCGTTTGCAGCCCTAGATCGACTACCGCCATAGTTTTGATCCTCGCCCACACTAGCTAAGCATGTGTTATTTGGAACTCTCTGGGGCTATCTGACTCTAGAGTGAATATAAATGTCTACTTTTGACATGTGAAAGTTGTCATTGATATAGATATGGCACTCTTGTCTTTTTTCCCCTTGGGACGAAATTCTAAAAATCTCTTGTTTTCTTTTTCCCTTGAAAACAAATGTATTTGAGCTAGTAATTGTCAGATGGTTTTACCTGTTTTTTTCTTTTCCATTTTCGGAGGCATGGCTAATACTATATTTTTTCTATGCATATATAAGAGTGAAAAGGTTTCGAAAGAACAAGTGGGGTACTTAGTTATAATCTATGTCGATCTTCACCTTAATTAATAGCTTCATGATTCTTGTTTTTATTTCGATTGCTTTAAGCTAGCTTCTAAAAGATTTAATGAAGTTGTCTGTATTGCTAGTGAAATAGTGTTGGCTCTCTCTCTCTCTCTCTCTCTCTCTCTGAGTATGATGATGCGTTTATGGTGTTGTAGGGTCTCTCTATCCGCTCTAGTTATTGCATGTGGTGGTTATGTTAACCGCTTATTAATTTATTTGGTCCCCAAAGTATTGATTTCGTCTCATTTTCGTCCACAATGTAAACATTGGAGACATTCGCGCGGTCCCCAACATTTCAATTTTGTACCAATCAAATCCCCAAGTCTAACGCCGTGAACCCCATCCGTTAAAATGAGGGGCATCCTCGTTATTATTGAGGTGATTGTGTCACATACATTAATTTTTAAAAAAGATCCGTGACCAAAGTTTAACAGTAATGCTACTTGCACATACACTTTTGCACATATCTTGCACATACACTTTTATGGAGCCCACCTCGGGTCCCACCAATATGATCCGAACCGCTAATTATTTTTAAAATAATTTTTTAAGAGTTTCTGTAAAAAATCAACTCGATAGGATATCGGTAAGGGCTTTTTCAGAAATTATAGGGTGAAACAGTCTGATTCGCATTGCGATTTCTGAAAAAGCCCTTACCGATATCCTATCGAGTTGATTTTTTTATAGAAACTCTTAAAACATTATTTTAAAAATAATGAGCGGTTTGGATCATATTGGTGGGACCCGAGGTGGGCCCCATAAAAGTGTATGTGCAAGATATGTGCACAAATGTATGTGTCCTTAGCATTTTTGAAAGTTTAATATCTAAATATCATCATACACATATTGTCTCATGTAATTGGCCCTCCTCGAGGCCAAACATATATGGCTCAGTCGCTAGTAATTTGTACATTATGTAGCACATTTTCGTTAACGTCAATAAATTTTCGTTCGATCGATTAAAAAGGGGTGGCTCATTGCAGGTGGAACCTTTCTTGTGTGGTTCGGACCGACGGCTCGACTCACCATATCTGATCCAGTTCTCATCAGAGAGGTCTTAAACCAGAAATCAGACTTGTTTGAGAAAACCGATCCACCCCCACATGTTAGGAAGCTTGAAGGTGATGGTTTGTTGACTCTCAAAGGAGAGAAATGGGTTCACCATAGAACGATCATCGCACCAGCATTTTACCAAAAAAATCTCAAAGTAAGTAAGTAGTATAAAAATTATCTCAAGACACAATAGATCATAAGTAGTAGTAACTATTTGGTTTTCGGAAAAACACCGAAAACTCCTCTGGTGTATTGCATGGGAAAGAAAAAAAAGTAGCAGTGCTACGGACACATCTTTAAAACACAACTCCGGACGACACAAAACATGCTCGGACCGATAGCCCATTTGACACCTCTCGATCGATGCTGACTGATTGGCTTAATTTTCAAAATTTGTTTACGTACAGCTTATGATACCGGTTATGGGGAAGAGCACAGAGAAGATGCTGGAGAAATGGCTGGAAATGTCGAATTCTGCTGCAGGGACGGTGGAAATTGAAGTCTCCAAGTGGTTCAAAATCTTGACGGAGGAGATTATTACCCACACTGCCTTTGGAAGCTGCAGCTATGAAGATGGAAAATCCATTTTCGAATTACAAGCACAGCAAATGGTTTTCGCCATTGATTCTTATAGCAAGGTTCTTATCCCAGGATTCAGGTATACATTTGTTCACAACAATTGTTATATATATATAACATCCTCGATTTTATTCGGGGACTTCTCCCGTTACCGTTGTACAACATTCCATACAAATATATATCCTGATATCGCAATTTAAAACCAACTTATATATAACTAGGATAATGCTATGGTGTCCCCGGTTATTTTGGGGACACCGTAATTTTTGGCATAACTTCATCATTATGAGCATAATTAAAACTCATTATAAGCATAACAGAATCATAGTAAGACATAACTTGTTTGTTATGCCTTGGTTAGATTTGGTTACGCCTTGGTTGGTTTTTTAGATATGGTGTTCTCGGTCATTTTGGGGACACCGTAATTTTTGACATAACCGACCATTACAAGCATAACCAAGATTAGTGATATGTATAACCAAGGCCTTACAAAGACATAATCCCAAAATCTCCAGAATTTTTGGAGATTTTGGGGGTTATGCCTTAGTTATACATATCACTGGTCTTGATTATGCTTGTATGGTCGGTTATGTCAAAAATTACGGTATCCCCAAATGGCGGGTGGACACCGTAGCATTTCCCTGCATGCCACCTCATATGAATATGCTAGTGGTGTCTTTCGTCAAAGCACATAAGCCTATGCATAGATTTTTAGGGTTACGAGTTGAACTAATTAATTACCTTTTATTTATCCCAAATTTCTTGTTATTAATTAGGTTCTTCCCCTCTAGAAAGAATAGAGTTTCTTGGAGATTGGATAAAGAAATCAAGAAATCCTTGACGAAGCTCATCACCAAGAGGATAAACAAAGCAGCTCACAACAACAACAATAATCCGACGTCCGATGAATGTCCAAAAGATTTGTTGGAAACGATGATCAAAGCGAGCGTGAGAGAAGAAGCAGCGAATCGAGAGGGTTTGAATAGTAGGAAATATTCGTCGGAATCCGCGTCGACGATCACGGTGGACGATATCGTGGAAGAATGCAAGACCATGTTCTTCGCCGGGAAACACACGACCTCGGCCTTGCTAACGTGGTCCACCATCCTGCTCGCCATGCACCCTCACTGGCAGGAGCTGGCACGTGAGGAGGTCCTCAGGGCGTGCGGGGCACGTGATCTGCCCACAAGAGATGATGTTGCCAAGCTCAAGACGGTAATTAGCTAATGTTTTTGACCTCGGTAACATGATACTCCCTCCGTCCATTATGTTTGTTTTTCTATGGAAGACTGCGCCATTTTTAACACCAATCTAAGGCCGTAAACGAGCCAAGCTCCAGTTTTTGGCTCGTTATTAAATGAGCCAAGTGGAGCTCGGTTCGTTCGACAAAAGTTCAACTCGATTAAAGAGGCTCATTTAGTTAATGACCGAGCTAGAGCTCGACAAGCCTCGGCTCAGCCCATTTATAGCCCTACACTAAACATAAATTACTTCCCGAAATTATTTTTCAAATTTTTTGCACCATTCAAACAGATCTCAATGAAATACTTTTGGACGGTGTGTAAAAGTTCAAAAAAATATTTCTGGGAGCAACTTATTTTTTAAGGTCAAAGCGACACGACTTTGCATTATTCAAAAGATCTCAATTGGATTTTACGTACTCCAGATAGAGCGTAACATGAATGTGTGTGGAAAGGAAAAAAAAGAAATCGTTGGGCTAATCACATAAAAGCTGCTAAGAATTATCGTTCCACTGAGGAAAATTAGTACTATCTTCGTCTCAAAATGTTTATTTGTCCGGTTTGCAAAACGAAAACTTAAAAAAAAGGCATTTCTTTTAAGAAAAAATTCAAAATTTTTGCATAAATTAAAAGAATTCGTGGAGATCTAGTAAATTGTTGAAAAAATTTTAAATTTTTCTTTCAAAACTTCAATTATTTTTACGTCATCATTTTGCAAATCGAACAAATATTTTGGGATGGAGGTAGTACTTATTTTTCAAATAAATACTTATTTTTTGAATTAAAATTAATGTATTGTGAGAGAATGACGTGTCGTCTCGTAAAGTGATAAAAGTACTAAAAAAACTAAGAACCTTGACGGAACGAAGCCTAAGTCGTGTTGTCATTTGCATAAATTTCCTAATGAAACTTTTATCAATTCCTTGTAATTGCAGTTGGGCATGATCCTGAACGAGTCACTCAGATTATACCCTCCCGTGGTTGCAATCCTAAGACGGGCAAAATTTGACGTGGAATTGGGCGGCTGTACGATCCCTTGCGGGACTGAGCTCCTCCTACCGATCCTGCCCGTCCATCACGATCAATCGTTGTGGGGCCACGATGCGACCGAATTCAACCCCGCCCGGTTCACCGGTGGCGCGGCCCACGCGGCAAAGCATCCGGCAGCGTTCATGCCGTTCGGGCTTGGCGGCCGACGGTGCGTGGGCCAGAACTTGGCGATTTTGCAGGCGAAACTAGCAATTGCTATGATATTGCAGCGTTTCTCGTTCGTTCTTGCTCCTAGCTATCAGCATGCACCCACGGTCGTGATGCTCCTAAATCCACAGCATGGGGCACCAATCATGTTTCGCAAATTGTAGGTGGGCCGTGGAAATTAAGGGACAGTTTTTGGACCGACACGTAATTTATCCCTTGAGAAATGAAATGAAAGCAAACTAAAATCGAGCCCAAATTCATCTAAAAGGGTTGTAGTGGATTTTGGGAGTAAAATAAAAATCTCGTATGAAAAGTACAAATCTCATTGTGCACTCAGAGCAAACTTGTTTGCAATAAATTTATGCAATAACTCAGGATCTCCGGATCTACTTGCGCACACCTCGACTAATTTCTGAAAAATCAATTCCAATCGCACATCCATCCATTTGAGGGAGGTCAAATTTCCTGCTCTTTTATTTGCTTAATTAAAAGAGTTCAAGAACCCATTTCCATCCGGGCTAGCTCATCGAAACCCGCGGGGCAAGCAACAAATTCCCTAGAAGCTCGGAGAGAGGCATTACTGAAGAGTCGTCCGACTGCTCAGTGACCGATGGCACAAGGAAAAAAATACGTTTGTTCAGCACTGATCATACTTTCAATGGGGCCCTGATCAACCTTCCTGTGGACCGATCCCACAACAATTGTTTGCAAAGTAGTACGAAATATCGACCCACAATATGTCCAGCCCAGCCCATGTCCAACCCTAATATATATGGCCCATTTAAGAATTGGCGGCGGCCTAATGTATCTGGCCTATTTAAGAATTGGTAGCAGGCCTAGTATCGGGAAGTCTGTCCACACAGACATTTTCATGCACAGATTGTACACAATTTTTTTTTGTAGAGCTCACTACGAGTCTCAAGCCATTCATTAAATGTAAAACACTTTTTAAAGAGTCTCCGTGAAAAATCATCTCAATCCAATACTTATAGGTGCTCGATCCAATCATTTAACTTTTCATTATCCTGAAATCTCAATGAAAAATTAGATAATTGGATCAAGAACTTAGAGGTATTGATTTGGGCTGATTTTTTCATATAAATCATTGAAAAAAATGTTTTACATTTAATGAACGACTCAAATTATTTTTGTGAAACTCATGGTGAGCCAAAAAAAAAAAATATGTGCGCAATCTGTGCGCTTCGCCCAGTATCAGATCTGAGACAGCACCACCGCTTGCCGCACAAGCTAGCTTTGCTTTCTTGATGTGTTCACTTCAACAGATAGCCAAGTGTCCAGCTCTAAACCAGCCAACGTGGCTCGTTATCACCCAACCAAAACACTTTGTTCCCCTTGTGTCCTGACGTACGGCCGCCGCGCAATGCTCATTACTACCTTTGCAAAATTTTCCCAATCATGTCGCGTCTAAGTCACATAAAGCATGATAGGTACGCGTCTAAATCACATAATTTGCGATAGGTGAGGGTTTCGAGCTCAAACGCATGTTTCGAAAACTTCAAAAACAACTAAAATTTATGAGTACAAGAATTAAAAGTACGAGCGCAAAATCATGATTGAGCATTAGGGGGACGTGAACGCACATTTAGACACCACCAGTCATTTAAGGCGGGAATCCAACGGTTTAAAACGACCCCCTTTTCTTCCCAACTGCATCACTCTGTTAAGGTTAAATGCGACTCTCGCTTTCTCTCTCTACGCCTCACTCCTCCTTCCTCCGCTTCACTACTCTCTCTCCAACCCCGCCAATGGCGTCCGGGTCGAACTCTCTGGTTTGGTTCCGGAAGGGCATTCGGATTCACGACAACCCGGCACTCGAGTACGCCGCCAAGGGGTCCAGCTACCTCTACCCGGTCTTCGTGATCGATCCGCGTTACATGGAGCCCGACCCGACTGCTTTCTCCCCCGGCTCGGCACGCGCTGGAGTGAACCGGATCCGGTTCTTGCTCGAAAGCCTGGCCGATTTGGACTCCAGCCTACGGAAACTCGGTTCGCGGTTGTTGGTGCTCAAGGGTGAACCCGGCGAGGTTCTGTTTCGATGCTTGAAAGAGGTAATTTAAAGTTACTTGTAATTTCAGCTTTTTTACCGAAGAAAAGAAATTAAGTTCAAGAAAACAGATATTTATACATGGTTTTGGTTCGGATTTAACTGGGCTCCTCCATTGCACAGGAATGATCCTAGGAATTAGTCGAGGTGCGCCAAAGGTGGCCCGGATACATATACCTGAGTGAGAAAGAAGATAGAAATAGCGTATTACTATTAGAGCTAGTTCAGAACGGTTGATTATTGCGCGTAAACTACTAGTATAGAAGCCTCGAGCCAATTATAGTTGTGAGTTGAAAGTTTTGTTATGGTATCACGGTTAGACTTTGAAAGGTTTCGGACCAGATTTTTTTTATTTCTTTAGTGGTTGGGCAGATTAGAGCATTTCCAGCAGCCTCGCCCACACTCAGCATTTCACCACTTTGCTATAGTGACTCGCCACACCTAGCATGTCACTGTAGCACGCCAGATGGGAGATTGGGAGTTGAATAGCCATTTTGGTTAGGATGTTAGATTGTTGTTGTATTTTGTTGCTAACTACGATAAGAGTTCGACATTTTGAGTAGGCATTTTGGTTAGAAACTGCAGGAGATGCTTTTAGTAGACCTGAGCCACAGTGTTTACTTTTTCTTGATGGAAGCATATCAAGTTATTGTTTACCACTTCATGTGCGAGGTTCGCACATGTAGGAGTATTAGAGCTTGTCTCACATCCGTCAATTATCATCGAAAGAGTCTGGAGAGCCTCTCCATTAATTGTTGATTTGCTTTGATTTGGATGCTTTAACATTCCCAGAAGTAAATATTTTTATCTTGAAATTGGAGAAGGGCAATAAGTGGCACTTAGATATAAGTGAGTCAAAGAGCCTGTCCCAGTAAATTCTTTCTAACTTACTTTATGAGTTGGTTCGTGGTGTCTGTGACATTTTGTCCAAATTGTATGTATCACATGGTAATGGCAACATAATGGTGGAATTTAATGGGACTGTTGGAATATTTAAGTAGTTATGAGTCTTGTCCCACATTGGTTAAACAAGTCTTGTAACAAGTTATCTCTTAATATAAATAATAGTTATTTGTGTTAGGGTTTATTAACACTCTATACACTTTTCTTATTCTCCCAAACAACATGGTATCAAAGCCACCCTTAATCCAACCCTAAACATAATCATAATCTTAACCCACGCCCCACCACCCATCATCACCACATACTGTTACTGTTCACCGCGACACTGTTCACAGCGAGTACTGTTCATCGCGAACACTGTTCACGCGAGCACTGTTCATCGCGGTACTGTTCACGCGGGTATTGTTCATCGCGAGCACTGTTCACCTTGAAATTCCCTTTGATACCCTAACCCCATGCACCAAACCCATTCGAAATTGCTGAAAAATCTTTGGAACTCTTGAAAAACCCTAATCGAACCTTAAACACTCCCCCTGATGGGTCTGTTGAGCGTTACAAAGCTCGTCTTGTTGCTAAGGGATATACTCAGACTTATGGTGTTGATTATGCTGAGACTTTTTCTCCAGTTGCCAAGCTTGGTTCTGTCCGGCTTCTTATCTCCCTTGCAACCAATCTTGGTTGGCCTTTATTCCAGTTGGATGTTAAAAATGTCTTTCTTCATGGGGATCTCCAGGAGGAGGTTTATATGGAGCAACCACCCGGGTTTGTTGCTCAGGGGGAGCGTAATCAGGTATGTCGTCTTCGCAAAGCACTATATGGCCTTAAGCAGTCTCCTCGGGCCTGGTTTGGCAAGTTCAGTGATGCAGTTTTGAAATTTGGGATGAGTCGCTGTCAGTCTGATCATTCGGTTTTCTCTCTCTCATCTGACCGAGGGAAAGTATTATTGATTGTTTATGTGGATGATATTATTATTACGGGCGATGATCAAACAGGTATTGATGAGTTGAAGGTATTTCTGCAGAGTCAGTTTCATACCAAAGATCTGGGAAGGTTGCGATATTTTTTGGGTATTGAGGTTGCACGATCTAAAGATGGCATTAGTTTATCACAGAAAAAATATGTGCTAGATATTCTAGATGAGACTGGTTTATTGGGGTCGAAGCCTGTCGATACTCCTATGGATCCTAATGTCAAACTGTGTGTTGATCAGGGGGAGTTGTTTTCTAGCCCTGACCAATATTGTCGCTTGGTTGGTAAATTGAACTATCTTACTATTACACGTCCAGATATCTCGTTCGCAGTTAGTATTGTGAGTCAGTTTATGTCTGCTCCTCGTTTTCCACATTGGGAGGCTGTTCTTAGAATCGTAAAGTATCTCAAGGCCCATCCAGGACGTGGTTTGTTTTATCGAGCTAATAGTCACTTACGTATTGAGGCTTTTACCGACTCTGATTGGGCAGAAGGACCGTCTGACAGGAGATCCACTACAGGATATTGTATTTTTCTCGGTGGAAACCTTGTCAACTGGAAGAGTAAGAAACAAACAGTGGTTGCACGGTCTAGTGCAGAGGCAGAGTATAGAGCTATGGCCCACACGACATGTGAGATTGTATGGGTGCGATCTTTTCTTGAGGAGATAGGATTTAGCGTGCAATTGCCAATGAATATGTATTGTGATAATCAGGCCGCAATTCACATTGCATCCAATCCGGTATTTCATGAGAGGACTAAGCATATTGAAGTTGATTGTCATCTGGTGCGTGAGAAGTTAGTTGGTGGTGTGATAGCTACTCCCTTTGTGTCTACAAGTGCTCAGTTAGCTGACATATTTACTAAGTCATTGTTCAAGCCCCGGTTAGAGATGTTATGTAGCAAGCTGGGACTTTGTGATATCTATTCTCCAGCTTGAGGGGGAGTGTTGGAATATTTAAGTAGTTATGAGTCTTGTCCCACATTGGTTAAACAAGTCTTGTAACAAGTTATCTCTTAATATAAATAATAGTTATTTGTGTTAGGGTTTATTAACACCCTATACACTTTTCTTATTCTCCCAAACAACAGGGACTACCAACATTGTTTTTCTGGCACAATCACAAGGAGATGTGCCATCACCCATCAGAAATGTAAAATAGATTAGGCGATTTTATCATGAATAATGATTGTAATCAATACCTTTTCATCCTAGAATTGTGGCTTGCATCTCATTTTAAGTAACATTAGTTTTGGATTTTCGCAGTGGGACATAAAAAGGCTATGCTTTGAATATGACACAGAGCCCTACTATCAAGCTTTAGATATCAAAGTTAAGGTAGGAGTTCTGGAAGTATTTCAAAATGTTATTTGGCTTGATAGTAATCTGCCTTTGTTATAGATATCATGTAACAACAAGTTGATTTTTGTCGCAACAGAACTATGCTTCTGCTGCTGGTATTGAAGTCTTCTCTCCTGTGAGTCATACACTATTCAATCCTGCAGATATCATACAAAAGGTATGTGTAGTGTCAGTTTATGCTCTTTTAGATAATGAAAGTATGTTTCACTAAATTCCATTGTACGAAAGGATATCTACCTTTTGCTTGTATGGCAAAAGTAATTCGTGGGACTGATAAAGTTTCCTTCCTTGTCTGATGACACGTACGGATGTTTTGATGAAACGTCTGAAAAGAACAATGGAAGGCCACCGTCGAGTTACCAATCATTTCTAAAGATTGCTGGGCAGCCTTCTTGGGCCTCTCCCCTCTTGACAACCATTACTTCACTTCCTCCTGTTGGAATTGTTGAAAATTGTGGGATTTCAAACGTTCCAACTCTCCAAGAACTTGGTTATGAAGATAATGGACAGGTATGGTCATTATGGACTACTAGTTTCTCAAGCCACTTGCCTTTGGTGGAAATATTAGTGACAAAAAATCGTGTGCAGGATGAATTGACGCCATTTAGAGGTGGTGAATCAGAAGCATTGAAGAGGTTAAGAGGTGCAATGGATGACAAGGTATGCTATTGTGCTTCGCTTCTAGAATTTCCTTCTAATGGAAATACTAGAATATGATTAATTCTTCTCCTCTTTTGTCTTACTCGTTTTCCTGTGCATCGTCATCTACATTTTCCGTTACTAACTCACAGGCTGTCGAAACCCTGTGAAAGACGTTTTCTTCTCCTTCACCCTTGGGACTTACATACCCTCCAGATGGAGCAAAGTCTTCTTTGACTCTGAATTTGCATCACACTATGTTAATCTGTGGTTAGGGCCTATGTTGTTATACCTTCTTGCATGGCTTTGTTTCGTTGTACAATCCACTGAGCTAATTCATCTTCTGATAATCTAAAATGTTTTCCTCTTTCTTGTTTTGTCTATATCTGGGTTTTGAATTTAGATTGTAGCCCTCATTCATCAGGCTACCAATTACCTACATAATGGAAGTGGATATATGACATCAGGATTCTGAGTATCTAATAGGGAAGTGAATCTTCTTTGAAAATTAGATTATCTGAAGCTAACACATTTGCGGTTCAGCCTACACAAAATAGGCTATAGAAGAAAGGCAATGTGCTGCATGTTTTTCATAAAAGTAACACAAAAAATAAATATCTAGTTAACTAGGTGTCAGTGAGGTTCTTGTTCTTGTTTGCCCCTCTTTTTTCAAGTTGTGTGGCGTTTTGATATTTTTTGGCTGCATTCAATATCCAGTTTATATACTACAGGAGTGGGTGGCGAAGTTTGAGAAACCAAAGGGCGACCCCTCTGCTTTTCTAAGGCCAGCAACTACAGTTTTATCACCCTATTTGAAAGTGAGTTAGCCTTAGATGAAATTTGGTTGTTTTTCCTCTTCTCAACAGATGTTGTCTTGTGGTTTCTAATCTTGTGGCACCTCTTTCTCTTCGCTGGTAGTTTGGTTGTCTCTCTTCAAGATATTTCTACCAATGTATTCAGGATGTTCAAAAGAATGTCAAATCGCATACCTTACCACCAGTTTCCCTTCTTGGACAGGTTGGTTGTGTGCTTATTCAGTTTTTTAAGATTTTAGACACTGTGCTAACTGGTATATTAAACTCCTGCAGCTGTTATGGCGTGATTTCTTCTATACTGCCGCTTTTGGCACTCCTAACTTTGATCAAATGAATGGTAATAGGATATGCAAGCAGGTAATTAACTCGTATCCTAACTTCATGCAGTCAACCTGTTCTGCTTTTCTTTTGCAAAAGGACAATAAACTGTTATTTTGCATCTTACCGCTGATTGTTTTATTTTCCTTAATAGTCTGATGGCTTATGTTCAATGCTTGTGATTCTACGGTGAACTCTCATGATGATTTGGACTCTTGTGTATATAATGTCATTCAGAGATGTACATGACTTTTTAAGAGAATTTAATGAAGTCCAAATGTTCATAAATGTGCAGTTACTTTTCAAGTGTGTATATCAAATAATGTAATCCTTGTGAGTGAAGGGTAGAACAGCAGAATCAATACCTGCTATGATATTGGTCGAATCAGTGTATTTTTAGGATTTGGTGGGAAAGGTAATATGTCTTTCATGTACAAAGTCCTTACACTCGACTGTTGATACTTGGGTTTTCTTCCATAGTTGCTCATAATTAAGGACCATCTACTTTTTTTTTGAACTTTTCAACGCTCTCTTTTATGCTTATTTGGGTCAGTGAAAAACCAATGCAGTAGCATTAGGGAGCTGTTGTGTGTGGCTCTATGGGAATATACGGTATGGACAAATCAGTAAAAACAATACTCCAAAACCAAAAGGAAAGTGCTCTTGCTTTTATTTGTCCAATCAGTCAGATGGAATTTCTAAGGAAGTTATTTGGGCAAACTAGTTTCATTCGTGTCCTGCTTCATTTTGACAAAATTTAAAGCACAAATACCAATATTCGAATTGAGGAGCTTGGCCATGTTGCTCCTTGTGATATAGTTTTCCAATGGAATAAGTGGAGTCAGACGACTAAGATAATCCATCTTGCAATGGCATCTTGGGACTTAAGTCAGGTCTGCTGTATGTCTTCTCTCAATGCATGATTTTATGTCACTACAAAAAAACTGCCTATACACGCCAGGAAAGATTTGACAAACGCTGGCAAAGGTTTTAGCATCGTTTTTGCAATCACCGAGGATGCCAAAGCCGGCTTGGGTTTCTGGCGTTTAAGAAACATCACTAAAGATCTATGGCAGCGTTTTTTGAAAAAACGTCGGGATTGATTCCTGAGTAAAAATTGCCCCTTTGGTGACATTTTTCCAAAAACGCCGGTAGAAGTTATCTTTAGCGGCGTCCTAAGAACGCCAGGCATATATAGATATGGAAGCACCTTCTGTTGACTTCGACGTTGTGAAAAGGTGCCCATAAGGTAGCTCCCCCGTTCTCTTTCCTTGTTCTCTAGGAGTATGAGCTCTTGTCTTTCCATTCTTTTCTCTATTTTCACATTTTCTTGTAGTGTGAAGTACTGGTTTTCAGAATTGATGTACGTGATGTTAATGTAGATACCTTGGAATGCCGATGATGAACTGCTGGCAGCTTGGAGAGATGCCAGGACAGGATTTCCTTGGATTGATGCTATCATGGTCCAGGTTAGTTCTTTGCACAGGATATCCTGTGAAGTTTGTTTGGATTATAGATACACTTGGAACTTAGAACTCAAATTTTCAAATTTTTGCGCTTCGTAATACACTTCAATTGTGTGACTGAAGTTAAATTGTGGTGTTAAAGCTTCAGAAATGGGGTTGGATGCATCATCTAGCACGGCATTGTGTTGCATGCTTTTTAACTCGTGGAGATCTAGTAAGTGACTCCAATTTTCACAAAGTACAACTTTTACTTCTTTCTACATGTGTTAAACATCTACTGTTTTGCTGATAGTTCGTTCATTGGGAAAAAGGACGCGATGTTTTTGAGAGACTTCTGATAGATTCTGATTGGGCTATTAATAATGGAAACTGGCTCTGGCTGTCGTGCTCATCATTTTTTTACCAGGTTAAGAATACCTCTCATCCCATTAATCATGTGGCCGCATGTTTTTATTATTTATGAATATACGCTTATCTTGCGTTTCCACCTCGGATCTAAGAGCTCGAGTTTTGTTGACTAGAGGTGCATAGCAACCACATTCTAGCAATTTTCAACCCTGAAAAATACTTATAAAGAATTTTTCTGAGATGAAACTGCATGGATTTGTTTTCTTCATTTTTCCGCTCCTGAATATTTTCTTGCTTAATAAGATTAACATCGCAAGTCAGATGGCCCAGAATCACGCAGTGAAGTGATCAAAATTCCTCTGTTATGTGTGTACCAGATGTTTGAGTTATGATCCCATTCCTTTATTTCTTAGCTGCTGTTAGAAATTAAAGTGATTATTGGAGTGCTAGCTGAGGCTCAGTGTTTTCGCTTCTGTTCCGTAGCAGTTGTTATTCAACTAAACTCAGCGCCAATTCTAATTTTCCCCTATTGTCCACCAGTACAACCGCATTTATTCTCCAATTTCTTTTGGGAAGAAGTATGATCCAAATGGTGATTACATAAGGCATTTCCTTCCGATATTGAAAGGTACGTTGTAAAACTTATTCTTATATGTGGGTTGGTGTATTACAACTCATGTAAATTTGGACCTGTTGATGTTGTTTTCTAGATATGCCGAAGGAGTATATTTACGAGCCGTGGACAGCTCCATTAAGCATCCAAACCAAAGCAAAGTGCATAATTGGAAAAGACTATCCTAAACCAGGTCCATGTTCCTATTCATGTTTCTCTGACTTATGTTGGAAGCTTATTACGGTTCACTTTGGAGATAGCTTGAACGTCATTTTGTACAATGACAGTGGCCCATTAACTGAGAGTTAGCTCGACTTAAATCTTGTACTGTCCTGAGAAATAATGATTGTAGTTGTAAGCTGGAAAGACCCCTCATTTAGTAACATGTACGATGGTGTACCGACATCTTTCTAGCAAGACATAATTAAAATTCATCATATTTTGTGGCTCCAGTGCCATTTTAAGTGCATGTTAGCTTTTGAAGGGGCACTTTGATATTGACTACAGCCCCAGTTCAGACCAGCTCTTGTGAATTCTTAAACTGTTCATAGATTCAGCGCTTGTGATGGCTTTCATTGCCTTAATGGTCTCCTTCCACATGAATGTGTGACTTCCTTAAGATTCCATGTAGATCACGAATCACCATATGAACTCCAAGTACATGAATGGCTGATGACCCAGTTTGACAAGATAGGTGCATGACTAACTTCACATGCCCAGGGATGTGCCATTCAACAAAGTTGAACCTGAATAGTACCAGAAGTGACCTGTAGTTTGAGTACACAGACTTTCTTGAATCTCAATGATCTCATACTTCCCCCTTGTCTTGCCCTATTTGGTTGTGTTCCAGTGGTTTCCCATGACACTGCAAGCAAAGAATGCAAGAACAAGTTGGCTGAAGCTTACGAGTTGAACAAGACACGAAATGGCGCGGTGAACGAGGAAGATCTTAAGATTTTAAGGAGAAAGTTTGAGGAGAATCAGAGCCAAGATCCCAAATCCAAAAGGCTGAAAAACAAAAGCTGAATGCCGAAGGCCATGACTTGAGAAACAGTGGTTGTTATTGTAAGCTGCAGTGACCTCTCATTTAGTAACTTGACAGCAAGTTTTTGTATATTACGCCCAGTATTGGAGTAAATGGCAACTGAAGAACTGGATGGCACTTGCCAGGAAAAAAAAATTAGGAGAGGGATTTGCTGACTTGAAGATATTTGTTATGCATGATCTTACTTGTTACAACATGGACTTGGAACATGGAAGCTAGGTTTTGTTGTGCTGAATCTGTTGTCAATGTGAATTGAGTGCCTTGATCACTTCTTCCGCAGCTATTCGTATCGGTTACTTTGTTGGATTTCGTTGTTAAAGTGTACTTTTAAGGAGTTGAACAGATAACTTTTTTTTGGTTTGGTTAGAGTTTTTTTTTATCCGCAAAAACGCGCAAAGGGCGGTTAGAGTTCATGTCAGCATTATCTTTCTTGTTCTCGTTGGCTTGCTCCCAGGGAAATTAGTTTTACGGACCTACGGGCTAATGGTGTGTGGGAAGTCAAGTTCCCCAGTCCTGTTTGGCTCATGCATTTATGCAGTGTCGGCCCTGATATTTGGGTTGTTAAAACCTGATCCCAAGCTTGGTCCCCCAATGTTTTACGGACTTAGTAGCTGGTGTGAAGTTCCCCATGGCTCAGGCATTTTGTACGGTGTCTCAGTTATAAATCAAACTCGGTATAATTTCTTTCTTTTATGGTACACTTGGGAATCATACCAGTCGGGTACGATTTAAGAAACGAACAATGTTACGACCACAATTCTAAAACACAAAGCCGGACACAAAATTGCATCCAGAGCCGTTTGACGCCCACAGGCCATATACATCGAGTGTTTTTAAAAACAATTGTGTCCGAAAATTGTGTTCCTAGACTTCTTTCTTGATTAAAATTTTTAGTTTTGAATCCCCATCAAACCCTAATTTAATGTATGTTTTCCGTTTGGCTAAAGTTCTTTTTTTCACTTTACGAGACAAGTCATTCTCTCATAATACATCATATATTAATTTTAAAAATAAGTATTTAGTTTTAAATAAGTAATACTTATTTGTGTGAGTGGAACACACCCTATTGGGTCTTTCTGAATATTTTTGAAACCTTATGGGAGACGAGTGTAATTCTTGTGTTTGGTTGGGAGTTTAGTTTAGTTTAGTTTTGGTAGTGGGTAGAGAGAGGAATAGAGTAATGATTGAAAATATGGGTAATGATTGGAGAGAGATAGAGAGAGATGAGAAAGTAATAATTGAAAAAATAGGGTAATAATTGGAAAAAGAAGTAGGGTAATGATTGGTTTCCAAAACCAAAACTAAATAGAAATGGCAACCGAACAAAGCTGTAATATAGCTTTCGTTTATCAGACTTTCCTAGCTGCATCCATTGCTTCGCGGCTGAACTGCTGTCTCTCTCTCCTCCGTTAACAATTTTGACAGCCCTGTACAGAAGAATCCTCAATACCCCCAGCCAAAGGCCCTCACCTTCACGTACGTCGTCGTTTTGCTGCTGCTGTCTCTCTCTCTCTCTCGCTGCCTCTTCTCTCTCTACACATGGCTGCGAGGCCGCCTCACTTTCTGTTCTCTACTCCTCGCTCCATGGTAGTGAAGACCCAGCACTCCATCCGTTTCAATCACTTTCTCCCGTCAGCAATTAAAAGGTTGGTCAACTCAATTAAGTGTCATAATTGAATGGGTTTTCTGTATTTTTGTTTGTTTTTAATCTTTTTTCGATAGCTATTTTGATACCTCTCACCCACCAACCCTTTTATGCCTTTTGTGATCTTTTTTAGTTCTACTGCAATCTCCTAGCACAAATTTTGTTCCTTTTTTGTTGAGAAATTGGACAAACCAACAAACACACAAGGGGCGAAGAACAATCAATAAAAGAATTACAGAATGCATTACACTGATATTCTTACGTGGTTCCCAATTGTGTAGTTCAGTATCAGTTTTTACTATGTATCGAATGAAGAATGGAGTACTAGGAACTTCGGCTCCGTATAGCAGGTATTTTTAATATAGGGTTTGCATCATCAATTACCGTAATACTCCTGTCAGGTCAAATCGGGCTACACAAGCCCACCTCTTTTTGGCACTTGATTTGTCACATTGGTAGTCCTCTCTGCCAAGTGCCAAGATTCCCATACAAGATTTGTTGCATTGTCTAGTTGATCGAATTTTGTTGGGTTATAAACTAATCATATATGCTTTCCATTTCATTCACATTTAGTCATTTAGGCCCGACTACAACACCACTGAAAAGTATTCTACGCACAAGAATGAGGTGGAGTAGTTCTAAAGTACAATGGGAGGGGAATATCTTAGATTAATGAACCTTCCTATCCATTCTTCACTATAGGGAGAATATATGTATAATTCACGTATCTTGGTTGTTTTTGTGTATGAAGGTGAGGGTTTTTTGTATATCCCTTGGGCGTTCAACCGGTCGTTACATATGACAATAAAACGACGTGGTGCAGTAGTAATAAATAGTTTCACTCTTTGGCAGTGTGTGTTAGCTGAAAGAATGACCAGTCTCTGGCATCCTGCTCTGCTCTATAATTCCCTATGCTTATTGGAGTGTTTGATTTATTTTCTTTGTGCATAGCCAACGAGAAGATGATTGTGCGCCTCCACATGAAGGATTGTCCTCTGTTGCAGGTTTGTTCAATACGATTCCTCTATTTGGTGGATTTTGTTCCTCCTTTCTGTATTGATGCATGGAATCCCTTTAATGCCTTCATAACATTCAAGTCATACTCTAATTTTGTTATAGCGTATGTTCCTTCTTTATTGGTTTTCCCCCTTCGTTTGTGGCTGAACCGCTGAAGAATGAACAAGCGCCAGGCTGAAGGACGTGAAATTGTTTGGTCTATTGTTTTCTTTAAGAGAAAAACTCAGTAACTACTCTTAAGTTCCGAGCTTATTATCTGTTGAGTCTTTTTCTGCAGAAACTTAGTTTCGGCAAAATATACGCAAGTTATGGGCATCAGTTGATCTCTCTCTCTCTCTCTCTCTCTCTCTCTCTCTCTCTCTCTCTCTCTCTCTCTGTGTGTGTGTGTGTGTGTGTTGTTAATCGCATTTCCAGCAAACAGTTCTATGGTAATGCATGAATTGCTGTAGATACGGTTGTGAAGTGGAAAGGGAATATATAAGTTTTCCCCACCCATCTGTGACAAGAGGAAAAATGAGTGTTCCTTTCTTCTTTGTTTTGCTGGTCTCGTGGACCTCTTTCGCCTCTCTGCAACAAAGTTCATTTTCTTTGCAAATTGGAGGATTTACTATGTTTTTGTGCTGGATTTGACAAATGTCCTTTATCTGGCATAACATATGATTCGGCTGTTGTAGTCTAAGAGATATTTTGGCACTTATATCAGTTATATGCCCTATCATCTGTGGTCTACCAGTAAACTCATAGTTATTCGTTAGCAATTTGACCTGAATGTAGCCCTTCTCTCCCACTCAGTGTAGGTTATTATATTCCTGTTCTCTTTCTCGGTTATTTTAGCAATAACGAGTTGCTAATTGTCTTCCATTTTAATAACATTGGTACAACTTTGCGGTCACTTGTTTGACAGTTTGTTATCATGCTAAATAAAAGGTGATAACCCTTTTTTGCATATGCTTTGTTAGATCATCGAGGGAACATTAACTGCATGACTATTTCTATGAGACTACGTCATATGGTTAATTCCTTGCTCATGAATGCTTTGTGGAAACTTTGAGGTGGATTTTTATATTCTTGTGTTTTGATCTTGATTAGGATTTCTTGTTCGTACTTAGTAGGAGGAGTTGTAGCTTTAGGAAAGTTCGATGCCCTGCACATTGGTCATCGGGAACTTGCGATCCAGGCAGCAAAGGTTGGAGTTCCATTTCTTTTATCATTTGTCGGAATGGCAGAGGTCCTTGGTTGGGAACCTAGGTACAGTTACTTTTACCCAAGTTCTTATTGGATAGCTTTATGTACTTCTCCTTCCTCTCTCTTGGATAGTTTTGATTTGGTGTTGCAAAAAAGAGGGTATTGTGACACTGGCGGAATTCTCTACGTAGGTGAAAATACAAGGAAGATGGAAAAATAAGAACATAAAAGGAACAATAATAGGACCTACGTCTGTGGCTTTGTATCTGCTACAATGATAAAATGTGTTTAGTAGCAATTTGGCTCTGGGAATTGCATCTCCTCCGCCAATCTAGGAATCCTCTTTATGCTAACCAGCAGCTAGATCTGAATCTCCACACATAGTTGTCTTATTTCCAGTTTGCAATGCAAATTGTCAGCATCGCTTTTCACAATTGGATCATGACAAGCATGGTATACCATCCAACATTTAGAAATCTTCATTCAGACGGGATACATGCTATAAAATGATTGCCATATCAACTAGACGACAATAATAGGTGTAAAGTATTTTTGGGGAGTGGTAATTGCGAGAGCTTCAATGAGTTAGTATGATAAACCCTGCAGGTTGTATCATGGCTTTGTAAAGGAATACAGAATACGTCCTTCAGGTTGTTATATGTCTTGGTCAAACCTCTCTCTAGGATCAGTTGCTGCATCTTTACATTCACTCAGTGCTATCTCCTAGCTGCATACCGTCTTGTTATCTATAGTGAGGTCTTTGGGCCTTGGTTCCAGTCAAATTTTCCACATTGCCTTCTTAAGAGTTAAGACAAGCAAATAAACTAGAGAAGCCACTCAGTAGACGTTGTCTACAGTATGAATGAGCCAATCCTTGGTTTACATGCTCACCCATGGATGGGGAGCGGTGTTAATGGCCTAGGTATCACTTCGCATGTCTGCCACGTAGCACCACATTTATGGAGACCTTAATGTGGAGATGATGTGGCGATGGTATGTGGTTGAGCATGGACCCATCACTCGGAACTGGATTTTCTTAGAACAAAGTGTAACTACAACTCCTCTAACATGTCTTTGCACAAATTGGCTTCACCTATCAGAGATTCAGAATACATTTCCCTTTTGTTGGCTATATCCTTTGGTATATTACTGCGATTTCAGTGTATAATTTTTGTTATTGAAGACCCTTTGTTTATTAGGTTCTATTTTGGAAAAGAAGAGGTGTTTGGTGGACTTTGCAATAATTTTTTGATGTGAACTTTCTGTGCAGGGCTCCCATAGTTGCAAAATGTGATCGTAAGCGGGTTCTTTCCTCATGGGCTCCATATTGCGGTGACGTAACACCTGTCGAGTACGAGCTTGAATTTTCAAAAGTTCGGCATCTTACTCCCCGTCAATTTGTTGAGATGTTATCAAAGAAACTTGGAGTGTGTGGGGTTGTGGCAGGTGACATAATTCTATACTCCATTGTTGTTTTCACGCGGCGTTTGTTTCTTAAACAGCATTTGATAATAATCAAAACTCAATGATTTGTGGCAGGCGAAAACTACCGGTTTGGATACAAAGCTGCTGGTGATTCATCAGAGCTGGTCAAGTTGGCTGAGGAGTATGGGATGGGGGCGTACATAATTAATAATGTCATGGACAAGAACCAATACTATGGAAATATGGGCTCGAGTAATTTGAAAGAGCAAGGGCAGGTCTCATCTACTCGTGTTCGTCTTGCTCTTGCAAAGGGAGACATGAAGTACGTCTCAGAGCTTTTGGGTCGCCAACATCGTCTTGTGGTAATGGTGAAAGATCAGGAATGGTTAGTTAGCAACCAACACAGGCTGTCAGCTCGAAAATCCTGTTTCCTAAATCTTCCACCAAAGGAGGGGCTGTACGAGAGTTGCTCTGTTCTAATCGGCAATGATAAAAATGTAGTGCCCTGCAAAGTAACGATTGATGCTAGTGATATTCATTTGGAGTTGCATGGTGCAGCTACTTGTATGCGTAGTATTTCTCAAGATTTTCAGTGCTTGGGTATCGACTTTGGTGAGTCAGGAGCTGGATTGTTGTAGGCGGTTTTTATTTAACTTTCCTCCCAATTAATTGCTTCATGGTTCATAAGTTTTTATCATTCTTATTATAACAGGAAGAGGGTGTATTTGTTGTAGAAGCTACGGGTTGATTCGTAATCAATTATCCGGCCCATCATTGCATTTGTCAATTACTACATATTTTTTGTACTGGAAAATGTTAATTGATTGGTTCAGTTGAATCAATGTGCCTTGCATCATGGTTTCAGACAGATAAAGCTTGACATTTGGTTGCACGGCTGAGATTTTAATTTAGCTCTCCCTCCCTTGTGACTCTCACTCCGAAGTCATGAAGTCGTCAGAAATCTTCTGTTGCCTGTGTACGAGATGTTTGAGCAGCTTATGATATGATCGCAACCCTTCTTTTCGGAGCTGCGCTTATGAGAAGCCTCAGATCGCAAAAGCGATGAACTTCAGCAATCAGTTCTTTAACAGTTACAATGAGCTGCCCGCAGCTCAAGGTTCCATGGATTTTGAAGGAATGTCGTTTGCCAGAACAACCGTTCTCCAACTTCTCATGGGAGGAAATACGATACGAATGGTGATTACGTTAGGCATTTCCTTCCAATATCGGAAGCCGTATGTCGAAATGGTTCTCTCATTTCTATGAGCTTGGTGTATCGTTGCAATGATCTGTGGCTTACTGTGGTTGCCTAGATGATGCCCAAGGAGGAGTATAAATTTCTTAACGTCGAAGTGCCTCCCTAGTCAGTGACTCGTAGTCATCGCACTTGTGTCTCAAAACTTAAATGATAAAGAGTAATTACAATGGTTCGTTTTGAAAAAAGTTAATCCACAATCCGTGGCCCTTTCCTGTGGAATTCTTATTTGTTTTTTTATTGTCATTGTCAAAGAAAGTCTACAATTTCTTTCTTTTTTTTTCACGCACTTTGTAGGCTCTGTTCCGCTATGTATTGTAAGAGAATAATCTTTTTCGTAAATCGAGAAATAAGTTTTTAAAAAATAAAAATCGTAGGGCTCGTTTGGATGCCGGCATGGGAAGGGGTATTAGTTTCCCCCTTTCTAAGACCGTGGGCCCATGGTTAATCCTTGGTTTGGGAAACCCATTTTGCCGTGGGTATTAGTTTTCTCCTGGATTCTTTTGTACCCCTAATACCTCCCGCGGGGGATTATTTATGGGGAGGTTTTGGGGTGGTGTTAAATAATACTTCCGGATAATACCCCCTCTCTCTTCCATTTTAACTACAAAATAATCTTATCTTCTTAATCCCCATTTTCTAATAACTCATCTAAACCAACTACTTTTTAATCTCCCGTCACATCAATATGGGTCTACCATTCTTACATAATACCTCATACTATCTTATTCCCCTCTTGACTAATACCCTCAATCTTTATATAGCATCCAAACGGGCCCTTAACACGAGCCTTATTTGTTTTTTGGGTTAATTACTTGTTGCCCCCTTTATCTATACACGTAAATCACTTTACCCTCTCCTACTATAGAACGATACAACCCACCTTCGTTATCTTCCAATTCCTAACACATAAGACCTGCCGTTAGTCTAGGATCCAAAAAAATCGTCAAAGGGGCATGTGCATGTCACATGATCTGTAAAAAAGGAAAAAAAAAATTAAGTGCTCTAATTTTCAATCCATTTAAACCGGAACAAAGATCTTATTTCCATGATCAATTTATTCTAAGGAGTCATAATTAATTTTTGACTATAGAGCTCTTGTTAATTAGTCTTAAGAAAGTAGTAGAACCAAATATATCTTAGGGCTAATTAAAGAAGCCCTAAAGCCAAAAATTAATTATGATCTTTTAGGATAAATGATCAGAGAAATAAGATTTTCGCACCGATTCAAACGGATTAAAAATTAGAGCACTTAATTTTTATTTTTTTTACAAATCATGTAACGATTTTTTGGATCCCAGACTAACGGCAGGCCTTATATGTTAGGAATTGGAAGACAAAGGGGTGGGTTGTAGCGTTCTATAGTATGAGAGAATAAAGTGAAAAACATGTATAGATAAAAGGGGCAATAAGTAATTAACCCTTGTTTTTTTTTTCTTTTCCAATTTTCATTGTCAAAGCAAATCCGTTCGCACGTGCCAATTCTGGTGCGACGCACGCGGTAGCCACAAGCCAGTGCTGGCCATCGTCCCTTTCCCAATTTCCATTTTCCAATCGAAACGAAATTTTACAGAGAGAGATCTGAGATCAAACAACCATGTGGAGAAGACTCTCAAAGCCGCTTCGAACCCTCACCACAACCAATCTCCACCGCTCCCCTGCCGCCACCACCGTCTCTCCTCCTCCGCCGCCCCACCTCCCGATCTTCACCGCCGTCTCTCGCCGCTTCACTGCCGATTCCAGTAAATCTCACATATCTCTTCGCAAAATCTTGTTCATAGCCTTGTTTGCTATTAGGTAATGGTAGTAATTTAGAGCTGTTTAAACATTGAACTGTTGGTATCAGGTACTGCTGTTTCGAGGAAGAAAGTGGAAGATGTAATGCCGATTGCTACCGGACACGAGCGTGAGGAGCTCGAAGCTGAGCTCCAGGTGAGTTAAAATAATTGAGGTTTTATTGGAAATGCTGTATTTGGATACGTTACTCTCAGTAATTTTGCTCTAATGCTGGTGTTTATTGGTTTGATTGAAATAGGGACGGAAAATTCTAGATATCGACTATCCGGATGGTCCTTTCGGTACAAAGGTTAGTACATATTATGTTGTTAGAACATTTGTGAATGTTAAAAGTCCCACATTGAATAAATAGAAAAAGGGTAGGACCTTAATGTACAATTTGGTGGCTTGTGGATATAATGTATACTGTGTCCAAGTGATGTGGTGGACTCTCTGCCTTTACTCCCATACAAATTGGTTCTTGAGCACATAGTGGCGGGTCAATGCTTCGCATAAACTTCCAACGGTTATTGCTTCACTAATCAGGTTGATTTATCCACGTGATGAAATGAAGACTTGGATTCAAAAGACTGAGTAGGAAGTAAACTTGCGTTCGACATTTGTGCACATAACAAATGAAAGGGCAAGCTATGGTCTTATTTTATCTCAGTATAGGCAATGTAGGCTTGTGATAGAGATGGAACTTCTATGGGACCTATGGAAGATTAGAAAGTAAAGTGGCTAGTTGGGTTCTTAAATTGATGCCTTAGTTTTAGATGTCAGTTTTTAGCTATGGAAAAATTGCAGTGGCTTTTCCCTCTTCCTTGAGCATATGTATGATACGATAAGTAATTAAATCCCTATCTATACTGATCAAATCAGTTTTACATGTATCCATACAGACTATACTTTTAATCTCTGTATTCTGTATCATGGGTTGGAAGTTTTAAACTCCAAAACTTCTAGACGTTGTGCCTCCTGATGATTGATGGATTGAGATGGAAATAGGATTTGGTTATAATTGGTTCCTGTGATGATTATGGAAGCATGTTGTCATCCCATCCCTAAATGGTTTTGTAATTTTGTTTACCTGAAGGAAGCACCTGCAATCGTTAAGTCGTACTATGACAAAAGAATTGTTGGATGCCCTGGAGGTGAAGGGGGTAAGTCCCAATTATATTTCCTTCTAATTGAGTGATTTATTATGTCTTTGCATAATTGTTTCTCTCTGGAATTCATTAAACTAGCTTGTTCCTTACTGTATTGTCCACAAAATTTTAGCCTCTTGCTTATAGCTATGTAATACTACTTTTTTGTTTTTGTTTATCCTCTTTTCAACAGAAGACGAGCACGATGTCGTTTGGTTCTGGCTAGAGAAAGGCAAGCCACATGAATGTCCAGTGTGCTTGCAGTACTTTGAGGTGAGTAAAGTCTTGAATGAATCAGTAGGTTTGTGAAAAGATGTAGTGTTGATGAAACTGAACATTTGGATAATAAGTTTTCCTCCAGGTTTTGAGATTTATCTTTGCGTTTGATTTTACTACCTAAAAATCTGTATGTAAGCTATTTTTGTAAACATATTTGTTCAGTTTAAACATAATTTGCGACTTATAATAAGTCTTTGATTGCTGGTCCAGAATTCCACTCAACCCTATAGTGGAACTGTTATGGCCTGGCTAAGATTTAATGGGGGGTTAATAGTCTTATTCCGTGAATGAACTTTTACTATCGAAATGGCAATTTTAGAGTTGACTAGGGTGTATCTTTCTTAACAATTAGCTCGAATTACTGTTTTTTCGGTACACTGCCTGAAAAAGTCCAAGTGGTGTAAGTGTTGGCACAATTATCTTAATATTTATCGTCTTTTTGCAGTTGGAAGTGGTTGGCCCGGGAGGACCTCCTGATGGACATGGTGATGATGAGCATCACTGATTTCTGGTTGCAATGTTTTTGCCAGAATAAAATCTGGTGAGACTTTGGGACTGTTCACTATATTGTGGTGCTCAGAATTCAAAGGACTGTTCACTATATTCTGGTGCTCAGAATTCAAAGGGGTTTGTACTCTTTTTTTGCTTTCGGCGAATCTTTGGTTCTCATGGTTGTTACCATGGCAAAGTTCGATATTTTTTCCCACAATTTTGGATGATAGATGTAAGCGTGTCATCAATTGGAATTTATGGATTCCATCTGTTCTCTTCAGCACAACACTAATAATTGGTGCCTACTGCCTACTGTGACATTTCTCTTGTATAACGTAGCATTCTTCTGCAAATTAGTTATTGACCGTCACTGACTCACCATGGACCTAATTGCTACACTAGTAATTGTCAAACTTTACCACCTTTCTAATTCAATACTTGACTCGACGAGGATTGCTTCATACTTTCTTATATTTTAACTTCCTTATGGTGCACCATCTCTTCTGTGGTTGCTTTATCATGAGTGTGTGACCCTGCCAGTTAGAGCAATTTAGGGAACTTTTACTGGCCAATTCAAAGCGTGTGCTAGATTGTAATTTTGTGTTGTTTTTTTAAGTATTCTGAAATGTGGGCTTGTGCAACTAATAACTGGATAGTACGTCGTATCAAAGCAATGCTGTAGTGGAGCATTTGAACCGTGCGGTGGTAGTGGTGGTTTTGGGAGATTGTACTGGCTCCATTGTTGATGGAATTGTGAAAAAACTTGATGGGGAACTCTGTGTTACACGGTGAACTGTAGGCTATTTGGTTAGTTGGTCAAGTGTTTGTTTCTTTTGGGCTTTCCAATGCGGCGGTTCAATCAGACAACAAGCAAGCCATTCTCTTTAGCGTGTCTGTGAGCTAGTTCCTCCTTGGGAAGATATGGCCTTAATCTCAAATATCAGAACTTTTGTTAGGTATAGTGTGATGTCTCCCTTTTGGATTTGAATATCGGGCGATTGGGTCATTCCTTGTATAGCTACCTTAGTAGTTAAAAGGAGCTCACTCTCTTCTCGCTTTCAGATGTTTCTGTTTCTCTCTAGCCAGAATGGGAGGGGCTGTAGTGCACCGACTGCACTACATGGTGTGGTGCGGTTGATTTGGCCGTCTATCTCGGCACGAACGACTCTGATTTAATCCGAGCTCCTACAAATCCTAGCTGTTCATTATTTGGATAAAAACCGTGCAGTCCATTGCCGAGATGGACGGCCGGATTGGCCGTACTCACTACACTTGTAGTGTGGGGGTGCTATAGAGCACCCCCGGGTCCCTCTGTAGCCCTGGTGGCCTTTATCCTTGGAGGGGGAAAAAAAAGGGGCATTTGCACTACACGGTGAAGGGCCATTTTGTCTATAGGATTACTGGGTTCTCTTGGGTTTCGGTCGCAAACTCGTTTCTTGAACTACTTCCTTGCGGTAGTGATACCTCTAGTTGTTGGACTTGTTTGTCACGCTTCGGGACTAGACCAGTCCTACACACCGATCCTTTGAACCTGGTTCTCTGGCAAGAATATTTTCAGATTTGGTCCTTGCTATCCATTTACAAAGCGAATCTTATCAGTACTGGTTAAGGACACAGTTTCATTCGGTCCTGCTCATATGATTAAGTTCAGGTAGGTAACCTAAACGAACTACTGTTCATCTTTTGTCGCCACTATTTTTCGCTCGCGTTTACTGTCAACTGGCCGAATGAGAGATTGTAGAGGCAGAATCACGAACCACCTTCTCAGCCTTTCGTATCGGCGCGATATTCCTCTTCGAGATCTACTACTATTAATGATTTTATTGAAAGGTACTTTTACTGGCAGATCTAAGATTATGTTGCGGCCAACCAGTACTTACTGGGGGTGAAGATGCTCTGCTAGTTGGGGTGGAAAAGGTAAGCATAATTTGGTTCCTAAACCAGATTCATTTTGATGCTCAGAACCTCTTTTTACTATAAAGCTTGTTAAATACTTTAACCATGCTCGCATTAAATGAAAATCGTTCACCAAGTGATTAATTGATTTGTGTTTATTTATTAAATGAATGGCTCCAATCTGACGTGTCGGTCGGGTTTTTTATTTTTTTATTTTTTATAGATATAAATGTTTGGTAATCATGTTCATTTGTAGCGGATCACCATGATTTTTGACATAAATGATTTTCTCAACAAACTCTATAAAATGAACGATTTTAATAATAAAAATTAGTCCAGAATGATAATAAAAATTAGTCCAGAAAGTCTAGGTACACTACATCCAACCACTACACCATCCACTACAGTCTTTGGATGGTCCATCTCGGGTCCCAAAAAAAATACAGAAAAATGTCCATAAATTTTAAAATAATATATTATGGGGCCCTGTAAAAAATTAGTTCAAACAAATATCGGTAAGTATTATTTCTAGATTCGTAGGGTCAAAACTGTGCAGTTAAACAGTTTTGTCCCTACAAATCAAGAAATAATACTTACCGATATCCGTTGGAGCAGATTTTTTACAAGACCCCATAATATATTATTTTAAAATTTATGGACATTTTTTTTGTATTTTTTTGGGACTCGGGATGGGCCCTACAAAGAATGTAGTGGATGGTGTAGTGGTTGGATGATAATGTATGTAGCATCTCTCGATTAAAAAGGGTCAAGTTTTTCTCTAAAACTGGAGAGGAGAGGATCGGGTTCCTATTTACTTTTTCTAATTAAGTAACGCGTAATTTTCTCTTTTCTACCAATTTAAGATCTAAGAGCATCTGCAGACTGCAGTGGCGATTCCTATTTACTTTTACCAGGAAAATTTCAAACGAAAAGAAGAAATAGCCGAGGGGTGTGTGATATCATTTCTTATGTTTTTTGATGAATCATCAGTGATGATGTCTCGTTTTATTTACTCCGTATTTATTTATTTTTTTAGAAGTTTTTTTGGTGCCAAGCGGGTACCACCACGTCGATCCGGACCATCCAAACGTGTTTTGGACAGCTCAGATTTATTCTCTTTCTTCACCCCATCACTCTCTTTCCTTTTTTTCTCTCTATGTAATTTAGACCGTCCAAAACACATTTAGACAGTCCGGATCGCCGACGGGCACCACGGGTGTGGTACTCTACCGGCACCCAAAAATTTGTCGCTTTTCAGTTTCCATTTCCTGCTGTTAAATGTTGCATTAGCGAGAGACCGAGACCGTCCTTTTTAGTTGAGGAGGGAATCAAAAGAGAATTGATTCAGAAAACCCAATAATCACTATCTTCTTACCAATAATGACAATGGAACAAACGATATACACTCCTATATGCTATATGCTGCTTTCTATTCCATTGGAATAATGGAGAGAGAGAGAGAGAGAGAGAGAGAGAGAGAAATTTCGACATATGGCTTCCACTATCCCGGATGCGAGGATCCTGTCGTGCACGAGTATACTACAAGAGCTAGAGTCGTGTCTATAGGAGTGTAGTGCTTGGGGAATGCATTTATTTGATGGCTAACAAAAGTAGAAAAAAAGCTTTTTTTTTTCTTCTCTCTTTTGAAAATTGCGTAACAATTGCTGGAGATGCTCTTACGTACCCAAACGTAATACATTCAATATTTCAATGTTACGCGTAGTTAAAATAATTTGAATGTATTTTTTTTTAATATTCTAAGTTTCGTATAGTTTTGTTTGCACGCATGGTGACTGGATGTTGCGTTATGATACATGCGTCGTTGATACACGTGTAAACTATTTCTCAAGATTTAATTCTTCAAATTCTAAGCAACGTTCCATAAAAATTAGAGGTTTAAGGACCTTGCTACAGCCACCGACGGGTGGTGGCCCGATATTGCACCGACGGGCCCATGAGGCCTACTTTGGATCCCTCACGGATAATTCGAGTCATTCAATATATTTAAAAAACAAAACCGAGTGGGCTCTCAAGAAATTAGCTTAATCCGATATGTGTAAGTGTTCGATCCAATCATTTTATTTTTGCCGATTTTTAAGAAATGAGAAGATTGGATCGGGCACTTACACATATCGGATTGAGCTGATTCCATACAGGTTCACTCTTTTTTTTTGATAATTATTGAACAGCTTTGATCATCCGTGCAGGACCTAGAGTGGGCCCTGAGTGCCCGTTGGTGCAAAATCGGACCACCACACGTCGGTGGCCGTAGGTTTGTCGGAAGTATAATTTTCCCTTTATCGATCTCCTTATGAAAAGGAGAGTGATTTTGCCACTCTCCTTTTTGCCAATGCTACTTCCCTTTGTGTCTTTATTATAGATGATTTATTTTGTGAAAGAAGAGGAGTAACATTAAAGAAAAGAGGTGGCAAAATCAATTCCCGATGAAAGTACTATTTCTTTTGTTTCATTGTCCTCCCTCGAGTGCAAATCCTACTTCGCCCACTAAGAATCCCCTTTTCCCGAGTTTGAAGTGCAATCAACCAGATTTTGTTTTGGTTGCTTTTCACTGCAACGATTCTTGAAAGCTGTCAATGGAGCTTTATTCTTCTTACTAGTATGTGATAAGAACCTTCCTTCAAAGAAACCCTTACGATTCCATCACATGGTTTTCCTCATGAAACCGGGGTGCACTACAGGGATGTAGCGCGCAATCTGAATCGTCCGTCTTAAAAATCCATGGTCCATAGTTCTCCTCTCTCTCTGGGTGTGTAAATATCATGGTACAACTTACATTTCGTGGGTGCCACGGCTGATAGAAAATGAAAGTGGCGCTAAGAGCCAAAATGGCATAAAGCCCGTTTTCAGTGCTCTTTAAAAGGGATCGGATGTCACCGCTCTACCTGTCCAAAACATGAAAGGAAGAGAATTCAGATCCTAACTGAATTGAGTAGGCGAAGAATGGTAGCTGGAAGGATGGATCGTTATTGGCTTTCCGGCTTTCCCCATTGTGTAGAAATGCCAGTTTACAGCATTTTTGGAAACTGTACCATGTCATAATTTGACATTTGGAAGGCTCAAAATGTTAGGAATATAATTTGTGGCCCAGCGATCAATCACAGGATTTGTATGGATTTGGATTCAATCGATCTCCTTCGTACGGATTTTGCTTCGACTTTAATTGGACTCCGCTGGTAAACGGAAAAATCGATTATTAGTCGAGGTGCCTGTAAACTAGAGTGGACATCTTGAGTTATCAAGAAAAGTAATTGTAGACAACTAAGCAAGAACAGAATTCCTGGAATTGCTTGCATCTTGCCCTAGAATGTTGGTTTAGCAAAATTATAGGCAAGAAGGGTTTAGTTGAGCTTCTATGGCAGTGAAATGTGGAATTCCTTCCTTTACTTTGGAGAACAAGTATGAGTTTTTTTTTTTTTGCACAGCGAATATAAGACTCTCTGGGGAATTTTTATGATATTAAAAGATGAATTAAAAATCATCTTAGGAAGCATTTCTTGTTTATAAAAAAGGGTATATTTGGTCTGCCACCTTTGGAATGACATTTATAGAGAGGGAGACTTCCATAGTTGGGCTAAAAATCATACTAAAAAACAAGAAAGTTATACCCACACTAGTATTAAGGCCCCATTTCCACTAATTGTGAAGTTGTTCATACTGAACTAAAAGTTTTTGTTAGGAGTTAAGTTGTTTTCACTAATCTAAAACATCTAACACATTTTCTACAGTTTATAATTTAGAAGAAACAATTTGACGTTATGGACTACAAAAAATAGTCTATAACTTAACGTTTAGCGAAAACGCCCCCGAAGAATTCAGATAGTGTTTTGCCAAGATTTCCATCTTGGTTGACTTGTACCTATGTTTATGTGTTCAAACTTCAATTTAATTTACTTTAATCTCCATTAGCAAAAATAGTGCCAAACAGCATAAAATTTTTTTTTTCCATGAAATCACTAATACATGCATAAACCATTTTTCTAATTACCAATGGATTCTTCTTTTGTTGGGCGTGGGATAAAGAAGGAGTTGACAAACTAAAGGTTTTCACCTTTATTAATTACTCTCCCCAAAAGGAGGGAAACCTAAAAAGATGATGTTTAGGAAGGTTGTTCGATGCCACTTGCAGCTATTTCATCCAATCATCATTTTGCATGAACAAATTTTGTTGGCGGGCTTAAGTCAAACCAATGAGCAATAAAAATTCTTTCTGCTGCCGCTGCAAAATCGTGGGTTTTTCGTCACTAAATTCTTTCTGCTGTCGGTAGAAATCGAGGATTTTTGGTCGCCGCCATTGTGGAACTAATCGTAGATTTTTGGTCGCCGCCATTATGAGTTCCACTGTGCGTTTATTGTACGTAATAATCTTAAAACAATCATCTTGTTGGGCTCGCAAAACAGTATATCCAAGCGAATAATCTTGATCGGATTTCGATATGTATATCAAAATTGAATTTTGGTTTGATCAACACGAACGGTGCAGTGTATGCATATGGTAACGCAGCTTCGGGGGTTAGATTCGTGATCACAATTTTGTTTTTCTCCTTAGGTGGAAACTGCTCAGTTTTGGCTGCGGAATCATGAGGCCTGAGAGATGGCCTTAAGTTAGCAAAGGATCTCAACTATTCCAATATTGTTGTTTGTACTGATGCTATTGCAATAATCAATGTCATCCAGAACCAGAACCAATCAAGTGCCTCTGAGCAAATTGATATTTGATTGCACGTTTCTACACTTGAGGGTTTCAAGATGGCACAACTCAAGCATGACTACCAGGAGGCCAATCATTGTGCCGACGTATTAGCAAGGAATGCGATGACTCAAGAGTTGGGATTTATTATCTTTGATGTTGTTCGTCTTTGGTAGACTTTGTAGGGGTTAAGTACCCGAGACTTATTTTTAAATTGTAAAATCTATGCATCATCACTTAAACCCTCACAATCCAAGCACCACAAAATGCCGATTATTCCCATATTCATCAGATTAATCAGTTCCTTAATGATGTTAGATTAGACAGCACCACTTCACTTTCACAATTAATGGGTATCCATCAATCATCAGAAATACTTATTCAAATGATTGAAAGAGGAGGGGGTATTTTTCCTTTTGCAAAATTAGGTTTTATTCTTCGTTGGTTTGAGCAAGAAGTCGCATTTTGTGGGCTTGCCTTTATTCAAGGTATAGATTCCCTCTATGTTGCAAATCTAGAGCCATGAAAACTGTATGGCTGGGGTATGCATGAATGTGGTATGTGGTGTGGTTAATTTCTGCTTTGATTCGATCTCTTTGCGGCACCTTGAAAGATAACTTGCTTTGGTCATTTTCTTTTTCTCTTTGCATGGATTCTCTCCTTTTAGTGAACAGGTAGCCCTGGTCAGAGCTCAATGCTCAATGAAAAAAATGAATTGATGTAGCCGACAACAATTGATTGGGACAGAAAGCTCGGTTTGGTAGATTCTCTCGTTTTGGGTTTTCAGTGGGTTCTAGGTACATTGTGCAGCTGGTTTACACATACAAAATGCAGGATATTAGGTGATTTATTCCATTCTCAAGATACCCATTTGGGTATAAATAGAACCTATCATCTGGGTTTCTCTTCATTGCAGTTCCTCTTCTTATCCATTACAATAGGAGGTATAACTACTGCACAGCACAGGACAATGAATACTGGTTAGTTCCATGTAGTCCTAAAATTTTCTTCAATTCATCTTGGCTTTGACTGTTACTAGTTCTTTCCTGCGTTTTTCTATTTCCTTCAACTGTTCAAGTCGGTTTTCTTTGATAGAGAAGGTTGGTGTCTATTATTAACTTATAACACTGTGCCCGGAATTTAACCAAATCAATGCAGGACCTAGGTTTTGTTACGTTATGTTCAAATGCTATGAATTTCTATAAGACTGTTATGAATTCAAGGTGGATTCGAACCCTTGAATTCATTTTGAATCCGTAAAACTTACATAAACACATAACAGAATGCGGGCCCGAAATTTAACCAAATCGATGTGGGGGGTTAACCTTGTTATGAATTTGTGTGCACATGTTATTCAAGGTGGATTCCAGGGTTGTATAACCCAGTTAGCGGTGTATATTATAGCATTTGCCTTCTTTTATTCGTACTTCTTTTTCGGAGTAATGACTTTGTTGCTATGAATTATCAGGTGGTAGAACAAGCAGGAGGACATGTGACTTTGGGAGGACTTATGTAGTTAAGCCAAAAGGGAGACACCAGGCTACAATAGTCTGGTTGCACGGCCTTGGGGACAATGGGTCAAGGTAGAATTATAACTTTTCCATGCGCGATATCTTTTTTAGTATCTCTGTGGCTCTTTTACTTGGTAGTTGGTACTTCTTTAAATCTTCCGTATCCTTCGCTATTCGAAATGAAAAATTAGTTTACAGGTAGCAGAGATTCATGTTTAACAAACTCAACCTATCAATACCTTTATCTGGAATTTGAATATGTCTCTTGTGCTTGGAACTATGGATTGTAAGGATTGACGTCATTGACATGGTGAGCCTGCGGCTTATTATTTTTGCGAATCTACTGTTCATTTCTGACTAACTGCTACGACTGTTGGAGTTCTATTTGTTTTCCCTTTAAACTAGTAGGTGAGTTGTAATGAAAGGGTAAAGTTAACAAAAGAAAGTGAGAGATGATTCCAAGGACTTAAATATCTCATCTCATATTCCTAAGTAGAATATATTATCGCTTCTTTTGAATACTTTTTACTCTGAATGAACACTCTCTCTTTTTTAGCTGTGATTCCATGATTGAGTTGATGTGGAAAAGCAGTGCACCTTAAAAACTATGTAAAACTCTTGATTTACGTGCTTTCAATCTTGTCCGATTCACTTCCAGGCTCAATTTAGGAAACCTTAAATTGATAAAGGAATTTATGCTTGACTGAGGCCCCCCAGTTCACTAACTCTGTTTTTTATACCTATTGAGGAAGCAAGCTTGTACCTTTTTGCCTAGAATATTCAGACAGGTGGAAGTAATTAAGTAGATACGACCTTCCTAAATTTGTGTTTTACTATGTTCCACTCTGTGGCATAATTAGCATATACTCCTGGTTCAAAGATTGGTTCAATTAGTGCAACTTTGTTTTTTCTTGACGATTCTTCACTTGGAATGCTGCTTTTGCTCAACTCCTGTGGTCCTGATAATATCTACGCGAATAATCAAGTGTTTACCACAATAAAGTGTCTGTTTCGATTAGTGCAACTCTGCGTTTTTTCTTGAAGATTCTTCAATTGGAAGGCAGCTTTCGCTTCACTATTGTGGTCCTGGTAATATCTACACAAATAATGAAGTTTTTAGCATGATAAAGTGTCTATTTCTGTGCTGTTGGACTTCATCTGCATTCAGTTACTCTTACGTTTTGTGAAATGATTACTTAATCATCAATCTACTTAACAATCATGTAATTCTGTATAAAAAAGACATGGCTCCTCATTTTGTGCTGTGCTTTGTTGCAGCTGGGCCCAACTCTTGGAAGCACTTCCTCTCCCAAATGTGAGTATGCATTTCTTGACATATTTTTGAACTTTATGCTATATGTATTCTACATTTCTATTGTATAAAGCCTTAAACACATAAATGTACTTTTATGCTCTCATAGTTGGAAAGTGACTCTTTTATCCTCTTGAATTTGGCTAAAAATGGTTGGCACTTATCATTTTGCTGCTGCTTGATGCAGATTAAATGGATATGCCCAACTGCTCCTACTCGTCCTGTCGCTCTACTGGGTGGATTCCCTTGCGCTGCATGTAAGATTAAAGCTTGATTTCTTTTGCTGCTGTGAGACTCAAGAGATATATCTTGTAACACATTGTGTGTGATATCAGGGTTCGACGTTGGAGAACTCTCGGAAGACAGTCCAGATGATTTTGAAGGTTTAGATGCTTCAGCAACCCACATTGCAAACTTGTTGTCCGGAGAGCCTGCTGATAGTAACTTTCTCCCTTGTTACGATATAAGTTGGTCGTTGCATAGTTGCCTTGTGTTCAGTTGTTCTTTTCTCTAGTTAAGTAAAAAGGTTGTTCTTTTACAATATAAACTGTTATGATGATTCCACTCTCGTCACGACTCAAAGGAGAAATCCAGTACAATATACATATACCTACCCTTAATTTTTATCCTTACCCCAGTACGTCCAACTTTCAATGTTAAACATGAAAGTTTGCTGTTTTCCAAGTGACCAAGTCACAGTTACGATGTTTGATAAATCTAGACTATCCTGTTTTGAGTTGATACTGTTTCGGCCATTCTATCTGGTTATTTTGATTACATTTACGTCACCGTCCACCAATTTCATCAACGTAATCATTTGCTTATTTACATTCAGTTAAACTGGGAGTTGGAGGCTTCAGTATGGGTGCTGCAACTGCCCTCTACTCCGCAACTTGTTTCGCCCACGGAAGATTTACAAATGGCAACCCTTTCCCTGTGAACTTAAGGGCTATTGTTGGTCTGAGCGGTTGGCTTCCTGGTTCAAGGTCTGATTTCAATATTTTCCTTCCCGTATCAAACCTTCTTGCCTCTTTCTTTTTCTTCATGTATTTTTTTTTCTGTGATGTGAAATACCAAGTCACCAAATTAAAGGAAAAGGGCAAAATGACTTTCATCAGCCTCTCTACCTCAGAATAAGCTTTCCAAAACTATTGCGATGATTCTGATATACTCTCTGATTTGACTGCAAAATGTTAGGGTGCTTCTATGCCCCCAAAACTTCTGAGAATCCATCTCCATTATATAATATTCCTAGGCTTATCATTTGACGGCTAGTTAATGCAGGAGCTTGAGGAACAAGATAGAAGGATCACACGAGGCTGCAAGGCGTGCTGCATCTTTGCCCATTTTGCTTTGTCATGGAAACAGTACGTATTTTACGCCCTAGGCGGTGACCTTTTTTCATCTACGGAGTATTTTAGAAAACGCTTTTCTCGATAGTCTCCCTTTTTATTCAAACATGGCTCCTTCTCATCATGCTTGTTTGATTCTTTGTTAATGTTACAGGTGATGATGTTGTCCCTTACAAATTTGGGGAGAAATCGACACAGTTCTTGGGCTCAGCTGGATTTCGATATGTTTCATTCAAAACCTATGATGGGTATTTCACCATCTTTTTGTTATCAGAATTCAACTAACGTAATTTCAGGATCAAATAGAAGAAATTTACTGAAATCTTGATTTTGATTCGTAGGCTTGGTCATTACACAGTACCGAAAGAGATGGATGAAGTATGCAACTGGCTAAACGGGAGGCTCGGACTTGACGGGTTTCGATCATAAACGTGGAAAAGAAGATTTCCTTTTCTCGCAACAGCTACTGAAGGGTGAAGGACCGGCAAAGAAATAAAACGAAAGTTTGAAGCATACATATACGTAACGATTGTGGGGGGTGATAACACATTTCTAATCCCGGTTTCGTCTACCGGCCTGACGTGCAATAAGACTTGGATATGTTCTTTCTGTATTTTGGCGAATGAGTAGGGTATTTAGAGCAGAATTTTTCTGGTTGTTATTCCACTATGTATGAGCGTTTTGTATCCGTTTTTTGAATAATCAATTGAGAGGGCTATGGCTTCTTGTATATCCAGATCTCTCTCTCTCTCTCTCTCTCTCTCTCTCTCTCTCTCTCTCAATTTTTTTTTATCAATATAATATATACATTTCACAACCTACAGCTTGTGCAACATTCTTCAAACCTTCGTATAGCCCTCCCGCCATCGTTAGGCCTCAGTAGTACAAAACAACACAAGGGTGTCTTGAAAAAAGTGTACTCACACAAGTATTTTTTTTTTTTTAATTCAAGGTGATGTATTGTAAGAGAATGACCTGTCTCGTAAAATGAAAAATAAATACTTTAAAAATAAAAATCTTGGTGGAACAGAGCCGAACTTTTTAGGACTCTGGAAGGCTGACATTGAATAGGGGTTTTGATGCAAGGGCTAATGTTTACAGATGTGCTGTTTTGATTCAAGTTTTGGAGGGAAAGCCTAAAAAAACACTAGATTTGAAGGGAAAAATGGATATAGCATTGGAGAAGACATAAGTAGAGCTTATGATCCAAATTTTCACTCAAATTCGGGTTACAAAATGGGACAGGACTAGAAAAAAATGTACTAGGTATTGGAAAGAACAAGAAAGATAGACTGATGAGACTGTGTACTTAGGCTGTGTTTGGATCTTGGAAATGTAGAAGGAAAAGATAAGGGTAACTGTATTTTACATACCATATGGCGGGAATCAAATGGTTTTCTTTTTTCTTTGTTTAACATATCCCTAATCCCTTCACAAATTTAAAATCCAAAAACACTCAGCCTATACCCAGGAATGCACCAAAGAATTCTTCCCACTCCATTTCGGATCTGAATTCTTGCCACTCCATTTCGGATAAACTAAAGAGATCATGAGATGCACTCAGGAAATCTTCGAAGTCTGCATCGAGTGAGAGATCATCAAAGGGAAATTCCAAACCCAAGTGATCACTCCAATCCCCTCTAGGCTCCAACAACGGGGATGCACTAAGGAAATCTTCCAAGTCTCTTACACTGTCCAACCTCATCCCCACATTGACCTCTGACTCCAACGAATGAGATGCGCTCAGGAAATCTTCCCAGTCTCCTTCTCTGTCCATCCTCATCCAATCACTCTGGCGTCCCGAATCCACCTCTGTCGGTCGTACAAAGGGATGATCACGCCTTGCATGCTTCCTTAGTTCCGAATAAGTCCCTCTATAATCGCATGTCTCAAGAGCACAGCTTCTTGGTTTGGAATTCATGAACCTCCGAGGGGGGTCCACGACCTTCCAATCACTGATTTGCCCCCGGCAGAAGGGACAGCAAAGATCTGGTGATGCTGTGGAAGATGACGACTTGCGAAACTGGTCGAGACAGTTGGAGTGGCGGTAGCTCGTGTCGCACATGTAAGGGCGGCATCCCTTAGCATGGGAAGAACATAGTAAGAGGACAGCATTGTGAGGGTGCTCCATGCATATAGGACATCTAACTTCTTCCCATTCCCTCTCATCCCCAACTGGTTGGACAAGATTTCTGGATTTGTACTGCTTACTGTTATTAGAGCCGCAAGGGTATGGGGATGCCCTGAATCCAGCAGTAGTAGATGAGGAAGGGATTCTTCTGTCCTTCGGCATAATGGGCAACTAGTTAGGTTGTCACTGCAACCAAGAACTAGAATTGGATAAAAAGATAGAACAAATCAAGTTACATTATGCATTATAGAATGTGCTTCACAGATATACAAAGGCTATTGTCAAACTGATATGGAGAAGATGCAGTCACATAAAGGTCTAATTATCAGCAAGACTAAAGAATGTCATACATGTAAGAACTTTCATTCCATTTGGTATTATTCCTGAAAGTCTTGTATGTATCAAGTTTCTTCCTTCTGTCAATTAACTATGTCCAAGTTCCTACAAGTGGTAATGGCGGACTTCACAAAAATAATTCCCTCTGTGCAGTCTTGGTAGATGTAGCAAAGCCATTTGAAAAAAGATCTAAAGATCCAATTTTTATAACCGGTACACAAAAGAAACACTATTAATCTACTAGTTACGCAATTTCACCAAAGACACTTTTCCTGCTTAAAAAACCAATGTTTTAAAAGTGGCTAGGCGCGGCGCTAATTGGGCAGTCGGCCACCTTCGAATGACATATTAATTAGTAATCGGGAATTAATTGTTAGTTGAACCTAATCGGCCATTCTAAACAACCCATTTCTTATTGGGAAAAACGTCACCAACCCTAGAAAGAGAAACGCAAAAAGTGCAGAACTTTTAATGCGTCTCTCAGAATTGATTCATCCCTTCAACTGATCCTCTCTTTTTTTCCTTTTGCAAAAATCCATCCCCTCAAATCTGACCTATATAAGTTTATGCATACAAAAAGTAAACAAACAACGAGCGTGTACCAAAATTAATCGGAGAGTATTGGATTGATGAGCAATCGATTTATGTTACAGTGAGCAGAAGAGCAAGGCAATTAGTAAAGACTTGTAAGAAAACGGAAAAAGCAAAGACTAAATCAGATGAAATCAAACCTGTAGAAAGAGAGAGGGCTGGATCTGAGAGAGACGGCAGGAGGAGACTCAGGAGAGCTTGAAGATGGTATTGGGTGTGACTAAAAAATGGAGAGGTGTTTTATATGGCGTCGGGAGGGAGATCGAAAGAAGTTTCGAAGAAATGGCGGCCATTATTTGCAGCCGTGTATTTCCTCCCTCAACCAACCCCTTCACATTGCCCATTTTCAATATTTAAAAAAAGAAAATCTCCATATATAACTCATTAAATGTACTTGATCTTTCCATTATACCCTTTCGGTAAAAACATGTCAAAAATATGTACAAAATTCGGTAACTAACTGCCGAACTATATATACGAAAATTATACATAACATTTCGGTAAATAGCTATTGAAAACAAGATTATATTTCGGTAACTAAGTATCGAAAATTTGTTTAAGCTTCGGTAAACAACTGCCGAACTACTATATATGAAAATCATATATATACATTTCGGTAAATAGTTATTGAAAAAAATATTATATTTCGATAACTACACGTTGAAAATATGTTTAAACTTCGGTAAACAACTGCCGAACTATACTATTTAGGAAAATCATATGTACATTTCGGTAAATAGCTGTTGAAAACAAGATTATATTTCGGTAACTACATATCAAAAATATGTTCCACCTTCGGTAAACAACTGCCGAACTATACTATATAAGAAAAACATACATACATTTTGATAAATAGATGTTGAAAACAAGATTATATTTCGGTAACTACAGGTCGGAAATGCATATAACAAAAACAAGAAACATATATTCCAGTAATTGGATGCTGAAAATGTATCTCAATTTTGGTAACTAACTGTCAAGTATCTCAATTAGGGTAAGTAGGTCATTTTGCATTAAAGGGACATGTAATTAGTTGAAAAAATTTTAACGGACGAAGGGAGAAAATACAAGGCTGGAATAATCGCCCTCGAAGAAATTGTACTGGGCCGGAGTTCAAATTCTCGTAAGAGAAAATTTCAAAATATCCCAGACCTTTACTCTAAATTTCAATTAGATTTTCAACGTTTTTAAAAATCAATTTTACTCCCAACGTTATCTTCCGTTAATCAAAATGCCCCCTTCCGTCCGAATGACTAAAGAATTTTGTTAAAGGCTCCGTTAAATAGCGTTCCGATTGAATTTTGATAATCCAAACCGCTCCATGTGATCAGAAAGTGATTTTAAGGGTACCCGCGAAAAATCAGCAAAAAAAATGATCGGAAAAGGCTTTATCTGAGTAATTTTTTATTGAACAGTTCAATAAAAAATCAATACTACACATCGAGAATTTGATTTTATGAACGAATGGATAGCGTAATACTACTTTAGGAGAAATTTTTCAGTGCCGAGCGGGTACCACGTGGTGTTCGCTCGGTGTATCCGGGCTGTTCATTTCCGTTTTGAACGGCTCGGATTAGGAAAGAGAAAGAGGAGAGAGAGAGAGAGAGAGAGAGAGAGAGAGAGAGAGAGAGAGAGAGAATGTTTTAATCTAGACCGTCCAATACATTTTTGAACGGCTCGGATGTGGCCGCTCAAGCACCACTTCAACCGGGTGACGTGGTACCCACCCCACACTGAAAAATTTCTCCTACTCCAGACATTGACATACTTTGTTTGGATTGTAGGGTGGATCAATGTTTAGATTTGTTCGAATTTGTTTAGAATTGATTCGACTTGAAGTTTTGGGGCTTATGTGCCTAAAACTGTGTGTTTTTTTTTAATACCATAACAAAAAGAATGAGTACATACCCCAACCTACATACATCTTTGAGGTCTCTTTTGGGTCTCACAAAGATGTTCCGAGCCACTTGTTACAATATCCAATTTGGCTTCATATCTGGAAAAACATTATTGGGAAGCCACTCTTTATGCAATGGTGAATGATGTGAACTATATGGAATCATGAATTGCAAGGAATGACCTTGTCTTCAACAATTCAACTCCTCAATTAAAAGTCACAGTTTGGTGAGTTAGTGAAAATAAGGGTAGCACTTTGGATGAAATCAGAGATTACTCAGTAGAAGATTTCAGAGGAAATTTGGACGGAATCAGACGAGTCAACATTTGGAAAGGAGGCTGAAAGACTAGGGGGGTGTTTGGGAGGCTTGGTTTTGCATTTTCATTTTTCACTTTTTGCCTTTTTGGCTTTTGAGATTATGATCAGAATGTATTTTGTATTTGGTAGAGTGTTTGGATGATATGTGCAGAATGTATTTTGTAGTAGGAGTAGTGTTTGGAAGATATGGAATGAAAATGAATTATGGATTGGTTTTTTACTTTGTTACCCCCGAATATTAAATAATGGTGTATAATGTATATAAATAATGTTTGGGCTCAATATTTTTTTTAACTTATAATTTTTTTATTTCAATTATTGTTTGTTGTTACCTTTCCATAAAAAATGTTTATGAATTAAAAATTAAATTAAAAATGAAGTTTAAATCAAAGTAATGGGAAAACCCATGGCATTTGTGGGAATTTTCCAAAAAGAGAGAGGGCAAACTTGTCTTTTTACATAACTGGATCCGAAAATGCAAAAATGGGAATGCAAAAAGCTCCTTTTACCTCTTTTTCCGTTTTATTTTAGAAATAGCAAATTTGAAAATCTATTTTACCTAAAATCCATTTTCTCTTTTTCTACCAAACACCAAAAATCCGAAAATGCCAATTCAAAAATGTAAAACCAAGCCTCCCAAACACCCCCTAGTCCGGCTCTGTTTACGTTTTGTTACCTTCGTACGGTATTAGAACTCTGTTTCTCTGTTTTTCGATTACTGGTTGGTTTCTCACCAACTTCTTGGGGTCTTTAGAGGCAAATGAATATCGGGAGCTGGGGTGTCAACTTTGTTGGGATGTCAGTTTTTTCTTCTTGCGATGTCATCGTCTTTGAATCCTTTTAATCGTTGTAACTTATTTCAATGATTAATAAAATCCTTCTTTTGCCGATTTAAAAAAAAAAAAACCTTTGCTTCAGTTTCCGTACACATTTTCAATCCTTGGAACGAAATTTCAAGGATCGGAGATATACTGAAAATCTCACACATGCTAAATTGGGTTCCAAATATTTCTTGGATATCGAGATAAGTATGGATCGGGAGTCGAGACTCTTAACCAAATCTCGACCCATAAACAGAAAGTCTAGAAACGTAGCTTTAAATACTCATGCTACTTCACACTCCAGTTATCCATTTATTTCTTGGAAATTGAAATCTACACTCCCTTTTTTGACATCTACACTCCTTTTTTTGTCTTCTAGCAAAAAAATTACATACACTTTCAACACTAAAATCCAAAAAAGGGAGTGTAGATGTTAAAAAGGGGAGTGTAGATTTCAATTTCCTATTTCTTTTAGGAATATTTATTTTTGAAGTAAATAAATATACCAACAATTCACCCAATACTATCATGTTACTGTAGCTATATAGCACATGTTGAAGAAAAGTCAAAGCACCTGCAAAACCCAGATTGCTTATCTGGTAATGAAAGGGTAAATTTAGTATTAGTTACGGCCACGTTTTTGACCCCATGGAGAAATTTGGTTTTGCTACTCCATAATGATAAACCATTCAGAGTTCAGTGAAGGAAAGCACACGAAAATTTTAAATGAAGATTTTTTCCCCATGTCTTCTCATTTAAAGAAATTTATACTAGCGTTAAATTTTAGCAGTAAACATTTGTAGGGACCTGATAAGAAAAATAATATTCTTGTAAATTTTTGTGCTTTTAGTAGGAAAAAAATATCCTAATAAGAAAGTTAGGACGCAAGTCCAATAACTTTGTTTCTGGTTGTCAACAGACAAGATTGTTTTTCTATGAACTTATCAAAGAAAGACACTAGTGTTGTAACTATTACAGACGATCCCATACATATAAAAATTTTAGAAGTCGCCACTGATACTACTAAAGAATTCTCTCTTGCATTAAATATTTTGCGTCAAAATAATTATTATTATGAATAAGAGAAACAAGAGCCATGTCACAAACGCCATTTGACAAGGAAATAAGCCTAATATTTATTCATAAAACATGGAACGTACATAATGTGGAAGCACTTTCACCCAAACTAGCTACTACATAGGAGTAAGTAGAGTACATAGTAAAACTAAGGGTCAAAAGTGAACAACCTCAAAGAAGATAAGAGTGAAATCATCACCTCACAAACATGAGGCAACTCGATCGAAACAAAAGTCGACCGTCCCAACAACCATACTAATGAACGAAATTCGAAACACAAAATGGAATCAAGAAAACACTTTCCCAATTCTCAAAAACTAATTATTGTTGTCCTTCACGGTAGTGGTGTCTTTGGCACCCATGCCAAGGGTGTTCTTCACGGCCTCCGTCGCCCCCGCCGCCGCGCTCTTGACCTGCTCCGCCGCGTTTCCAAGGAAGCCGGTGGTCTGGTCCTTCCCGGCCACGGCCGAGTCCTTTGTGTACTCCGCCGCGTTTCCGAGGACGCCAGTGGTCTGGTCCTTCCCGGCCACGGCCGAGTCCTTGGTGTACTGGACCGCCTCCGCTGCCTTGTCCCTGGCCGCACCAGCCGTGTTCGAGATGTTACTGCCGGTCTGGTCCTTGAACCCGGTGGTCCGGTCCTTCGCGGCCTGAGCCGTCTGCGAGGCCTTGTCCTTGGCTTCTCCGGCCTTCTGCTTCACGTTTTCTGTCATCTGGCCCGTCTTTTCCTGCCAAAAAAGAAACCCATTCCATTTATAAGGCGATGCTATACTATATACAAAGGAAGAAACCCATTCCATTTAGGATCATTTAATTTACTTGAGTATTTGTAGTGGTGTCTTTGGCACCCATGCCAAGTGTGTTCTTCACGGCCTCCGTCGCGCCCGCCGCCGCGCTCTTGACCTGCTCCGCCGCGTTTCCGAGGAAGCCGGTGGTCTGGTCCTTCCCGGCCACGGCCGAGTCCTTGGTGTACTGGACCGCCTCCCATGCCTTGTCCCTGGCCGCACCGGCCGTGTCGGAGATGTAACTGCCGGTCTGGTCCTTGGACCCGGTGGTCCGGTCCTTCGCGGCCTGAGCCGTCTGGGAGGCCATCTCCTTAGCTTCTCCGGCCTTCTGCTTCACGTTTTCTGTCATCTGGCCCGCCTTCTCCTGCCAGAAAAGAAACCCATTCCCTTTATAAGGCGATGCTATACAAGTATATACTAGGAAAGTGAAAAATAAATTGGTGCAACAAAAGATCAATTATTTTTTATCACATTTGCAGCAAGAACAACATTCTCTTTCAAGCCTCTCAACTATTCGATAAGACCCAGAAGGTCAAAGAGCTGTTTTTTTTGGCTAAAACTCATGAAAATGATAATTACCTCAGCAACGCCCATGGTTTGACCGGCCTTGTACTTCTGATCCTTAGTTGCCATTCTTCAAACTTCTGTTACAGCTGAAATTCCTCCTAGGGAAAAAGCGAGATGAGAGAGAGAGAGAGAGAGAGTGTGTATCTGGAAAATCGATTGGAAGATTGTGAGTAAGATTGGATATAAGGTTTGAGGCTTTGAAGCTGCTGCAAATGCCCAATGGCCATTTATAGGAAATTCTGAATAGCACATGGGTTGCCACCTGTGCCGTAGTTTCGACGCGTGTACGGGGACACGTGGTTTCCTAGACACCTTGGGATGTTGTTAATTGTGTTTTTTTAATTTGAGGGCTGTTTGGTAACGCCATCTGGCGGCCTTTTTATTCCTTTTTATTCTTCCGAATTAGTGTACTATTTTAACTCCTCAATGTGTCATTGTTGTTGTGTGTTTGGACTATTTTTAATGCGTTCTGGAGTCTTCGTAAACAAATTAAGTATGCATTTAGGTAAGTTCAACCGGTGGTGTAGCTAGGAATATGAATCAGTAAGGCACCATGAAACAAAAACTCCATCAGTAACATTTTGCCCATCCACGAATTGAAGATGTGATTGTGGTTTCTTGTAATATCATGATAAACGAAGACGAAGTGGAGTTTCCAAGTTTTTGAGTATTAGTAGTACTATATATTTTGTTCACCCACACAAACCGAACATTACTCATTGTTAATTCATACTAATTAATTAGTTGAACATTACTCTCATCCGGTAAAGTTTGTGTCGGATGTTTACTTCTATGATCACAACTATTCATTTTCTTGGGACTTGTTTTTGTAGCAATTTAAGCGAGATAGTAATAATGTCAAAACTGTTTTTCTTGGTGCCAAAACTTCAGCATATAAAAGTCTTATGCACTAGAATTTTGACACCAACAGAAACAGTTTTGCCATTATTATTTCGCTTGAAGCAAATCATTCTTAGTTTGATAAATATTTAGATGGTTTGAATTAAGCACTTAAAGATACCTAATTAATTTTTTTTTAACATAAATGATTAACAAATTACGACATTAAAAAATGACTTTCACTATTGAAGTAGGACCCAGTTTGGATCATAATTAACGTAGATAAAGTGCACATTAGTTTTGAGTTATTGGATAATGGAGTACGTAAATATCATTGATAAATGTGAGTAATCTGTTCCTTTCCACTTTTCTTATGATGGGCCTTAGGTTGGCTCCACCACTGTGTACAAGTCTCCAAAGTATGTGGTGGCATGTCCGCGTTTAGCGTACGTGATGGAGTGTCGGTATACTGGTACTTGCTTTTACGTTTAGGAGCCAATGAGATGAAACACCGATTCAGATGCATCCAAAAATATGTCATGAGGGGAGCGGGGAGATAAATTTGATCGGTGCTACTAGGGGTGTGCACAGGTCGGGTTTGACCCCGAACCTGACACGACATATCGGGTAACAAATATTATAGGCTCGCAAATTGAATCGAATAGGTGTAAGAATCATCCGTGAATCCGATTCGTCGGTTCGGGTCCAACCAAAAACTGAATTGATCTTTATGAATTGGTCGAGTTTGCTCGGGTCGGGTCAGGTCAGGTAAGAAACGCACTAAACCGAACCCCGAACCGAATTTTGATTTTTAACAAAAATTGAACCCATACCCGTCCGAACCACATGTTCGACCCCGCCCGAAACCCTTCGAGTTGGGTCTGCAGGTGGACGGGTTTTTTGCACAGATCTAAGTGCTACTGCTAACTTTTCAGAATTACTCCATATTTTTTGAGATTTCAAAGTATCCGTAATACGTGTTCATAGCATTTTCAATCTGAGAGTGTTCAAATTAACCATGTTTGATCAAATAAAATTAATTATCAAAATTTGACATTTATTTAGGTATGTCCAACACGTATGTGTCTCGGTACTGCTTCATCATATGGATATACTAGTAATTGTCCGCGCCTAAAGGCACGACGCAATGCTTTCTAAAAATAGTTTAAATGAAGTATCAAACTCCACTTTTCCAAAATTTTGTGTGTGGATACAACGGTTCTTTTTAAAGCCATCTCACATGAGGTGAGTCCCAGATATGCTTATGGTCCCACCTCATAGGAGAGGAGCATTACAAATTACTCTTAGCCGCATCGAATTGCACTTGGCCGCTACAAATTACTCTTGGCCGCATCGAATTGCACTTGGCCGCGTCGAATTACTCTTGGCCGCGTAGAATTGTTCTTGGCCGCGAAGAATTGCACTTAGCCGCCTATAATTGCACATGGCCGCGAAGAATTGTGAGACCATGAAGTAATAAGTGGCGGCCAAGTGCAGTTTCATGCGGGCAAGAGTAATTAGATGCGGCCAAGTGCAATTTGATGCGGCAGGAGTAATTCGATGTGGCCAAGTGCAATTCAATGCAGCCAAGAGCCATTCGATTCGTCCAAGAGTAATTCAAGGCGGCTAAGTGTAATTCGAAGCAGCCAAAATTATGAAACATTAATTATAGTTTTTTATTCATCATTCTTCCAAATATTCATTATTTCCTACTATATTTCTAGTCTTATACCCATAAATCTCAGCTATAGAATAAATATGTACAAATTCGATGATCCAAAATATATAAAAATTCAAAAAACGCTGCTTAATATTATATAGAGATATGGAATGGGCCGGATATGCTTATTAGGTTAGGATGACAATTAAATGTGAATAATTAGCATATATAGGCCACACACTTTTACCTATCATGTGGTTGGTCCGTTCGTTTGTAATTTCTGTACTATGTTCAAATGGGTGTGATCCGTGAATATAACTACAAAATTGGTGTCTTCTGTTCTCCATTTATTTTTTCATTGTTCTTTGCGCATGGTGTTTTTACTAATTGTTGCAATTTCTCAACGTACTTGTAATTAGGTTTATCAATGGACCGGATTCAATCCGAATCGGATAAGACTCGAATTCGATCCGAAAATTTTTCTACTTCTAAAATTTTAGCAAAAAAAAAAATTCTTTTCAAAAAAAGAAAAAAAAAATATTGTCCAAAAAGTAAAATAAAATAAAATCCAAGTTTAAAAATAAAAAATAAAAATACAGCTTCTTAAACATTTTTTTTTCAAATAAAAAATTTACAATTTAAAAAAAATTAAAGTATGGATCGGATTGATAACGGATTTAATCCCATCCAATCCGAATTCAATCTGATTCGTATTTGGATTATCGGATCGATGTTATCGAATTCAGATTGAATTTTTCGAATCGAATTGAATTTAGTCCATTGATAGTTCTTGATATCAGCGAACATGATGTGGTTATGGAACTACTACATTTTCAATCAAAATATTTATGAAGGACTGGCAGCTTGCAGGCGGTCAGAACTACATATCAACCCAAAATAATTCATATTTCAAATCAATTTACAACCCAAATAAGCACTTTTCGGCATCCAAATGCAGGGCCAGCCATAGGGCAAGGCCCAAGAGTATGTGCTTAGGGCCTCTAAATTTTGGGCAAAAAATTGGGCTCCATCATAACAAGTCTATATATATTTTTGATCGCAATAAAGTTCTATTGGTGATTTGGTGGTATGACTTATTTTATCCGATGAAAAATGCCTGAATTTGAATGCCAATTGGGTTTTTTTAAGTGCTTATTTGCCCAAAATATTGTTGTTACTACTATATATGTTTCAAACTTGTGTCAGAGAGGACATAGCAGCCACAAATTAAGCATTTACCATGTTAAATGTGAACTAAGACAATTATATAGAAAAGTATATATTTTTATTAATTATTTGTTGATTGAAAATATATATAGGGCCCCACCCAACCATTTGACGTAGGACCCCCAAATACCTTAGGCCGCTGCCCTCGCCCTCTTCAAATGAGGAATATTTTATGAAACTATTGAGACATATAAGTGTAGTATGTTTTATTCACATTTATAGATAGTAAGAGTACAAACACGAACCCCTCCACAAAAAAAAGACTGTTGTGCCTTAAGGATCAAACATAGAGAATTACATGATTTTCCAAATTCGGGTACATCTACAGAGAAAATGGAGCAATTTCTTGTTACCGGAAGAACAAGAACTTTACAAGCAGTGTTCTCTCACACACATTGATAATATTTACTCCCTCCGTCCTAATTTACTTGTCCCAGTTCTATTCGAACTGGATAAAAAAATTAGTTAGATCTTAAATTGGTAATGAATTTTATATCTAATATGAATCTTGTTTGGTAGATCTCAATTTATTCTATAATATAATGTTTTCAAAATCACCTAAAACATTATAAATTATAAGATATAATCAGTTGAAAGGTAGCACGAACTTCTAAAAGTGACAATAAATTGGGAGGGAGATGGTACAAGACTACATTAATTGCTAACCCTCACAGGTCTATCGCACTCAAAGATACAAATTAAACCCAAAGGCAGAACTCCTTGTACAGGCTGGTCAAATCCTCCTGCTGCAAAGCCACACCAGACATGGCCTTTACTCCAATCGGTTGGGGAAAGACTCCAGTAACCCAGTAACCCATTTGAGGAGTGCTAGGTACAAAGAAAATTGACAAAGAAAATACCCTTAAAGTGTACATGAACGGCCCAGATTCACTGTGCAGTGCATTTGAGTCGTTCATGTACACTTTAAAGGTCTTTTCTTTGTCTATTTTCTTTGCACGTAGCATTTCTCAACCCATTTATATACTCATCCTTCTTCACACTCCAGTAACCCATTTATTTCATTTAGGAGTTATTTATTTTTGAAGTAAATAAATATATACCAACAATTCACCCAAAATTATCATGTTACTGTAGCTATATAGTACATGTTGAAGAAAAGTCAAAGCTTCTGCAAAACCTAGATTTGCTTATCTGGTAATGAAAGGGTGTTTCAATACTTGTGAGTAATCTTGTCAGTATTAGTTACCACCAAGTTTTTGACCCCAAGGAGAATCCAGTTCGTGGTTTTGAATTTTAGATTCTAATTTTTATCTTCTTTTTCTTCAAACTTTTTGGAATGGGAGTAATAGTTATGAATTAGAGAAACAAGAGTCGTGCTACAAACGCCAATATTACGAGGAAATAAGTCCTATATTTATTCATAAAACATGGAACGTACATAATGAGGAAGCAATTTCACCCAAACTAGCTAGCTACCACATAGGAGTAGTAGAGTACATAGCACAAAGGTCAAAATTGAACAACCTCTTTGAAGATGAAAGTGAAAGTGAACTGTGAAACCATCACCACACAAACGTGAGGCAGCTCGAAACAAAAGACCATCCCAACAGCCATACTACTAATAAACCAAATACAAACACAAAATGGAATCAACAAACACCTATTTGTTGTCCTTTCCGGAGGTGTCTTTGGCACCCATGCCAAGGGTGTTCTTCACGGCCTCTGTAGCGCCCGCAGCCGCGCTCTTGACCTGCTCCGTGGCACCCCCCGCCGTGTTCTTTACTTGCTCCGTCGCGTTTCCGAGGAAGCCGGTGGTATTGTCCTTCCCGGCCACGGCCGAGTCCTTGGTGTACTTGCCCGCCTCCCCTGCCTTGTCCTTGGCCGCACCGGTCTGGTCCTTGGACCCGGTGGTCCGGTCCTTCGCAGCCTGAGCCGTCTGGAAGGCCGTGTCCTTGGCTTCTACGGCCTTCTGCTTCACGTTGTCTGTCATCTGGCCTGTCTTCTCCTGCAAAACAGAAACTTAATTATTTTTATAACAGTCGCCACCACCAGAACAACATTCTCTTTCAAGTCTTTCAACCATTCGACACGATCCCGAAGGTCGAGCTGTTTTTTTTTTTATGTTGCTAAAACTAATGAAAATGAAAATTACCTCAGCATGGCCCACGGTCTGACCGGCCTTGAACTTCTGATCCTCAGTTGCCATTCTTCGAACTTATGTTACAGCTGAAATTCCTCCTAGGGAAAAAGTGATGAGAGACTAGAGAGAGAGAGTTTATGCGGAAAATCGATTGAAAGATTGTGAGTAGATTGGTTGGTTTGAGCTGCTGCAAATACCCACGCCATTTATAGGAAGTTCTGAATAGCTCATGGGTTGCCACCTGTCCTGTTGTTTCGACGCGTGTATGGGGATACCTGGCTTCCAGCTGCTCTTGTTTATCTTGGGATGTGTGTGACCGACTGTTCGCTTGAAAATGGGAAAAATTCAAAAAAACCCTGTGAACTTTGAACTCAATGTCAAATAGGCACCTGAACTTAAATAAATTTCAATTGAACACCTGAACTTTCACTCCGTTATTCAATTTACCCCCTTCCGTCTCAATCCGTGACTTTCCTAATGGCAATTGCTGAGCTGGATACTAACAGACAAAACAAAACATTAGAGGGAGAAATTGGAGGAAAACAACAGTAATCTGATACTTTTTTAAGGCCCCGTTCGGCTAAATAAGTCTACTGGCTTATTTGTTGTCTTTATTCAAAATTTTTTGTGTTTTTTATTGTTCTCTTTACAATTCAGTCATCCTACTTGCACATACACTTTTACACATATCTTGCACATACACTTTTATTGGGCTCACCTCGGACCCCACCAATATGATTCGAACCGCTCATTATTTTTAAAATAATTTTTTAAGAATTCCTGTAAAAAATCAACTCGATAGGATATCGGTAAGGGCTTTTTCAGAAATCATAGGGTGAAACAGTCTGATTCGCACTGCGATTTCTGAAAAAGCCCTTACCGATATCCTATCGAGTTGATTTTTTACAAAAACTCTTAAAACATTATTTTAAAAATAATGAGCGATTCGGATCATATTGGTGGAATCCGAGGTGGACCTCATAAAAGTATATGTGCAAGATATGTGTACAAATGTATGTGTCCTTAGCATTTTTGCTCCACTTATTACCACTACTATTTTTCAAAAAACAATTCAAACACAAATCCAAACATAGCAAGTTTTTCATCATTTTTTTGGGAATTATTACATCGTTATAATTAGAGGAATCTAAAAAGTAACAAATTATGATCGAAACATAATTTTTTGAATAAAGACAAAAATAAGCCAAATTTTTCGTTTTTATTAAAAAAATGGATTTCGATAATAATTTTTTACTTTTTAGATTCCTCTCGTTATGACGATGCAATAATTCCCAAAAAATTGATGAAAAATCAAAAAATACGAAAAAAATTGAATAAGGACAAAAAGTAAGCCAATAGGCTTATTTAGCCAAACGGGGCCCTAAAAAGGTGCCAAATCACTGTTGTTTCCCTTTAATTTCTCCCTCTAACGTTTTATTCTGTCTGTTAGTGTCCAGCTCAACGGTTGCCGTTAGGAAAGTCACGGATTGAGACGGCAAGGGGTAAATTGAATAACAGAATGAAAGTTTAGGTGTTCAATTGAAGTTTATTTAAGTTCAGGTGCTTATTTGACATTGAATTCAAAGTTCAGGGGTTTTTTTGAATTTTTCCCCTTGAAAATTTGAGAGGAGCACAACGATATACGATTCGCCTGTTTGATAACGCCATCTGGCTTTTTTTTTTTAAATTTAAAACCGGATGTTCGAGCTAATTTGTGCGTACCTTGACTAATTCCAGGACCCTAAAGATAAGAATCGGGCACAACTTCCAGTGGCCCTAAAATTTGAAATGTTGAGCCTCCGCGAGAATGAAATCTATAATATCATTGAGAAGCACTTATTATTTTTTCGCTTTATCACAATTACTTGGCCAAACCCTTAAGTTATTTGGCTTCCTTTTTTATTCCTCTTTTGGTAAACATATCGATGTTTTGTCTCTCTTGATAGGGAAAATTGAACAAGTGGACGCATGGGAGTGAACTTTAATGGAAATCCGGATTCTAAGTTGATTCTTCCAAATTACTATTTTAACTCCTCAAATGTGTCGTTGTTGTGTGTTTAGAGTATTTTTAATGTGTTCTAGAGTGGTTGTGTGTTATATCTTGAGAAACGAAGTGGAGTTATTATCAGGGGTGGACCCACCTTGGAGCACGTGTAATCACGTGCCTCACGCCCTTTTATGAATAAAAAATTTTCAGATTTTGTCTGTATATATATATAATAATATGTCCTACATGTGTGAAAAGTTAATGTGTGGTGCAGTGGTAAGTGACACCCTTTCGGAAAGGAACGATGCAGGTTCGAGACCCCACTCCTTTAAGTTTTTTGTTTGTTTTCAAAATACACTGAAACTCCCACTCCCCAAAGTCTCCAATCAATGTTTTTTTTTTTTTTTTTTTAAAAATACACTAGAACTCTTTCACAATCAATGTTTCTCTCATTTTCCAACGTCTCCAATCATTTATGTAGTACTCAATATGAATTCCGCACATTAGGGAGATTGGCGTATTCCTATATATTGCGATGTAATTTTGCCTTCAGGTATATATGAATGAATTGCCTGATTTCAAAAAAAAAAAAAAAAACGAAGAATCCACACATTGTATTTGTATATTTTGGTCCCCGAAACTTGTATTTGTAGAGTTAATAATAGAAAATAGATGATGAATATGTATTTTTTTTTTAACTCAAATAGTCGAGGTGCTCAGTTTGTCCAAGTAGCTTTTATTAATATATATATACACACACACACACACACACTTTAAAATTATTACATTATCATGAATGTTAAAATTATCTTGGTTTGAATAATGCGTTACAAAAAAAATTGGTGCCTCCACTATGTCAAATTCCTGGGTTCGCCACTGGTTATTATATCACGAGAAACAAAGTGGAGTTTTCAAAATTGGAGTATTATTTTGTTCACATAGGCCAAATAAATAGTGGGTGAACATTACTTATTGTTCATATATGCTACTTCCTCCGTCCATTTTTAAGTGTCCCGCTTCGTAACTCTAACTTATTAATAAAACATCATCATTATACCTTTCATATCAACTTTTACCTTCACTTTCCCTACGTACCCTCTATGGAGACATCATCATTACACTTTTATTCACTAACTATGCAAAATAGAATCTACTTTTTGGGTCAAAATGAAAAATGTATCAACTTTTACGCATTAACTTTACAAAAAAGACACTTATTAAAGGACAGTCCAAAATGGAATACTGGATTTTAAAAAGGAGATGGAGGGAGTAGTTAGGTGAACATTACTCAGATCAGGTAAAGTTCATGTCGGATGTTATTAGAACTATGGCTCATATGTTAAGTATAAAGAGATACTAAGGAGTTCTAGAAAGAATGTCAGATGCCGGAGCAGAACAAGTGGAGCGTAGCGGAGCGATGGCATCTGACCCATTGTCAATAAATCTAGTGAAAGTAGACTGGGCCGAAAGCCTAGGCGTTCCGTAATTGGGGGGTGTGGGGGCAACGCCCCCCGTGGTAGGTACAGTTCGTACAAGGGTATTTTTGAGATACAAACCAAATACCAGATTAGAGTTAGAATAGAGTCGGTATAAATACTCTATGTTATAAACCCTATTCCATACTGAGATAATAAAGAACAGCAGCCGCTCTCGTTCCCGTGGACGTACCCGGTTTTGGGGAACCACGTATATCTCTGTATTTATTCTTACTGTTTATACTCGTAAATCATGTGCGTGTGTGTGACGATCCTAACAGATGTTTACTTCAATGATTAGAAATATTTGTTTTCGTGTGGCTTGTTTTTATAGCAATTTAAGCAAGTCATTCTTAGTTTGATAAATATTTGATCAAACTAAAAATTTTTTGCTTTAAATTTTTCTACATAAACGTGTTTCTTGTTTTAAATTTTTTTTGTCCTGATTTCAAACTAAAACTTTGATAGTTTGAATTAAGCACTTAAGAGATATCTAATATAGTTTCTTGATATAAACGAACATGATGTTATTATGTAACTCCCACTTTTCCAAAATATGAAGGACGTGCACGCGGATCAACCCAAAATAATCCATATTTCAATTCAATCTACAACCTAAATAAGCACATTTCGGCATTCGAATGAGGAATTATGAAACTATGAGGAATAATTGTGGTAATATATCTTTGCAAAAAAAAAAAAACCGCAATGATCTCTGTAGTTTAATATTTGTGTCAACTTGGTCCCTGAAATTTGAATTGGTTCGATTTACATTCTGTAATTTTCATTTTTTTCTAACTTGGTCCAATTACTAATTATCGTTAGTCTCCGTTAACCCCAGACACAAATGGGTCCCTTTTCTAGTGAATTACCGAACCCTTTCTTCTCTAACCTCGCATACCTAAAATCTTTTCCTAAAAAGCAAAGTGGAGTCACTTTTTTATGAAAATCGGGTTCTCTAGCCTATGTTCTTTCTTCTAAAATACTTGAATTATTCTTCCAATATTCAAGAGGTGATCAGACACACCTAAACTCTATACCCGGTGGACACTCTAAGTTTTTTTCTAAACCCCTTTTGTGGCCCGAATTATGGCTGGACCTAATTCTCCTTTACCCGAAAATATGTAGGTAGCTTGATGAAAGTTAAGTCCTTTTTAAAATAAAACCGACTTCACTTTCTAAAATTCAAACATTTTTCAAAAATATCCGAACCCCTTTTATAGAACACAAAATTCTTCATTTTCCCTTTTCAAGAATCATGTCGCAATTCATAGGAATCGGATCACTTATTCAGACCATAATCCCTCTCAATACTCCTTCCCCCGAAGGCAAACGAGACACGTTTCGGTTGAAGGTAAAATCCCTGGAGCATCAAATGGAGAATGAAAATCGTGAAAAAAAAAAATGGAGAATGGAACAATGAGACTCTGTGTTTTGGTTTAGAGGTGTATTAGGGTAAGAGGAAAATAACAAATTACGATTTTAACCCTAGAAAAGGGGCCCAATCTCTAGGGTTAACGGAGTTTAACGGCAGTTAGTAATTGGACCAAGTTGGAACAAAATGAAAACTACATAATGTAAATCGAGCCAATTTAAACTGCAGGAACCAAATTGAGACAAACACTAAACTATAAAGATCATTTCAATTTTTTTCCGTATATCTTTTTTTCTCATAGTTAGTACTCCGTACATATTAGGGTTGTTTATGCCTTTTTTTTCCCATCAAATCTTGGACCAGCGCTGGAGAATCATATAATTACATATTAATTAAATTAGGCCGATATTTATGAGTTTTTGGGGCTAAAATTTGAAACAAGCCCAATTAATGAAAGTCCAAGTGAAATGAGATCCACCGAATAATTTTTCATAGTAGTTATTGTTCGGAGCTTTGGATAAAAATGTTGGCATGTACTACAGTAGTATTTGTTCCAGAAGTGGAGTGGCCCAAGATGCAGGAGCAGTTGGGTTTTTACTTCGAAGTTACGAGCAATTATGCGCTTGTCAACATACAAGAATGAAGACGAAAAAAGGGTCAAGTACCCTTCAAAATTCAGCGCTTCAACAATCTTTTCTGCTTTCAGAAAATTAAACATATCTGAGTACCCGGAGTTAGGGGTGTGCACGGGTCGGATATGGCCCGCCACCCGACCACGTCGGGTAAGGGAAAAATCAACCCGAACCCAAACCCGAACGATGGTATATACCGGCCCGTGTGCCCGATTTTTTTGGTCGGGTCGGGTCGGACCAAAATCAAAGTAATTTATATGTTTTGTTCTTCTTTTGGTCGGGTCGGGTTTGATCGGGTCGGGTCAGGTAACAAAAACAGCACCCCAAGCCCCGAACCGAAAACTTTTTTTTTTTTTTTAAAGAAATATCAACCCGTACCCGACCGAACCCCCATGTGCGGACCCGCCCGGAACCCTTCGGGTCGGGTTGGTCGGGTCTTGATTTTTTTGCACACCCCTACCCCGAGTACTCAATTTTATTTAACTTCTTCAAGTAATTTGAATTTTACTTTACTTGTACCCACAGCTTTATTATTCCGATATAATAAATTTTATGTTTTACATCTTTTTTGCTATACAATTAGAAAATTTTAAGTCCACAACTGTGTGACAAATTACAAAACAACCTGTGATCTTTTACCTTTTGGATTATACACAATTGCTCAACGAGTTAGAAGTCAAGATTCACAACAATCACCATCCAGAATTAGGCGCTACAAGTCTTTGCTCGCGCTCAACCAACCAACGCTTGCAAACGCATTTGCACCTTGCACGGCGTACGTACGTACTACGTATGTCAAAAACGAGAGTTTTCAAGGGTTCAAACATGAACCTCCTCAAATAAGATAAAGTCAATCACCTCAAACATGAGGCAACTCGAATTAACCAAAGACATCCAACAAACCAAATACAAAAATAAAAAGAAGTACAACACCACCACCAATAATCAAGAGAAACACTTCCCAAATTTGAGGCAACTCGAAACAAAGACGTCCATTCAACAGCCATACTAAACCAAAAACAAAACACAAATTAATTAATTAAAACTAATCAATTCTTGTCCTTTCCGGCGGTAGTGTCTTTGGCACCCATGCCAAAGGTGTTTTTCACGGCCTCTGTCGCACCTATCGCCGCGCACTTGACCTGACCCGCCGCATTTCCGAGGGCGCTGGTCGTCTTGTCTTTGCCGGCTATGGCCCAGTCCTTGGTCGTCTGGACCACATCCCCTGCCTTGTTCTTGGTCTGGCCCGTTTTCTCCTGCAAAAAAGAAAACCCATTCCATTTATAAGGCGATGCTATATTGGAGTATATACCAGCGGCGGAGCCAAGATTTTTATTCCCTGGGGTTAGCTTTGTAAACATATTTCGTTATCAAAACGTGTACTTATTATATCATAAATTTTTTATTTGCCAATACATTATATTTGTACATTGAAATTATTCTAACCTAATGCAATTAAAGTATACCAATCATTTTTTTATTTTTCTTTAGGCTACTGCAACTATCACTTACTTATTTTTCATTAATACTCCCTCCGTCCTAATTTACTTATCCCAGTTTTATTCTAACTGGATAAAAAAACTAGTTATATCTTTAAATTTATAATGAATTTTATATCCAATATGGATCTTATTTGATAGATCTCGATTTGTTCTATAATATAGTATTTTCAAAATCACTTAAAATATTATAAATTACAATATATAGTCAATTAAAAAGTGGCACAAACTCATAAAAGTGATAATTAAATTGGGACGGATGTAGTAAAAGAAATTGAAAATTGAGAACGTAAAATAACCGATTTTTTCATGAAATTAAACCAAAATTATTACGATTATAAATAGTTATATACAATCATGAAATCAAACCAAAATTATTACGATTATAAATAGTTATATACAAACAATTATCATTAATATTCAAAATCAGATATATACAAAATAAAAATTTTAAAACTCGAAAAAATGATAATTACCTCAGCATGGCCCGTGGTTTGACCGGCCTTGAACTTCTGATCCTCAGTTGCCATTCTTCAAACTTCTGTTACAGCTGAAAGGATTCCTCGTATGGAAAAAGTGATGAGAGAGAGAGAGAGAGAGAGAGTGCGTTGCGTATTTGTCCTACCTGATGCCTGCCCATTTATAGGAAATTCGGAATAGCTCAGGGGTTGCCACCTGTGCTGTAAGTTTTGAGAGGATCACGACGATTTACGATTCACCTGTTGGGTAACGCCATCTGGCGGCCTTTAATTTTTTTTTTATTATTCTTCTTTTGGTAAACAGATATTATCTCTCTCTTATTTTTTTTTGACTGGTTGGTAAACAGATATTTGTCTCTCTCATCCTCTTGATAGAGATCTTGATTCTGAGTTGATTCTTCGAAATTTCTACTAGTATCATGAGATATCTACGAAGTGGAGTTTTCAAGTTATGGAGTATTATTTTGTTCATGCACCCACGTAAATATTGGTTGAACAATACTCATTGTTTATATTGGCTACATAAACATGAATCAAATCTGGCAAAATTCATGTCGGATGTTTACTTCGATGATCAGAAATATTTATTTTTGCGGGATTTGTTTTTGTAGCAATTTAAGCATGCAAGTCATTCTTTGATCGAATAACGCGTTTCTTGCTTTACATTTTTTTTGGGTCCTAAATTCAAACTAAAATTTAGATAGTTAGAATGAAGCACTTGAAGATATCTAATTAAGGGATTTTCTTACATAAATAATGAAAAGATCAAGATGTTAAAAAATGACTTTTCACTATATAAGTAGGACCTAGCTATTGGATCATAAATTGGATCATAAATAAAGTAGATAATGTTTACTTTATTTTTGAGTTATTGAATAATACGCGCGTCTATATCATTGATATGTGGATATACATCTATTTCATCATATGGATATACATGGAACGGGTTTGCTTGTAGTATTTGCTTACTTTTAGGCTAGTATTTATGACAATTAATTAGGTGAAGATAATTAGGATATTTAGGCCACACACTTTTACCTATCATGTGGTTGGTCCGTTTGTTACTTATTCCTACAACCTACATAACATAGGGTACCGTAATTGGTGAGATAAACTGAGGTTATAATAAATACTTAGTCACACAACTATTGATCCACGTAAAAAAATCGGTGTAAAACTAAAGTCATTCGTGAACTGAAATCGATTAAAGGAAAGGGAATCGGTGTATAGATGTTAGAACACGTGTGAACATTAAGTCTCATATCGGATAAACAGAAAAAGAGTTGAACCTTAATATACAATTTATAAGGCTTATCCTTTTAAGTGGATATGGGTTATTAATCAATGTATATTAGGCCCAAGTAATGTGGTGGACTATCTGCCGTTACTCCCACACAAATTGAATCTTGAATCTTGAGCACGCAACGACAGATCGATGCATCAGACAAACTTTCAACAATAGACGTTTTATTCACACAGATAGTACATGAGGCAACTCGAATTAACCAAAGACATCCAACAAACCATACTATACCAAATACAAAACACAAATTAAAAAACAAGCACGACACCACCACCAATAATATCAAGAAAACATGACTTCCAAATTTTCAAAAAACTAATTGCTGTTGTCCTTCTCGGCATTGTCTTCTTTAGGATCCTCCTTATCCTTGGTACCCTTGCCGAAGGCCTGTTTCACGGCCTCCGTCGCGCCTGCTGCCGCGCTCTTGACCTGATCCACCTTCTGTCCAAAGGTACCGGCGGTCTTGTCTTTCCCCGCTTGGGTCGAGTCCTTGGTCGACTGGACCACCTCCGACGCCTTGTCCTTAACCGCACCGGTTTTTTCGGAGATCTTACTGCCGGTTTGGTTCTTGGACTCGGTGGTGCCGTCTTTTGCGGTTTGGGTAGTCTGGGAGGCCTTCTCCTTGGTTTCCTGGGCCTTTTGCTTCATGTTGTCCGTTATGCTGCCCGTCTTCTCCTGCAGGAGAGAAAGCCATAATCATAGTAAGCCCATAAATCGATTTACATACACAAGTTCGTTAGTGTGTTCAGCCACCCTGATGAACTTGTGTTTATTATGGACATACTCGTTGCTATGAGAGAATTTGTAATTAGAGATAGCCTGAATATAGATCAGTCAAGTGTTAAAGTAGGAATTGTGAGCCCATGCTCAGTCGTTTTAAACCTCTATCTGTACTCTTAATATGGTAGTTTCTTTCGTAAGTTTTAATGAATTTTTGTTTGATCGAAAAAAAATAAATCGATTTACATGTGAAACTATATGGTACAATGGATGTGAAACATGATACAATAAAAATCCACAAAATGTCACTACTACAAAAACCTTAAAAGATGACACTCAAAAAATTGAAACAATGACAGTTTTTGTAAAACTGTCATAAAAAATATGATAGTAGACTTTTGATGACAGTCCATCTTACAAACTGTCATCTTTGCGATATAAGATGACGGTTTAGAATAAAAGTGACATTATTATCTTTTTCTTTAATGTCAGTTTTTGCTTAAACTGACATTAAAACATGCGCTTCCGGAAGCCCATATGGGAAACCTTTTAATGATAGTTTTCCTTAAAAGCGACATTGAAACTAAGCCCTTTTAATGACAATTTTAGTTAGAACTGACATTGCAGTTGATTATAAAAGATGACAGTCAGAAAGTGTCATAAAAACATATAAGATGATAGTTTAAAACTGTCATCTCATACTTTCAATGTCTACGATGACAGTTTCATCCAAAACTGACATTAAAAGTGCTCATCTTAAAATTTTCGAAAATATACTATACATGTTTTTGTTTGTCTTTTGTTAACAATAAGCGTGCCAGCTCAGATGGTAACACGCGCGCGAGGAACTGAAGTTCTTGAGTTCAAGTCCTGGGGCAAGCAAATATTTGCTGGCCACACAAGTGCTACGTAGGCGACACACAAGTGCCACTGGGCGGCCATGTGAGAGACACGTGGGTGCCACGTGGGCGGCCACGCATTCGAAGGAGAATTGGTTTTTTTTTTTCTTGAATGGAGAACAGATAAGATGACAGTTTAAATCCGTCATCTTTGCAATTAAAGATGACAGATTAAGACTATCATCTTTTATCACAAAGATGACAGGTTTAAACTGTCATCTTATATGTTTAATGACAGTTTTTTATTGTCATAACAAATCTAGACTTTTAATGACAGCTCCATAGATGACAGTTTCAAAACTGTCATCTTTCACGTTTAATGACACTTTTAAACTGTCATCTTTTACGATTATTGTAGTAGTGTGTGCATTACGTTGCCTTTAACTATATGGGCTTATTAATTCTTAGCTTACTAAAAATGTAAGCGTTATAATTCCACCTTTACGAAAATATTACCCAATCCTCCACAGAGTGTACATAAGTGAAAATTTTATAATTGTTGCAAATATGTACTTCCATCAATTAATTAGAGCTGCAAATAAACCGAACTGCTGCCAAGCAGCTCGAGGCTCGCTCATTGAGGCTCGGGTCGGATCAACTTCACTCGTTTAGTAAACCAATTCAGTTCGAGCTCAAGCTCGAGTTTTAGGCTTGTTTAATGAATGAGCTGAGCTTAAAACTATAAAGTCGGCTCGGCTCATTTCTGTAGGCTCAACATGTTTACAAAAGCTCGTTGAGTAAATGAATTAACCAGGCTTGTCTCATTAGGTCCAGCTTGAACTCGAGTTTTTAGATCGTTTAGCAAACCAACCGAGCTCGAATAGTATAGAGCTCGGCTCGACTTGACTCATTAAAAGGTAAATAGTAATGCATTATTTTGGTTCAAAGTGCCTACCGATGAATATCTAGATGGAGGCATTGAGGCAATCAAACCCGTTTCAAAAATTCAAATAAGTACTTATTTTGAAATAAGTTTTTTTTTTTTTTTTGCAATTTTCAAACTTAAAAATAATAAACTTTCTGAAATCTAAAAATATACAATATGAATCTTGTTTGAACGGTACAAAAAATTGAAAAACTATTTTCGTAAGCACATTGTTTTTAAGCTTGAAAATTTTAAAATAAGTAGTATTTTTTAAGAAGGTTTCTGTAACGGGCTCAAAGTCACTCATGAATCATAACATGAACATCATTAATTAAAGAACATTACACAACCGGAAATGAAAAGGATAATCACCTCAGCCTGGCCCTGGGTTTCACCGGCGTTGTACTTCTGATCCTCAGTTGCCATTTTTCAAACTTCTGTTACAGCTGAAATTCCTCCTAGGGAAAAAGTGATGGGAGAGAGAGAGAGAGAGAGAGAGAGAGAGAGAGAGAGAGAGAGAGAGAGAGAGAGAGAGAGAGAGAGAGAGAAACTATGGAAATATTGTGAGTAGATGGTTTGAGCTACATTACCCGACGCCCATTTATAGGATATTGAGAAGAGCTTACGGGTGGACACCTGTCCTGTTGTTTGACGGAGACATGTAGTTTCCGGCGATGTCTGGTGGTCTTTAGGCATCGCCGCGTGATATTCATCTGTTTGAAAATGCCATCTGGCGGCCTTTTTTATTATTCTTTTGGTAAACATATCTTTGTAATTTGTCTCTCTTGATAGGGAAAGCTGAACAGGTGGATGCATGAAGTAAACTTCAATGAACATTTTGATTCTTCGAAATCATATTTTAACTCCTCAATGTGTCATTATAATGAGTTTACAATATCTCTAATGTGCTCTAGAGTGTTCATAACACGTCCGATTCAGCAAAATTAGCAAAATTTTAACACTTATATTATATTTGTTAGTAATTTATTTTAATCAACGGGTATCTGTAATCTTAACGTGGGGAGATTAATAAGTATTTAATATCATGGAGCTCGTAATATAATTGAGATAAGGACGGGAGTGCAATTATAATTCTGTAGTGGGGTGAATTATAATTAGTGAAATAAGAAGTAGAATCCTGGTGGGATTAGGTTTTCTTATTTACACTGGGAGCCCAGACTTATTACTCCTTAGGTCCCTATCGTAGCCCTATATATATACGTTATGCTCTCTAGGTCACATGGAGGTTTATCTATTATTCACGAAATAGAGGCAGACTTAGAGAGAGCAAACAGATCGCGAAAGAGTCCACACTCAGTTCGTGTTCTAGACGTGCAGGGAATACGATAGAAGATCGAAAGGTACGATCGAGCAATATTCGTGGTTTATAGCAAGGCGTGCTATAACAAGTTCAACCAGCGTTCGTGTCGCAGGGAGTTGTGGTAAAACCTTAATTCCGCCTTGTAGGGTTTTTTATTTTTTGTTGTCTAATCTGTACGCGTCATTACTGGGTCTTGAGGATTCGGTTTCCCAACAGTGGTATCAGAGCCGGCTGTAATCACGCGTATGGATTAAACAGGCCATGTTGTCCATCGGTTATAGAGGGTAGAACGTAGAACTGTGCTAACCCTGTTTTGCAGCGTTCTTACCCAGCTATTATGGTCATATGATTTTTGTTGATTTTATGTGATTGGATCCCACGATAATTTATTTCGTGGTTATTGTTATTTATTGGGTACCACGATTATTTTTCGTGGTTGTAATAATTAACATAGCATGTGTTATTTATTAGGTGCCGCGATTATTTTTCGTGGTTGTAATAATTAACGTAGCATGTGCACTCCAATGGAGGCATAAGATCAATATTTGTATGTTTCTTCGATTGTAATAGTATTCGACGGTTATTCGGAGATCGAAGATGGTAGATACAAAAGATACAAGTTGTTTGGCTTGAAACAGATTTTTTCCAGATTCGTAGGGTCTGATTGCAGGGCTGTTTCGATCCAGTAAATGTTGGAATTAGAAAATCTGTTCTTCACGAAAGTTGTAGATGATTGAATTTTGAATCCAACCCAAGTTGAATCACTTCATTTGGAGGTCGGATGAGGAAGATATGGTCAAAATACTGAAGGCTGTGCAGTTTACGCGGGAATATGTGAAATCCGAATTTTCTTGCTTAAGCACGGTTGGATTTTGGTTTCCTTGATTGATTCAAAGTATCTAAACCTTCTACACAAGAATAGTTGAAGGATTGCTTAAGGATTTCAAGTTTGGAAGGACTCCTTATTGCTTAAGGATTTCAAGTTTGGAAGGATTCCTTGTTACTCAAGGATTGCATCTTTGACCATAATAGCTGGATTCTTTATCTTGTGGTTCCTTACTATTTGTGTTTCCATAATGTTTGCATATGTGATAGTTTACCATATTGGGACAACATGGTGATAATTGGCTTTGACCTAGATCACGGTTTTGCAAACTCGAAAATTTTGATAACCCTCACAAATTTTTTTTAAATAACTAAGTGGGAGAGGGAGTTTATTTTTTATAAATCCCACGGTCTCCATTACTAGTATGTAGATGATGTAATTAATTTTATGTGATGGTTTTAGAACCTTCCCCCCCATCGGGCAAAATTAATTATGGCCTCATCGGTACAAACTTCCTTAAAGGATAGGTCTATGATAATTGTTGTGTGAATTACTTCACCATCTGAGGTAATTCATAACGGAACAATGGGTCATGGGGCTAGGTAATGGTATACACTTAGCTATAAATAATAGTATCCTCACCATCTGAGTCACTATTATTATTTATAGGACCGAAGCTATATTGGCTATTTAATTTTGCTTGGCACGGTATAGTGTCTAGATAGTAAAATTAAAAGGTTGTGCCTATCTACACGAATGATGAAGAATAGACGACCTTCCTATCGAGGCATACTCTTCACGGTGTGTAGGGTTGCCAATGTTTTTCTTTTAACATATGGTTGAGGGAACCAATATTAAAATGAAATTCAAAGTTTTTATTGCCCTTCATAATTGTTGTTATGTGGTTCTCAGATTCAAAAAATGGATTTTTTCAATCCACTTGTCATTATTCTCAAAAAAAAATAAACTTACTGGATCGAATTATATTGATTGAAAAAGGAACTTGGATATTGTGTTAATTGCTGAAGGGCACAATTTTGTGCTATCTGAGGTGTGCCCTCCTAAACCTGATGAGAATGCCACAGAACAGAAAGTAAAATTTTATAAAAAATTGGTGAGTATCACCCATGTAAAAAGGACCCCGATTAAGGATCATGTTCTGAAGATGATAGCTCTTCTTAATGAACTAGAGATTCTTGGAGCTGAAATTGATAGGAAAACCCATATCGATTTCGTTCTTAACTCACTGCAGTCTGAGAGTTGTAAGTAATTTCGCATAAACTATTATATGAACAAAATGTATTTATTTTTGGCGAAACTTCTTAAGGAGCTCTAAGCAGTTGAGGGTCTTTTGGTTGTGAAGAAACTACCATCAGTGTTAGTGGCAGAGAACGTTTCTACTTCTAAGCTGAAAGGCAAGAAGAAGTAGAACAAGTCTCAGAAAAAAGGTTATGGAGGCAGTTTATGGGCCTCAAGGTAGAGTGAAAAAGCCTGCGGGCAAGTGTTTTCACTACAAGCATCAAGAACACTGGAAGAATGAATGTCTATTCTATCTCAATAAAGTGAATAATCAAGATAAATCTTTTCGCTAGTCGTTGAATCATGTTTAGTGGTGTCATCTGCCAGTACCTGGTGTGTAGATACGTGAACCACTAATCATATTTGCAATTTATTGCATGGGTTCCAGGAAACCAAAAGACTCAGTGATGGAGAGATTTATCTACACATGGGTAATGCTACGAGAGTAGCAGCAGTTGTAGTAGGAAATGTTATTTTAAATTTTAATAATAATAGGAGTTTAATTTTGAGAGATTATCTTTATGTTCTCATACTTAGAAAAGACTTGGTTTCAGTTTCTAAGTTGATTAAAGATGGATATTTGGTTTATTTTAGTAACTTTGTAGTTATTAAGTTAAATAAACGTTTTATCTATTCTGGTTCATTGGTGGATAATCTCTACTTTATTAATCCTATATTTCCTACTATACAACTGCATGAATTGAATAACACTAATAATTTACCATGTAAGAGAAAAGAGCCTTCCAAATTGAACCAAACGTATCTTTGGCACTTACGTCTTGGTCATATTAATCTGAATAGGATTTCTAGACTGGTTAGAGATGGACCTTTAGGTTCATTAGAAGTTGAGGAACTTCCAGTCTGTGAATCCTGTTTGGAAGGTAAGATGACAAAAAGGCCTTTTTCAGCAAAAGGATATAGAGCCAAAGAGCCGTTGGAATTGGTTCACTCTGATTTGTGTGGACCTATGAATATCCAAGCTAGAGGTGGTTTTGAGTACTTTGTCACTTTTATTGACGATTACTCAAGGTATGGATACATTTACTTGATGCGCCGTAAGTCCGAATGCTTTGAGAAATTCAGGGAGTATCGGGCGGAAACGGAAAAACGTTTGGGTAAATGTCTCAAGACATTGCGATCTGATCGTGGTGGTGAATACCTCTTGGGAGAGTTTAGAGACTACTTGTTAGCTGAAGGGATTACATCCCAGTTGTCAGCTCCAGGTATGCCACAACAAAATGGTGTAGCAGAGAGGAGGAATAGGACTCTTATGGATATGGTAAGATCAATGATGAGTTATTCAGATTTACCAATTTCGTTTTGGGGACATGCACTAGAAACAGCAGCGTATATTCTTAACTTGGTACCATCTAAGTCAGTACCATCTACACCCACAGAACTATGGACTGGGCGCAAACCTAGTCTGCAGCATGTTCGGATTTGGGGTAGTCCAGCACATGTGCTAAATGGGAACGCAGATAAATTGGAATCAAGGACAGAAGTTTGCTTGTTTGTAGGGTACCCTAGAGGAACGAGAGATGGACTGTTCTATAGTCCTACGGATAAGAAGGTCATTGTTAGCACTAATGCCCGGTTCTTAGAAGAGGACTATGTGATAGACCACAAGCCCAGAAGTAAAATTGTTCTAGAGGAATTGAGAGGAGAGAGACCGGCACATACTTCTTTACCACCAATAGTGCAGGAGGAAACGCCACAAGAGATATCTGTAGAGGCACCTATTGACACACTGGTACCTCGTCGTAGTGGGAGGGTTATTGTTCCACCCAGTCGGTATACGTTGTTGGGAGAGTCTTTTGAAATGATCCCTGATGATCAACATGCCGAACCCTGTAACTACAATGAGGCACTTCAAGATAAAGATGTGAAACTTTGGCAAAAAGCTATGAAATCGGAGATGGAGTCTATGTACTCTAATCAAGTCTGGGATCTTGTAGAACCACCTGAAGGGATTAAACCCATTGGATGCAAGTGGATCTACAAGAAGAAGAGAGGGGCGGACGGGAAGGTGCATACCTTCAAAGCTAGGCTTGTTGCGAAAGGGTATACTCAGAAAGAAGGGATCGACTATGATGAAACTTTTTCGCCAGTAGCCATGCTTAAGTCCATCCGGATTCTCTTATCCATTGCGGCTCATCTCGATTACGAGATTTGGCAAATGGATGTCAAGACTGCGTTTCTTAATGGAAATCTGGATGAGTGTATCTATATGGTGCAACCAGATGGATTCATAGCAAAAGGTCATGAGCACATGTTGTGCAAGCTCAAAAAGTCCATTTATGGGCTTAAGCAGGCATCTAGATCTTGGAACATCCGTTTTGATCAAGCAATCAAGTCTTTTGGTTTTGATCAATGTCCGGATGAGTCATGTGTGTACAAGAAGCGCAACGGAAAAGTTGTGGTGTTTCTAGTTCTATATGTCGATGATATCCTGCTCATCGGAAACGATGTGGGAGTGTTATCTTCAGTGAAACTGTGGTTATCAGGCCAATTCGAAATGAAAGACTTGGGAGAAGCCGGTCACATCCTAGGGATTAAGCTTATACGAGATCGCAAGAATAGGATGTTGGGTTTATCACAAGCTACTTATATCGATGCAATTCTTGCCCGTTTTAGCATGCAAGATTCCAAGAAAGGGTTCCTCCCTTTTAGACATGGAATCAACCTATCCAAGGATCAGTGTCCTAAAACACCTGAGGAGATGGAGAAAATGAAGGCAGTTCCTTATGCCTCGGCAGTAGGAAGCCTTATGTATGCTATGTTGTGTACTAGACCTGATATCTGTTTTGCCGTGGGCATGGTTAGCAGATTTCAGTCTAATCCAGGGCAAGAACATTGGACTGCAGTGAAACATATACTCAAGTATCTAAAAAGGACTAGAGATCATATGTTGGTGTTCCAGTCAGATAGTCTGGTACCTCATGGGTATACAGACTCAGACTTTATGTCAGATAGGGATTCCAGAAAGTCTACCTCTGGATATGTGTTTACCTTGGGAGGTGGAGCCATAAGTTGGAGGAGTATCAAACAATCTTGCATTGCTGATTCTACCATGGAAGCAGAGTATGTGGCAGCTTCTGAAGCTGCCAAGGAGGCTGTTTGGCTTAGAAACTTTTTGTTGGATCTGGAAGTGGTCCCTTCAGTGCAATCAGTCATTACACTCTATTGTGACAATAGCGGTGCAGTTGCTAATTCGAAGGAGCCAAGGACTCACAAGAAAGGCAAACACATTGAGCGTAAGTATCATCTGATTCGAGAGATCGTACAGAGAGGTGATGTTGTTGTGACCAAGATTGCATCGGCGAATAACCTGGCTGATCCTTTTACGAAGAGCTTACCGGCTAAGACTTTTGACAGTCACGTAGAGGGAATGGGAGTGAGATGCATGGCAGTATGGTTTTGAGTCTTAGTGGGAGTTTGTTAGAAAATTATACTAAAAGTTATACTTTTGTGTAATGGATTAATATTTGATTGCTATTTATTAATCAGTTTTATCCATTTTTGATGAGAATCTTTTATGGGCAATATTTGCATAATATTATTATATGTTGTGCATGTGTGTCTTTTATTTTACAAAGTAGATGATTTGGTGTGTAGAGTTCGGCTTACACACAGAAGATCAGATCATCAGTTCTTGTGAAATATAAGATATGGTTCGCAGTCTTAGATGGAACTGGACACACCATCGGTAGGACTGTAGTACAATGTTTAGTAGGTCTGTCTTGACTACAGAGAACGGTCTAGTTCTAACTCATTGTGCTAGTGCACTTTGTGTGTATTGAACAGGGACCGCATTGAGGTAATTGTGTTTAAACTAACTTTATAAGACAATTGGAATCTCATGGTTATTATGAATGCTTATGCTCTTAATTCAAAAATAATTATTAGAGGTGTATATTTAATGTTATTGACTTTGATTCATTAAAGAGTGAGATCTTTATACGGTCAACAGTCTCGGTGGATTGGGTCGCAACATTATGTATATGACAACTATTAATTATTAATGGAATCCACGTCCCAATAGGGATTGATGATACCCCTTGAGTAAGCTTATAAGTTTCGATTATGTTAAACCCTGCAGGTGGATATTTGTATCCGACATATCGAATAAGTTAAGCGGATAGTCTCAAGTTAAGATGTTGATTAAGTGGGAGATTGTTAGTAATTTATTTTAATCAACGGGTATCTGTAATCTTAACGTGGGGAGATTAATAAGTATTTAATATCATGGAGCTCGTAATATAATTGAGATAAGGACGGGAGTGCAATTATAATTCTGTAGTGGGGTGAATTATAATTAGTGAAATAAGAAGTAGAATCCTGGTGGGATTAGGTTTTCTTATTTACACTGGGAGCCCAGACTTATTACTCCTTAGGTCCCTATCGTAGCCCTATATATATACGTTATGCTCTCTAGGTCACATGGAGGTTTATCTATTATTCACGAAATAGAGGCAGACTTAGAGAGAGCAAACAGATCGCGAAAGAGTCCACACTCAGTTCGTGTTCTAGACGTGCAGGGAATACGATAGAAGATCGAAAGGTACGATCGAGCAATATTCGTGGTTTATAGCAAGGCGTGCTATAACAAGTTCAACCAGCGTTCGTGTCGCAGGGAGTTGTGGTAAAACCTTAATTCCGCCTTGTAGGGTTTTTTATTTTTTGTTGTCTAATCTGTACGCGTCATTACTGGGTCTTGAGGATTCGGTTTCCCAACAATATTATATAGGTATATATGTTCAACACGTACGTGTAGGCCGCCAGTATACTTGTACTACTTGCTTAGGAGAGCAATAAGGGTGAAACACCTATCTAGATGCGACCAAAAACGTGTCTAGAGGGAAGTGGTGGAGATAGAAATTCGATCGGTGCTAACTTTTCAATATTACATTTTATGATTTCAATAATGTATCATTAATACGGGTTAAGAGCATTTTCAATGTGTTCTAGAGAGTTCATGACATGTTTGATTAACTAAGATTATCAAACGTTGACACGTATTATAGCTACATGGGACCGTGTAGTACTTGATTCTTACCTTGTTTGGCTAAAGAAAAATCAACCCAGATTGTTGGCTTATTGGGTTGCAATAATCCTACAAGTTGGCTTATTGGAAAGTCAAAACCCATACTATCCATCCAACTAAAGAAAAATAAGCCAAATCAGTTTACTGGGATTATCGGCTGAATAAGCAAATAAGCTTAAGGGGAAATTACAATAAGCCCCCTTCAACTATACCTCGGTAACGAGTTGCCCCCTTCATCGTTTAACTCGGACACTTAACCCCCTTCATCTTTTATGGCGTGACACTTAACCCCCTGCCGTTAGTGAGCCGTTAACAGAATTGCTGAAATTACCAATTTACCCTCTTTGGGCTATTTTTGTTTCGCTTATAACTTTTCGTAGGAAACTCTGTTTCAGCCCGTTCTTTTTTCAGAACTCTTGTTTTTTCCTCTATTTTATGGGTCTATAATAATTTTAGTATGATTACTTTACGCTTTCTAAGGTTAGATAAAATAACCATACTAAATTATACTAAAATTATACTAACCTTAGAAAGCGTAAAGTAATCATACTAAAATTATTATAGACCCATAAAATAGAGGAAAAAACAAGAGTTTTGAAAAAAGAACGGGCTGAAACAGAGTTTCCTATGAAAAGTTATAAGCAAAACAAAAATAGCCCAAAGAGGGTAAATTTATAATTTCAGCAATTCTGTTAACGGCTCACTAACGGCAGGGGGTTAAGTGTCACGCCATAAAAGATGAAGGGGGTTAAGTGTCCGAGTTAAACGATGAAAGGGGCAACTCGTTACCGAGGTATAGTTGAAGGGGGCTTACTGTAATTTTCCATAAGCTTAACAATCCGTTTGGACCATATTTTTTTACTTTTTTTTATTCCTCTCATCAAGTCGAACCAAGAATTCAAAAAAAAAATTTGACGCTAAACTAACAAATATAAAAAAAATTGAATAAAGACAAAAGCTCATGGATGGACACATGTCATGTTGTTCAACACGTGGCATCCAGCTGACGAGGAATTCTCACTTGTCTAGTTGAAGACAAATCATATATGCCCAGACTAAGAGATTCACGAAAAATTTCTCTTCTATTGTAATTGAGAGGATCACAACGATGACGATTCACCTATTTCATAACGATATCTGGCCTCTTATATTTTTTAGAAATATCTGAGTCAACGTATGGTCGTTTTGTCTATCACATTGCCGGGCAAAAGGAAAAATTAATTCTCCATAATTGACGGGGACACGTATTGAACATATCGAAATACGTGTCAAAAAAATTACTCCCTCCGTCCCCTTTTAAGTATTCTGTTTCGTAATTTCAACTTATTAAAAAGATGTCATCATTATACCTTTCACATCAATTTTTTCCTCCACTTTCCCAACTTACCCATCATCATTACATTACTAACTTTTCAAAAAGGAATTTACTTTTAGGGACAAAATAGACAATGCACCAATTTTTACCTACTAACTTTATAAAATGGACACTTATTAAAGGACAGCCCAAAATGGAATACCGAACTATAAAAAAGGGACAGAGGAAGTACTAGTTTTTGGTGGCGAAACTTTTCAATCTTATTGTCACACTTTGGTGACAAAATTATTTTTGTCATTAAAACAGACCACACTAGAAAAATAACATTCGACTTGCTAGAAGGGCTCCTACTCGAAAATGAACCCGCCATATATCTATTTTCCAAACTCTCTTTCCATTGGGCCAAGTAAATCCTCCTCAGACCACTGCCATCTAGATGCATGACGTATATTCTGAACGCCTCCGCATCATCTGGATTATGCATGTTCAACGAAAATGCTATGAGTTTTTCGTCCGGTGACCAGCTCGGCATCGTATCAATGCAGGGCCCTTCTGTCAATCGACAGACGCCTCCTCCGTCTTCTGCTTCCCTGTCGTCTTCTGCTTCCCTGGTAATGGCATCGATGAGGAGTACTGCGTGAGACAATTTTTAGTTTTTTGGGTTTTTTTTTTTTTTTTAATTGGCAAAGAAATTTCATTCATCGGACAAAAATTTTACGTGATTGTTTTACGGGAGACTATAGTTTTTCCCTGGCCACGTAACACTTTTTTTTTATATACGTAATACTAAATGATGTTTTATTCCATAAACTTAATTGCTCCACAAAAACAAAAGTTAGAGAGTGGTGGACCATAATTAATATAATTTACATGTTATTGCGTGGAAAATCAGTAAGTAACTTTTTTGGTTTACCATAATTAATAATTTACCAACCTATCAAAAGAGTACCTAGAATGTACTTAGTGGAGACGAAAGGGACCTAAGAAGAAAAAAAATTTGCAGGCTGTAGGGGTTGTTTGAATAGACCCCTTGTTTGAATGTCCAAATTGAAACAAGTAACGACGAAAGAGATAGATTAATTAAGCCAGTTAAACATAAGATATTTAGTTAGCAATTATGAGATAAGTTACTTATCTTAACTTGCCTAAAGCATCATATATAGGACATAGATAAATGCTTAAATTTCATTGGTTTTGCTCATTGTTGATATAGTCGCGACACGGTCTAATTATTCAATGCTCCCGAAGCAAAGTCACATTGTGCTAACTCGAAACACTCCAACACCACACATTCTCTAATGAACCTCACATAGATGTGTCGTGCTGGAACTACTCCTAAAGGACGAATTACTTTGCGACACGCTATATAAATTATATAGGGTCAATTAACCCATCCACTCCTGTAATGACGTCACCACCAATTAGGGATGTAAACGAGCCGAGTCAAACCAAGCTTCGGCGAGCTCGAGCTCAGCTTGTTTACTTAACGAGCCAAAAACTCAAGCTCGAGCTCGGCTCGAGCCCTAACGAGTCGAGCTTATCCATTTACTAAACGAGCCTCTTTAATCGAGTCGAGCCTCCCTAAACGAGCCGAGCTTTTGTCGACTCGGCTCGTTTACTAAACGAACGGAATACTCGAGCTCGAGCTCGGCTCGTTTGCTAAACGAGCCGAGCCTTAACGAGCCAAACCGAGCCGAGCTTGCGAGTAGCTTGGTTCATTTACAGCCCTATCACCAATGTATTACTTGTTTATAAAATTTGGATGATACTCCGTAATAATTAAGTAGTTTCCCGATATGGGACTTTGGGTTGGTGCTGTACAGTATCGTGTTGCAAACTTCCGAGCCATCAGATTGTGCATCTGATGGCTCGGATCTCATCTCGGCAACTAACAATCGAAAGTTGTTCATTGTTGAGATGAGATCTCAGCCGTCGGATGCACAATCTGACGACTCAGAGGTGCGCAGCACGGTGCTACGCACACCACTGCACAACACTATCCCAAAATTCCCCGATATGACCCCAGGCGATTCTACACGTTTATCCAGGGATCTTCCATCCTCAAATCTACGTCTCCTTGTTCACAACATGCAATCCAAATGAACGCAACACATGATATTGAGGCGTCTCATGGTGAGTGAATGAAAAATTACTCAAAGGACCAACACGTCCCACTTTCAGCAAAAAACGCAGTGTCCACAGCCCACTTAGGGTTGGCAATGGGCGGGTAGAGGATGGATACCACTGCCTCCATCCCCAAACCCCAAACCCAAATCCATCCCCTCTCCGATCTCCACCGAAGAATAATTTTTACCCTTTATCCCCGCCCCAAACGGAGAACAGGAATCCCCGCGAGAAATCGGGGATCCAAACTAAAAAAAAACATTAATAACAAAGAATACACAAGTAACACAACCAACAAATGAGTTACTACAACACAAATTATCCTCGAATATCAGTCATTACAAGCCAAATGAAACATAATTAGTTAATTACAATAGCTCATAACAAATTTAACCATCAAAATTAAAGTAAGAAATGTCAACACAACAAAGTTAACTATAGTCGACAAGCAAGGACAGACCAAGGGGCGAATAAGCCCGGACAACCACCCTATCAATATTTAAATTTTTTAAAACTATAGTCATTTCTTCTCAACAATGTTGACATAATAAGAGTTTGTCCGCCCAACATCGTTTTGCACTATCTAACTAATGTAAACCAAATCAAAGGATAGATTCCATTAGAGAGATAAATCCCTACAGGGTTGGAGCAAAAACTTTCAATATTCTTTAATCAATAGTACATCAAAAACTACCTAATGAGGGAATTGGGGGATGGTGCCTTGCAGTAATGTGTGCAACATCGTTTTACGCACCTCTGAGCCGTCGGATAGTGCATCCGACAATTCGGATCTCATCTCGATAATGAACGGCTCTTAATCGTTGGTCGCCAAGATGAGATCCTAGTCCGAGCCGTCAGATGGACGATCTAACAGCTCAGAGGTGCACAGTATGGTGCTGGTGCGCAGTATGGTGCTGGACACCTTACTGCACAGCACCAAGAGGTCGCCTTAGAGTTCCTTATTGAAAACTGCATAGTCTGCATCGTAAGTTTATTAGTTGTTTCACAAACCATATCCATAGGTAATTTTTGAGAAGAAGTGCAGTAGTAAATTAGAAGAGATTGACTTATTCATGGAGGGGCTATGATTCCTTTATTTATTGCACTGTGTGATTTCGGCCGTCCATTTTTGCTTTGGATGGATCGTATTTAAATGAATTTTTTTTGAAATTTTTTATTTAAATTCGAATCGTTCAAAGCCGAAATAGACACGTGTCATTCACCTCCATAAAAACTATTCACGGAAAGCTCCCTTAGAAAGTTTTTCCTCAATTTTCGAAATCACACTTGATCCAAAGAGCTTCGTCAAATTGGCCCTTGAGCTCGTCTCCAAACTGGCACCACCCCAAGCCCAGACACCCCACGTCCGACTCCAGTACCCCCGGGTGCCACGCCGGGGTGCCATTCTCGTACCCGTTCCACGTCAGCCTTCGCACTCCACTTCCGTCCAACCTCGCCACGTGCAACTCGCCGTACGGCTGGAACTGGTTCGGCACCGACACCGGCTCCGCCGTAACTCCACCCAAGTTCGCCGTGAACAGCAACCACTCCCCGTCTGCACTGAAACACACGTGGTTGACCCTCTCTCTGTCCGCCTCACTCGACCCGTCCGGCCCCTCCAAGTAAACCCTCCTCAGACCACTTCCATCCGGATGCACGATATATATGCTGAACGCTTCCGCGTTTTCTGGGTTATGCATGTTCGAGGAAAACGCTATGAGTTTCCCGTCCGGTGACCAGCTTGGCATCGTATCAATCCAGGGCCCTTCTGTCAGTCGACGGATGCCTCCTCCGTCTTCTGCCTCCCCGTTGACGGCGTCAACTATGTACAGGTTCTTATGCCCTGAACGGCCTGATCGAAAGACCACAAACTTCCCGTCCGGCGAGCACGACGGGAACGCGTTATTACCCGTATCCTCTCTCGTGAGGAGCTTAATCTCCACCGGGACTGGGACTTCTTCACTTCGGTCGTCAAGGTTTGCGAGATCGAATGAGATTCGAGCGATCTGGACAGTTGCTTTGACGGCTGCGAAGATGGGTCCCAGCGATGTGAAAATCACGTTCTTCTCCGCGGGACACCAGGAGTTGCAAAACGCTGTTCTGTCTTTCAACAGGGTCCATCTCTTTGAACCGTCTGATTTGACTATCTTCAGACCAAATTTCGATTCCAAATCAGGAGCAAATGCTATCAAATCACCATCTGGAGAGAATGACGGGAACAGACCGTTGAGCCTGAACATTTGGATACCATCACTACTAGGAAAAGGCATAAAGATCACGGCTTTTACACGTGATTGTTTCATATTAATCACGGTTTTAAAACCGTGGTCTATGCAGCCGTTATTGTTTCCTCTCCTTTTTTTATCACGGTTTTTACCTGTGATAAAAAGAACCTCAAAACTGTGATTGAACTTCAAAAAACGTGATTAATATAGTAGTAATGATCTCATTTTTCCTTGAAACCGTGATCTTATTTGAAGATAAGATCTCAGTTTTTTTTATAACCGTGATCATTAGTTGAAAAAGATCACACATTTTAGTAAAAGCGTGATAAATACATAATTACACAATCACGCTTGTTTCAAAGAACTGAGATCTTTTCTCCAACAGAATTTTAAAAAAAAATATTGCAGCCATATATACTCTTCCACTTTATCTAAACAATTCATTTCCACCAATACACTTCAATACATAAAATACAAGGTACACATAATAATTGGAACTCACAGAATGAACCTCAAGTTTTATTAACACAACACAACGACGTACAAAGGCTAATACAAAAGTTTCATAGTGATATGTTACTAATTGCCTACAAAATATACTCTCAACTGCTGATCTTTGAAAGCCGCGAGTTCCCTCATATAGCAGCACTCCATTCCAATGATTCTTCAAGTAATTGATATGTTTCATCAATCCCTTGCGCATCACCAAACCTGCATGCACACAAGAAACCCATGAGGCAAACCAATGTATTGCCTATTAATGTAGGTGGGAAAAAAAAATAAAGACAATATTTCCAAATTATTGGTCTCAAATTCCACACAAACAATCATTGATCATTACAAAGAAACTTTCAGATAAGCAAGCTAAGAACACATCAAATTAGCTACCAATTAATCATATGGGAAGCATAGTACAAAAAATAGGAAGGGAAAACAAAAATTGCAATAAACTGTTAATAAATCCAGGTGACTATATTCATTGATGTTCAAGGTCCTTGAAATGTGAAAGATGCATACGTACCTGCATAGAATTGCCATGAAAACCTCATGCTTGATCCAAGTTAATTGGGTAACAGAACAGAGCCAACTTAATTAGCTACAATAGTTACCTTATAGGAGAAAGTTGATCCAATTGTCTCACATGATGTCGAGTTCGGTGTCCATGCTTGTTTCATGCATTGAACTGCAACAAAGAGTTAAACAAAAAAAAGTGCACCAGAAAAGCAATATATAATACTTAAAGACAGATCGAATATGAACTTACATTCTGTTTGTTTAAGATGCTCTGGTCTCTAGCCAACTCATTCATGCACCTCATTATATATAATGTTATACAGAAGACATTAGACAATTAGTGTTCTGAAATGTACATAAGCATGAGGTAAACATAAAAAGATTAATTCTAAACCACAACAAACTGAGCAACATCAACTTGACAAAAAAACATTGTAATATAATGTATGGAAATTACGATTTTTGGAGGTACATAGAGTATAGGAGTGGAATAGACAACATGTTCCATTATTCTAGCTCGAGAACTTCCACTAGATCATCTACTCTCCTCTTTACTGCGGCATATTAACAAACACCTGATAGGCAGCAAAAAGCGTCGATGGGAACCACAACAGCAATTAGGAAAACTAACAAATTAATTCTATCTCAATTCTAAAACCTAGAAAGACCATAAAACAAGGAAATAGATCCATAAGACCTGACCCAAACCCTAGCCCCAAACCCTAGATTAAAGAAGTGACAATCAGGGAGAAGAGATTAAGAAATCTAAAGAGAATGCTTGCCACAGAAAACGATGAAACAGAGGTCAATCTATAATCAACCGGTGGCAATTGCACGATTGAGGTCATCAATCTTCAAGTTCAAATCCCCTCATCGCAAGGTTGGGCGAAGATGACGGTGGTAGTGGGAGATGATCGATGGCGGTTGTTAGAGAGAGGAGTCTCCTTCCTTCCCACTAGGGTTTTCAAAGAACGTGTGAAAGCGTTCATCACGTTTTCTATGAAATGGTGGTCTTTAATTAAAGATTATATATAGAGAAACCAGATCAAGATCTTGTTCTTCCAAGCACTAATATAACCACAAGTGTGTGAATAACATGTCCATAAATAATACGAATGGTCGCCGTTTTCAATTTTTTGGCTATACAACAAAGAACACTCATCCTTTCCCTAATACATGCGAGTACGTAAAAATCAACAATTAATCAGCTAGTTTGGAACTCAGCCTTTGGTTATGAACATATCAACAAAATCCATTCTTCTACTGCCAAACAAAATGAACACAAGTAAATATTAAACCATAACTGCTTCCGTCCATACAATCAAATCGAGATCAATCCACGAGCACTTGAAACCTTGCAATACTTATATGTGCACTTATACATTCACATTAAAAACCAGGACACTGAGAGTTGAGGCACATATAAATGAGAATCACAAGTAAATATTACCATGGGAAGATTTAATGGACGATTTACAAGAACACAAAGCCCAAACGACCTGAAAATTTTGTTGTTACGTACAGATCCATTGTGTGAACATCAGTTACAAAAAATCGGCGGAGAGAGAGAGAGAGAATGTAACCCATGATTCAGAGGCTTTACAGAGGAGATCGAGTGATGCTGCAGGACCTCAGATCGGTGATGCTACGGTGGTGGATAGCGGAGAACTGAGGATGGTGGTGGATTGCAAGAAATCACGAGGCGCTGTGATCTCTGTGAGCGAGAGAGTTGGGATGGAATTGGGGAGAGACTAGGGTTCTTTTGGGAAACAGAAGGCAACGAAAGATGCAGTGCTAAATAAAGTTTCGGATTTCATAATTTTGCCTTGCTCTTTTATCACGGTTGTTAAGAAATGTGGTTAAATCAAACAAGAAAGATTTTATCACGGTGGCAAAGAAGCATGGTTAAAACAGGCCCATTTTATCACGCTTGTAAAAAAGTGTGGTTAAAATAGACACGTTTCTATCACAATTGTAACGAAGCGTGATTAAAATAGATATATTTTATCACGTCCATTAGAAAGTGTGGTTAAATAAATACATTCTTATCACGCTTGTAAAAAAATGTGGTTAAATTAAACAAATATAATCACGGTTCTACTAAAACTGTGATAATAAATGTTAATTATCACGGTTTTATTAGCAAAGTGACATTAAAAATTCACCTCACATTTCTTTATCACGGTTTCATCAAAACTGTGATCTTTCTAATGTTTTTAGTGTTATCTTTATCTATTATTCTAGTAGTGCATTTACTGGAGACGCCACCACATCCAAGTGCGGAATTATGGAGTCGCCACCGAGTGCTGCTGACTCGCCTCGGAATCTGTGATAACCTAGAAAACTAGAATCCGGAGAGACAAACGGATTGTAGTGGTGGATGTTTGGGGTTAGTAACTCCGTCACGGGGTGAAATTCCTGCGAAACCAAGTCAAAAATCTCGATGTGAGGGTAATTATTGCCTCGCCGGCGAGTGGCGACGGCGATTCGCTTACCGTCGTGGAGAGCCGCGGGAGTGAAGGCATGGACTCCCGGTGGGGTGACTCTGATGCAAGTATTGGTATGCGTTTCGAAATCCACTCTGAAAATGCTCCACCAACCATCATCGGCTTGACGGTGGAAGAAAACAGTGGAATCGCCTGACCAAGTGGGCCAACCACCGTGTTCACAGACGACGGTGCGTTTAGTCGGGTTGGATTCGTTGAACACGACAATATCCGTCCGGAGATCGTGGAAGTCGCCAGCCCAAGGCCGGGCCCCGTAAGACGCGACGGCGATGAGTTTCCCCGAGCGAGAGACAGCAGGGCTGTAATCAACGGACCCATACGGCGTGAGCCGGACGATATCGCCCCCGTCGTGGTGGAGTCCGGTCGACTAGAGAGCGGACCAGCTCTTGAAGGCTTTGTCGTTGGGTTCCTGAGCCGAGATGAAGTAGAGGCGTCCGTCCTTAACAACCGGCCGGTCGTGGAACAGACTGTGAGGAGGGGACGGGAGTTGCTCCGGTTCAGGTGATCCAGAGCGAGCCAGATAGAGGCGAGAAGATCCAGTTCTCTCAGAGACGTAGACGAGGGTTTGGTCTTCGTCCAGAAATTGGCCGTTGAAGTTGATGGAAACTCCGTCCGTGAGGCGGTGTTCGGAGGAGGAGTCCCACTGGGTGGGATTAGAGGGGATTTTGACGGAGAAGACGTCGAATCCGTAGTGTGGTCTGCCCAGGGAGGCGAAGACGATTGTTCCTTTCGGGTCCATGAAAGGCGGCAACCGGAGAAGATTTTCAGTGTCAAACGGGTGTTACACGGGGTAAGATTGAGAGTGAGAGAGTCAATGAAGATGATGCGTTCTTCTTGGAAAAATTAGCTGGAAGAGAAGGCTGTCGTCGACGACGAACAAATAAACAATGGCCACACTTCACTCATGTGTGGAATGGAATATTGTGAGTGCATGGTCTGGGTTGTGTTCGATCACCCAATGCAGATTTTATAGGAAAATTGTGAAGAGCTTGTGGGCGGACACATGTCAAATGACAATCAGGTGGATCGTAACGATTTGCGATTCACCTGTTCGATGACGCTATATGGCGTCTTTTTTTTTATTAAATTTGTAGAAAACTAAGCATGCATGATGATGACGCTATTTGGCGTTTTTTTTATTTATTAAATTTTTAGAAAGCTTAACACGCGTCGATGATAACGCTATTTCGCGTCCTTATTTTTTATTAAATTTTTAGAAAACTGGATGCATGAAGTATATATGTGTTCGTAGTATATTCTGAGTTGATTCTTCAAAAGTAAAGTATTCTATATATTTTTAACTCTTCAACGTGTCATTAGTATGTGTTCGGAGTAGTATTTTTTGTGTGTTCTAGAGTGTTCATAACATGCCTGCAGATTCAGCAACATTAGCAAAATGTTTAAGAAGTCTATAGGGTTTGGTAAACGAGTCCGAAAAATATTGTGTCATGTCCGTATCTTAAATAAGTACTTGGAAGTCCGTTCGACTTGCTTTTAGAATAAGGAGAGCAATAGAGGTGAAACACATATCTAGATGCGCCCAAATATTAAGGGGAGTTACAGAGATAGAAATTCAATCGGTGCTAAGTGCTTTTTAGTGTTTTATTTTAGGATTTTAATGTATCATTAATACGTGTTAAGAGCATTTCCAATGTGTTTTACAGAGTTACAGTTTAAACCGTGGTCTATGCAGCCGTTATTGTTTCCTCTCCTTTTTTTATCACGGTTTTTACCTGTGATAAAAAGAACCTCAAAACTGTGATTGAACTTCAAAAAACGTGATTAATATAGTAGTAATGATCTCATTTTTCCTTGAAACCGTGATCTTATTTGAAGATAAGATCTCAGTTTTTTTTATAACCGTGATCATTAGTTGAAAAAGATCACACATTTTAGTAAAAGCGTGATAAATACATAATTACACAATCACGCTTGTTTCAAAGAACTGAGATCTTTTCTCCAACAGAATTTTAAAAAAAAATATTGCAGCCATATATACTCTTCCACTTTATCTAAACAATTCATTTCCACCAATACACTTCAATACATAAAATACAAGGTACACATAATAATTGGAACTCACAGAATGAACCTCAAGTTTTATTAACACAACACAACGACGTACAAAGGCTAATACAAAAGTTTCATAGTGATATGTTACTAATTGCCTACAAAATATACTCTCAACTGCTGATCTTTGAAAGCCGCGAGTTCCCTCATATAGCAGCACTCCATTCCAATGATTCTTCAAGTAATTGATATGTTTCATCAATCCCTTGCGCATCACCAAACCTGCATGCACACAAGAAACCCATGAGGCAAACCAATGTATTGCCTATTAATGTAGGTGGGAAAAAAAAATAAAGACAATATTTCCAAATTATTGGTCTCAAATTCCACACAAACAATCATTGATCATTACAAAGAAACTTTCAGATAAGCAAGCTAAGAACACATCAAATTAGCTACCAATTAATCATATGGGAAGCATAGTACAAAAAATAGGAAGGGAAAACAAAAATTGCAATAAACTGTTAATAAATCCAGGTGACTATATTCATTGATGTTCAAGGTCCTTGAAATGTGAAAGATGCATACGTACCTGCATAGAATTGCCATGAAAACCTCATGCTTGATCCAAGTTAATTGGGTAACAGAACAGAGCCAACTTAATTAGCTACAATAGTTACCTTATAGGAGAAAGTTGATCCAATTGTCTCACATGATGTCGAGTTCGGTGTCCATGCTTGTTTCATGCATTGAACTGCAACAAAGAGTTAAACAAAAAAAAGTGCACCAGAAAAGCAATATATAATACTTAAAGACAGATCGAATATGAACTTACATTCTGTTTGTTTAAGATGCTCTGGTCTCTAGCCAACTCATTCATGCACCTCATTATATATAATGTTATACAGAAGACATTAGACAATTAGTGTTCTGAAATGTACATAAGCATGAGGTAAACATAAAAAGATTAATTCTAAACCACAACAAACTGAGCAACATCAACTTGACAAAAAAACATTGTAATATAATGTATGGAAATTACGATTTTTGGAGGTACATAGAGTATAGGAGTGGAATAGACAACATGTTCCATTATTCTAGCTCGAGAACTTCCACTAGATCATCTACTCTCCTCTTTACTGCGGCATATTAACAAACACCTGATAGGCAGCAAAAAGCGTCGATGGGAACCACAACAGCAATTAGGAAAACTAACAAATTAATTCTATCTCAATTCTAAAACCTAGAAAGACCATAAAACAAGGAAATAGATCCATAAGACCTGACCCAAACCCTAGCCCCAAACCCTAGATTAAAGAAGTGACAATCAGGGAGAAGAGATTAAGAAATCTAAAGAGAATGCTTGCCACAGAAAACGATGAAACAGAGGTCAATCTATAATCAACCGGTGGCAATTGCACGATTGAGGTCATCAATCTTCAAGTTCAAATCCCCTCATCGCAAGGTTGGGCGAAGATGACGGTGGTAGTGGGAGATGATCGATGGCGGTTGTTAGAGAGAGGAGTCTCCTTCCTTCCCACTAGGGTTTTCAAAGAACGTGTGAAAGCGTTCATCACGTTTTCTATGAAATGGTGGTCTTTAATTAAAGATTATATATAGAGAAACCAGATCAAGATCTTGTTCTTCCAAGCACTAATATAACCACAAGTGTGTGAATAACATGTCCATAAATAATACGAATGGTCGCCGTTTTCAATTTTTTGGCTATACAACAAAGAACACTCATCCTTTCCCTAATACATGCGAGTACGTAAAAATCAACAATTAATCAGCTAGTTTGGAACTCAGCCTTTGGTTATGAACATATCAACAAAATCCATTCTTCTACTGCCAAACAAAATGAACACAAGTAAATATTAAACCATAACTGCTTCCGTCCATACAATCAAATCGAGATCAATCCACGAGCACTTGAAACCTTGCAATACTTATATGTGCACTTATACATTCACATTAAAAACCAGGACACTGAGAGTTGAGGCACATATAAATGAGAATCACAAGTAAATATTACCATGGGAAGATTTAATGGACGATTTACAAGAACACAAAGCCCAAACGACCTGAAAATTTTGTTGTTACGTACAGATCCATTGTGTGAACATCAGTTACAAAAAATCGGCGGAGAGAGAGAGAGAGAATGTAACCCATGATTCAGAGGCTTTACAGAGGAGATCGAGTGATGCTGCAGGACCTCAGATCGGTGATGCTACGGTGGTGGATAGCGGAGAACTGAGGATGGTGGTGGATTGCAAGAAATCACGAGGCGCTGTGATCTCTGTGAGCGAGAGAGTTGGGATGGAATTGGGGAGAGACTAGGGTTCTTTTGGGAAACAGAAGGCAACGAAAGATGCAGTGCTAAATAAAGTTTCGGATTTCATAATTTTGCCTTGCTCTTTTATCACGGTTGTTAAGAAATGTGGTTAAATCAAACAAGAAAGATTTTATCACGGTGGCAAAGAAGCATGGTTAAAACAGGCCCATTTTATCACGCTTGTAAAAAAGTGTGGTTAAAATAGACACGTTTCTATCACAATTGTAACGAAGCGTGATTAAAATAGATATATTTTATCACGTCCATTAGAAAGTGTGGTTAAATAAATACATTCTTATCACGCTTGTAAAAAAATGTGGTTAAATTAAACAAATATAATCACGGTTCTACTAAAACTGTGATAATAAATGTTAATTATCACGGTTTTATTAGCAAAGTGACATTAAAAATTCACCTCACATTTCTTTATCACGGTTTCATCAAAACTGTGATCTTTCTAATGTTTTTAGTGTTATCTTTATCTATTATTCTAGTAGTGCATTTACTGGAGACGCCACCACATCCAAGTGCGGAATTATGGAGTCGCCACCGAGTGCTGCTGACTCGCCTCGGAATCTGTGATAACCTAGAAAACTAGAATCCGGAGAGACAAACGGATTGTAGTGGTGGATGTTTGGGGTTAGTAACTCCGTCACGGGGTGAAATTCCTGCGAAACCAAGTCAAAAATCTCGATGTGAGGGTAATTATTGCCTCGCCGGCGAGTGGCGACGGCGATTCGCTTACCGTCGTGGAGAGCCGCGGGAGTGAAGGCATGGACTCCCGGTGGGGTGACTCTGATGCAAGTATTGGTATGCGTTTCGAAATCCACTCTGAAAATGCTCCACCAACCATCATCGGCTTGACGGTGGAAGAAAACAGTGGAATCGCCTGACCAAGTGGGCCAACCACCGTGTTCACAGACGACGGTGCGTTTAGTCGGGTTGGATTCGTTGAACACGACAATATCCGTCCGGAGATCGTGGAAGTCGCCAGCCCAAGGCCGGGCCCCGTAAGACGCGACGGCGATGAGTTTCCCCGAGCGAGAGACAGCAGGGCTGTAATCAACGGACCCATACGGCGTGAGCCGGACGATATCGCCCCCGTCGTGGTGGAGTCCGGTCGACTAGAGAGCGGACCAGCTCTTGAAGGCTTTGTCGTTGGGTTCCTGAGCCGAGATGAAGTAGAGGCGTCCGTCCTTAACAACCGGCCGGTCGTGGAACAGACTGTGAGGAGGGGACGGGAGTTGCTCCGGTTCAGGTGATCCAGAGCGAGCCAGATAGAGGCGAGAAGATCCAGTTCTCTCAGAGACGTAGACGAGGGTTTGGTCTTCGTCCAGAAATTGGCCGTTGAAGTTGATGGAAACTCCGTCCGTGAGGCGGTGTTCGGAGGAGGAGTCCCACTGGGTGGGATTAGAGGGGATTTTGACGGAGAAGACGTCGAATCCGTAGTGTGGTCTGCCCAGGGAGGCGAAGACGATTGTTCCTTTCGGGTCCATGAAAGGCGGCAACCGGAGAAGATTTTCAGTGTCAAACGGGTGTTACACGGGGTAAGATTGAGAGTGAGAGAGTCAATGAAGATGATGCGTTCTTCTTGGAAAAATTAGCTGGAAGAGAAGGCTGTCGTCGACGACGAACAAATAAACAATGGCCACACTTCACTCATGTGTGGAATGGAATATTGTGAGTGCATGGTCTGGGTTGTGTTCGATCACCCAATGCAGATTTTATAGGAAAATTGTGAAGAGCTTGTGGGCGGACACATCTCGAATGATAATCAGGTGGATCGTAACGATTTGCGATTCACCTGTTCGATGACGCTATTTGGCGTCTATTTTTTTATTAAATTTGTAGAAAACTAAGCATGCATGATGATGATGCGATTTGGCTTTTTTTATTTATTAAATTTTTAGAAAGCTTAACACGCGTCAACGATAACGTTATTTGGCGTCCTTATTTTTTATTAAATTTTTGGAAAACTGGATGCATGAAGTATGTGTTCGTAGTATATTCTGAGTTGATTCTTCAAAAGTTAGTATTCTATATATTTTTAACTCTTAACTCTTCAGCGTGTCATTAGTATGTGTTCGGAGTAGTATATATTTTGTGTGTGTTCTAGAGTGTTCATAACATGCCTGCAGATTCAGCAACATTAGCAAAATGTTTAAGAAGTCTATAGGGCTTGTTAAACGAGTCCGAAAAGTATTGTGTCACGTCCATATCTTACATAAGTACAGGGAAGTCGGTCCGACTTGCTTTTAGAATAAGGAGAGTAATAGGGGTGAAATACATATCTAGATGTGCCCAAAAATTAAAGGGAGTTACGGAGATAGAAATTAAATCGGTGCTAAGTACTTTTTAATATTATATTTTAGGATTTTAACGTATCATTAATACGTGTTAAGAGCATTTTCAATGTGCTTTATAGAGTTACAATTCAAAAAAAAATGTAAAAAGTGTTTTACAGAGTTTAATACATGTTTGATTAACTAAGATTATCAAAAGTTGACACATATTATAAGCACGTACATCCAACACACGCTCAGGGCCGGCTTATGGCATAGGCGAGGGAAGCAACCGCTTCCGGCCCCCGAATTTTGGTCCAAAATTGTGGCCCCATTGTAATGTAACTTACGCATTAATATTAGAATGTTTCTAAATAAAAACACAGACTAGATACTTGGTTTAGTGGTTGCATAATATATTAATATTGTCATGCTATTGTGAGTGTGTGGTTCGACTCTCATGCATCTCCATAATTGTAAGCATATTTTTTTACATTTATGTTGTCATGATTATATTCTTTTAGTTTGATTTTTTGTACTTTTATCATTTTTCAAAGAAATCATGAATTTGTAAGGGCTCAATATACAAAATTTGCTTCGGGCCTCCAAATTATATAAGCCGGCACTGCACACGCTCGAAGAATACTGCTTCATAGATCCCTGTCTGACCAGATCAGACAAGGACCGTGTAGTATTTGATTCTTTCTTAATTCTTACTGTGACAGTAAAGGTGAAGATAAGTAGCATAGGTATCATGTGGTTAAATCATAACTATACAATATAATTTCATTGAGTATTTATTAATGTCTTTATATATGTGTTTCTCTTATTGTCAATATAATTTCATTAAGTCTTTATTTATGTCTGATTGATCAGATTTTTTTTGGTAGATGATAAACATATCTGAAATTACAAAATAAACGGTTTAAATCTTCAAGTGGGATTGTAGCCGAACTCGCATTGGCACATGATAGGTCATCATTCAATTTATGAATGGAAACCATGTTGCAGAGTGGGTAATTGTGACAAAGTCCAATTACATCAAGGGAAATAGTGATCTCTAAAAGATGTACATTTTCAGAAAACAAAGTATTGATTCGAGCACACGGCTAGCCCCTTGAAAGAAGTGAATCATGATCACCTCAAATATGAGGTAACTCGAAATAAACAAGTCCAACAACAGAATTAAACCAAATACAAACACAACAACAACAACAATAATCAAGAAACACTTCCAAATTTCAAAAACTAATTGTTATCATCCTTACTACCCAGGCCCAACTTCTGTTTCACGGTCTCCATCGTGCCAGCCACCACGCTCTTGACTTGCTCTGCTGTATTTCCGAGACCACTGGCGGTCTTGTCTTTCTCGGCTTGGGCCACCTCAGATGACTTGTCTTTTTCATCTTGGGCCGATTGGGCTACCTCAGATGCCTTGTCCTTGGTGGCACCAGTTTTTTCAGAGAAGTAACCGGCGGTTTGGTCTTTGGATTCTGTGGTCCAGTCTTTCGCAGCTTGGGCCGTCTCGTAGAGCTTCTCCTTGGCTTCTTGGACCTGCTTCTTGTTATCTGTCATGTGGTCAGTCTTCCCCTGCAGAAGAGAGAAGCCCATACTTGTCAAAGAAATGCCCAGGAGGCCATTGAAAGTAAACCATAGTGATAGAAACAAGTAAAACCGTATGAAAGATTATTCAGTGCCCACCAAACACTCCTACGCAACTGATCCGGACATTAGAGTTATTAAAAAAGAACTCTGCCAGAGTCACATCAATGACTGATTGGCGGTGCCTTTAACATTGAATGAATTTTTCTCATGACTATTCAATAAAAATCTAGAAGATGTGCACAAAAAAATTATAAAAAGACAGTAAAATAAGATGGAGGCAATACTTGTGTCACTGAATAACAATAACATGACCGTTACCATGCAATTAATTAAATTAAGGAATCATTTAAATGACATTGGACAGCCATAAGTAGAAGATGATGATATTTACCTCAGTTGCCATTCTCAGACTTTTTTTCTGCAGCTGAAATTTATCTCCCAGGAAAATGAGAGAGATTTTATGCGGAAAATCGATTGGAATATTGTGAGTGGATGATGGGGTCTGAGTTGGGTTCACAACCCAATGCAGATTTATAGGAAATTGTGAAGAGCTTGTGGGTGGACACGTGTCCTGTTGTTCGACACGAGGCATCTAGCTGCTTCAGATCCCGTTGGGTATTGTGACGAGGATTTTTCTTTTTCCTTGGACTGTCAATGGATTCGGGAAAGCTTAAACGTGTTATTTTCAGTGCGTTCCGATTTGTTTGTCCCTTTTTAATTTGTACATATCTCAAATTGGCTGTCAAATTTCAAAATAAATGGATAAGATGATGTAAATATTCAAATCAATTGATGATCAGATTTAGTTTCCTTAATAAGTTGAAAACCCGAAATTGGACAAACAAATTGGGACGGAGAAACTATTTTCTTTCTTATCCGGTTAAAAAACACATCATCCACGCTTAAACTAGAAAATTTATAATAAATTTCTCTCTTATTGTCTGACGGATAATGCTACTCACACAACGATTCAAACACAACAACTTACACAACCTATCACATACATGTGGGGCCCACACATAGTAGTGTGTGTGGAGCCCACATGCCTGTGAGAGGTTGTGTAAGTTGTTGTGTTTGGATTGTTGTGTGAGTATCATTTTTGTTGTCTGACCCCCACAAGAAACTTAACTAAGAGGTTCCACAGCGATGACGATTCAAGTGTTTCGTAACGCCATCTGGCCTCTATTAATTTTTGGAAATTTCTTGTCAACGTATGGTTGTTCAGTCTCTCTCGTGGCAGGGCAAAAGGAAAAATAATTCTCCACAGAAATGACATGGACGCGTATTGAACATATTTAAATACGTGTTAATTTTTTTAATACTAATTTTATGAATACCCTAGACACTTAATTATGCTGACAAAATCTAATAACACTTTAATGTCTAAGAGATTTACAATGTGCATCAACGTGTCCAGTACGAATAAACTGGGTCTTCTAATTGAATATGGAATTTTTCATTTGGCTATTACGATAATTCATTCTAGCTGTTTGAGTTTTGAAGCCTAGCAGTGTTGAGCGGTCGATCCGGCCGTTCATCTCAAAAATCGATAGCTTGGATCTCGACCAAACAACGAACGGTTCAAATTTGTATACAATCAGATTCTAATATCTGATCAACCTAATCTTTTGCATGGATCATGTATGAACACATCTGAACTTACAAAATAAACGACTTGGATATTGTCAAGTAAGACCACTGATGTACTAATTCACGTCATAGGAGAGGATCTTGATTTAATTTGTCAATGGAAAAAACCATGTTGCAAACTAAAGGATGTGTCAAGACAAGGCTTGGAGAAGTACATATATATAGAGAGGGCAGCAAGCTAGCATTGCCCAAGGAGAGACGGTGGTAGGCCTAGGGTTGTAAACGAACCGAGTAATTCATAAGCTTGGCTCGACTTGGCTCGTTAAGGCTCAGCTCGTTTATTAAACGAGTCAAGCTCAAGCTCGAGTTTTCGGCTCGTTTAGTAAACGAGCCGAGCTTCGGCTCGTTCGATAAAAGCTGGGCTCATTAAGAATGGCTTGGCTCGATTTAAGAGGCTCGTTTAGTAAATGACTCAGTTAAGCTTATTAAGACTCGAGCCGAGCTTGAGCTTGAATTTTTTACTCATTTAGTAAACGAGCCAAGCAAGAGCTCGACAAAGCTCGGCTCATTCATAGCTTTTCTCCAGTTAATATTTGAAATAAATGTGAAATAAAATTAAAAGGTGACAAAGAACAAAAAAGAATTAACTAGAGTAAAAGAATTAATTCCGATTCAAAAAACCTAAAAGAATTCTGTGCCCCCATTTTCTCTTCTTTCTGTTTCTCAAGCCGATTTGGCTGTGTAGTTTTGAAAGACTTTTTTGAAGATCAAAAAATAATAATAATAATAATAAAACTAAAAGAATTTATTAGGAACAAAAGGATCGATCCAACATGATAGAAAGTACTATTAAGGTAAGGTTAGAGCCCGTATTTTTATAGCTCTAAAGGCCCAAATCACATGAAACGCCCAATTCAGACGCATCAGACCCGGCCCACCAACTTCATCAACTCCTAAACACGAGATCATCACTCACGTTTTCAATTTTAAGCGGCCATATGTAATTTCAACCGGCCAAGTGTAATTATAAGCGGCTAAGTGTAATTTCAAACTGCCAAAAGTCATGTAAAACACGAGAATCGTGTACAGTGATCACGTTTTCCGTGTTTAGTGCGGCCAAATGTAATTTCAAGCGGCTAAATGTAATTATAAGCGGCCAAGTGTAATTTCAAACGGCCAAAAGTCATGTAAAACACGAGAATCGTGCACAGTGATCACGCTTTCCATGTTTAGTGCGGCCAAATGTAATTTCAAGCGGCCAAGTGTAATTTCTTGCGGCCGAAAGGCATGTAAAACACAAGAATCACGCTTTCAACATTTCAAGCGGCCAATGGTAATTATACACGGCCAAATGTAATTTTTCGCGGCCAAAACACATGTAAAACACAAGAATCATGTACAGTGATCATGCTTTCAATACTTCGCGGCGGCCAAGTGTAATTTCCCGCCGCCAAAAGGCATGTAAAACACAAGACTCATTTATAGTAATCAAGCTTTCAATACTTCAAGGCCAAATGTAATTCCGAGCGGCCAAGGGTAATTATTTGCAACTAAGGCATGAAAACACAAGAGAATAGTGTCATCAACGCCTGAGCCTCAAACCTCGCAACTTCGAAACGGGATATTGAACTTCTCAAAACGATACAGTTGGGAACTTGGCAACTTCAAAACTGGAGGTTCATCTATTAAAACGACGACGTAATCTCAAACCCCGCAACTTAAATGTTCAACTTCTCATTTCCTTCGAAATCAAATAGATTACGCCACCTTCGTCGTAGCTAAATTCTTCCAGATGGCCCCTAAAGTGTGATCTTCGATCTGTGTTGGTTGTTTCTATCATCGGCATGTAGACTTCACTGAAAATCTCCCTTCTGAGCTCCAATTTCATATTATAAAAGTCATCTGTGTTGCCCTGAAAGTGGAATCGGATTAGCATTTGTTTTAGTCTTATCAGCTGAATCACGTTCCAAGAAAGAGAAATTCCTACGAAAATGTAGATTCCACCTCTCTGAACTGTGATATCCCGCAATATCCCTCCCCTTGGCAATCCTTCTCAGTTCTGAGAAGACAAAAGAAACAGTCTAGGAAATGCAGATTTCAGTGAGTCATTCCCTAACCAAATATGATTCCAAAAACGAGTGTCGATCGACAACTCCTGAATTCACTCTTGTACCTTAAAGCCTTGGTTGACAACATTTCGATCCGCATTCTGTATCCCTCCTTGCTATTCAACAAATACCCTTCCATACATTGGGAACTTTACAACCGCTAGCTAGTTACTTGTGGAAACCAGTTGGCACTTTTACCCGAGTATTTTGATAAATAATCATTTTTTAGCACAAAAATATCAACAGTGATTATTTCTTAAAATACTTGGTTAAAAGTAAAAAATAAATAAAAAAATAAATTTTTTCTGATTCCTCTCGTCGAGACAAATCAATAACCCACAAAAATTTGGCACAAACTTAACAAATGCAAAAAAAATTTAAATAAAGACAAAATTTTCAGATTTAAATTAAGTCCAAAAAAACGAAGCCAAAGGCCACCATTTTACCAATAGTGCAGAATTCTGCTCTAGTGATCGCAAAATTCATTTATGGAGTTACCATCCTTCACTTTCTTCTTGTTCAGATTCCCCCTTTGTGTTCCTTGAGCACTTGCAGTTAACAAAATGGATCCACTTCGGTTGTACTTTTGGACCGGAGAGAACAGTCCACGTCGCGATTGCGTGTCCATTTGCTGCAATGAATGGTAGAGATTTGTTCAAAAATTCTTCCATTAACTCTTCCATGGAATAGTTAACTATTCATTGAACAATGAACGGTGGCGATATGGACTGTCTCCTCCGATCCAAAAGTACAACTAGAGAGGAGCTAGATCCTGTGCTGTTAATGGGTGGGTCTTTATGGGATATAACTTGTTCGTTTGGGGTACTCAAATTCCCTGCGCACGGTCTTTAATAAAATTTTATAGCTATCTCTCTCTCCCCACTTATTACACTTTAATACCTCCCTCAAAATCCAAACCGAACAAGCCCTTTTAGTCTAAGACCCATCATAATAAATTCCACTTTGTTTTCTTTCTCAACGCAAAATATAACATTTTCCTGAAAAGATTTTGAAGACTTTTTGCACAAATTTAAACAAGTAATTGAGATATTTAAATTGGTGCAAAACTTTTAGAACATATGTGCAACAGTGCTTCATGCATGTTTTGATTTGAAAAATAGCACCACTTTTATATATCATTATTGAATGGATAATTTTCCGGCAAAATCCAAAATAACTCCACTCAAGCCATTGTCGCCTCACATATTACATGACACGACACTCATTGAAGAAAAATTAATATTTTCAAATGCATGTTCGATTATTCAGCACATATTATTTGTTTTAGCCACAAAGGTTAATCTGATTGATTGGTAGGTTTGCTTCCCATATAATTAATTAATAGGGTTCAATTCTTGAGGTCAGGTGCCTATCAAAAAAAAAATTCTTTAGAGGGTAGGCTAAAAAAAATTCTTGAAAGGATAGGAGAGAGAATTAGGGGTGTCCAAGTCAGCTAATGCATACTTCGAATAATATGTGCCAACACATTTTTCGACGTGAATGGCCTGCCTTTGACGGATCGGGGAGGAAATTAGTTGAAATATGCATAAATTGACCCGGACACTGAACCCAACTAGGCTCTATAAAATGTTCACAACTTTGGTCCGGTCACCCTTAATTACCCATTTAAATTTTAACCTCTATTTGGTCTTTAATTTAACCATGCTTGACTAGCTGCCTACTAGGCACTAGGTCACCCAAGGACGCAAACTGACATCTTATTAACAATCCGACTCTCAAAATTCTCTCTTTTTGCCCTTTCTTCTCGCGTGCGCGCGCTCTTTCTCTCTCCTGCTTCGAACCACCATCCCTTCTTTCTTACTTGGTCAGCGGATTAGAAAATTAAATGCTTCGTCTGTGCATAAATTCCAAATTTCTTGACACCGGAATTAAAAATCTTAAAGTAGATTATCTTTGCGGGACGGAAGGGAGTAGTTTTTTCACTTGGCAGTCGGTTTATCAAACCGTTAAAAGACTAAAAACAAGTTTCTAACGGCTCTCTCTCACATATGAACCCCCAACCATCCAGGAACCCACCTGCCAGTATCACTACTTTCGGCTCAAATGATCCAAACAAAAATGATTTGCTCGTTGGCCGCGTACGTAGACATTGGATTTTCTCCTTAAGATATGGACAAGTTTTTGAGAATACAAATAGGGCACGCAATTGGATTTATTTTTTTTTTTTAGGTCTTTTGGATGAGGTCTTTTCAATTGGATTTGTTGTTGAAAACCCTACTAAAGTTTCACTTCCGACCTCTGCCGTGAGAAACACTCTAAGGCCCCGTTTGATAAACGGATTAGAGGTTGGGATTGGATTGCTAAGGTGATGGTATTAGTAATATTGTGTTTGGTTTCCAAATTGATCCGGATTGGTAGTCCCATGGGATGAACAATCCGGCCCATAGGGGTATTAGCAATACCCCTGAAACTTGGTATTCGTAGTCCAATCTCGACCCATTCTCATTACCAATCTCTTCTCACTACCAATCCCTTCTATCAATCCAATCCCATCATCTAATCTCATTCAAAACAAACATACTCATTATCAATCCTCTCTCATTAACAATCTCATCTCATTACCAATCCCAATCCTAATCCTATCTACGAATCACATCCATCTATCACTGTTATCAAACGGGGCCAGAGTATCAAATGAGAAAGTATAAAGTACAATTTGGTTCACTAGACCCATCCAGGGCAGTGTTACTTCAATGAAATTTTAAATATCATTGTATCACGGAAGATCCATAGACGTCCAAAGATTTCGTAAGCACCATAACTATTACGAATGTGTCTAACTATTACGAATGTGTCTTGAGGACATAGTATCAAACGCTACGTGTCCTTAATTAATTTTCATGCATTACCACGTTCTATATATTTACTCTATAATTTAGACGAATTTCAGTTTCATCATTTGAGTATTACAATAACAAAAAATCGTATACATATATTTCAACGGAAACAAACACGCCCAACAAATGTACAACAACAACAACAATGAAGAAACACTTCAAAGTTTCAAAAACTAATTGTTGCCCTTGACTTTCACCACCGTCTTTTCAAGGACAGCGGTGCTCTTGTCTCTCTCGGCTTGGGCCGACTCCTTGACCGATTGGGCCACCGCGGACACCTTGTCGTTGGCGGCACCGATTTTCTCGGAGAGGTAACTGCCGGTCTGGTTCTTGGTCTCGGTTGTCCCGTCTTTTGCGGTTTGGGCCGTGTGGTAGACCCTATCCTTGGCTTCTTGGACCTGCTTCTTATTATCCGTCATGTGACCAATCTTCTCCTGCGAAACAGAAGCCCATAATTATCAAGGAAATGCCCACGAGACGATTTATCATTAAAACATCGTTACTAAATTTCAAAAATAAATACTCAAGTGGTGGGAGTACTATTTGTGACGGTCACTGAATCATAACATGAGACCAAATATTACTAGATTAAGGAATCAAATTAAGATGATGATTTACCTCAGTTGCCATTGTTCTTGGAGAGAGAGAGAGAGAGAGAGAGAGAGAGAGAGAGAGAGTTTATGCTGAAAAATCTATGGAAATATTGTGAGTGGTGTGATGACTCACCCAATGCACATTTATAGGATGTTGTGAAGGGAAAATTATTAAGTGCGCGCCCTGAGGCATAGCTCGAGGTTTCTCCAGCACCACATATTCTTGTGTGTTCAAGATTTAAGTATAGAAATCAATCCCAAGAGGGGGTTTGCTGCCACACGATCGAAGGTCTCAAGTTAAAAATATTTCAGGTGTAATCAACTCTTATATTTCAGGTGTAATCAACTCTTTGGGATCAGCTCAAGCGGAATTTTGCTTCAGTTTTAATAATTGGCATGCAAGTAGGCGATGTGATCGGTCTGCCAAATTAGTCGAGGTGTAGGTTTAGGCACAACGTACGTGTCGGCACCGCATGAGCATTGAATATTCTCTCGTTGCGAAGAGCTTATTATGGGTGGACACCTGTCGTGTTGCTCTGACACGTATCAGGGACACCTTGATTCTCCAGCTGGTTGCGGGTTTGCGTTGAAATGAGATGGTCGGTCGAATCGATCGACAACTATTTGCATGCCTGTTTGATAATGCCGGCCACCTGGCGAAAATATTTTACTTCATTTTTTGGCTCAACATAGGATAGGAGTAGTTGTTCTTCCTCTCTTGTGATAGAGAGAGAGAGAATTAATGTACCAACCCAAAAAAATAGACTACTGAATAGGTGGATGGATCCATGAAGTCAACATCAATGGAAAATTCAGATTCTGATGAGTTACTTTATATGTATTAATTCTAGATTGCTCACGATGTTTTCAATTACAGAAAAATTGACACATATTTAGGAGTGTCTGTAGAGTATTTCGTACGTCAAGTAGGTATTTGGGGATTGTTTTGAAAACTAGATTGGACTGATCAGGAAAGGATTTGAAAAAGGGACATTTGGCACTCAATTAACCGGCCAACTTTTTGTTTATCTTTCCACAAAGAAAGTGGTAATTAAAATGGGTACGTGACTGTTCATTATTTATTGGGCACGTACGCTACGTGTAAACATAGGCATTTGGGTTACTTGGGTATCTCTCTCTCTCTCTCTCTCTCTCTCTCTCTCTCTCTCTATACCTTTGGGCTTTGACTGAGCAACCCTTTTGAAACATTCCATCGAAAGCCTCCATTAAAGGATCGACCAACCACCAAATTCATTAATCAAATCCATGAATTGAGGCACACAAGTTTAGAGGGGGTGGAGAGATAGGACTCAGACCCTATATATAAATATCACTTGTTATTTCTCTCAAGGTTTTATATAATCACTTGATTTTCTCTAAAACCAACTTGAACAAATATCGCACTAATCAGCAAAGCAATAGCAATGGAAAGCCAAGGTAGGAATATCAGCCACACATCTGCTACTGAAGTGGCTGGTCAAGCTCAGGTATAATATCCATCTCGTATAGCCATGCAAACTTGGTTCCGTTTGAATATTTGCGAATTTCGAAGCAAAAAAAATTTTAAGAAAATTCGCTTCGATCCAATCATTCTCCCTGTGATTTCCATTTAATGAATACCATCTTCATTTTCTCTCCCTTGGTTACAGATGAGGAATGATGAAAATATGCACCAAGGATCCAAAAACACTGGCCAAGACACTAACTTCCTTCAACAGGTAAAGATTCATTGAAAGAACAAGGCGCCAACTAATTATGAGTGATCTATATTTAATTGGTTATTCTACATCCTTAAATCAATGTCTCCTTATTCAATCACCATGCACTCCGAATCACAAAACGTGAATCTCAAGGATCGTGAAACGAGAGTGCGTCAGAGACAGTGATTTGGGTGGACAAAAGATCGATCTTGAGCCCCTACTGAATTTGTTCATGTTGCATGCAGACCGGGGAAGGTGTGAATACCATGGCACGAGGAGCAGCTACAATGGCACAAGGAGCAGTACATGGAGCAGCAAGCATTGTACAAGGAGCGGCGACGGGAGTGGCAAACGTGGCCGGAGGGGCCGCTTCCACCGTGAAAAACACTCTAGGAGTGAAAAATGATGATACCACCACCACCACCAATTACCCGGGCAAACCCAAGTACTAGGCTTTGAAGTGCTATTTTTAGCTCTTTTTGAGTTGGTCTCTTTCTTTTTCTTCCGAGTGTGATAATAAGCTCTTGTTGTTTGAGAAGTGTTTCATGTATCATTGTCATTTCAATGCTTTGATGATAGTAATATATTGAAGGTCCCTTTTATTTTGTTCCAAGGATGTTTGAGAGTCACTAGGATTACATGTTTTAGGATTATTATTAATTTATGATGTACAGGACATCATATAAATGGTCCAAAGTCCAATTTTTTTTTAGGAAGAAGACAAACATATTGCATTCACAATGAAAACAAAGTACAAAGGACACTGTCGGTTGTCGAGAACCCACGAGTCCACTCAAAACTAGATTTTGGAAGAACCAGATCTGCATCCTGCAAAAAGCACCAAGCCCGCCATTGTCATGTTGACATCGCCTCCGTCGCCACTACAGCTGTTGGTGGAACTCCACCACCGTCGCCTCCAAGAAATCGTCAAACGCTGGAACTCTAGATCCACCGTAGATTGGTGGTGATCAACCCAAAAATAGAGGGAAAGGGGAGATCTTAGCTCACTCTTCAGGAGATAGATGATCTCAACCCAAATTCATAAAACGAGAGAGATGAGAGCGGAGAGATCAAGTCCGGAACCGTAGGACAGACTGAGCGGGTAGGGAAAGGAAGGAAGAGAGAGAGAGAGAGAGAGAGAGAGAGAGAATGGGAGGGGGGGGGGGGGGGTTGTGGGGGCCAAAAGAAAGGGGAAACCAAGGTTCAAACCCAGGTTCAAAGTCCAATTAAATCAACAGAAACATTCATTCCTATCCAAATGCTTCCACGAAACAATGGATTAATGATGATACGGGCATAATGGCGTTTTCATAAACCTGGAAAATTTCTGTCAGAGGCAATCCATGTTTCAACAAATGGACTGTTCCATGTAGTATGAGATTAATGTTCTTCTCTGCAAGATGAACGAGATTTCCTGTCGGGATATCAACAAGGACCGGAATGGGCGGGTAGTTCTGGAATAGTGGGGAGAATGGGGGCGCATTTTTCTTTTTCTTTGTTTTTTCCTGGTCAAGAAGATAGGGCTGCTTGACCCATAAGATATCCTTCTCAATCAGTTACTCCCCCAAAAAGTTCATCTACAAGGGACAGTACCTTTGATTGTTGCATACAAATATGAACAAAGACAATATCACAATAACAGTTTGTCCCAATATGAGTGATCAAAAAGTAAACACAGAGGTTCCATTCATACTAAGCCATATTAGAAAGCATGTCGCAAAATGGCAGCAATTATATTGCAATAAAACCAACAAGAGTCATGTAACATGACCGATAATATAGTCTTGTGTTATACAGATACATGAGATAATGTTCCATTCATAATTCGCCGAATATGCCTTTCCAATTACACTTGCCCTTCTTTCCAAGGTTTCTCGCTTCTACACAAACTACACGGGGCATGCCACTATTTACGCAACCACAAATTCAATCGGAAACTGAATTTCAGCCCCATCCCAAAAAATGAGGACCCAGAGATGCATAACGTAAAGCATGTTGAAACAGGAGTCTGGAGTACGGATTACACTCCAACTTTGACCATGAACATATACAATTGCCAAAAAGCCATGTTACTCTGATATCATGAATCTCGAAAGGGCACCAACATATGATTTGCTACGTGTTCATAGGGGAAGCAAAGTAGGAAAGCAGAAAAGCTTACAAAAACGCTTTCAACAAGTCATAGTTTGGGATTGAACTAGGACCCCTTTCTGCTACGGCTACCAGGACCAGAAACAGTCCTCGTGCTGACGGATTCAGGACTATACAAGTCTCTGTGACCGAATGAAGCACTTCCTCTGAGTCCCTGAGGTGATGAAATGTTTCGAGGGGAACCTGAACTTGAGACTTCAGTCTCCAAAATCTTTGTTTCATCTGTCAGCATCGCTAACTGTTTCAGAAAAGCAAAAAAAAACACTCGCATCAACAAATCATTCCTGCTAACCACTGCCTTTTAATGCATACTGTCAAAGAAGTAGGAATTTTAGTAGACATTAACGCATTACAGACTCCTATACACTTGTCACATACCATCGTTTTGCACACACCCTGAGGCCGTTAACATGTTTGTTAAAATAATAGCTTCAAGACCACAAGAAGTACAATCAATATCAGCTACTGAAAGATAAGAGGGCGTTAAACATTCCTGAACTCAACTATTAGAGCAAAAAGACGATCCAAAGATTAAGAAAATTGTCACGATGAAAAGTTGAACGTTCTAGGGGAAAAGTAAGAAATTGGTCCATACTATTACAACAATTTGAGAACTGAATGACAAAACGATAGATTGAGTACCCTAGTAAGGTAACAGATGCCAGGAAATAACATTTTATACTAAATTGGAAATACTTTAGAAAATGTTGAAATGATTTTGAAAGAACACAAAATGTACAATAAAAAAAGAAACTTCCGAGAAACATGTGATATACATGTTTATTGCTATTCCATTTATGCATGTGAGAATGTACTAATTGGTCAGTATCATCTGGTTATGAGTAGCCATTTTGAAAATGACCGTGGTACTTGTACAGATTCCTATCGTTAAGCATGGGAATTCATGTTTAGGATATGCCTTTTTCCATTGAAATTCAAAATGAAATAATTAAATATCTTTTATCATCAAATGACAAACTTGTAACTGTACAATACCCGAATCTCGTTTTCTCTTAAGCGGTCCTGGAGAGCATTTATGGCAGGACTTAAGCTGCAAGTCAGAAGAAAGGTAACGTGAATAAACCGAATGCTGAACACAATTTACTAAGGAGTAGGCATTTGTTTCTAACCAATACTCCATTAATTTGCACATGGAAGCCTGATACGTTGATGTGTGATGGATGAAGGTAAGCGGGTGCACTTTCCCATCCCTATGTAAAATGCACAACAAAGAAGAGGGCAAAAGAAAAAAGAAAAAATAAGCAAAATTATAATACTGGAGCACTTGCAGACAAAATTGTGACAGACAAAAATTGATTACCTCATATTCTGAGAGATGGCTTGGGTATAAGCTGTCCGCTCCTCTTCAAACAGAACACGTTGTAAATCTGTAAATGAAGCCAAAGGGCAATCGAGCTTCAGAAGAGACAAGCTTGGCAAGACATAAAGAGGGATTTCCTTCCTGACATACTCTGCACCACTGCCCACAAGCAAAAACCATTTGAAGATCAATTATAAGAACTCCTTTTCATTGTCATTTTACTGACGCGAAGGACATTGATCTGAACATGAACATAATATTAACTTGTTAAGAAAAAGAAAAATGACTGGAAAATTAGACAATAGAACTCGACATGCAGACACAATTAAAAGACAATAATCTAACAGGACAGAGAGAACATCAACCCTAGCCTCGTATTAACAGGCATTCAACCAAATATGCTCACCAGCCATGAATTTCTATGCCCAAGGTAGGCATTGCCAAGTGAGCAAATTAAAATAGTTACTCCATGTAAGGAACCCTGAGCTTAAAGAAAAGATCATGATCTCAATATAGCAGAAAGAAGGAAGAGAGCAGTGGAGATATAGTGATATACCACCTCCATTTGAGTTTCAACAGCCATCTGATTGACTAGTACATTTTGATAAAGAGAAAATCCAACTAATCTTCCCTCATCAATTATCACAAAGTGTATAAGTTGGCTACGCATAATAAAATCAGAATTAATAGAGAAAACAAAAAGAAGGAACACAATTGTGGATGTTAAGGGCAGAAGCGAGCCTTCTGCAAATACGATGGGCACTACAATTGCTCGAAACAGAGCGGAGGTGGAGGAGGAGAGAGCTTGGGAAAGCCTGAGAGAAAGTGGAGAGTGGTTAACAAGTGATGGCACTGGAGAGTGCTTAACAAGTGATGGTTCGACGGCACTAACTGTTGTTCCTCTTGCAGAGTAGCCTTGGAGGATGAAGGCGAGGACGTTTGGACCTACCAGGAGACCCAACTCGAACCACCACCTCACAGTGGAGTGTTGCGGGTTAAGGTTAACCCTTACCTGACTATGACTATGACGTGTGACATTTTTAGGGTCATGATATGGGAAAACCAGCCCAGACCGCCCTGCTGCCCTCCCTATTCCTTAATGGGAGAATATATTCTTGTTCGGATGCCCCCTTCCTCTAATTGGAGGCTACCTCACTCATCTGGAGGTAGAGCACCTGGAGGCGGGCTTAGTTGGACATAGGACTCCACCAGTGGTACAGAATGGTTCACTTAGGGGCACGTACGAGGTGGAGACATACCGGATACCCATAAATATCCATCGCAATGCCTTCAAAATTCGAATCACTGCAAACTAGCGTGAGTGGTACATAATAGTGATAATCATCAATGTCCCTACTCTTCAAACCACACTTCTAAGAAACAGACAAGAAACCTGCACAATAAACCAGTAACTATACCAAAAATTCCATTACACTCCCTAGTTCCTGTTGATTCTCATCAAGGATGTACTTTAGATCCTCTGACAAGCTGGCCTAGCTGGTTGATACTTCCATCAAGTACACAATTGAAGCAACTAGCATGGTAGTTGGTACAGATAGCCTTCAAAATGATTCCAAATAACGCAAACTCTAATAGCACAACGACAAATAACTTAATCTAATTGGATAATGAGTGCATATAAATGGCTATTTTTTCCCTTGTTGGAAGGTGTGTCCCCCCAAGAACATAGGTTTCAAGCCTCCCAAATACGATGGACAATTTCATTCTTCTATGGTTGCAAGTGCGACAGAATCAAAATTTTGCCAAAGAAAAAACAAGTTGCCAAGTACATAATTATGCATACCTCATGTCCAAATTCGAACGATGCATTGCTTCTTGCATACTTTCTGACATATCCATGGGGTCTATATCGCCAATCGTCATTTCTAAGTTGTTGGTACTGTAGTTTCCCCCCGTTTTCTCTCTGCCTGTAAAGTTTGCATCAGCATTGGCAAAGAAACCTCCCAAATCTGATGATCTTGCACCCCCCTAACCAATCATAGACAATCAGCCCACATTGATCACTCACAAATTAGCGAAATTAGCATTTAGAAGTAAACGACAAAACATCAAAAGATCTATTTCTTGTCTAGCAATCCTGCTGCTCCTCAAGTAAGAGGCATCACACATCAGTGCACTAATCCAAGTCTGGCCTTTTTTTAATTTCTGAAAAATTGTCATGTACCATGTAATTTCTGAATAGTAGATCAAATATCCACGGTATCAATTTACAAAATGAATTTCCAAAACAAAGTGTACACCACAAAAAAAAAAAAAAAAAAAAACTCATAGTTTAGGTGAGGGATACCCATTAGATCACAACGATACATCATTTTCCTAATTATTAAATGTTCTTAAATTCCATTAGAGAGATTAAGACATATGTTCTTAGAAACGTAGTAAAATTTGAGAAGCAAGCAATATACCTTCAAAACCCCAGCAGCTGCTCTCGAGTCGCCAGTATCTTGCTCAAGACTTTCTGCTCTAACAGAGCCAGACCTTGTGATTGCATTTTCAGAGGAACTCAATGACGACTCAATATCTATAATTCCACTTCTATTAACAGGGGAGAGAGGCACTGCTCTCAATGTGTGATTCTGATTGCCATCCAAGGACTGGAAAGCAATAACTTGGATTCTTCCGACCTAAAAAACCCAAAACTGGTTTGAAACTAACCATGATTCCATAAATCTTTGTAGACACTTTTGTCAATACCGATTACCACAAACCTTATGCACATCTTCACTAAAACATGAGAATATCAAACCAATGAAACCAGAATCTAGAAGCTGATACATGGCTTGAGTCCGTACATCTGCACATGCATTAAATATTACTATTAGCAGCTCTTATTCAAGTAATCGACAGAATACAAAAAGCACCACATCCAGAATATGCAGGTTTTCTTCACTTTCTGACAATGTACGCAAATTTCTGGAGACCCTTTTTGTCTTTTCAAGCTCTGGCACTGGACTTAAGTGCCCGAACAACGGTCCTCTCTTTCAAGGGTCCTACCGTTTTATGTTATGGCCAATGTAATAGAATTTGACCTATTCTAGAAGTTACTGAACTACGCTAATTTTATTTTATTTTTTTTGTAGCTAAGCTTTTTCCAATTTTTTTTATTGTGTATTTGTTGGGTAACACACAACAGATTGCTAAGGTGCAAGTAAGCTGCAGTAATACCACCCGAGTATACGCTGCCCACCTGTTTTTCCTTCTTTAGAGGAGATGCAAAGTTTTCCAAACGAGCCATTCAATGTTTCCTAAAATATGCAGGGTTTTTTTCCTGTTTGCATGCATGAGAGAGAGAGAGAGAGAGAGAGAGAGAGAGAGAGAGAGAGTCCACATCTAGAATCTGTCTACAAGATGAACTTCTATAGCTTTCCTGATCGGCAACGATCAATTTCTCCAGTCTATCAGATTTAGCATTACTTTCCAAATAGATATGTATTAAAGAAACAAGGGTAACCAATGCAGGTTCATCAAATTACAGATGTTTCTCTTTCATCGTGACTTAGGCGTCTTTTACTCTAGCCCCGGGTCACACTTTCATGCATGTTTTACTCCGAAAGTAATTGCTAACACAGAATATTTTGCACATGATATTCTATGATCATATAGCATGCATAACATGGGAGCAAACATAGATGCCATGGAGAGCCGAACTTTGCAGATTAGATCACTAAGTGACAATTGACAAAAATTTCAGAAGTAAATAGACGACAGCTTAATCATGCCTGTCACCTTTGTACTGGCTATGTGGAGTACAGTATTTATATTTATCAATTACCGCCAAGTGCAGAAATGAGCTACAACAATGAAGCGAAAACAAAAGCAATTACTTTATTTGTAAAGTACCCCACTTCCTCACCAGGGAGTTAAAGGCGAAAAAATCATCAAAATCATTTGTGCCATAGAAAACATAACGTCATTATTTGACACTTACCAACATGGGAAGGAAGAACAGTGATGTGAGGATGCGAATGGTACCAACCAATTACTCTTGTTGTAGTTCCAGTTGCCAAAGTCATTCTGTGCTAAACAGTTAATTTCACAAAGTAGCAGAATAATCTCAATTACAGACAACAGGGCTTGCAATGCGGACTATACATCAGTATAGAAACCTTAAAATCCAAACCAAACGATTGAGTAATCAGGTGAGGACTATACATCAGTATAGAAACCTTAAAATCCAAACCAAAAGATTGAGTAATCAGGTGACTAAGTCCCAACAACCAATGCGGAACTTATATTATCTAACATCCAACCATTGTGAGATTTATATTATCAGACATCACGCCTCATAAGTTGCTTCTTTTGGGGTTTATCATTGTGTAACCTTTTTGTTTTGGGATGAAATGGGCCCCGCTCTGAAACCATGCAAAACGTCTAGATCCTACTCAAAGGCTTAATCTATTTGGTGGAGAAGTCCCAACAGTATATTAAGTGATCAATCATTCTATAGCCAAACAATGTGAAGGACTTATATTATCTAACAAAAGGATACCAAAATTTTAGGTGATTAGACAAAACAAACAAAGAAAGGAAATAGACGAAGACGAAACAGGAAAGGGCTTGTCACTTTCAAGCAGCAATAGCTCCTTTGTATATCAGTATTCTTGTAACAATCAAAATAACTGATGTGTTGAAACAGTACCATATCAGCACTGTCAAAAAGCACAAAACTGATTCTCTTCATAAAGCTGCTCATGCAATACTTCAAGAGGTAGAAATAAGAATTTTCAACATGCACTTATTAGCACATCAAAAGAAAGGATATCTCAGCCTGTACAGAAGCAGCAGTCAACTGTTCAGGATTAGTCTCTACTCGGTCCTTCTGTCGATCACAACGTGGTTGCGGCAATGCTCCCCAGATTACTGCTGTCACACTCCCATTTTTTGATTGCTGAAATAGCAAACATCCGAACCAAAGCAGCATTTGTGGGTAGGTTTATCTTATAAGTAATGACACAATACCATAGTTGAATAAACCAAGCTCCACACATCTGATAACCCTAGTTGAGTAAAGTACACCATCTTTCATGTACACCATCTTTCATGTGCACACAGTCTAATGAACCATAGTCACCAGCTCAAATGCGGGGACTAAAGAGACTATCGTTTGAGGTTGAGCTAACAACAGAGAGCACATCTAGTGACCAAGTACATAGAAACTACGACCGTACAAGACCCATGTCAGGAATTCTATGAATCTGCGTGATTGATTTATGCCAAAGAATTGCTGAGCAGCCTAAGCCCCCATATAACCAAAATCACAAAGCGCAATGCGCAATGCTCGTATCCTTCAAGCCCATTCAATAAAGGAGGGTGATGGTTGAGAGGCAGATAGTGAGATCATATTATCCAAATGGTATATGGTCGAAACCAAGTTGTGCATCCAAACTCAAAGTACCATAAACACTCTAGGATCAAAAAGGCCCTTTGGAATGTGAGAGAACCCAATTCGAAAAATACTAAAACCCTTAAACTCAATGACAACGCTAGGTAACACCGAAAACAACTAAACCCAGTTTCAGGAAAAGCAAGTAGACACGAGACGAAAACCAACTCGGAGAACAACTAAAACCCTCAAGGTCAATTACAATTTTAGGTCAACCCCATGACTTAACCAATCAATAGCAAAAGGAAACGAAAAAGTTTTTCCTAAATCAAGAGAAAGTAGTTCTAGAAGTAGAAACTATAAATTTTGTAAACGAAAGAAAACAACTAACACCCATTTTCAAGAAAAAGAAATCCCACTTCGGAAAACAACTATAACCCTCAAAATCAGTACCAATTTCTGGTAAAGCCCTTGACTTTACAAAGCAATAGAGACAGAAAGTTGTTCCTAGATTAAAGAGAGGGAATCGAAGAGTGTGACCTGAATATCTCCGAGGAGAAGACCCATGATCTCTTCGGTCTCAGTGGACAATGCGTGAGTGAGACACGTTAACCAGACATCCTCCGACATTTTCACACTCGTCAGAGACATCGTCGAACGACAAATCTGTCCCTCTCACTCTCTCTCCACAACGATTCCTCTCTCTCTCTCTCTCTCTCTCTCTCTCTCTCTCTCTCAAAACACATGAACAAGTTAAGGCAGGAGAAGTACGAACCCCAGTCCAGGGCGATCGAAGAAACTTTCCTAGCTTTTCTCAGGGGAACAGATCCTTGGAAGGGCGAAATCTTTGTTTTACCCCTGAACTATCCCAAAAATGAATATTTCGTCCTTCAACTATTAATTGAACTTGTTTCACCTATTTACTAGTATGAATTTCGCTCCAGCTCGGTCTAATCGAATCCGATGACCGCCGTCCCAGATTCGAATAGGGAATGGGAATGTCAGTCGTGTTCTGTGCATGACCTAGGTCACATAATGTAGGTGTACGTGCGAGTGCGAGTGCGTGAGCGAAAGTGTTAATAGGAACGTGAAAGTATCTTCCATAAATACTTAAAATTACTAAAATTCGTGAAAGCGAAAATTGAAAGCGAATAATATTACTGAATGATCATGTGATTTAGCACATGACCTCAAGCTCCTTAATGTAAGGGCACTATACGGGGGTGTTTGGCACCTTCTTTTTCAACTTCTCATTTTCCTTTTTTTACGTTTTGGCTATTTGGTTGTTGATTCTCAAAATGAGTTTCAGAAAATGAGTTATGACACTTGATTCTCAATATTGCCTTTTCCTATTTTGGTTGTTTGCCACCCTATTCCGAAAATGGGTTTTGGGAAAACACATTTGCTCAATTTGCTTAAGGGAGAGGAGTAGGGTTGTTTGGGAGTAAGGGTCATCATCGGGCCGGCCCGGCCCGGCCCGCCAAGTCGCGGCCCAAGCCCGCCCACGGGCCGGGGCGGGCCGGGCGGGCTTTTTCTTTTTGGGGGGCCGGGCCACCTACCATAAATTGAAGCCCAAGCCCGGCCCACGGGCTAGCCCAATTGGCTGGCCGGCGGGCCAAAAGCCGGGCGGGCCAACGGGCGGGCTTAAATTTCCTTGGGCAAAACTAAACCAAGGGAAAAAAGAAAGGATTTTTTGGGATTTTGGACTAATGGGCGGGCCCGTTGGCAGGCTTTTGGACCGGCTCACGGGCCGGGCCTACGGGCGGGCCGAGTAAAAATTCATAGGCCCGAGCCCGCCCATTGCAAACTACGGGCCAGGCTAGCCCGCCTGTTTCTCGGGCTCGGGCCGGGTAAAAGCCCGATGGGCCGGGCGGGCTAAGGGTGGGCCATGGGCCGTCGGGCTAAATGATGAGGCTTATTTGGGAGGCTCCTTTTTGGCTTTTCATTTTTAAATTTTTTGCTTTTTGACTTTTTGGATTATAAGCAGAAAGTGTTTTGATTTTGGTAGAGTGTTTGGAAGATATATGCATAATGCATTTTGCAACAGTAGTAGTGTTTGGAATATAAATGATCAAAATAAATTATTTGATATTTTTTACCGTGTTGCCCTTAGTTCTTATTATGTTAAATATTGTGTGTTCTTGCGGTTAACATTTATGTACCCCTTAATTGAAACTCTCCAATTTTTTTATTTTTTGCTAATTAGGAAGAATCACATAGTTCCAACTTGAGTAAAAGCAAAAAAGAAACGATTTAACTTAAAATAACAATTATACTCAAATCCCACTAAAAAAAAAGAATGCATTTATTCAGTTTGGAGTTGTACTATTATCATTCATTATTATTTCCAGCGCATCACGGAGTATTATTTTCTTAAAGAAATAATGAAATCAAAAAGCTGTTTCACCCAACGAAATTACAAGGGTTTTAGTTATTATCAAAATAGGAGGAGGACAATTGAGTCTTTTGGCTTCAACCCAAAACAAGAATGGGAAAATGGGAATGGAAAAAGCTCCTCCTACCATACTTTTGGCTTTTCTTCTCTAACAACCAAAAGTGAATTCATTTCGGTGGAATGTGTTTTGGGTGGGTTGTGCCAAACACCCAAAAGTAGAAAATGGGAAAATGAAAATGCAATAAGTTGCCTCCCAAACGCTCCCGTAAGAAAGTGATTCGGAGGAGCTTTTTGCATTTTTAGCTTCTCTCAAACACTACTCCTCTTGCAAAATGCATTTTGCACATATTCATCCAAACACTTATTAGGATTCAAAATATATTCTGACCATAATCAAAAAAACCAAAAGGCAAAAAGCTGAAAATGAAAAATCAAAAAGTAAGCTTTCAAACACTCTATCAAATTTAAATTACATTTTAACCAAAAAGCCAAAAAATTGAAAATGAAAAGTCAAAAAGTAAGTTCCCAAACACCTCCGTATTGCTTGAAAACTAAAAATGAGCACATAAAATTACATGGGAAATGATAATGCCATAACCATTTTTGTTGGTGCCAAAACTCTAGTGTATAAAAAGGCTTGTACCATTTGCAATGTACAAGACTTTTATGCACTGGAGTTTTGACATTAACAAAAACGATTTTGGCATTATCTCTACCCAATTACATAACGTGCTCATTAAATGAGTTGAGTAGTGAGACCTTTCTAATTGGATAATACCTAAGTGGAAGGAAGCCATTTGTTTGTTAATATGGTTGGTTCACATGGATACGATGTCCAATCAAAATTAATTTTTTTTGGAAAGACGTTAAACACATGGAGACTTACAAAATGAACAGTTTGAATCGTCATGATCCGCGATCAGTTTTATTTTTCATAACATGAGTGACTATATGAGTGATCATCATGAGGGTAATGGCTATGATGCTCCCAATTGTTCTCATGTATGAGTGGATCTCAACTATTGATTGTCAAAATATCTCAAAAGTAAGTGTATCCATGCAATATAGTTGTTTTAATAAATGGTCTGTAACTCCTGTTTTTATGATAAGTAATATTTCATGTTTTCGGTAAAAATAGATTTAATCCCATTAGTAGGCCTTTTCGTATGGAAGCTGCGTGGTTAACGAATCCTTCTTTTGAACATCTGGTTGCTAATGCTTGGCATGGGCTGAACATTTTTGATCGCATTAAGAATGTGTCTAAAGAAGCAATGGTCTGGAATAAGGAGGTTTTTGGCAATATTTTTAGAAGGAAACGTTGGGTTCTTGCTCGATTAGGAGGGATTCAAAGATCTTTTGATTATCGTTTCTCTCACAGCCTTCACTGCTTAGAAAAAGAACTTATCGCTGAATTTAATGAGATACTTAATCAGGAAGAGATTCTTTGGTATCAAAAGTCCAGGACTAAGTGGATCACTTCGGGTGATAAAAACACTAGATTTTTCCATCTGTCCACTATCATTCACAGAAATAAGGCTAAAATCACGTGCTTGAAAAATGCTAATAATAGTTGGATCGAGGAACCTAGTGAACTTGCCAATCTTGTTCAATCCTACTTTACTGATCTTTTCACTAGATCCCCTGTTTCTTCTACCAGGGCTCACTCGTCAGGGAATCACAATATTATTCCTGACTCTGACCATTTGCTTTTGAACATTTGCCCTTCTAATGCTGAGATTTAGGAAAGTTTTAAAAGTATCCAACCTTACAAAGCCCCTGGTCCTGATGGCTTTCAAGCTATTTTTTACCATAAATATTGGAACATTGTGGGTCCGGAGGTTTGTAGGTTCATTCAAACTTGTTTCACTACTTGGACCATACCAATTGAGCTTAACAGAACTTACATTGCTCTTATTCCTAAATGCGATAAGCCTGATTGTGTCAAATTGTTTAGGCCTATTAGTTTATGCAATGTGATTTATAAAGCCATCACCAAAATTCTTGTTGCTAGATTGAGGCCTTTTCTAAAATCCATCATCAGCCCCAATCAAAACAGTTTCATTCCTGGGAGATCCACCTCGGACAATATTATTATTACTCAAGAAGTCCTCCACACTTTGGCAAAAAAGAAAGGGAAAAAGGGTGGAATGATTATTAAAATTGATTTGGAAAAGGCTTATGATAAGATATCTTGGGAGTTCCTTGCTGACACTTTGAAATTTTTCAATTTCAGCTCTAATTGGATAAAGATCATAATGACTTGTGTTACTAACCTATCCACTTCTATTCTATGGAATGGAGAGGCTCTCCCTGAATTTTCTCCGGGACGTGGGCTTAGACAAGGGGATCCTCTTTCCCCTTATCTATTTCTGTTATGCATGGAAAGATTATCAATTCTTATTAATAAGAAATCTAGTGAAGGTAGTTGGAAAGGAATCAAGGTTTCTCGTCATTCCCCTCATTTAACTCACCTATTTTTTGCTGATGATTTAATCTTATTTGGTGCTGATAATTTTAATACTTGCCATGCCATGATTGACACCCTTAACACCTTTTGTGATATGTCGGGGCAGTGCATTAGTTTCAACAAATCTAAGATGTTCATATCTCCCAATGTGCCTAGGGATAGAGCTAATCGGTTGAGCAATATTGTGGGAATTCAGCTTACTAATAATTTGGGAAAATATCTTGGTATTCCCCTTATACATGGTAGGGTGAGTAAAAATCACTTTATTAGCATTGTGGAAAAGGTCCAGGGTAAACTTTCTGGCTGGATAAATAATACCATGAATCTTGCTGGTCGGGCTACTATGATACAATCTGTGTCCTCCACCATTCCTAGCTATTCTATGCAGACCATGGAACTTCCTGTAAGTGTTTGTGAGAAACTTGACAGACTTAATAGGAATTTTCTTTGGGGAGATACTGAAACAAAAAAGAAGATTCATCTTATAAACTGGAATCAAGTTTGCATGAATAAGCATAATGGGGGTCTAGGAATTAGAAAAGCTAGGCATCAGAACATTGCTCTATTAGCTAAGCTTGGCTGGAAGATCACTAATCAAGAAGGAAATCACTGGATATCTTTGATTAGGGATAAATATCTGCAGAATACTTCTATCTTTTCTTGGACAGGTAAGAAACCTGCCTCTTTTGTGTGGCGTAGCATTATGAAATCCAGAAAAATCCTGGAAAAGGGGATCAAATGGGTCATTGGAGATGGACAACGCATAGACCTTTGGTTGGACTGGTGGTATGGAGATGGTCCTTTAATTCATAAATTTCCTGGTACTCACTGTTTTAACAATACGAAATTGAGTTCTATCATTACTACTAATGGTACCTGAGACCTCTCTTCTCTATCTCAAATTGTGGATATTGCTACTATTGATGGTATTGTTGCCTTAAATCTGTCTTTGTTTTCTATTTCCCCTGATTATCCTACTTGGGTAGGTGCTTCTAATGGTGCTTTTATAGTAGGGACAGCTTATAACATTACTAACCCTACGTCCAGTACTACCTCTGATTGGACTTGGATTTGGAAATTAAAAATTCCTTCAAAACTGAAATTCTTCCTCTGGATTGTGTTACATAATAGTCTCCCAACGAACTCTTTACGAGTTCGAAGGGGCATTATTCCCATGGACTACTGCCCTAGATGTGATGAAACCCCTGAGGACATTAATCACATCTTTCGCATTTGTCCTAAAGCTGTAGATTTTTGGAAATGCCTTCGGCATCCTCATTGGTTAAGTGCGAGCCTTAATTTACCAGTCAAAGACTGGATTATTCTTAACTCCAAAAAGAAAACTCCTTTTCGCTTGGATGTTAACATGCCCTGGGCCATGGTTTTTGTGGTTTCACTTTGGCAACTGTGGAAAGCTCGCAACAAGATGAGGTTTGACAATGTTGAAACAACATCAGCTATGTGCTTAAGGCAAGTTAATAACTACGCTAAGGAAATTTTTATTGCTTTTAAGGCTTCGCATGCCAATGATAAACATCATGGGACTCTAATATTTTGGGTTTTACCCTCACCAAGACATCTAAAGTTGAACACGGATGGTTGCTTCTACGAGTCCACCAATACGGCTGGAGGAACTGGATCCTAGGCTTTTATGGCAAAGCAACCTGCACCAGCAGCTTGGAAGTAGAGATATGGGCTATTTACAGAGGCCTCACAATCATTTTGGAAAAGGGCATGTCAAATGTTACCATAGAGTCAGATTCGAGCATGGCAGTTGATTTTTGCAATGAAGGATCACCGGTTGATCACCCCCACCGTCACATAGTGGAAGAAGCTCGAAGAATTGCTACCCGGACAAATTCATCCGTTGTCCACATCTATCGGCAAGCCAACCAAACTGCCGATTGCCTGGTCAGACTTGGATCGCAGCAGGATCAAAATTTAGTAGTCTCTAGCTCCATTCCTTTTGCAGCTAGGGAATTCGCTCTGGCCGATGCCATGGGTGTTGGTCATCTTAGGATTTAGTCTACGACTCTTGTAGTCTTTTTGTACCTTTATGTATGCCATCTATCTGGCTTGTTGACCTTGTTCGTCTAAGTTAATGCATAACTTTCCGCTTGACCAAAAAAATATATATATATTTTAATATTTTGGCTGAAAATAGTAAAAACAGCAAGAGAAGCATTTGATGGCGAAGTTTTTTTTAACAAATTTAGCTTCTTTTTTTTGGGTGGTTTTGATCTAATAGCTGTGATTTACATATTTTTCAATTTAAAGATTTATATTCAATGGGAGCATGGCAGAAATGTTGCATCAGGAGAGATGTCGACGTGATTTTCATGGGTGGTTTAGCTAACGGAACGGGGTTGTTGGGCTTTTTCGGCCCATCAAGCAGCTCACTTCCGTCATAGTAAGGCCGACCTCTTCCTTTACGCTTCTATCCCCATTGGGCTTTGGCCATCCCTCCATGTTGGGTAATGTCCTCATCACTTGGCTAGCTGAACACCTTCATTTAGGACAGGATCGAATTCGGATTCGATCCGATTATAACAAATTTGAATCCAAGATTTCAAAATCGGCTTTCGCAAATCCTCTTGAGTCAATCCAAATCAGAAGATTTGGATATGTGATCCTATCCAATTCATTAACAAATTCAAGAAAATATGTATACTGGCCAAAAAGTTCATCACTTGAAGTCTTGAAATTTCATCTAAATATATTACACTTACAACTAAAATCATTGGATCGAATTCTTAAAAACGTCGAATAAGATATATCCAAATCCGGCCGTTAATTTTTCAAATTATAATATTCAAACCAAACAAATTATCAGACCAGACTTTGATAATTGAATTCTGATGGTGTTGGATTTGATTCAAACCAGATCCTAATTTAATCAAGTGTATTGACAGGCCTACCTTGATCTAGATCAAGGTTTGGACGGTTGGATGAGGCCTTCTCTAGCTAGGGGAAAATATGAGTGAGTGTCTAGTCCTCACAAAGTATTCATTGTGATACTCTAAGGTGATACTCTTAATACTACTCTAGTAACAAAATTTGTGAATGAAATTTGAGGACTCGGTTTTGTTATATTTGTCCCTACCCTAGTCGTATTCCCAGTTAATACACCATTCTCAAAAGTGGTTCACACGGAAATCATTTTATTATGGACATATCCATTATGAGACGTGTGTTTTAAGGTGTATCAATCTGAGAGACATGCACGTAACTCCATTGTTCTAAACATAAAAAAGTCTCTCCCATCGCTGGATTCTTTAAGAAAATGCTATCGTACGTATCGTATGAAAGTCTAGCCTATCATGTGATCACAATTTCGCCCAATAATGAGATGCGTCGATCATATTGTCTAAATAATAGTATATAACACAAAACAGTCTTATGCCTGGTTACTAGTAAAACAAAACAAAACATACTCGATTTATATGATTTATAGACTGTGCATAACATATATTTTCGCTCGCTACATGCACATTATGTATCCAGATTTTCAGCTATTTTGATTCGTAACCAACACCGCTTTAGATCAAATCATGACCACTTTGAACCAAAACGCAATAAAGCCTTGTAACCGAGGCCACTTGGTACGTACGATTCTTAACAAAACACCACAATGTCATAACAAAGTTGCTACCAACTAACCCCAAGGGCAACGCGAGGGCGTTGCTGTGCAATTTCAACCGTTTAAAATCTGGACCACAGTTGTTGAGACAGATGGTTCAGATGGTGCACAACACTGTCCCCTCATTCTTCCAATATGTTGGCCAAGTGATCTTGGTCTGCCCCCTCATTACGGTCTCAGGTTCAATTCTCTTTGCTATTAACTCTTGAGATCACCTCATCCCATGCGTAAGAGTGTAAAACGGTTGTGGGAGAGACTGTTGAGATTAGTCGAAAATGCGCACAAACTGGCCCGGGACACCTTAAATTTAAAAATAAAATAGCTACCGACTTCAATTTCACCACAACTTGAAGTCAATAGTCAACCCCACCTGCCTAAATGATCGCAAAAATTCTGTGTCATTATCTTTAGAGCAATTATAAAGTGTCTCAGCTCTTAATAATCTGAAAGGCACCTCATATGTCAAATGCGAGTCTCATTTATAATAATTTGATGTTGCGACTTTTCTAGCCTATGGTTGTTATAAGACTCCAACGATTGCCGAGGGTCGAGGGTCCGAGTCTAAAAAATAAAAAATTATGACAAAAAAAAAAAAACAAAAGGTTTATTAAAGATGAAAAAAATATCAAATAATTGATAGTGTCATCTTATATAAATTTTTTTCAACTTCCACATTTTTATACTTTGGTTGTTTCTCTCATCTAATCCCAAAAATTACAAGTAAAATTTATTTAAGGAAATTGATATTCACGCTCCATTTTTTGATGCAGAAGCTCCATTTTGTTCATGAAGTTACTAATAACGTCACATTGAAAGTGGAGCGCCTGCATCAAAAAATGAAGCGCAAATATCAATTCTCTTATTTTAAAAAGTTACAAAAAGCAACAAGAACCACACAAAAAAAGAACAAGATATCAGTTATTTTTCATTTACATTAATTTCTTAAGTTTTGAGAAATTATTTTGGCAGAATGGGTCAGGTCCACTACTGGATGGTCTTGTTGGGCTCATCGGTGTTTTTGGGTCTCACTTCAATGGTCATACCAATCACTTTTTAAAATTTGTTGACAATATTGACCACGTCAAAAATTACGTTAATGTCAAAAAACACTACCGAATTAGGTCCCGTTCCAGAATACATTCTTAAAAACTAAGTATTTATTTTATATTTTCACACTCAAAAATAATGTAAATGAAAAATAATTTTTCAATTTTTTTTTGCACCTTATAAAAGATTTCAATGAGATTTACAGTATTAAATAAGATCCATATTAATAAAAAAAATTATTTACGTAAGCACATGATTTTTAAACTTAAAATTATCTTCTTAAAAAATAAGTTTTCTTATCGGGAATTGGGCCTTAGGACACTGAATTGGAAAGGCTCCTAGTTTTGCAGAAAGCTAAAATTTTCCTAGATGGGGACCTTTTGGTGCATGCCTAATCCTTGGGTTTGTAATGATCTGATGATGATAACACTGACCTTAACGATTTGGTTTTTGATTATGTTTGTGGGCCCTTTCTTTTTCGTGTAAAAGTTGCTTTCCAAATTCAAACCGAAAATCATGAATGAACACTAATTAGCTTGGATTTATCACCTATTCAGGCCCGTTTTACTAATTAAAACAAGTTCGAATTTTTCAAATAAGTAGTTATTTCCGGTAGTAGTGTGCAAAAAATTCATCACTCTCTCAAATCGATTCAATCCGCGGCCTGAGGCCCCGCGTTTGGAGAGGATGAATGGTTGGGTTGGTGGATTTATAATAAATTGTGTAATTAGGAGCCAAGTCGATTCGAGTACGAGTTAAATCTTCTTTACCTGCCATAAATTCGACCCGACCCGCCATAAAAGTTGCTTGCAAAATTCAAATCAATAATCATAAATAAGCATTAAATTGGATTGGACCTATCACCTATTCTTGTCCCTCCCATTTTGACTTGCCTGAACGAACACAGGACAAACATTGCGTCGATTGCGAGTTGCCTTACTTGAATGAGCATTCCTTTTTCTCTCTCTCTCATTGATTGTGCCGGGCAGTCAATGGTGATCCGATATTCCGATAAATCGAAGGGTTGTAGAGGAGCACTCGCCACCGCTAGGGTTTTAGAAAATTTACATTGTACTAGTACTTTATAGAAGAATTAGTTCGAAATATTTTAACCGGGACAGTTAGCTTGGCGATTCTGCGGTTGTACTTAAATATAATGACGTAGTGGATTCAATTTTTATGATGAAAAAAATATTTTTATTGGACATACAATTGTTTATTTGAAAGGAACTGCATCATTATCCTCTAAACTACCATTTGAGGTCTCGGCAAGTGGCACACGTCGTTAAACCAAGTTGTTCAACCCGTAAGTTTCGAAGAATAATAAGTCCTTAAAAAAAATTTTGATCGAATTTTAATAAAGACAATAACAAAAAAGAATATGCGGTTTATGTGTAAGATTATAGACATGTCCTTTTCATTACGTAGGGGAAAATAAGATTTGTTTTCAGTTTATGTGATTATCGCTCCTGATCAGAATATTTTTTTTTGAAATTCTTTTGATTCGAGAGTCGTACGAGCACAATAATTCAGATCATTGTTGTTAAATTGAAATGAAACCATAGTTTGATGGAATATATATATATATATATATATATATATATATAGAGAGAGAGAGAGAGAGAGAGAGAGAGGAGAGAGAGAGAGAGAGAGAGAGAGAGAGAGAGAGAATGACCTAATTAATTTGACAAATCATCCCTCAATCATATTTGCCCTTGCTCAATAATATTGAAAAGTGAAAGAGGTTAAATTTGATTTTGACTTTGGGTTGCACCTACATTATTATCTTTTTATTTTATCTATATATATATATATATATATACGTATTATTTATATAAGTATATTCCTTTCCCTCTCCCTAGGGATATAAAAATACAAACACATCCCAAAAGTCATAAACCACAACCAACACCGCTCAAGACTTTCCTTCACCTTAACAAAGAAAGATCTAGAGAGAGAGAGAGAGAGAGAGAGAGAGAGAGAAAGAAGGCGATGGCTGGGTTACAGAGATCTGAGATTTCATTCCGAAGGCAAGGCTCGTCTGGTCTAGTATGGGACGACAAGTTCCTGAACTCACTCAACCAAAAAGAAGAATCTCAAGAAGATGGTGCCAAACCTGCTGCCGATAACGATAAAGATCAGCAAGAGCCGGAGCTCTCGTCGACGGCCGTCGGACCCATCAACGTCAAGATCGAGCGGAGCAGATCCAACGGTGGAGGACGCGGTTTTCGCACCGGGAAAGTGTCGCCGGCGATCGAGCCGCCGTCTCCGAGGGTCTCCGCATGTGGGTTTTGCAGCGCTTTCGGGAAGAAGGACAACGCGCGCCGCCGACCGAAGGCCGGTAAGCGTAAGATGTAGTTCGTTGCGTTTTCCGGTGGTCGGAGAAGTCAGTCCGGTGGTCGTGTGTGGAAAGAAGGTGGTTTAGTCCTTGTCTGTGGTGGTGGTTTTATTTGTATTATCTAGATATATTTACTATAAAGTTCATCTCAATTTAAATGAGGTTTAGGAATTTTGGCAAAACATTATGGTGTTTTTTTGTAATTTTTTTAGTTGTGTTGTTTTAGGTTTTCTTGCTTAATTTTTAGGTTTATATGTGGTTTGTGGGGATGTAACTTTATTATGTGCATATTGTTGGAATATTTGGTTGAGTTCTTTTCCAGGAGGATTTTTATATTTGTACAAAAAGCGAGATATCTCTCTCTCTCTCTCTAGTCATTCATGATTATGCAATTGAGATTTGGGGATTGAACCGAAGGGTGGTCCGGTGGTCTTAGGTTCAAAACGTTTATCAACTTTTGTAAGGTTAAGGCGTACGAGATTCTGTCACTTCAAAAATAGGTTCTTCACGAGCAATAAGAAAACTGGCCTCATTGATTCGTTAAGGCGAGCATAAACTGATTTGAATATTCTGAATAATCGGAAAACAATTTGGAATTTGGATGCGGTCTCGTTTCAGATCGGATGGTTTATGGTTATGCTTCCGTTGGGAATTCATGGAGTTGGAGGAACTTAGTTTAGGGTAAAAGAAGTTGGCAGAGGAATCTAAAGGCAAATTCTAGTTTCTTTTTAATTTGTTAGTCTCTTCTTATCTAGTATTTAGTGGAGTATATTCTAATTTTTCTCCTCCCTCCATATTGTACAATTATCTACGAGCTTCCAATTAAACAGAACCACCCAAATCGATCATAGGCCATGTTCGGTTGGGTTGGGTTGTCTTGTCTTGTCTTGCAAGAGGGATTCCTCAATGGCGTGCGTAGAATTTGCACTAATTAGCGGGGCTGATCGAATGATACGTATTTTTCACATTATAACAACAATTATATCCGATATGTATAAATTATCACTTGTTATGTTTGACGAAGAGACAAAATTGTATACATATATAGTTGCTATGTAGTTGCCATTTAATTTTACACACGCGGCCAAATATGGTTAATATACATAGGAAATTTTTGATAATTTTTAGCTATTTAGGGACTTACAAGGGCCAATCTCATGTAATTTTTGAAAATTAATTTGAAAAATTGGTACAACTATTGCGAATATTTAAAATTGTGCAAGGGTTCGGAAGTCTGCCCCTGGGATTTTAGTACTCCGGCTGGACCCGACTTCGTACAGTTTCCAAATGAGGGTTACAGCAAACCCATGACGGTTAAAGTTCTGTTGGTATTAAAAAATGTGGTTAGGTATTCAAACTCTTCTTGAAAGTCCAATGCATTATCTTGTAGAGCGGGCGCAAAATGGCCGCTACGGCACTTCATCTCGACAATCAACGGTTCGGATCTTAATCGAACAATGAACTGTTCAGATTTATATACGCTCAAATTAATTTGAGCCGTCTGTGCCAAAATGAACGGTCAAATTGACCGCTCGACACCGCTCTACAAGAAAATGCTTGATAGCATCCCCTGTCATTTAGAATAAGACCTTTGCATAAATTAAGAGGTGGGTATGAAGTCGGCCTTTTTCCCACCACCGTCATTTTCCCTCCAATCGCTCTATCTAGTGAAGACTTCCCCTTTATCCTTAATATATTCCCCATCTCTATTGTGTATATAGGTGGAAAAGGACTGACTTTTTAAGTGGTTGTATATGTCTTAATCGCTTCGAATTGTGTTGCATTTCCGCTCATAATTTTTCGCTTTGTGCTCACGCTGTCTATACTTGCTATTATGGTTTTTAGCAGATAGGAATGTGTTTCGAAAACGTTTTCAAACTCCCGCTCACGCAGGCAATTATGTGATTTAGGTCTGGATGTGCCCTCTGCATTTTAGGGTTTCATTGGAACTTAATTGTTGGAGACCATCGCCATTGGCCACTGGTTGAAGTCATTTTGACAAAGTTAAACCTGTTTATTGGCTATGAACAGTGTTAATGTAAAAACAAAAACAATGGCGTAGAATTATTTTGACCTACCCAACCCATTCTCCAATTACCATTTCCTCCCAAGCACACTTTCGAGGATAGAAATCTTTGGATCAAATCATATCTCTTACACATGATATATCTCCACCCAATTTCTGGCAAAAGGGCTTCAAAAGAAGCACCTTCGTGATTGAGGGTAGTCAAGGGCACCTTGGACCACCTTCATGAGGGCGGGCATTCAACCACACCTTGAGCATTGAGGAGCGCTTTTGCAGGAGGGGAAAATTTCATTCGGTCCTCATGGGGTATGGTCACGTAGCGTTCCAAGACCTTCAATCACCACAAGAGCTATTCGATGGTCAAGGGTTTCAAGGCAATACGTGACCATATCTCGAGGGCATTAAATAATTCGTGGTTCAGAGGACACATTTTGGCTTTGCTATGTGGCAAGTTTGTCTGCTAGGATAGAGTAACAGGCAATTTATTAGTTTTTGATTCTGAAGCAATTTTGGGATCCAACAAACAATCGAGTGTTTTTTTGCTGAAATCCATGGTCTTGTCTCTCAAGATACTGTGTCCAATTCAGCAGCCTAGTCGGTCTAGGTAAAACATGGCTCAAAATTTCATTCCGTCCTCATGGGATATGGTCACGTGCCATTCCAAGACCGCCATCATGAGGGAGGATGGGAGGGCATTCAAGGGCACCGCAAGCATTGAGGAGCACTTTTGCAGGAGGGGAAAATTTCATTCGGTCCTCATGGGGTATGATCACGTGGCATTCCAAGACCTTCAATCACCACAAGAGCTATTCGATGGTTAAGGGCTTCGAGGCAATACATGGCCATATCTCGGGGCATTGAATAATTACTGGTTCAAAAAGGACACATCTTGGGTTGCTTTGTGACAAGTTTGTCTGCTAAAATAACAGTCAATTTATTATAGTACTAGTTTTTTATCTGAACCAATTTTTGGATCCAACAAACAACAGTTTTTTTGGCTGAAACCCATGATCTTGTCTCTCAAGATATGGGATCCAGACAGTTCAGCAGCCTAGTCAGTCAAGGTCAAAAAAATGGCCTCAAAATCTCACCACCCTGACAACACATAACATGTGAAAATGATTTGTACTGTATATATATACTCTTGATTGGTATCTCCACCAGAATGTTTGTACCAATGAGTAGATCTTCAAAAACCTTGACTGTTGACTTTTGAAATATTCTCTCTTCCTTTCGGTTCCCTCCCCTCATCCTCCGGTGTTATGTTATGTCATGTGCTACCATCTTCTTATAAACGCCGTAGAATTGAAGCTCTGTTCCATTATGGTTCTTATTTTTTATTTTAACGAGACAGATCATTCTCTAACAATACATCACCTTTAATTCAAAAAATAATTAGTTATTTTCCTTGGAGGAATAGAGCCTTATTCTTTTCAACTTAGAATTTATTTTTTTTCAACTTAAATACAAATTAATTGGCATATGTGAACAAGGTTTTGGCCAAAACTGCCTGGGAAAAAAAGGATAATTATAACCCCATAGATCAAATTTTCTGTTGAAGACTATCTTGTCTTCTTTCCAGGCGTTGAACACACTATTAACAATCATCAAAGCTAATTATTTTAATCACCCACTAAGTCCTTCCTACCCCTACGTTTGTCCAACAGTGATGGATGGAGACAGCGGGCTTCTACAGCAATATTTCAGGCTTGGACCGGGGGAGTGTGCTGCACAGCGTGCTACGCGGCTTCCGGTGCCGCCTTGCCGGTATCGGTCTGACAATCGGAGACGTCCACTGCGTAGAGCTCGTCGAATACTACAAGTGTACCGAAAATCAACTCGATCAAATATCGTTAAGTGTCGCATCGGAACACATATAATTCAAAAAGAATGGATTCAGTGGTTTTGATCTAGTGTTTTATATCCATTAGGATTCATTTTTTTCAAGTTATATGTATTCCGATGAAGTACTTACCAATATTTGATCGGGTTGATTTTTGGTACACGTGTAGTATTCGACGAGCTCTACGCAGTGGACGTCTCCGATCGTCAAATCGATGCCGGCAAGGCGGCGCCAGAGGCCGCGTAGCACGGAGCTGTGCAGCACACTCCCTCTGTCCTTCAGGCTTTCTCCGCCACATATCAGTGTAAATCCCATCGTACACTTGGTGTCAATCCATTTCACGATGTAAGTATAAAAATGCATGGAGGGGAAAGATCCCAGGAGCATTGAGCATTGCTCCAGGAGCACTGAATATTTTTTTATCTTCCACATGGAACTGAGGATAGTCAATCGAAAACTATGACACAGAAAATATAACAAAATCACATATAGGGATTGTGGGTTTAATAGCCACATGCAATCCTGACAAAAAACCGACCACTGTAGTGACTTTGCCTTCTCTTGTTGGAACTCATTGACACCAACTAATCCCAACCCAACTCACGAGAAACTAGTACTATCAATAAATTAAACTATTTACTATTTACGTTGATTTCCTACAAATAGATGTTAACCCATCCAACCATCGTCCTATTTGGAAATGCTATGGTGCACAGCTGCACCACAAGCTTATAATGCGGTCAATCCAGCTATTTATTTCGGCACAGAAAGCTTGGATTTTAATATGAGCTTCAATTGATATCTAGATTGTCCATTGTTAATTTGGATTAAAATCCAAGCTATCCATTGCAAAAATGGACAACCGGATCGGTCGCACTACAACCCTGTAGGGGCGTGGGAAAAGCTTCGAAGTATTGTGTCAGACCTCTAAGGCACAAATCATGACTATATCTGTTGGGGCGGATGGGAGAAGACATAGTTTTAATCAGAAAAGTAGATGGAGACAAGAAGACGACGTTACTGAAAGTCTTAACGGATCCCCGGATCCTCGTGAACTTAAATTCTGACTCATACTTCTCTCATGCATATGAAAACAGCATTTTATATTTTTCAAATGATGCTAAGGAAGAAAGTGGTGATAATTGAAAGAATAATGTTTCAAATGAGGTTCATAGTGTATGCAATCACATCAAGTCAAGGGTGTGGTTTGGGTTGAATTTGGTGGATTAGGATAGAAAGGAGGTCCCCGTTGGACAATGGCGTGCAACCACTTGTCTTTCAATAATAAAGCAAACCCAATAATTCGGATAGTTTTAGTGTTTCACAACAAAGCATGGTCCCCATTTTGCATTTTTTTAAAAAGCAAGAAGGATAGGAGATTGGACTCAATTCAATTTAATTCAGAAAGTCCGAAACACAACATGGACACGCTTGTGTGTTCCAAAATTATTTTCGGATAAACAAACAAAGTAATTTTATTTTCTTTTGGCCTCAGAAATCAACTTTTTATTAGCGAAAGTTAGCATTGTTAGAATATTTAGATTTATACCTTTTAGAGGTGTTAAACACCTCCTGACTTCCTTTCTCCTAGCACTTACGCGCACTCCCAAATGCTATTGGGCCAATAGCCTCTTGCGGCCCCGAAAATCGATTGGTGAGTTACTTAGGAATCAACGCTAGTAGGGGAAGGGTTATGGGGAAGGTGGGACTCAAACCACACCCTAACGCATGATAGTATAAGGCCGCCGCACCTAATTCACACCAAATCAAACCAAACCTAATTCACTTGTAGGAAAATTAAGCTCATAAACATTGGATTCTGCGAAGGATGAGAAATGTTTGTCTTTCAAACTGTCATTTTCGTATTTGAAAAACTGGAAAACTGAAAATGAAGATGAATAATAAAATGATATCAAACATGCCTAAAATATTTCTTTCTATATGGTAGAAGGAACTAGGAAGCATTTGCGTGAACAATCTTTTTCCAAATGGAAACAGTGGAAATCGTATGTTTAGGCAGATCATTAAGGATGTAAAGAGTATTGTATGACAAAGTACATTACAATTGTCTGAACACCGAATCGGAAAGGACGCCATAATGGCTAAATCGAGTTCTTTAATGCTACAACGTTCTACGTGATAGAAATCATCCAAGGCAAATAAGATCGATTCTGGTTCAAAAGCAAGTGAAACAAATGCAAGTGACGTACATATTGAGAGGAGAATTTGGAGAACTCCATCCAAATTAGCAGTCCTTCTAATTCCAAGCTCCAGTGTCTGGTGGATAGAAGGATAGCCTCATAGGTATTTTCTTGCAAGGGCTCGAACTTTTGTATCAAAATGAGATGATGTGATCCGAGAGCCAGGTAGATACAGTGGATTTAGAAGAACCTGCAAATTTGCAATGGTTCATTAAGTGAACACTGAACATATCATCACAAACTTCTCAGACAAACAAATCATGCACACAACCCCAGAGAGAGAGAGAGAGAGAGAGAGAGGTCACAAACTTATTCTTGGTATTCATGATTATCGGCCACTGAGATGAGCAGGTAAGAAGGAAAATAAAAACATAATGCTAAAGATTGCTTTTGAAAGTAATCTACTTTTAACCATACCCGAGCATGAATGTTTTGATATCAATATGAGCACATAAATCAGAATGAGCTGCAATATTTAGAAAAAGAAAAAATCTAAACTAAGATCATTTAAGAATGAAGAAATACAACCAACCTTTATATACAGCTCATGGACCTCTTGAAAGAAGCTTTTGATTCCATCATCATTACGGGAGTCGTGAAGTAGCATAAGTCGCGTATGTAAGACTTAATTGTTAAAGAAAATAGGGGAAAACAAAAACATGTACCATATGTTAATACTGCATGGTATAATACCAATCAAATTGCTAAGATCTGAAAGAGGAGGAGATGCTTAATACAAGCATGAAACTGACTTGTGCTATCCAAAAAACCAAAGTTTACTGCACAAACTGCTGCGGCTTTCAAAAAAACGTGGCAATTTACCGCAAAACTTGATTTTGCATGGTTGGTGTTTTTCATGCGTGTAGTGCCAACTGAAAATAACAGATCAATCAGGCAATATCTAGGATATGACCAGCAGTAACATATACTGACACCGCCAATTCGTTAAATCTGTCAATTGCCTTCAAGAACCTGGATAAGAATGCAGAAGGGAAACATAAAAGAAAGACGGTGAAAATAAGATACGTTGTACACATTAGAATTTTAGGGAAAAAAAATATACACACATAGAAACGTACGCGTGCGCGCGCACGCGCACAGAGAGAGAGAGAGAGAGAGAGAGAGAGATTGGTGATGATATCTCACATGGCACTTGTTGTCCAAGCAAGGTCCTGGACAATATCCAACGCAGCATGTAATATGAACTGGTGCTGATGAGCGGCATCTTCTTTCTAACAAATGTTAATGATGTTAGTGTGTGTCATTGAAATAAACAACTTTAAGAAAGTTCATCCAGATGGACACAGCACGAACCACTTCAAGAAATTGCACACAAAATGATTTTGGAGAAAAGAGTCAAACATCAATAATCAACCCCCATCTTTTCATAGGCTTGGAAATTTTTTTCTGGTTTTCTACAAAGTAATTTAAATGAACATATGCATGACATGACAAACATAACTAGTTGGGGAAGATTGGAAATTGAAATTTCAAGGGTTACTTAACCGTACATGTTGGATAAGTAACCACAAATTACTGATATTCATCTACTGCAAGAAGCCAATGGTAAGAATTAAGACAATGGGGAAAAACTAGGGATCATGTGAAAGCCCCTCCAGCCCCAAAAATAACTCCCAATTTTACTTTTACTGACGGACGTCAAATATGGGTCTGTATACTGTTTCCGTCTTCCGGTAAAAGCATTTCGTTAAAACTCATGCCAGTGCCCGAAGCTAAAACTGAGCAGCCTGAGGATGAGATATCAATCTCAAAAGATATGAAGAGTCCCAACTGCCCAACAGCCCAAGCATAAAAAAGATCTTCAGAAATGGAGCTTGAATGGAACCCACCCCTAGACTGGTTAGCAATCCATCCACAATGGTTTCTATTAAAATCTTCATTCTCACTCCTGTGACTGCTGTCCTAATAAAATGTCAAATCAACTAGACCAGTCACCAGATTACATAAAAATGATATAGAGTCGTGGATTCCTGTGACTCCTGTCCTATAGGGAAGTACTAGTTCTCCTGCAAAGAGGAGCTTTCTCTTGATGAGGTAATACATACTTGTTAAGTAAAGAATTTGAAACACTAACATGTGAACATGCATATATAGGACGACGAAGCTTGTTCCATGAAAGGAAGTCGACAAGGGTAATTATTAACTTAGAAATATATGAAACACACAGAAAAGTTTAAACGCACAATCACATGACACAGAGAAAGTAGAACCAATGAAGAAATCATACTTTGACAGCAGTGCCAACTTCAGCTTCATATATAGGAATGTCATTCCTGCTAACTATCATGAAACAAGCTGTACCGGCCATACTAGTTTTCTAAAGCTACTCGAAAATTGATAGTTTCCACCTGCAACCATACGAGGAATAATTCTAAGATAGAAAATCAGCAACCTTGAAAACATACAGCAACATGAAATCAACCAAGACCCATGCTGTATAACTATTAAGAGTGCAGAATCTTTTTATACGTTAATGGTTGCCACGAATCTTATATATGTTGAGGTTTCATTCTTCTGAAGCCTCTATACCAAAGACCAATCTTTAACTCATATCCCTGTTCTTTTTCTTGGGTATCTTCTCTTCCCTCATTTTAGGCTTTTAGCTTAACTAATGAGTTAAACGAGATTTTGCTCATGGGCAAAATTTTAAAATCACTGCTCATGAAAAGGGTCTAAAAACTATGCCAACGTAATCAATTCAAAACCCTAGAAAACACTTTTATCCACATTCTCCAATTCCAAGACGAATTCAGTCAGAAACCAATCACATTACATGTTCACATTAATCAGATCAACTCCGACAAGGATAATTTGAAAAGGGTTTTCTGGTATGACTAGTTAGAATTAGCATTTCCTATATCTCAGTGCGGAATACGAGAGATACACAGACATCCTAATACGTAAATGATTGTATGTAGTTATAAATTCTGCTACAAGACTTTATGCATTGAAAACGAGATAGGGAGAGAGATCTGAACCTGTGCTCCGATCCGACTGGAGAGTGGAGATCCTGGCACACAGAGAGAGAGAGAGAGAGAGAGAGAGATCGCTACGCTAAACCACCTTAAAACGACATCGTAGAAAATGCTTGGTTTGGTAGCCCCAAAAGGGACGACAGCAGTAGAATTTCCGCACAAACGAGTCCCAAGATGGCGATTGATCCCGCCCCGACGCAATCCGCGATCAGGGTGAATTTTCGTCAAATTTTCAGGTGGCGGGGTCGGGACAGAGTAGAGTTCGGGTTGTTAACATTGCCCCGAAATATTTTTACTATAGTAATTGCCGTGGTCAATGCTTTCTATATATAATCTAAATAAAAAATATCAAATCTCATTTTTTAAAGGTTTTTTTTATGTAGATGTAACGGTTTTTTTTAACCTCATCTCATATGAGATGAGTTCTAGATATGTATATGGTTTCACCTCATGCGATAGGAGTATTACAAATAATCGTGAATTAGAAAAAAATTCCTTCTCCCAACAAATCTACTTTTCGGAAATTTTCATTTTAAGAATAAAAAGTCTGTTCACACACACTATTAGTGCACATATTGTGCAGAGATTTTACTATACAAAAGTGCTACACACACAACGATTGTGTAAAACAAAACACACAACCAATCTCAAGCCATCCATTGCTGTAATGAATGGTCATGATTCACTTAAATACTTCCCCATAAAAGTTAAATTTATCTTTGGAAGAGTTTTTTTTAAATCTAGACCGTCCAAATACATATGGATGGTCAGAATTACTTACACAACCAACATAACGGTTGTGCAAGTAGCATTTTTGTTTACTATAAGGTTCACTATAGGTCCCACACAAATGATCACAGTTGTTAATTAAATGCAAAATATTTTTTTCAAGGTCCCCGAGAAAAATCAACTCAATCCGATATTTATAAATGTTCGATCCAATCATCCAACTTTTCATTCATATTTCAGGATAATGAAAAGTTAGACTATTGGATCGAGTGTTTATAGGTATCGAATTGAGCTGATTTTTTGTGGAAACCCTCAAAAAAATGTTGTACATTTAATGAATAGCTCGGATTATTTATGTAAGACCCGTGATACACCCCATAATAAAATCTATGCACAACTTGTGCATATATTATCTGGATGTATAGCGGGGTTCTTTTAAGAATAAGTTTCAAATATGGTTCATTTAATCAAATTCATAAAATAGTCTAACACAACAAATATTACAAAATCTGTTTAATTCCATTAGTTACATTCAGAGATAGCATCAGAGATATTAATAACGTATAATCATACGGAATTTCAACTTGAATTTAAATTTTTGAATGTCCTCCCATAAAAAAAGAACATTCTTATTGCACTTATTTCTTTAACTGACTTAAAAAAATAGAAAAACAAAATAATTTCAAGATAACCAAACAAGGAGTGAGTTTAAACTGTGTATCTATCCAAAAGGTTCCAACAAAAAATCTACAATCTTCCATTCCATTCCCGAAAGATCAATGAAACTAGGTTATTAATGCAGCCCTTTGCTCGGCCACTGAACAAATATTCTCGAAACACAAGGCTGTTCTTAGTTCTTACAAACGAGAGGAAAAGAAAAAGGGCAAAAAGAAGAGGGTCCTCCTGCCGCAACTACCAGGTATTCTCTCTGACTCTCTCTCTCTCGCGCGCGCTCGCTCGCTCCTTGGTCGCAAGTGTCTTTCGCCTACCCGTATAACCAAGTTACAAATCCACCCGGTGGGTGGATTATGAATCCGAAGTCGCCAAATCTGGGGCCAAATCGGGATAGGTTTTTTGGCTCCCCAAGACCGTAGAAGAGGAGGGGTGGGAGATGTAGTCTGGCCGCATAGAAAACCAGGGGCCAAATCCGGGATCCAAACAGACCATAGAGGAGTGAAAGAGGTGGATTTGATTGTCAGTTCTGTATTGCACTTGGTTTTATTCTACTTGTGGAGTCAAATTTTAACTTTTGTGTAGTGTCAGAAGTTGTTGATGATGGGAACAACAGATGAGATTGTGAAGGCCCCAGAAAAGGGGCCTGTTTTCATGGAAGATTTACCAGAAGAAGAACAAGTTGTTGCCGTGGTAAGGCTTGAGTTGCGTAGTTCAGTTTAATTGTCCTTATCTCCTTTGGCTTTTGTGGTGCTTTTGGGTTGTTAGGGCGACTGCATTTCTTTTACTGAGATTAACTGGGTTAGGTAGGGAACTTTAGAGGTTTTTGCGCTTTTTTGTTATCTTCCGCAATAGACAAATGGGTGTATTGTAATTTGCGATGAATGTGCGTGTATTGAATTGGTCGTAGGAGTTTGTCATGGGTCTACCCTTGTTGGGATGGGGTTGGAGCATGTGCAATCTCATTGGGTTGCTTTGAGCTGCAACTCACCCTAACTTGGTGTAATTGAATCTCAAACTTGGAAAATTGCCATCCTTATAAACTCTTTCTCCTTGTATTTCATTTTTATGTAATCATCACGTTTCCTGTTAACTCATTGTGTTACGTTATCCGTTAGCTGGTAGGTAAGTTAATTTCCTTGATTTGTTATCTATCATTATCAATCAAGTTGCCAAGACATTTAAGCTGTTTTTGCCCCCTTTAGTATTACCATCAAGTTTATTGTTTGCAATATGTATTTTTCTCTTTGTTAGCTTGGGCCTGGACTCTGGAAGGCATGTCTTCTAGATATTCAGGTTATAAGTTTGGCAGATATTTGCCATTGATCATACTTTGTGTGTTATATCTTTAACCAATATGTCATTTTCTTCCAGGGCCATACTGTTGGCTTAATTAATCTTGGGAATACCTGTTACATGAACTCTACGTTACAATGCTTGCATTCGGTTCCAGAGCTGAAGTCAGCATTGATTGAGTGAGTTCTGTTCTCTGCAGAAGGACTTCTAATGTCTAGATAAATATTGTGAATTGTTTTCCGTGCATGTGATCGGATAGAGGTTTTGCCCTCGGAATGCTTTGTTGATTAGGTATCCACATTCTAGAAGAAGCAATGATTTGGATCAGTCTTCTCATCTTTTGACTGTGGCAACACGAGATCTGTTTAATGAACTTGATAGAAGTGTCTAGGCCGTGGAGCCGATACAATTTTGGATGGTATTTCCTTTTAATTAGTTCTATTTTTTATTTCATTATATTTGCATATCACTTGATAAATCCACAAAGCCTTGAAAAAAAAACAATGTACTACCATTTCTAGTGGTTTTGAAGATACAAAAAACTGCAGAGCAATGACATCCTTGCACAAGGTCGTGTCCAACAAATTTATCTTCTCTGAAAAATCATGGAAATTTAGCTTTCCTGTCTCTCTATGGGGGTGCTATACCTCATAATTGGTTGGCAGGACCTCATTCGGCCCTTACCATGCATTTCTTAATACCTTAATAGCAATTAGACAGACAGTTGCTAATTTATGCCTTTTTCTCTTCCCTTTTTAAAAAAATTCCCCCTAGATTCCCCCTACTTTCAACATTTCTCTCTCTATTTCTCTTCACTTAAATTTTTTTTTCAAAACACAAACCAAACAAAGCATTAAAGATTCTGACATTCTGCATTGCCAAATGTTCTTTCCTGCCTGATGAGTGGTACTTCTTTATGGAAGTTTATCTTGGTTCAATGTTAAGAGTTCTTAAAATTCCATATGAGCCATGGTGGCTCAGTGGAAAATATCGTTGATGTTAGCCCCTAATGAATGATTGGCAATAGAATTAGCCTTTATGCTTTTGCTTCATTTATATTCACAGGCTTTGCAGGAAAAGTACCCTCAATTTGGCCAGCTGCATGATGGAATTTTAATGCAACAGGTTTCCCCTGTTCTTCCTCTAATAGTTTCTTCGCCATGTCGTAGCTTTACACTGGCTGTAATGTTCTTTGGTGGTGAGACATAGCTTGAATTGTACACAGGATGCTGAAGAATGTTGGACACAGCTTTTGTACACTTTTTCACTGTCTCTAAGATCACCAAGTTCCAGGTAATTTTACTGGCAGTATTAAAATTCTTTAACTTCCGATGGGTAGTCATGTTCCTTCGTGCCACATGGGAAAAATAACACTATGCAATACTGCCAGTGAACTAAGTAAATAAATTCACTCTCTCTCCCTCTATTAAAATTCTTTGACTTCTGATGGGTGTTTTGCTTTCTAGCCGTAAACTAAGTAAATAACACTATGCAATACTTGGGGAACATTGCACAATTTGTGCATCAATTTAGTAATCCCCAATACTCTCTCTCTCTCTCTCTCTCTCTCTCCCTCCCCCCCCCCCCCTCTATTAAAATTCTTTGACTTCTGATGGGTGTTTTTGCTCTCTAGTCTTAAACTAAGTAAACAACACCATTTAATACTTGGGGTACGTTGCACAATTTGTGCACCAATTTAGTAATCCCCAATACTCTCTCTCTCTCTCTCTCTCTCGTCTTGCCTAATAATATGGGCATTAGATGACATCTTATTGGTCCTTGTTTTCTTTTTCATATTCCTTGCCTTGTTTATTCCATACTTTCAGCTCACATGATTTGTTTTCCTGCTGTTCTATTGATTACCTTTTTCATATTGATTATGCACGTGTGGGTCCACACACATGGTCACATGTTGGCTCCTTTTCTCTCTCCATTTTCTTTACTTTTTGGATAAGTATCGTTTCTCTTTCCTTCTGATGAAATCATCTCCCATGATGTCATTTTGCAGCAAAAATTCGGATACCATAAAATCCCTTTTTGGTATCGAATTTGTTAGCAGGTATTGTTTACTATGTCTTCCTTTTGTTGAAAACATGTACTTAGATGATGCAATCTGTTATTGTTGAATTGCACTTTTCGAATTTTCATATGTATCTCGTGATCTTGTTCTTCTGTGATGCTTAGCAAATGATGTTTGTGTAGGATTTATCATTTATGGCTTATCATGTGTTTGTTTTGATTAGTCTGTTGATCTTACCTTCATAACTTGGCGAGGGCTCATATGCATTGGCTTTTCCATCGATGCAGTTGCCAGTGGAAATGATGTGCTAGATTTTTCGGCGTTCTATGCTCATGTATTTTTGCGGTATTCTGTCTCTGTATTTTGGGGACGAGTTATGGAAAGAAGCATTTGAGATTCGCAATTCTCAACAAGGTCTTGAAATTCGTAGAATAACTTGACTTGTGGGAGGAAACATTTGAGAGTTGCAAGTCTCATCAAGATCTTGAAATTCTGATAGACTAACTTAGTTCAACACCCAAAGGGGAAGAGCTTCAGTAAAATCATTTTTGTATAGATTGTATTGAACTGCTCTCTGTTTCCATTTTGCTGTGAGGAGTTAGACCCTGTTCCTACACTTCTACTTTTCATCTCCTGATTGAGTTACGGGCCTTACGGCCATTGAATGACATTCTAGTGCCTTACCTTCTGTAAATTTGCTTAGTTAGGGTAAAAAAAAAACCCTTGCATATTATCTCAGTGGCTCATGGGTTGATAGTCCTACGACTCCTACCCTACTTTTATTTTGCAGAAGGGTTATCTGCTTAACAATTCAAAAGTAGCTTTCTATTTCTTACAATCTATTGAACATGGCTTCTGCTAGTAGAGCGAGCTTAAATAAATTTTCTGTTACTTATTATGGTTGGGGAGCAAATGTGGTGGTTTTGTTTGTTTGTATTACAATCTAGATTTTTGCTTGCCTAGTCTTCAGCAATGGTGTTGGTGCATTATGGTTTACTATATTAGATGGACTAGTTACCTGTTTAGTGTGCGGGTTTGCATTTTAGTTCCAAATTCAGCTAATTTCCATGTCTGGAAAAACTTCTGTATTGGTTTAACATATTTTGTTTCATTGGACTTGTTTGGTATCCTTTATATGATTAGTGTCCCCGACTAAACCTATCTGACATGAGTCTTCATCCATTTAGAAGAGTCCAAGCAGAATTACTTGATTGTATCGTTATGGTACAACTACAGCTCTTTAGATCAATCTGTTTTATTTTTCATGTTTGCAATTTCTTTTGGATATATATATATATATATAAAATTTTTGGGTTGTGTGGTGAGTTTTTTTTTTTTGATAAGCAGTTGTGTGGTGAGTTTAGGATGCATTGCCAAGAAGTGGTGAAGAAAGCTCGGAGATGGAATCTGTCTATGCACTGACGTGTCTCATATCACGTGAGGTGAACCATTTGCATGAGGGGCTAAAGCACATAAGTGTTCTGTGGACCTAACACTATTTATGCTTCTGTAAACCCTTGGTGCTTCTAATACTATTAGCTCTTCTTACATGCATTCCCAAGTCTGGCAACAAGATTTCGCCTAGATTTATTTGGAAAAAATAACTCGATGATCAACCCTAGCATGACATGAAAAGCAACTTTTGGAAAAAGAAATGCCATCACTGTTTGAGCTACAAACAAACAAAGGAACTTTATTTGGATTAGACCTATAGTCGTTGGGAAATAAAGAAACTGACATTCTATCATACCTAATAAAGTCACAACTCATGAGTAAACTGACGTTTTCCCTGGTCCCGTTTTCCCCTCCCTTCTTTCTTAGGCAGGCAGATCCATTATTTCAGACTCTCCCTTCGACTAAATAGAGATACACAGATAATCTTGTGACCATTTATGGTACTTTACTCTTGAACTATACATCATCTAATATGATATAAAACATGGTTTCTTAATGGGGATAGTCAAAATCATTCAATGATTATTGTGTCGATGAAAATATGGCCCTCAGTTATGCTGTATCAGACCCAGATGACTACGGACTTATTATTATGCCTATTTGTGTATTCCATGCAGGGTCTGAAGTCAGAATTAGAAAAGGCTTCTCCTTCTTTGGGTGGCAATGCTGTTTGCTTAAAAGATTCACATATCAACGGTTTGCCACGGTAAGTTGTGGATTTACCTATTGTCTTGTGAGCCATGGTCATTAGGTATACATACAATCATGTTGCGCAACTATGTACCTGTTATGGTGTAAAAGCTTACATGCTGTTCCTGCACTATTCTCTCTCTCTGGTACTTTGTGGCCCTACATTGCCCATTGTCATAATGGAAGAGATAGTCATATCCATGGTGTTTTTACTTGAATGAATAGGTACTTGACCATTCAGTTTGTCCGATATTTCTGGAACAGGGAATCAAATCAGAACGCCAAGATTTTGCATGATAGTTCAGTTTCCTCATTTCTATACTTAATAGACTGCATCCCCGCACCTTTTCTGTGGAGTGGTTAGGCGTTAGTTGTTGAAGATGGTATTGAGCTCCTCGCAGACAAAGTCACCAAGGGAAGAGTGGCTAGATAAATGCTCAGGTGGCCAATCAATCTGAGTTAAAGCAACTCTGGTCCAACACTATTTTAGTGCTTATAGTAAAACATTATGAATTATTCCTTATGTTTTGCAGAACGTTGATTATCCAGTGGAGTTGGATGTTTATGATCTGTGTTCAGATGATCTTTGTAAGAAACTGGAAGCTCCCCGCAAGGTATGTACTTTTCCTTTTGCTTCAATGACTGAAGGCTGGAAGTTTGTGGGGTTTTTTTACTGATGGTTGTTTTATTGTCTACTTGCAACCGTTAGATTTTAAGAGACGAGAAACGTAAAAAGCTTCATTTGAAAATCAATGAGGAGAAGAGTCATTGGACAAGGGGTAGAGCACTACTTGCCCAAAAAAATGAGAACTAGTGCTACTACTTGCCCAAAAAAATGAGAAGAGCACTAGTTCGATGGGCAAGGATGTCAAGATGAATGATGCAAAGGTACTTAAATGATCATGTAAACCTTGAAAAAGTTGGTGGATATGCTGTCATATTATGTTGTTTCTCTGGTGCATGCAGGGATCTTCAAACGTAAGTGGAGAATCATCCAATGCTACTTCAAACGGAGGTAACAAACTCGCACACTGCCTATTGGGTTTGGATTGAAGGAATCTTGTACTCTGTTTCTGCTAGGGTCCTGGTGGATGTGCTTTAGCTTCTTTGGTTTGGGGCCTTTATGTACTCATCCACCAAGAATGCCAACGGCTCTATGCCAATTTGCTGCGGTGTTAAATCCGTGAACACGTGGGACTACGGCCTTTAATAATCAGGCGTCACAAAACCCGATGCCCTCAACTCTAGAAAACAGGCTGGTGGCAGGAAACATTGTGCCACAATTTAGGTTTCCAAGCTGTGGGTCTTCTTGTAACTCGTAGTTGTCAAAGCTTTTTAAGACCAAACTGCCTCCTATATTTTCTAGGATGTGTCCTGATGAGTGAAGTTGGGTTTCTGTAGGTCGATACTCATCAATTCCACAAGCCTTTCCATGACTGCTTCACTGGAAATAAGATGAAGGGTTATTTGAGAATATTACAACTCTCGACTTATTCAGAGTGATTCTTTGACTGTTTCTCAGGTGTTGTGCCTGACAAGGAAATGCACTTGACTGGAATATATGATCTGGTTGCTGTGTTGACTGACAAAGGTAGAAGTGCTGATTCAGGGCATTATGTTGCTTGGGTCAAGCAAGAAAGTGGTTGGTTCTCGTGGAAGAAACTATTTGCTCATTTGTTAAGTGCTTCGATTTAATTACCAATTCATGAATTTTTGTTTATGCTCGTTATAGGAATTTGGATACAGTATGACGATCGCAACCCAATTCCACAACAGGAGGAGGACATCACCAAACTTTCGGGGGGAGGTAAGTGGTTCCCAGAGACAATCTAGAGTGTTGTTTAGATACATCTGTAAAACATTTGTAAATGCATGCTTCGCAAGCAAGAAATTTTTCCTACAAAGAAAGGATAGACATTTTTCTTGTTTCTGATTAATGAGAACTGACATTTGTAACATAAACCATGTAAATTACATAGAAAAGAGGCATTTTTAGATCCATGGCCTAATTGGGGTAGATCTTGTCTTGTTATGAAAATTCAATTCCAAACAAGCATAAGCTATACAAAAGTTCTTAATGTTGGCAGTATTTGTATACCTGTTGTCTTGTGTAATGGATTTATTTTGTTTCAGGTGATTGGCATATGGCTTACATGTGTATGTACAAGGCTTGTCTTGTTCCAATGTAATGTTTTTGGTATCCCTTACTTTCTTTAATTGAGGCCGTTGGTTTCAAGATGGATGGACGCTCCTCATTCAACGCAACTTCTCAATTTCAAATAGCTAGTACGCGGAAGTGTGTCTTATTTCTGGTGGTATACTGTTTTCTGATTCATGTATTTTGTCAATTAAGGCCGTTGGTTTCAAAACGGATAACATTAAAATTGAGAGCTCTAGCTGAAAGTGTTATTGCTTTTAGGACATTGATAGAAAGAATGAATAAACTGCTACACACCTGAAGATGCAAGGGGCTCAACTAGCTAAGTTTCAAAAACTCTACAAGGAAGAACAAGTTGTGAGGAAACAATATTTTAATACCATTGAAGGTGGGAAAATTCTTCTTCCTCATGGAAATTTTATTTTATAGATCTAGTTTCTGACTCCCATAGGCGATGGCAATTTTGATTGAGGTTTTAGTTGTCTTTACAATTAATGTTTCAATTAGGTAGATTAGTTTATCTACCTACTTACTTAAGTTGACCAATTGGATCACTCGATTGGTTTACAGTACATTGGGTCATGCTTGATCCATAATTTGGAGTCTAGATATAGTTTGATCTAGACGATGTATTTGTTGTACCTTTGTTGAAATACGGTTTTGTTGAAATTAGGGTCAGGAATTATCTGAATTTGGTCAGTTAGCAACCAAGTTTTAGGTTTTTGGGTCCCTATAGTGTAATTAGTTTGATGTTAACTAGGGCTTAAGGGAGACAATGGATGTGACATTTTGGTCATTTAATCACTAAAGTAATTCTTTTGGCAAGCAAGTAAAACGCGAAATTCCTTTGCATTTACACAAGTTCAATGCACGAGTAGCTGAGGTAGCGCCCATGCAAAAAGTGACAAATAGGGTCAAACAGGCTATTGGCCGCAAAGTACGGGAGGAATCAGGTTAGTGATAAACGTAAACTTGAGAAAATGGGGTGATTTCTCTTATATTTTTTGATTTGGCACTTCAGTTAAATGGCTTTGCTTGTGAAATTAGTTTTCTGAAAGTTTTTCTTTTTGTTACCAAATACAGGTTTTGGTGCTGCCAAAAAAGAGTCAGTGAAGCAAATAACCAGCAGATCAAAAAAAAAAAAAGAAGCAGCAAATGACCAAGTATATTAGTCAATAAAAGGTACATGATTTTGTTGTCAATTCCCACATCTACAAATATATTTTCTTCCCAGGTAGTTGACTTAAAAGAACTCTTACTTTTGTTCGGAAAAAGCAGAAGCTCTACAATGCACTATGGGCACATGTTTGTTTGTCAGGATGTGTGCAGATCTTGTTTCATAGTTTGTAATTTCTTGATTTTCAATTTCTTAATTGATTAGAAAATTGATGAGTTATATACCTAGTGCGGACTCCAGAGTTGCATGCAATAGAAGAACCTACAGAAAGACAGCAAAGAATCTCAAGGCTTGAAAAGAACAAGATTGAGGAAGTAATCACACAATTCGTTGGATTTCTGAAATGAAATAGTGAGTCTTTTGTTAGTTGAACATTGATGTGTGTCCCTTAGTGCAGAAGGGTAGTCCTTGAGAAGAACTTTGAACAAAAGTGCAAGGCCATGAGGCTTTAAGTATTTGAACTTGAAAAGAAGCTAGTAGAGACTAGACAAAATTTGGCTGTGATGGAGATAAATTTTGCTTTCAAAGACTTGGAAATTTTAACTTTGTGGAATAATTTAAAGGAACTTAAGGAACTAAGAGAAATGAAAGAGGTGATGATCTTGATTTGATATATGATTCTTTCAATATGTTGCTAACCCATAGTCCTTGTCTTATACTCCCTCCGTCTCCATATTCCTTGTCTTATACTCCCTCCGCCCCTTAGTTCCTTTAAATTATCCGCAATATGGGGACGGAGGGAGTATAAGACAAGGAATATGGGTTAGCAACATATTGAAGAATCATATATCAAATCAAGATCATCAACTCTTCCATTTCTCGTTCCTTAAGTTCCTTTAAATTATTCCGCAAAGTTGAAATTTTCAAGTCTTTGAAAGCAGAATTCATCTCCATCACAGCCAAATCTTGTCCATCCTTTTCTAGCTTCTTTTAAAGTTCAGATACTTGAAGCCTCATGGCCTTGCGCTCTTGTTCAAAGTTCTTCTCAAGGACTACCTTCTGCACTAAGGGCCACTAGATATCAATGTTCGACTAACAAAAGACTCACTATTTCATTTCAGAAATCCAACGAATTGTGTGATTACCTCCTCAGTCTTGTTCTTTTCTGTAGGTTCTTCTACTGCATGCAACTCTGGAGTCCGCACTTCTCGGTCGTCTCGGATCATTTGCAATACCTAGGTATATATAACTCATCAATTTTCTAATCAGTTTAGACATTGAAAATCAAGAAATTACACACTATGATACAAGATCTGCACACGTCTTGACAAACAAACATGTGCCTATCGTGCATTGTGGAGCTCCTACTTTTCCCGAACAAAAGTGAGACAGTTCTTTTAAGTCAACTACCTGGGAAGAAAATATATTTGTAGATGTTGGAATTGACAACGAAATCATGTACATTTTGTTGACTAATATATCTGGTCATTTGCTGCTGCTGCTGCTGCTTTTTTTTTTTATCCGTTGGTTATTTGCTTTAACTGGCTCCTTTTTTGGCAGCACCGAAACCTGTATTTGGTAACAAAACAAGAAACTTTCAGAAAACTAATTTCACAAGTAAAGCCATTTACTTGGGGTGCTGAATCAAAAAATATGAAAGAAATCACCCTCTTTTCTCAAGTTTATGTTTATCGCTAACCTGATTCCTCCCGTACTTCGCGGCCAATAGCCTGTTTGACCCTATTTGTCACTTTTTGCATGGGCGCCACCTCAGCTACTCGTGCATTGAACTTGCGTAAATGCAAAGGAATTTCGCGTTTTATTCGCCTGCCAAAAGAATTACTTTAGTGATTGCGTTCCTTAAGCCCTAGTTAACATCAAACTAATTACACTATAGGAACCCAAAAAAACTTAAAACTTTGTTGCTAACTGACCAAATTCAGATAATTCCTGACCCTAATTTCAACAAAACCATATTTCAACAAAGGTACAACAAATACATCTTCTAGATTAAACTATATCTAGACAAGTTATGGATCAAGCATGAGCCAGTGTATTGTAAACCAATTGAGCGTTCCAATTGGTCATCTTGGGTAAGTAGGTAAACTAATCTACCTAATTGAAACATCAATTGTGAAAACAACGAAAACCTCAATCAAAATTGCCGTCGCCTATGGGAGTCAGAAACTAGATCTATAAAATAAAATTTCCATGCGAAAGAAAAATTTTCTCACCTTCAATTGTATTAAAATATTGTTTCCTCACAACTTGTTCTTCCTTGTAGAGTTTTTGAAACTGAGCTAGTTGAGCCCCTTGCATCTTCAGGTGTGTAGCAGTTTATTCATTCTTTCTGTCAATTTCCTAAAAGCAAGAACACTTTCAGCTAGAGCTCTCAATTTTAATGTTATCCGTCTTGAAACCAACGACCTTAATTGACAAAATTCATGAATCAGAAAACAATATACCACCAAAAACAAGAGGCCCATATACCACAAGAGACCCACTCCCGCGTATTAGCTATTTGAAATTGAGAAGTTGCGTTAAATGAGCGTCCATCCATCTTGAAACCAACGGCCTTAATTGACAGAATACATGAATCAGAAAATAGTATACCACCATAAACAAGCGACCCATATACCACCAGAAACAAGAGACCCACTTCCGCGTCAATGCAAACTGTTGCATTGACACGTCCGAAAGGGCCCTTCAACTTTTTGAAGCAAATTTCCCCATTGCTGATTGGGCATAGCGAGCTGATATGGTCTGTGACATATATGTTTAACGAGTCTATGGGCGCGCGCGTGCTTCCAGGTGCATGCTTAGATCAAGGGCGCATTTTATTTTTCTGGGTACCGGAGTCTTTTTGTGGTATATGTGGTGCCCCATTGAATTAATTATGACTGTCTTCTACGTTGTTTTTTTGGGCGGGTCAAACAAAAGATTTCATACCCTCATCAATCTCTTGTTTCCATTGACCGCCATTTCATGCCATCTTTTCTTTGAAACTATTTAATTACGTCCGAATTGAACTTCCTTGTGGGGCGAGTTCACCTTCTGTTGAAGGAGAGGGCGTCTGCCCATGGAAGGGTGGGAGCAACAGCTGCGGTATATACAACAGCTATATTGGAGTATCTGACTGCAGAAGTGCTGGAATTGGCTGGAAATGCGAGCAGGGATCTCAAGGTAAAGCATACAACCCCGAGGCACTTGCAGCTTGCAATTCATGGAGATGAACTTGACACCCTAATCAAGGGTACCATTGTGGGTGGTGACGTTATCCCGCTGCATATCCACAAGTCATATGGCCCCGTTCGTTTTGGAATTTTGGATTTGGATTTGTAGGTAATAAGTGTAGAAATAAAGTAATGATTGGAGAGAGATAAAGGGAAAAATGAGAGTAATGATTGGAGATAAGGGCAATGAGTTGAGAGAGAAATAGGATAATGATTAGAATTCAAAATTCAAAACACTCAACCCTTAAACGAACTGGAAAACCAATATGATTAGAATTTAGAATTCACTATGTTTTGTGGGATGTTTAAGTCTGTGCTGTTAAAACTTGGAAGAGAATGTGCGAGTAAACGAAAACACCTGGAAAACCAGTGTTAGGAGGCTGTTCTGCTCTCTGTTTCTGTTTCTCCCTTGCTGTGATTCTGCATGTCGGTTGAAGAAGCTCTGTTTCGTACCATATTCTCATTTCCTGATCTAATTCTATTGCATAAAATGCGTGCTTCGATTTGGTGGTCTGTACAGATTATTACCATTAGGGATTGAGAAGTTTGAGTATGTCGGAAACATGCCCCACTAAAATTGTTTGACCATGCATTTGTCTTGTCAGGATGAAAGCGTACAAGGTGTGCATAAGACTACTCGCTATTGGTTGGGCACACCATGTGGACCGTGTTCCGGGAGACCAAATAATTTCTCGCGTTGAATCTGTTGATTAAATAATTATGTGAACTCAAGGACTGCGCGCTATTGCTCGCAAAAGTCTAAAGCTGGTAAGTGAGATTTCGGAAACTTTTCCCTAGACATCATCTTGAGACAAATCCATCATCTTGAGACGAATCAGGATAAAGATGCACCGTTTGCGCATATGTCATGCACTCCGACTGAGGATAAAGTTGCACCATCTATGCATATGTCATGCACTCAGACTTTGCAAAATTCAACTGCCTAGCTATTTCTAAGTCATAAGAGCATCTTCATTCAACTGCCTAGCTATTTTTGAGTCATAAGAGCATCTTCAGTCTTGACCTAAATTTTTACTCAAATTTGAGTGAAAATTTATTTTGGGTCAATCCCACTCTAATGGTAAAAAGGATCATTACCCATATATATTATTTTTAAAATATTCAATGACAATAATGACAAAGGTCCTGCTAAGAGGTGCACTCGTGTACTTTATTTCCTTTCCTCTTTCCCAGATGTCAGCCTTTGTAGTCGGCCTTTGTTCTTTTATGTCATCTTGGAAATGATAGACTAGATATATTTGAGAGCCACATATATTTGACAAATTTACCCTTTCCTTGACCCACAGAGAGAGAGAAAGAGAGACCATTTCTCATAGGTTTTTCACATTGGGCATTCCCCTGTTTCTCTTTGATAGATAATTTAGTCGTCTATGTTCATGTTGTAAATGCAAATTTTTTTGTTATGACCACTATGTTTTGAACCCTTTCTTTGCCTCTTCACTCTACTAAGATAGAACTGGGTTTGAATTCAAAAGATAACCAATAGTCTAGAATTGGCCCCTCTATATATCTACACCCTTCATTCTCCAATGATAGACCTGTAAATACCTGATTCATCCAAGGGTTATCCTGAATGGCATTTTATGGGAAACCTAGCCGCACCATTATTCCCATCCCTCACCTAGTCACCCTCCCTCTGTCTCCCTCAGATGCTCTCTCTGTCTCTTGATCTGCATCTCTCTCTCTCCCCCTTCGATCGACCCACCACCATGGACCCACCGAAACACAACATCCCTCTCTCCTCTCCCTCTCCCTCTCCCTCCAACCCACCGCACCACCGCAAGCCCTCGGAAATCGAATCCTAGTCGCTCTTCTTTGGTAATCCCGATTGGACACCACTACCACCACCGACCGGCTTGACGAGTCACCACTAGAACCACACCACCGTTCGATGGCATGTAGTTCTCTTCGCCCCAAAAGGTTTGTAGTTCTTTTCCTCACTAAAAAATTGCGGGTCTAGGGTTTGTTCATTCCCGTGGCATAGACCGATAGAAAACCGATTACATACTTGATTAGGGTACGAGTACTTCTCAGGTAACGGTTTTTCTCTTTCCAAGGGATTTATTCCATTTCTGAGCACCGTCGAAGCCCCGCAAAAAGGAACTAAGCTTGCTCAGTCTAAACTTAGGTTGGCCCTGCTTCAATATGAACTTCCTTCAATGATCTTGGCACACTGATGCACCTCATGGAAAATGCTTCTGGTGAAGATGAATATAATGAAGAAAGAAGGGAGTACTTGTTCTTCAGTCACGAGGTTGGATTAATATTTTGATACATAGCATTTGATTAGGAAGTTTTACTCCATTAATTGAAGTGTTTAATTTTATATTGCTTTGTTCCTCTTGGAGTAGACCTATGTTCGTTGCACAATTTTACGGTGTTTGTTTTGACAATTGCATGTATTTTTACTTCACTAAATATCAGATGGCAGAATGCAAAAGATAACTTCTAGATTGTGAACTCCTATAGTTTATCACATGTTGCGAAGGACGCTTGAAGCCGGTTTATTATTTTTTTTTGAATACCCAGTTTTTAACCATGCCTTTAGACACGGACATGCGCTATTGACATCAAGAGATTCATTAGGAAGGTTTACCCCATGAAATGAAATGGTTTAATTTATCTTTTTTTGCTTTGTTCTTCACCACCCAATCCTTGTTGTGTGCTACAAAATCTAATGTTTGTTTTGGCATGTGTTTTTACTCTAGTATACAACTACGCAGCGTAATGTAACTTTTGGGTTGTGAACTCCTGTATTTTATCACACATTGTTGCTGAATCCAAAGTCATATCAAGTGCAATTCGATGCTGTCAAGTGCAATTAGTAGCGGGCAAGTGCAATTCATAGCGACCAAAAGTAATTCTTTCCGGCCAAGTGCAATACGTAGCAGCCAATTGCAATTTGATGTGGTCAAGTGCAACTCGATGCGGTCAAGTGTAACTCGATGCAGTCAAAAGTAATTCTTGGCGAGGAGTAATTTTTTGCGGTAATAAGTAATTTTTTGTTGTCAATTGTAATTTTTTGTGAACTTTTAATCTCAGCCATTGGCTTCAATGAGTTGGAGTGACTTTTTTTGTCCTCGGAATGCTCCCCTATATGTACATTCTTCAAATTAGCATAGAATTTGAAAAATCATAGAAACATTAATGTATAATTGTTATGAGTAAATAAACTCGTATGACAATTGTGTAATATGTGCAAAAAGCGATAAAACTTTACTGCAAGGAGGAGAATCAGCTTAAACCATTGGATCAAAGTAATCATCCATTGCAGCAACTTGTTTTTTTAACTATGGATCGGTCATACACCCTTGTGTTAAGTTAAATAAGAAAATTAACTTCAATATGAAAACATAAGGACATGTATATTTTCGTTGGCTTTTAACTTTCAACCTGATGAAGGCGAAGATGAAACTATGACTTAGAATCAATATGTAACAAAATCAATACATTTGTTGCCACGAACATATTGCAATGAATCGAATAACAAAGTATACAATTAATCAAATTTTTTCCCCTCTATCATTCAACCAACTAAACATTTAGCAATATGAATATATTTCAAAAAACGACAGGGCACACACACACAAACATATATATATATATATATATATATAGAGAGAGAGAGAGAGAGAGAGAGAGAAAGAGAGAGAGAGAGAGCTAAACGAATGTGTGTGTGAGAAAGTAGTTTTGGATTCAAAATTGGAATCCGTTTTAGAATTAACGTGTAAGGGAGAGAGAGACAACCCTAGATCACGGTAATTGTTTTTAACTGATAACTATTAGGAAAGTAAGAAAAATTAAAAAATCAGGAATTAGAATAAGATTATGAAACATTAATTTTAGTTTTTCTTTCATCCTTCTTCTAAAATATTCATTATTTTCAAGTATATTTCTAGTCTTACTATCCATAAATCTCAGCTATAGAAAAATATGTACAAATCCAGAGGTCCAAAATATAGAGAATTCAAAAATGGCTGCTCCATATTATATAGATATATTTTATTCTCATATTTTTATTGTTATATATGAAAAATTATATTTGTTCCCTAATTTTTTATTATTATACTAAAAAAAGTTATAAATTTTTATTCTTACATATTCACCGTTGTCCTAAAATACCACATTACATGTAACTTTTTTCCTATATTTTTTTATTATGTTAAATAATTAGGTCTCAATTTTCATGGGGCAAGTAAACCCGACTCTTGATCCGGCGAAACGGGAGCACCCATGAAATTCCCATTTCGGGGCTGTGTTGTACTTTTTGGGTTGAGTCGGGAATACTGTAGAACCTGCCCCACCCAACTCTAGTGCCCATCCTCACAAACAACCTGGATAAGCCGAGAAATTTATTGTTTATGAGGTGAATCGATCTCAAATAAACTTGTAAGTGAGTGAAACTTGAACAAATCGAATAGTAATTTGTTCAAACTCAAGCTGTGCACAGAGTTTGTGCAGTTTGCAGCTCTTGTTTTGAAGTGTTCTAAATTTCATCCGTGTGGACAAGTTCTTTGAGCCAGTCTAAAGTTAGGTCTGAACCAGAAAATATTATTAGAGATGCTGAAGATGGCTGCTGTTTCTCTTCATGACTTTACACATTTATTATTCTGGCGGCTCCGTGTTTTCTTCATGCTTCATTTCAATTTTCGAAGGACAATATTGTCCTCATTAGATGACTTTTTTCCTTATCTGTTTTTCGAAGAAATGTCCTAACTTTTAGTACGAACCCTAGATTGATCGATTGTTCATGTTCCATGAAGGAACATAGAGTAGTTGATTTTTTACCAAAAAGAAAGCATAGAATATAGATAGATACTCTCTATCTAGCTTACAGTTACATGTTAAGCATTTGATTTTTTGCAAGGACCCTTAAAGTAATGCTTGAAACAAGTTAACGACTCTTATCATTGATTTGAGATCCCGAAATAAGTCATACGCAATCTGGTGTATATTAAGTGAACACAAATGATATACCCATAGTAGGGGAAAAAAAGTATTGCATATTGCCCAAGAAAGCCCAATTTTGACTTTTCACAACAGCCTATTTATAAAGACTGCTTCTGAGACCAAAACACATAGGACGCGGAAACACATGCCAAATTCCCCACACTTCTCCCCTATAAATATCCAATAAATTTGTTAATGAACTCAATCAATTGTTTGAGAGAGAGAGAGAGAGAGAGAGAGAGAGAGAGAGAATTAAAATGAAGAATTCTTCTCTGTCACCTCTCTACCACAGCAGCAGCTCCAAGGCTTTAACTAAATATGAAGAAAACCAGAGTGGCTCAACCGAAAGGTCCGATCCAACAGCTAAGGGATTGCGGGAACCAAAGAAATTAGGAGTATTACGGAGAGAACCATCGATAGATATAAACCAAAGTGCAGAGGCATTCATCAACAAGTTCAAGCAACAGCTTCGGATCCAACGGCTCGAATCCATCGAGAATTACGAGCAGATGCTTGCAAGAGGCACATAATCATCAAAACTCCTTACCCCCATACATGATACATCCACTGTATTTTAGTATCTCTTTGTTTTTTTAAATTTTTTTTCCTTCGTGTTTTCCGTTAAAATGATTGATTTGTTGGTTTGGTTTGGTTTGTGATCCTTTCTTATTATATTCAAGAAGAAATTAAATAGGCATCCATCCTAGAGGCAATCGGACCATGGAACCATCTAGAAAAACAAATGAATGGTCTAGATTTACAAAAAATAAACCTCTTCCCTATGCGTTGATTTGTTGTCATGGACAGTTTTCTATTTTTTCTTTTCTTTCTTGGACCCAGTGGCGGAACCAAGATTTGATCGCACTGGGGTCAAGCCGTCAAGCATATACAACACCGTCAAGCATATACAACGCATATAATTTTGCACTTTGTACACAATGACCTGAAAGAAAACAAAAACAATAGAACAATAACCAAAAAGAGATACCGATTTTTAATATATAAGCAAAAAAGCATATCCGTCCATTACATATCATTTCACAAAACATTCACAGATTCTCTAGTATATAAAATGCTTTCCTTTCCCTTTGGCCTCTCCCACGTTCTTGTTCCATAACCATAAACAGTGAGTTCCAGAAACAGCCACAAACACTGAATTTCATTCTCATATCAATTATCCATGTAGAGAGAAAAAGTATATAGAGAGATTGAATATTTGTGGTTCAAATCCACTTTGTACAAAAGAAAATTGGGATCTAAGGCTAAGCTACTCACCTGTAAACAGGTCTGATGAGTGATGACTCTAAAAAAAAGTTCCAGCTAGTCAGCGGTGGTGATCAAGATCGAGGGTTTCAAAAAAAAATTCCTTCAAGTGTGACTGTGTGAGTTTTCCATCCTCCATTTTTTTTTTCCAGAGAGAGAGAGAGGAAAAAAGTGGCTGGAAAAGAGGAAAGTGAAAAGTGAAAAGTGAAAATGGCAAAACTTGTAATTTGGTTGGGGTATAAGGGCAAAATGTTTGGAAAACATATTCAATGGGGCAAGTTTACAGAAATACCCCCAAAAATACATTACTCCCCACAGAAAATTTTCATTGAGGGGGGTTAGTGGACCCCCTTGCCCAAGTGTAAGTCCGCCCTGCTTGGACCCTACCAGGTCTCTTTTCAGTTACATACTCAGTTTTTACAATATTGGTTCAAATGTATTCGTCCAGTGCCATGAATGAGCATTGAGAAATATTAAGTGCAAAGAAAATAGGTAAAGAAAAGACTCTTAAAATATTTGAGCCGTTCATGTACACTTTTAGAGTCATTTTTTTTGTCTATTTTCTTTGTCTCTAACACTCCTCATGAGCATTTTCCTCTAAACTCATTTTTGGGGCGAGCATATGTGGTTCTCTTCTACCTATGTTCTCTTCCTATGTCTTACACGTAAGGGTTACCATTTAGCCCGACGGCCCGTGACCCGTCCAAAGCCTGCCCGGCCCGAGCCCGTAAAACGGATGGGCTAGCCCGGCCTGTAGTTTGTAATGGGTGGGCTCGGGTCTATGAATTTTTACTCGGCTTGCTCGTAGGCCCGGCCTGTAAGCCCGCCCGTGGTACCGGTCCAAAAGCCCGCCCGTGGTACCGCCTATTAACCCAAAATCCCACAAAACCCTTTCTTTTTTTCCCTTGGTTTAGTTTTACCCAAGGAAATTTAAGCCCGCCTGTTGGCCCGCCGGCCCTCCAATTGGGCTAGCTCGTGGGCCGGGTTTGGGCTTCAATTTATGATAGGTGGCCCGACCCGCACGGCCCGCCAAAAAGAAAAAGTCCGGTCTGCCCTGTCCGTGGGCGGGCTTGGGCAGCAACTTGACAGGCTGGGCCTGCCCGGCCCGATGATGACCCTTACTTACACAGAACCATCTAATGCAAATTCCTTTTACCTTGCTTGGACCCTGAGCAAAATTATACTCCCTCCGTCCCTTATTTATAGTCCGGTATTCTATTTTGGACTGTCCCTTAATAAGTGTCCATTTTGTAAAGTTAGTGGGTAAAAGTTGGTAAATTGTCTATTTTGTCCCTAAAAGTAGATTTTTTTTAAAAAAGTAGGTGAGTAAAAGTGTAATGATGATGGGTAAGTAGGGAAAGTGGAGGAAAAAGTTGATGTGAAAGGTATAATGATGATGTCTTTTTGATAAGTTGGAGTTACAAAACAGGACACTTAAAAATGGACAGAAGGAGTAGGTATTTTCGAGTCCTTGTGGACACGAAGGAGACATCGAGTCGACATGATTTTAGATAATTTCGTACCTTTTAGTCTTTCTCACAAAGTTGTAATGGCACAATGTCCATTTGTGAGAAAAAATAAAATAAAATTAGACAAAGTTCAATCCTCTACAGATTTGGTGAGAAGGACTCATCTCGCTGATTAGATCTTTTTGGTTAGATCCTTTTTTAAAGCCTTTGCATGAAATAGTGACCAGAAACTATGGCTTTGTTTGTTTTGTCACTTTGCATATTTTAGTTTTGGTAATGGGTGAAGAGAGAAATAGGGTAATGATTAGAGAGAAATCTAATGAGTGGAGAGAGATAAAAAGAGAAATGAAATTAATAATTGAAGAAATAATGTAATGATTGAAAAAAGATATAGAGTAATAATTGAAAAATAAAATTAAAACAACGTAAAGTATCAAAACGAACAAGGCCAACCTCATTTACGTAATTCTAACCACATAAATTTCGATGGTACTTATGTTCACGAAATCACGAGTTTATAGATAATGATAAAACCATCTTTGACAATCGGATAATGAAAAGGACAATCGGATAATGAAAAGACCCGTTGAGTACTACGTGATGGTGTGTGTGTGACACTTCCATCATTGAAAACCGTCTTGACAATCTGAGAATGACAGTCACGTAAGTCCACATCGGTTAAACGCTCCAATTAAAAGGCTAAGGGCCATTTCAGAACCAGAATAAGAATTTATTTTTTGTTTAATAATAAATTGTGTTCTATAAAAGGGTGAACAAGTACTTATTTTTTAAAAAGATAATTTTAAGCTTAAAAATTATGTGCTTACGCAAATAATTTTTCTATCACTATGAATCTTGTTTGATAGATCTTTAATACGGTGAAAAAAAATTGAAAAATAATTTTTCATTTACATTATTTTTAAGTTTGAAAATGTGAAAATAAGCTTCTTATTTGAGTTTTGTGGAACAAAACTCCAAAATAAGTACTTATAAAATAAGAAGGTTTCTGTAACGGAGCCTAATCAAATAAGTGTCCATTCCCCTTTCTCCCAAAATTTTATTTTTCAAAAAGAAGGTAATTTCAAACTCAAATATAACGAAAATGAAAAATGATTTTTCAATTTTTTTGTATCGTTTAAAAGATTTCAATAAGATCTATTAAACAAGATTCATATTGGTAAAAAAATAATTTATGTAAATACATAACTTTTAACCTTGAAATTACCTTCTTTTTCTTAAAGTTCCTATTTCTAAAAAGTGGAACGCATTCTAAACAATGTTGTTTCAACAAGTCTATCACCACAAACACACACACTTATTACACATGTTCTCACAGGACATGAAACCCGCGCCGAATATACCCCTTTGGCTCCGATGCATGGAACTCAGGCTCCGTTCCAGAAACCTTCTTAAAAAATAAGTACTTATTTTGCCACTTCTCAAAGAAAAATAAGAAGGTTTGTTCCACAAAATTCAAATAAGCAGCTTATTTCACATTTTCAAACTCAAAAATAACGTAAATGAGAAATAATTTTTCAATTTTTTTTTGCACCGTATTAAAGATCTCAATGAGATCTATCAAACAAAATCTATATTGATAGGAAAATTATTTGCGTAAGCACATGATTTTTGAGCTTGAAATTGTCTTCTCAAAAAATAAGTAATTGTTCAATCTTTTCAGGAACAAGTCTTCTTATTACACAAAAAATTAGTTCCTATTTCGTTTCTGGAACGGGGCTCAGTGAACTCACATCTTTGTGAGTGTTTGTACGTTTTACTTTGTGGTTCTAGATTTTTTATTCCATTTACTAACAACAAATATACAGATTAAGACATGTATATCTTTGCAATTATCAATACACATAAATTGCATTCAATAAATGTGAAATCACATTTATTGAATGCGAGGGATGCACTACAGCACCCCGGGTATCTCTTTTCCGGCTCATCGCCGCCAAGCTCTTACTAAAAAGCCAACACAACTACAGTTCACAAACACTTCCAACAGAAAACAGTGGAAAAACAAAGGTTGCAAAACAGAATTACAGCTCAAACTAGGTGTAGCCTTTTTTTTGGCTTTCCCTATGGTTGGACGACTTGTATTTGTTGCTGATGCTGAATAGCCTGAAGACTATTAAGCCGCGAGCACGCCCGAACCGTTTCTCCGGCGAGTGGGATCACGGGGAGGTTATCGCAGTTGCATATCTCGACCATGAAGCCGTCGGGATCGTGGAAGAAGAGCTGATCGACGTAGATTCCACCCTCCTCTACTCGCTGCCTCACGTAATTTATTCCCATTTCAGTCAGACTCTTCTCCACCGCCGACATGCTCTCACACTGCAAAATCAGAACCTCAAAATTAAGTCCCACACCAAGAGTCCTAACAGTTCAGTCTGCTGGAATTTTAAAAAAATGGAATGGAATTGTCCCTCTTTCAACGAATCAAACATCAGAACGAAGTTATTTCACGTAACGAAAATTCACAAACCAAGATTTAAACCACATTCCTGCAAAATATGTTTCATTTTTGAACCGTTTGTTACATATGCATGAGTAACAATTAAATCCCCAGTTGCGACCATCGACCTTAGCTCAATTGGTTCGCACGCCTTGTTTCAAGGAATAGGTTTGGGATTCGAGCTCCTAGAAGTGTTGAAACGCCCATTTATAACCTCACTATTAACCCTAGTATTGCGGCAAAGCTATCATGGCATAACAAGAAATTACACAATTGCCGACTAAAATCCCTGACTAAGGATTCCATAAAAAAAAAAAAAAAAAAGGGAAGAAGAAGAAGAGATAGAACTAATCATAATATGTATTGAGCTACTACTCTCATGTGTGATCCCATTTCGCGCAACGAAAATGACAGAAGAAAAGGAAAACAAGTCATGAAACTCTTAAAATAAAATCTTATGACACTATCAAAACTAATTTATCCTAAAAGCTCAAATTATTGAAAGCAAGTACACGAATATATTTGTAATAAATCATCACCATCTTCTTTCTCCAGTTGATGAGAAAGTTTCTATTTCTTATTTTAGAAAACAAATTCTATTTCTTATCTCAGAAAACAAAAATACAAAACTTGATAGGGGCACACACACTTGTATGCTTGAATAACTTGTGGTGGCTGGAGGTGGGGCAAGTGCTCAACGGGCTGTTTGGCCGGTGGATGAGGTGGATAAGATATGCGGCCGATTACTTTTCCTCTTCCTCTTCTCCGGTCTTTGGTAGAGAAAAACCCTATTTGGATTTCGCCCTTGATTTGCCGAGATCGGATTTGTAACGACAGGATACCCACAGATAGATTAAATTACTTTGTTGCCCTTGCTTTTTACTTTCTCACGGGTTGTGGTCTATTCTCTCATTCCACTAAAGTTATTTTACATTTTATCCCATTATATCCACTCTTCAAATCTCTCTTCTAAAAAAACTATCCAAACGCAGGTGAATTTGTAACGACAGAATACCCACAGATAGATTAAATTACTTTGTTGCCCTTGCTTTTTACTTTCTCTAGGGGTTGTGGTCAATTCTCTCATCCCACTAAAGTTATTTTACATCTTATCCCATTATATCTACTCTCCAAATCTCTCTTTTAAAAAAACTATCCAAACGCAGGATTATAAGGTGGTGTTCCGGTTTCTTAAAAAGGAACTTTTTAGAAAAGTAAGGTAATTTCAAGCCCAAAAATCATGTGTTTACGCAAATAATTTTCCTACCAATATGGATCTTGTTTGATAGATTTCATTAAGATCTTTTATACGGTGCAAAAAAAATCAAAAAATTATTTTTCATTTTCATTATATTTGAGTTTGAAAATTGAAGAAAAAGAACTTTTTAAAAAAGAAGGGTTAGTGGAACACCCCCTAAATCCACCCTTCTTAGGAGGTGGGTCCACCCTCCTTCCATATTCTTCCTCCTTCTATATCCACCTAAAATCATATTCTCCATCCAAACGGGCCGTAAGAGTGGTGTGCTAATGGAGCCAGAAGAAGTTTGAAAGAAACAGAAACCCACGTTGTATACGATGTATCCATCCAATTGTTTTCCCCAACTTTTGTTTCTATTTAGGTACGCATCAAGTTGTCCGCGTCACACGATAATCAAAATAGTATGACAACAGCATTCGGTAGATCAAAAAGATCAACCGAACCTAGTCCACCATGCTTAATCAACCAAAAGCCTTGTCCCGGTCTGAATCGGGAAGAAAGTAGCCCTTGTAGAAAAGCGGATAGGAGAGGTAGCCGGTAGATTCCAGCGACGGTCAAGTCACTACGGCATCTCCTACTATAGGTACGGCGCTAGCTAAGCTTGTAATCTACTAACGTCTAAAAAACGTGGGTGCCATCATGGGCGGAGCCACCTTGAGATATAGGGTGGCGTCCGATCCCGCTGCCTTCCAAATTACAATGGAGATAGTTATAGTTTTCACTCCAAAATTACTTACTTGACCCCACTTTTACATTACAATTTGCCCCGGTCCATTTAAAAGTTTGGAACTTGAGGAAAAAAAGGGGGACAAAATAAAATATTCTCATTTCTCTCCCCAAAAAAAGCCCCAAAAATATATACTTAACTCATTTTTGTTTACCATTTCAACGTTTATTTTTTTACTGTCAAGCAGTATGAAACAAAATTTTCAAAAGTTTTTTGTGCTATAAGAAGTTGACACCACTGCCAAGAATTTCTGGCTCTGCCCCTGGGTGCCATTATAGTTTTCTAATAATATTAATTATTACATAAGCATAACAACAGTTGAGCTATAGTAGAAAGTACCTGGAAAGAAATATGATTATCCTTGGGATTGATTTCTCTTTTCTCCGGCAATTTCCCTTCCTCTTCTGACTGTAATAGATGTATCCCAATTCCACAGTTGAATAGCCTACATTATCAACCCGGAAAATTAACCCACGTCACAAATGCGATTCTAATCAAGAAAGTCTCTAGTTTTTATCCAAATCCTGTTCTATACGTGCGCGCAAGCCGATCCAGACACGTGGTCATACAAAAATAAACGAACGGTCAATTACGATATTTGCTTGTATGTGAAGTTATTTACCATGCTCCGTCAAAGTTGAGGGATCCAGGCCTCCTCACTGGAACAAACCCAAGAATATTCTGGTAAAAATCGATGGATTCCTGAACCGATCTACAAACAAGTGAGATGTGGTTCAATGATGTCAATTGCAATGGGTTTCCCCTGTTTTCCTTCATTTTCTCAACGAAGTTTCTGAGTTTCAAGAAGAACAAAGAAACTGATGAGAGAGAGGAAACTAAGGGATCAAAGAATGGAAGACTGGAATTTGTTGAGAGAGAGAGAGAGAGAGAGAGGAGTCTTGTAGAGCTATATTCACGGGATTCACGAGATTGAGCTAATCAGACCCAGGCCTTATACAGGAGATCCGAACTCCTATGGTCCCACATGTTTGCCACGTGTCGATCTTGCCCACGTGGTAGATATACGATACTGCTCTTATAGTTCCGGCGGAGGATATCATCCCATTGATGGGAGCAATTTTTCTGTGTTGGATGAGTATATCTCACGTGGTACCCACTCGACACATGGCCGTCTAATGCACTTTTGGATGGCTCAAATTAAAATTCTTTCTCTCCTCTCTTCTCACCCTAACACTATCTCTTTCCTATTTTTTTCTCCAAATCTAAATCGTTTAAGAATACAAAGCCCTACAGATATGTGAGAGAGAAGTGATCGACAGCGGATCTTAAAAAAAAATGATCGATAGAAATGTTGTTAGACTTATACAATCCAACTACGTACACAACAATCCGGATCAAAATTGTTGTGTGGGGCCATTATTGTTGTTTTTTCCAGTGTACCCAAAAAAAAAATTGATCTACGAGGTGGTGACTTGGATCAGTACAATATATTGCACCTAACAATTATTGGGCACTAGACACGTCAACAACCCCACCCTTTGTCTCCTAGTTAGACGTCCGTACAGAAGATTCTACACCACTCACTGAACAAGGACAACTCGTCTATGGGCCCGACGGGATTGCACCGATGGTGCACGGATATTTTTAATTTTTTTTAAACAATCACTCTGCAACCACATTTATTTTCCAAAACTGCTGCTGACACAGATTTTTTAAAACAGACAGTGTGTACAGATGGATTTTGGACCCGTTTTGGGTCCCACAAAGATGATCGGAGCCGCTCATTTTGTTCAAAACATCTTGTTTAAGGTCTCCGTAAAAAATCAGCTCATTTGGATATCGGTAAGGGGGTTTACGAAACACCCAACTTTGGTTCAAAAAACAGGCTATTTTCAGAAGCAAAGTTGAGTGTTTCGTAAACTCCTTTACTGATATCCAAATGAGCTGATTTTTCACGGAGACTTTAAACAAGATGTTTTGAATAAAATGAGCGGCTCCGATCATCTTTCCGGGACCCAAAACGGGTCCAAAGTTCATCTGTACGCGCTGTCTGTTTGAGAAAATCTGTGCGTGTAGCACTGTTGCTTATTTTCATACACACGTTAACTGTTTACACGAGTAAACATAAGAGTGTGTGTGAATGTATGTGTGATCGTAGGTTTATTCTTTCGGGCGGCCTTTTGAGATTCTGTTGTCGTCTTAGCAAGTTGAAAAATATGCATTTTCGATCATTTGTATCATATTTTTATCCAAAAAATTCATGTGTGTCGTCACTTCCTACTATTTACAATAGAATAACGATTCTTTGTTCGATTCTGCAGGTAAATTGACCAATTTGTATCAATGATCTCAAACAAAATTTTGAGCGTATCAACTATCAAATTTGTATGATGTAAAGATCGATACAAAACTATTTGACGTAGATATTTATTTCTCATGTCGCACTTTTTTTGGTGGTGGTGAAGTGCTAAAGACTCCTATGCTCTTCTTCCATGTTAAGAGTAAGACTTAGATATTTTTTTGGTGGGATACGGCTCTGGCTGTCCTAACAAGAAAAACAAACAATAGTACCGTTAGCTCAAAGTCTCCTATGAAATACCTTATTGATTTTGGTGATGACAAAACATATTTTATATATTATTTGACACTGATTCGAATGATTCGATTGAGTTACACAAAGGCTCCTATGGAATACCTTATTGATTTTGATGATAACAAAACATATTTTATATGTTATTTGACACCGATTTGAATGATTTGATTGAGCTACACGTACAAAGAAATATTGCTATGGCAAATCACTATCTTCAATAGTAAGGATAAATTGAAAGGAGGAAGATTAAGGACAAATCATTTCCTAACTTAATTGGCTAGAGAATGCTTATAATATAAGGTAAAATGTTGAAAAGATCGAAAGGACTTGATTGAGGCAGCTCTAAAGGAGATTTGAGCCAGCTCAATTAGAATTATCTTATGTGTCATTATTTGAATATCTCTTGAATGTTACGAATTTTGGAAGTGTTATTCATTAGGAAAAGAATAAGAAATGTTGAAGATTATATCAACATATTCTATTTTGGAAGGAGCTTCATTGAAGTCAAAACCAAAGAAGAAAATGGAAAGAATTGGAAAAGACAAGATTTGTGCTACATGATTATTCTCCGATGGCTATATTTTTCGAGCTTGTAATAGAGAGAAGAGGCATGCACAAAAATAAAACGAAATAAATAAATACCAATAGTAGCTCTTTCGAATAACTTTCCTGGAAATTTTTTAATAGGTTAATGAGCAAGAGTTTTAGTAAATGAATCATCACAAGATTTGTTTGACGCGAAATAGTTGGTCGCATAACCTTGTTGATTACGATATTGATCAAAATCCTGTATGAGATCATACAGAATTGAATAGAGATTAAATGAGGGGGTCTGGATGAAGGTTTTAAATGAATCCTACGCAAGATTTTTTCTCACGAATTCTTGTTAATCACGATACTATGTTATGAAATTACAATCCAATGCTTCCGCCTTCCGAATTCTTGTTAGCCAGCCCGTTCGAGCATTTGCTGCCTTCTCTGTAGGTTCGCGAGCAAAGCATCACTTGTATAATTCGTAACAAAAACGATATATGTCGTCCACTATCGAGCCTTCAGCTGTGCTCACGGCCGGTCACAGCCTTTCTTGATCAAGTTGACCGCAACCGCTAGCTAAATCTATCACCTCATGGAAATTGTGGTGTACGTCTTGTGACTTCTAGCGCCTTCATTATTGGTCCCTACCTCCAAAGTTGAAGCTAGCATAGATAGTATTCCTCGTGTAGTCACAGATCCGTCTGTGTGTCTTGATCTATCATTTCTATGCTTCCAAATCTTATCCGGTCAAGATTACCTTTAGCATACCCATCGATATTCATTTCAATGAGACTACGACCTGTAGGAGGAAAAGTCAATGAATTAAAATGGGCTGTGGACACAACGACACATACAAGTACCGGTAAATTCCAAAATATATAATGACAACATAGACTACCATATGAAATATAGTTCTATGGGGACCATGAAATGCAGAAGAATGAGACATAACATGATCTCTCTTTTTCTACCTTATTAACAGCACATGTAGAAATTGGGGAAAAATAGAGAAAGTTAATTTGGAGAAAAATTTAGGAGTTAGAGACTTGCTCCTTTGATCCATTGTGCCTCAAGCCCCTTTTTTCTCAACAGAAATGTGTTCCAAACCGATATTGACCAATATCCCATGAAATGATTTTTGGCACGGTTAAATTCTCGACAAGATCGATCTCCAAAGAAAACTTTCCAAATCACAGAGACAAACGCAAAACAAACTCGCAATTGGATAAACTGCACACTGTAGTTAGTTTACCTCAACTGACAATAACCCATCTTCAAAATTAACTATTTCTTCAAAAAAAATTAACTATTTCTTCGTCTGATTATACACATTTCTTTTTCCTTCTCTCTATCCAGTAGCAACCAAACAAGAGCATAGTTCTATTTAATTTTTTGCCTTTCCATTGGTTTCTACAACTTTCAAACCAAACAAGGGTGGAGAAACTTTTTTGTTTTGTTTTTTTACCTTTCCATTTGTTCCTCTACAACTTTCTACACATGATTGGACCAAACCAATCACTTATGGTGTGAGTTTTTTAATCCAATTTAGCTCTTAAAACTCAATAAATTAAATGATAAGCAATTAAGGAAGTTTAATAACCACATTTCAATTGTTTAAAATTTTAAGTGTCTCTTAAAATGTAAGCTAGAATTTATATAATGTTAATAGTGCTTGCTTAAATTCTGATTGAATTTATCAGTGCTTGTACACTCCCTCCTTCCTCAACCACCACCCCCTCCACGATTGCCCCCACTAGTACCGCCACTCCACTAGCACTCCACCGCCACCACCACAACCATCGCTCCTCCGTCGCTACTATATACTATTGCTGCAACCACCACTACCACTACTGCCACCGCTGATATAACCATCACTTCCACTCCACTGAGGCTGCTGCCATACAAACCACCAAGATTTCATCACTACCAGCACCAACATCACCATTTTTTTTATAACCAGATATCCAATATCCGGGTCAGCTTGCGTGTATCTCGACTAATTCCGGGGCCCTGAAGGTAACAACCGGACATAACCTCCAGTGACCCCAAGGTTTGTAATGTTTGGACTCTGTGGGAATGGAACCTGTGACTTTATAGAAGAGCACTTATTGTTTTCTCACAACCACTTGACTAATACAACTATTACGCAAATGGATCTGTTTCTAATCGCGTGGGCCCAGTAACAAGGCCCCAAGGTCATGTTTGGGATTTGACCCAAAATGAAAGCCCAGACCAAACGTACTAGTAGCATGTTTGGTTGTAGGATCAGAAAATTGAGAATGGACCAACCTAAGGTCTATCTAATTCTAATTTTCCCAAACCGACCTCTCGCCGCGGACACCTTAACACTTGATTCCAAACATCCCCCGTCCCCCTCGAGAGTACTAATACACCTCCCCAACTGTAGAAACCCTAGCCCACGAAGAAACTCAAACTGATAAATTTGCAATTACATATACGATTCATACATATATTCTAGCAATAAAATCGTCTCCACCTTCTGCACGATCCAAGTCCTTTGGAATTTTCACCAGCAATGGATGAGATTACAGAGGGAGTGAACAACATGAACATCGTCGAGGGGAAGGCCAAGAATCGCATTCAAGTCTCCAACACCAAGAAACCCCTCTTCTTCTACGTCAATCTCGCCAAGGTAACAGAAGGAAAACAAAACCCTTGACTCGTTTTGCGCAATTTGCTGTTTTATTCATCTAATTATTGGTTTTCTAAATCCGACCTGACGGACTTCGGTCTTCCTTTTGTTTTTCTCGTCTTTTGGTTTTTATGATATCAAGCGATAGGAGTATTACATTCAAATAGTTATCATGTGAGCTTCGTAATAACTGAATCAAGCCCAACACATAACAATTTAAGAAAAAGCCTCGGTACAGGAACAAAATTAATAATGAAACACTGTTGTACAGGAGAACTTGTAATTAAAATTAACTTCGGCAAGATGCAACTTATTAACCTTTTAGTAGAGAGCGTAACAAGGCCTAGCCTGGTTGGCCACACCGGTTTTTCTTGTGTCTTAGTGATGCCTTTTTTTGTGTGGTATTTATTGTATTATTGCTTGATGCCTTTGCAGAGATACATGCAGCAGTACAATGAGGTGGAGCTTTCAGCCCTTGGAATGGGTATTGTTCTCTGATCTGTCTCTCTTACACAAATTTTGCTCCCTCAATTTGTTTTTCTCTAGATATGTATTTTATATTTTTGTATGTAACCTTGTTTCTGGTTAGATTTATGGGTAATCTTGTCTGTAGGCATTATCTGCTTAGAGTGATTCATTCTTGATGTAATTAATCTTTTTGTGTATTGCACTTGTTTTCTCGTTTACCATATGGAACAGTAAATTACGTGGATGTAAGTTTTTTAGTGTTGACTGTGGAGCATGTTTTTTGTATGCTTTGATAAGACAACTCTGAACTTTGCAGCCTAGATTACCAGTGTGTGTGTCGTTTTCTTCTTACCCAATGTATGTTTTGGGTAATTATGTTTCACCTTGCTAGTCAAGGCCTGAGGGGTTTGCTCCCTTCTAAGGTCTCAGGTTCGAAAAGTTCCAGGTACTATCAACTCCTTTGGGGCCACTGGAGGCTTGCCCAGTTGTTAATTTTAGGGCCTCAGGATTAGTCGAGGTGCATGCAAGCTGCCTCGAACACATTGTTAACAAAGAAATAAAAAAAACTCACGCTCCTCTTCTGTATAAAGATGTCTATTTTATTTATTTATTAGTTGAAGGATCTTCACTTAATAATGGTTAATACACTTCTGCAGAAATGAGAGAATTGCATGGTAAAGTTTCCTCATTATGAAAAAAGATGCGTTTCTCTCACAGAAGTGACGTTGAAGCTCACTCCTCTTTATCATGATTATTGCTTGGTTTATTTAGCACCCTACTTTGGCAAATTTATCCAGATGCTGTGCTGAACCATGTTTACGGTTGTATTAGGTATACTGAATCATCTATGCCCTGATGTGTGTCTATTGGTTTGGCATTAGTTTGAACTTTCAATGGACTTTTTCTAAGTGTTGAACATAAATGGTTGTACACGAACATAAAATATTCTATCATCATTGCTTTTGATTGTGTTGCTTTCTCTGCCCGTAGACTGTTGATGTCTTTCCTCTGCCAACGGCAAGAATAAAAGCATTAATGTTGTTTTTTGATTTGCTACTGCAGCAATTTCCACAGTTGTCAGCATCGCAGAGATTCTGAAGAACAATGGGTTTGCTGTTGAGAAGAGTGAGTTTCTACACATTATTTTTGCTGTCCCAACCTTCCTTGTCACTATAATACCTTTTTGTTGAGTTATTTGAACATTGAATTTTATTTTCTAAAATCAAAACATGCAGAAATTATGACATCTACCGTGGACATGAAAGATGAAAACCGTGGAAGACCTGTCCAAAAAGCCAAGGTGTGCACTTAATGTTTTTACGAGAAAACTTCAAAGAAAGTTGCCCAAGTTATGAGAACTTTTATTTCCTGAGCTTTTGATAATACCCAAGTTTCAGTATTTTCAATGCATCAGCAGTGAATAGTGAGGATGGTGTTCTGGGTCCTCATCTTTTGGATTGTGGTGTCTTCAAAAATATTTTAATTCACCTGGCCTCGGTGAGATGTCAAAATGAAAGGTGCTTGGCCCCAGGAGAATTAAATTTTTGGTGGGCTATGTTGCGAAACTTTCTACGGTTCTACCAATTCATATCCAGCTCTTCGTAAATGATATTTTAGTTGTCATCAATTCTTCTGATATTTTAGTTGTCATCAATTCTTCTGATCCTCTAGTGGGAAAATGCCGTGTGAATATTTCATGGGAGATTGCTGAATCCATGTGATGGGGATGGTTGTGCTTATGTGGTACCTTGCCTCTCCTGTTGAGAGGAGATTTTAACATTTGTTGTCTCTGTTTCAGATTGAGATCTTACTCGGGAAAACTGCAAAATTTGACGAGTTGATGGCTGCTCAAGCAGAGGAGAGGGACAATGGAGATGGTGAGGGGCAGAGCTAAATTATGTAATGTTTCACTTTCGACATCCATTAGTCATATCTCCGGATGGTAGTCAGTTCCCTTATTAATGCTTTGTCTTAATTTGTAGTCCTTTGAGTGGCAAGAAGACAGTTTTTACTTGCTTGCCGCCTTTGTTTGCTTTAGAATTCCTATGTAGAGACATGATCATCTTCTTCATTAACTAGTCTCGGCACTTTGTTTATTCTGTTTTGCGAACGCTGCATCGTCTCCTAGACGTGCTTTGAATCCTTCATTGCATCCTCGGGTGTTTATTGTTGTTCTTGTTGTACTATCACCTTGACCTGCTTTGAATTCACTAGGTACCCTATAGAGGAGGTGTACATTTTGATCACAGGAATCAAATGGGTGTGTTGCAAAATTGATGCTATGACATTAGAATTTCATTGAGGGATTGATGAGTACCCTGCATGCATTTGGCCGCATGAATTCGAGATTTTTATGTAAAAAATACGTATACAAAGCACATACTCCAGCTTGTTTTGGGTGTTCTGTATTAGCGTTGTGGGCCTAGTCACATAATCCTTCAAATAGCCTTCACTCCCGCTCTCAATTCTCGCCACCATCCCTCTGTCCATGAGTTCCTCAAAAAAATCTGCTTAAGAAAAGGGAAATTGATTTAGTTTGAAAATATGCTTCCAAGTTGGGTACCCAATTAAAAATCATATACTTTTTGCTATTCTCTTGTAACATGAGGATCATAATAATTTGATGCATCTGTTTATTTTTCATTAAAATTCATGTCATCCAAACCAAGCCTAAGAGTTATATTCTAGACTTAATTTCCACGAGTATAGTTGATAAATGAATTGAGGTACTAGAATTTGAGATCGCGTTGACTCTTTAAAAAACTCTTTCAAGATCATTTTGTTAGGTAAACAATCAAGCGAAAACATTTTTTAAAACTCATTAAATTTTCAAACCAAAACTCGAATGAGGTACTTCGCAACTTGTTCAATTTATGATGTATGAAAAATTCAAACTCCTCGAAATTGGCTCATGATCTCTTCGATTAAAACTCATTTGAGATTTTCATGCTTTGTAAACAAGCTAAATTTTAAGTTAAAATGCCTTGTTCACTTCCCTTTTCAAAAAGCATTTTTCAAAAAATTCCCCATAAATTCCCCCTACTTTCAACATTTCTCTCTCTATCTCTCTCTACTTATTACCCCTACTATCTTTCAAAAAACTTTTTAAATACCAAACCAAATACAGCATTAATCTTTCAAATCAAACTAAGGCCCGTTCAGCTAAGGGAATAAGTACTAATTTTTTAAATTAAATGTTATGTATCGTAAGAGAATGACATGTCACATAAAGTAGAAAATAAGTACTTTAAAAATAAGAACACTAGCGGAACGGGATTATCTTGTTCGACTCGTTTATCAGTCGTACCCATAGTAGACTAATGAGGAAAATAGAGGGACTGTCCGTATAATTTACGGACTGGGATCTACTGTTCGACTCTGCCTGTCCCACTCCTCAAAACAATGACACGTGTAAGTTACACAAAAAATTAAAAGTCTAAAGCCACACCCAATCTTTTCTCTACTGTGGAACCCTTGCCGACACACACATTTTTCTCTCTTCGGCGAGAATTAGGAGAAACCAAAATCCTTATTTTCATGAAATTGATAACCTAATCACTCTATTGAGAGAGAGAGGGTCACCGGAAAGTGATGGTGCTGCAAACCGACGAGATCAATTTGGCCGGAGGTTAAGGGAGAAGACAAAGCTGCTCAAAAAAAAGAGGGAGAAGACATCGGCGATATTATGTGTGGCTTAGCCTTTTGGTTTTTGGTGCGACATACACGTGTCATTGTTCGACTGTCGGTCGTTCAAGATCCACACAGGGGAGTCGTCCCATCCCATCTCTCATCATCAAATCGAGAAGATCAGAATTCTAGTACATACTCATGAAATGGTAGTTACAAGTGCGAAAAAACCCTTACTTTTCATCATCTCGCTCTTCCCTATCTCTATCCTCGCCGTGATCTGGTTCTCTCCCTCTTCTCCCTTCTCCGAACCATCGCTTTCCGTTTCATCTCCAATGTACGTATGCTTTCTCTCTGTTTTCCTTGTTAATGCGGTGAATACTGGAGTATCTGTTTCTTTACGATAAACGAACCAAGCTACTCGATTTCGAGCTGGTGTTTATTCGTTACAACTTACAAGGATCGATTTTTTACAGAAACAAGCTTGAACATTTTTATTTTTTTCCAAGTAATTATGCTTTCAAACGAGCTCGAACATGCTACTACTGGGTTTGTTCGGCTTATGCTAATCGAGATCGGCTCGTCTCGTAAACAAGCTAAGTTTGAACATGTTCTGAAGGTTGTTTAGCTTTCAAGCCAAGCTCGAAAGAACTAACTACTCGGCTTGCTTGGCTCGTTTATCACCTATGTTGGTTATTGAGAAGAAGAGGGAAAATTATAACAGAAACAATTGAAGTTTTGTGCGAAGTCTGAGATTTTACTCCTTTTTTTCAGGTCCGGGAAAAAGGATATATGGAGTGTTCGAAGAATTATGGAGTGGCGGCCTTGCAAATGGTGGCTTGATGGACATTTAACTGGTTCGTTCAATTCTGTACTAGTTTTTTTTTTTTAATAATTCAAGTGTTCGGGTTAGCTTACTGTACCTCAACTATTCCTAGGACCAATCCCACAGTCCTCTAGCGGGCCCAATTAAAGCCGGGGAGAAGTACTTGTATAAACTAGCCCAAAGGAGTTGATAGCATCTTAGAGGTTTCAAACCTACGACCTTAGGAGGGAGCAAACCCCTAAGTTAGGACTTGAACACCAGGCCAACCCATTTGGTTTTTATTTTTATCTCTTAATACGGAATAAGGGCTGCAAATGAGCTGAGAAGTTGTGTTTAGGCTATTACTAGGGCGGCAGAGTCCAGTCCAGTCCCCTGGCGAGTTGTAGCAAATCTCAAGGAGCTTCAAAATTTGATGAGCCATCCTCAAACTGCTCTAATTCGATCACAAGCTGAGTTTTTGTGTTGTTTTTTTATAAGTTTATTGAGCAAATTTAATGAGCTTCAAAATGCGTTCAGGGTTGGCTTGTTTCGATAACAAACCGATGTTGACGATCTTTTAACAAGCCAAACACAAGTTGAGATCTAGTGGCTTGGATCCTTTTCAAAATGCTGGCTTTCGGGATTAGTTTTACTATACTTCATTGTTTAAAATATGAACAAAATTATAACAATTCCAAATTTAGAAGTTGAATTGGTGATATATGTGAAGAGTATAAGGGTGTTAGTTTGTTACCATTTTGTTATTTTCTAGGATAGCTTGAGTAATTGGTTATCTGTGGGACTGTAATTGTTTGTATCATTGACCCCAACAATGACGCATAGGTTCTAATTTTCGCCATTAAAGTAGTTCTGGTAGGAGTTATTTGAGGAACTTGTTATAACATTGAGTTATGGTTAGTATTTAGAGCTTTGCGATTGATTTTTTTGATAAATTCAATGCAGACAATTGCATTTGGTTATTTCTGTTGAAATGCTGCAGCTCTGCCAGCAGAGAGTAATGGGTACATTCGAGTGGATTGCTATGGCGGGCTTAATCAAATGAGAAGGGATGTAAGTACTATATAAGTCTCCTTGACCTCTTCTTTTTTGGTTTGTTTGTATACATGTTGAGCTGCATTCGGTATTATTGGATGTTGTTTGTGATGATTGCAGTTTTGTGATGGTGTTGGCATAGCACGTTTGCTGAATGCAACTCTTGTTTTGCCAAAGTTCGAAGTGGCTGCATACTGGAATGAATCAAGGTAGTCGATGCTTATGAAACTGATCTTACCCTTGTCTATTCTTTACATGGGCACCTCATTGTCACTTCACTATTTCTGAACTTGGATAGTTGCGTTATTGGATAAATTCCTTGATTGCAATGCCATTTTCCATTTCTTTTTTATGGAAGCAAAAAGCATGAACTAATGCTACCGTTAAACAGTAGTCTGTTGGCTTAGAAACTGAAGTAATATTAAATCTTGTGGAATCAATTTTGTCCAGGGCTTAAACAACAAATGAGTATAGGGAGTGGAGACAGGCCATAGATCTTTCAGTAGCTTGTTGACTTACTGAGTCATGATTCAAATTTCAGCCAGACCTTTTGCTCGACGGGGTTTGTGATTAGGACTTGTGTAGAGAAAAACCCTGTGAGAATTTAGAACTTTGGCGCTTTGATAGAGTGGGAATCAACCATCCCAGTAGTCAGCAAGAGCGCTTCAGGTCAAAATCAAAGGCCATAAAACACGGAATACGGGATCTCTCTTATTCATAGATCTTGAAACCAGATCAATATCCATTTATCAATAGATCTATCTTTCTACTCCATTTGTGAACTGAAAGCAGAAATAGGCACTGTAAGTCATTTGGTTCTGTTATCTGATGTCTTAAGAGTTTATAGCTGTTTCTGTGGTTACTGAAAAATATTGGAGACCATTAGTGCCAGGTTGAAAATCATTCATGGAGCAGCTTAAATGAACTGCTGAGTCCAAACCTTGGCCTGAGGTAGCTTATAATTCCTAAAGGACCATGAGAAAGAGGAAGAACTTACCAATTGAACGCTGAGCCTATTCATTGAATTTGTGGTAGGAGCTCGAGGATACAAAAGTTCTATGTTGAGAATTGACTGAAGAAAGATCCAGCTTTTCTTCTTTACTCCCTATTAACTTGTAATGCCATAAAATAGTGGTGTAAAACTGTTCCCTAATCTACTGGGTTTGTACCATTTTCCTTCTGGTATATATGTCTGTGTGCAACATTCTGCTTATTCATGAGTTTTTGCTTCAGTGGTTTTGCAGATGTATTTGATGTGGATTACTTTATACAACAGATGAATGGCTTTGTTAAAGTTGTCAAAGAATTGCCAGCAGAGATTGCATCAAAAGAACCAGTCCAGGTGGATTGCAGCAAACGTAAAGGCCAATTTGATTACGTGGAAAGTGTCCTTCCTTCTCTACTGAAGCATCATTATATTTCACTCACCCCAGCAATGAGCCAAAGGAGAGATAGGTACCCTTGTTGTCTTCATCTTCTTCTTTTCCATGTATTTTTGCTGAACAGGAGGTCTTTTTCTTGGGATCGCTTTTGTTTATGTTTGAGGATGTCCTTTTATATGATCTGAAGCTTAAATAGCAGTGTTGAATAGATATTCCATGAGGGACTCTCTAGACTCCTTTTTCTGGATGATATTTGGTTTAACCCCATTTACGAAAGCTCTGCTCCCCTAGTACAGAAGTTGTTGTTTCTTTTCGGTGAGCAGTTCTGCTAATATGTATACTCTTAGTTCCATGATGGTTCTGTTCTTTGTTTTTAGCAAAATGGTAAAAAAATGACGACAGGGTTCTGTTTCAGAGGTCTTTCTAATGCCTCTCTTTCTTCTAAATCTTGTAGATATCCTCTACAGGCAAAGGCTGCTCTTTGTCAAGCTTGTTACAAGGCGTTACGTCTTACCAAATCCTTGGTAAATAAAGGCTCCAAACTACTTCAAGCCATACCAAAACCCTTTCTCTCGCTACACCTTCGTTTTGAACCTGACATGGTGGCGTATAGTCAATGCGAGTATTCTGGCCTTTCTTCTTCCTCCATGGAAGCCATAGAAGCTTCACGGGGAGATCGAAAACCCTGGACCGGAGAATCTGCCCGTGTTTGGCGTAACCGTGGAAAATGCCCCCTCACTCCTAAAGAGACTGCTTTCGTCCTTCAATCTCTTTCCATCCCAACGGACACAAATATTTATTTGGCAGCTGGTGATGGCCTTATGGAGCTGGAAGGGTTAACTTCTGTCTACACTAACATTTTCACAAAAGCTACCTTTCTTAGTGGGGAGGAATTTGCAAGCATGCATGGGAACACGAAAGCTGCTCTGGATTACTATATATCTATCAATAGTGATTCGTTTGTCGCCACGTACTTCGGGAATATGGATAAGATGGTTGCGGCCATGCGGGCTTTTGAGGGGTTGTTTAAGACACTTTTATTGAGCAGGAGGGCTTTTGCAGAATTCACCTCTCAGGGTTTGCAAGGGAACGAGTTGAGAGAAGCCCTTTGGAAGGTGCATAGAGATGATTATGTGATGGGGAGAGGGTCTGCTTTGCCAGATTGCTTTTGTGAGTTCAAATTGTGAGATTTTAGGTTTCCTTTCTGTTTTTCAGTAGATTTTACATTTTATGGGCTAAATATAACGCCTTATTAGCAGTATTAAAAGGGTCATGCTCGTTCAACATCTCAATGCAAGATCTAGAAATCTTCTCACTTGATTAGCTCTCTACTTTTTCACCTCCTTGTTTGGTGCTAGGCAATATAGGGGCATGATACAAAACTTTCGTATTTGTTTTTTCTGATCCGCGCTATGAAAATTTCCAATTCGTTGTTGAGCAATCAATATTCCAGTTTCAATACAAGCAAAGTATCTAGTTCATCTTAGTAGGTTACATTAGCACTTACTGACGTTCATCTTGGTAGGTGATCTTTAATCAATTCACTATTTTGCCCAGAATAGTTATTTAATGGCATAGTAAAAGTGAATATAACTACTTTATTTTTGAAGGGACAACCTCGAAAATCACTTTCTGACTTCAAAAACAAAAAATTTATCACTATTTTGCCCATAATAGTTATTTAATGGCACAACTATGAATGTAACTACTTTATTTTTGAAGGGACAACTTCAAAAATCACATTCGACATGACTTCAAAAAATTTATCAACTCAAACCGAGACGCAGGCCAAATTATTTAATTTCCTATGTTCACCAGGAATCTGAATGCATACCAAAAGTTTCTACATAACCTTGGAAATGTGAAGGTGAAAACACTAGTGAATTTCCTATATTCAACATGACATAGATAAGGAAAAACATAACACAACACACCTACCCAAGTAGTTCTGTAGCAAAAGGACTACTTGGAAAGGTGAACGTGAATCATGGGTTACCACAAAAATTGGCAAAATAAACCCATAAATAAAAAAGCAATTAAACAAATGAAATACTCCCTCGATGTAAAGTGTGCCATCACATGATAACTCAGCAAGCCTAGTCCTAGTTTAATAACCCCTACAACAGCTTCCAGTCTAAAAAATTCAGTATCAGAGTGGCCTACATGGCTGATAAATAAAGATAACAGGCTTAACCCTACAGCTGGTTTTGTTCAATATATTCAACAATGTCACATCGAAAATGCCTCTCAAGAACCTTCCTGTGCCTCTACTCGAACTTCCAATCACACTCGGATAAGACGCTTCCGTCGCAGCAAAAAACAGAGCATTCATCAAGATGGCACTGCATAACCCCAAAAACAAAAAACGTAGATGAAAGATCCAAATAATGTTCTGGTGTTCCCCTATGAAGAACAAAAATGGACATGAAAGATAAAAAAGCATTTCACAAGAAGTGGTTCATACTGTAAGTGGAAGTATCAATTTGCTCAGGAAGTTCCTTAATATCCACCTCAAACCTTTCCTGAACCTGTACAAATAATTAAGTCCAAGAGTTGGTGGTAGCATAACAGAGCATCAAGGAAAGAAGAATATATTACGCCGATATTACCTGATTGAGAACATCAGAGTCGGATGCGGATGCGACAAATGTAATTGCAAGCCCTTTGGTGCCAAACCTACCAGCTCTGCCAACCTGGCAAATATCAAATACCAAGGAAGTAAATTGCAGTTCTAGTAACTCTCAAAGGAATGCACACTATGTGTTAAAAATCAAAGGGGACCTACACGATGAAGGTAGGTGTCAGCAGAATCAGGCATGTCATAATTGATAACAATGTTGACACGCTCAATGTCAATTCCTCTACCAACTAAATCAGTGGCCACAAGGATTCTTTTATGACCCTCCTTGAAACTCTTGTAGCGTGTTAACCTGGGAAGGACAGTGTTGAAAATCAGTAAAGCAGTCGGAAAGGACAGCGTTGAAAATCAGTGAAGCAGTCGGAAATGTTTAGAGGACAACACAGCTGATATTATCATTTTATTTTTTAAAAATTTTGTTCCAATAACAATTCAACAACCATCCAAAGGTTCTTCCAACCAAACAGTTGTATGTTAGCAGATGATAAAGACGATGCCCACTCAGATAACTTCAGAAGGAAAGAATTAACCAATCCATTGTTCAATACCCAGTTTAGAATATTCATTGACAACAGATAAAGTAAATTCATATGTAAAATAGAGTAAAAAAAAGTCACTGATTGTCAACAACCTAGTGTGCTGTCAATGGAAACTCTATTAAGGGCACTTGCATAGTACAGTTCAAAAATGATTACAATACATATGAAGGTCTGATATACTAATCTTGAGAAGAAAAAACAATAGGAAACAATTGTATCCATGTCGATGTCTAAAAATATTAATTGCACATTATGAATGGATTCAATTGTATACAAGGCCAGAGCCGCACAAAAACTAAGATTAAAAAAGACGTAGTAAAAAGAATAAATAGAAAAAGGATTAACAAGAGGACATCAATCAATTTCTTATCATAGTCTGACAGCATGATGTTTTGATCTTTAGACATACAGGGATCCAAACAAACAAGCAAGCAAAGCAAGCAGTTGAAACTACAGGCAAGACTACAGAATACATGCCTTTCTTCCTGCGACATTCCAGAATGTATACAGATAGACGGAAAGTTGCATTCTACAAGTAACTTGTTCAGCTCAGCAGCTCTATTCACACTCTTGACAAAAATGACAACTTGATTGAAGTCCAGTGCATCAAGGAGGTCATTCAGCTTGCGATTTTTCTCAAGCTCACTTAGTTTAATGTAGTGCTGATGGCAAAAGCATAACAACAGTCAGTAGGTAAGTCCGACAAAAGTTATTGCTGCTCAACTAGAAACACAAGAAATACCTGTACGAGACCGTGAAGAGTCAGTTTGGCCTCATCATCCACATAAATTTCCATTGGCTGAAAGAGACAAATATCAAAAAGCGGTATGTTAGAATTAGAGAAGACGGGTTTATCCTTCATTTTTTTTTCCGCTCCAAGTGTCGTTGGCTGACAGAAAGGTCTAGCCCCCACAAGCACAAACAACTCCACCAACTGAATTCATGCAAGACTTGCTCCCCAATCTTTCATACCACCAACTAATCTTGTATGGCTAAATTATCAGGAAGCTTCACTATTCATCTTCAGTTAGATGAAAACTTTCTGATTTTTCTTCCAGACCACCAGATCTAAACAGAAACTGTGCTATCAGTAAAAAAAAATTCAAATATTAACTTCAACTCCAAAATAATGGTCAATGCAGAAGGAATTTTATGTCATGTACATTGTTACTGTTTCGCAATGGTATACGAAGGGTAATATTAGTGACTGGCATCCAACAACACATGTAAGAAGTGATCGGTTCCCAGTATCAGAACCAGAAGGCACATCTTTGATTAAATAGGTTTAAAGACATATAGCATGAATGATGCCATACTACATCTTCATAGTTCAATTATTTAGCTTACAGAAACAGGAGAACTACAACAGTAAAAGATGGCTGATGCAAAAAGAAGTGAAACCAATCTCTGGGACATTCTTATACAAGAGAAATTGGCTCAATGCCCTGAAAGTGTCCCAAATGAATCGACAAAACCGTCTTTGCTGTTTGTAAGAAAGATGATGACAATATAGAGTTTTTGTTATGCCAGAAATTCTTACATTAAAAAAATACTAGAAACTGTCCTCCATCAGCTTATCAAACCATGCTACACATACCATCTTACAAGTCACGTCTCGCACTGTTGCACATATAATGAATTCTACCAGGACTGATATTCCTTAGAAATCCTTAATCTATAGCACTGTAGATGAATAATGGCCCCATAAGTACGGTGCGCAAAATTTCATAAACCACTGAAGAACACTGATGATCCTACACCCTCAGTCACACAATCACCAAGTCAGAAAAGGAGGACATGAACCATTATAAAAAGGTGTGTTACAGGACGAAAGAGAAAAATCAGTTACAAGTATATTTCAGGATTTAGGATAGCCAAAAAGAGGCAGTTATAAAATATCAGAAGAGTGGAGAGCAAAAAATATTACATCTTGCATGAACTTCTTGCAAACTGGGCGAATCTCCTTGCTGAGTGTAGCTGAGAACATCATAACTTGTTTATCATGTGGGGTCATCTTAAAAATTTCCTGCACATCCTTCCTCATGTCTGTAAACAAGATGAGAAATTCAAATCATTTTGGTTGCTAAAAACGTTAGAAGCCATCAAGCCACATAAAAGTAGAAAAACAATACAGGCCAAAATTGTGAAACCTTCTGGACAGACTATCAACATGTGGAAGCTTACCAAGCGATTCGAGCATCTTGTCACACTCATCAAGAATAAAATGCCTCACATTTTTCAAGCCAAGGTCCTTATCTCTTGCAAGACCCAAGATTCTACCAGGTGTTCCAACAACAATATGAGGGCATTCATTCTTCAGTAAATCCTTGTGAACCTTGATATTGACACCACCATAAAAGACAGCAACTTTAATATCAGGCAAATAGGTACTGAACCTCTCAAACTCATGGCAGATCTGTAGAAATAAAGGATTATTATTAGTCAACAAACAAAATCGTATACAACAATACAAGTTCCAACTCTAATATATATGCATGAGTGGAGAAAGGCATTGTTATCATTGCAGTATTTCCAAACTGGATGCATAGGAATGGCCTCCAATGTCCACGACATACCTGGTAAGCCAATTCCCTTGTATGACAAAGGACAAGAGCGGCAACTTGTCCTGCAACAGGTTCAATCTGCTGCAGAGTAGAGAGAACAAACACCGCAGTTTTCCCCATCCCTGACTTTGCTTGACAGATAACATCCATTCCTAGGATAGCTTGTGGTATACACTCATGTTGCACTGGTGAAGAAGCAAAGAAAATCGGAAGGGACGAATCCTCAGTAAGTATAAATGACCTTCCAGATCCTTTTAATGGAGACGTTTACCAAACCAATTTTCGTGCCGGAATCGTGAATATGGAATTAGTGTTTACCTGCACAATGTAAGATGACAAGTTAAACAAGAAGTACGGTATTCACCAGCATGAAAGCTAAGCAGAGATACAGATGAACTATGCAGGTCAATATCTTCTGGAGAAAAAATACACAAAGGGCCAACATGTCCCACTTTCAACCAAAATGCAGTGTCCACTGCCCAGGAAGGCTTCGCAGTCATCTACGGCAGTTGAACATCACCATTAGAATCATTGGATATAAGCAGTGAATATCGACAAGCAAGGACAGACCGGGGGGCGAATGAGCCCGGGCGACCACCCTACCCACGTTTCAATTTTTTAAAATTATAGTTGTTTCTTCTCAATAATTTTGAAATAATAAGAGTTTGCCAGCCCATCATAGTTTTGAACAATCCAACACCTGTCCAACCAAGAGATTGGGGGAAAATAATGTTACGTTAAAACTATTTTTCTTCTTAAAATAGATAGGGATGCCAACACCCGTCCAACCAAGAGATTGGGGAAAAGTAATGTTATTTTTAGCCATACCTTGAATTTTGTTAAAACTATTTTGCTTCTTAAAATAGATAAGGATGCAAAAATTGCTTTTTTGTTATAACTATAGATGCCAATATCTTAGAAGTCTAATAGGTTGATCGAAAAAATAAATGCTAATATCTTTGGTAGTATTTTTACACTTTGTATAAGCATAATTAATAGCAACTTTCATATGTTCCAAACTTTTTTAATGTTTTCCCACCCAACCCTGAAATCCTGCGTCTTGGACTCTTGTCCAAGTCATCAGGGGAGTATATTGAACTCTATATAGCTAAGAAACCATATTCTCACCAACTGACCAAAATATGAACTGATGAGGACTAATGACTCAAATTATTTCCCCAGTTGCAACAAATAAATTTTTAAAAACAACATAACCCAGATAAAGAACGTTAAGTCACAAAACTACAGAGCCACGCAAACAACGTTAAGTCATGCAAATCGAGATCACTTACTACAAAAAAAGTTAACTCATTATAACTCCACACAGTTGGATGGTAGTATCACAAAACTGCAGGATTCCAAATTTTACACTAAAGAATTTACAAAAGCAGAGATGTAAACGGGAAGATGGGTGTAAATAGAAATTTGCCTTCTGAAGGATGCTCAAATCCTGAATCTACAATTGCTCGAAGAAGCTCTGGTTTCAACAGGAAATCTCTGAACCCCGAGCTGTGGATTCCAACATAGCCCCTACACAACAATAAGAAAAAACCAAAGAAAGGTACTTTAATATGAGGTATTCAAGCCTGTTATATCACCATAATTCAAATAAGAGGCTATAGACTTATAACCCCTTGCTTTACGACTTGAGTAAATACAAGAGCAAGGGCTAGAGATGGCCTCAAACATCTCAAATTCTAATCACAATTATCTGACATCTACTTCCTCAAACAACCAGAAGAACATAATAAACAGCGGACACACAAGAGACCAATTACATTTAAAAATGACCACAACCAAAAAAGGGTACTTATATATGTCTACATGATGTCCTCATAGTAGTTCTAGCTTTCTTTACAATTACTCAACCTCTATTTCCCCAAACAACCAAAAGCCCAATTTCATAGGACAACAAGAGGAACATATTGAACAGAGAATAGCCAATAAAAAACACCTACTGAATAGAGAACAAACAAAAGCCCAATTACGAAAAAAAAAAAGTCTCTTCTTTCAAACCCAATTTTAGGGAACTTAATAAGAAAATTAGAAAAAGGGAAAAATTTAGTATTTGGGAACTCGAAAAGCTTCCACAGTTTTAAAATAAGGAAGAAAATACTCTGTAAAAATCTGAATTAAAAAGGATTACGAAAGATAACCCAAAATAGGAATCTAGCTTCTTTTTTATCTTTCTTTTTTGCAAGGTGGAATCAAAGCTTCTATTCAGTAGCCAATAAGACCTAAAATCTTATTCCAGTTAACAAAAAATCCTTCGAATTTTCTAGTAAACCAAACATAAATGAAAGATTGAGCGAACATGGAGATGTAATTTTACTTTTTGGCGGAGTCGCCAGTGGGTTTGCCGTTGACGGAGTCGGGGGCTTTTTCGTCTTCTTCTTCGTAGTCGAGAAGCTCCTCCTCGTAAGCCTCGTTGTCCTTTACTTCACCCATGGCCATGACGCTCTATAAAGAAAGAAGCTAGGGTAAGAAATCAGATTTGAGGGCCTGAATAATCTAGCGGAGACAATTGAAGGCTAGTAGATGAAGCCAACAGAGAACTATGCGTACCTTGAGCCAAAAACTGTAACGAGAGAGAGAGAGAGAGAGAGAGAGAGAGAGAGAGCCCTGCGATCTAGGGTTTGGAGTGAGTGGAGAGAGTGATTGGGTTCCGACTTACGACGGTGGGAAGATATAGGAAGTCAGAAGTGGGAAATTTTATTCACATCCTTCAAAATTTTCAGTATCCGCATTCAATCCCTATTGTTTCTCAACAATTCTCAAATTACCCCTTTTTTCCAAATTATGTTCCCCATGCGCACTATTTTTCCCCAACCAACTCCTCAGCCCCTTGTTGGCACTCAGGCTCCGTTGTGCTAACTTTCTAAATTTTTTTTAAATAATTTTAAGTTTAAAAATTATGTGTTTACGCAAAAATTTTCTATTAATATAGATCTTGTTTAATATATCTCATAAAAATCTTTTAAATGGTGCAAAAAAAAATCAAAAAAATTATTTTTTATTTTCATTATAGTTGATTTTGAAATTACATTCTTTTTGAAAAAACAAATTTAGAAAGTTAGCAGAACGGGGCCTCAAAGTCACATAGGTCGCGTCTTGAGTGATTGTGGGTGCAAATAAGTAAGTTAGCGGTGTTACGCTCACTGCTCTGTTTCATCGCTCAACATCTTACCGTTCGTATCGGCAATCAATAACCTAGATTTAAAAAAAAAAAACTCCTATGGGAAAGAGTTTATCTCTTACCTTGAAGAGATTTTAAAAAGCGTGACCATCTAAAAGTGTTTTGGACGGTAAAATTAAGAGCTATGGAAAAGCGATGAATGTTGAGCGGTGGGTATAGACTTTCTGTAAGGGAGTAGTAATACTTCAGTTTAGTCTCCTCACAATTAAAATAATTTTACCTGGACTAAATTTTTATTTTTTTTAATAATTTCTTAGATGACATTAATAAAACTATATATATATATATATATATATATATATATACACACAGAGAGAGTTTGTTTCACATGCAGACCTCTTAAAATGCGGATCCCCCTTTCCCAATCGAATTTCAATGATCCGAGCCACTCGATGTATTCAGAACGTGATTTTAAGGGTACTCGCGAGAAATCGGCAAAAAAAATGATCGGGAAAGACTTGATTTGAGCAGTTTTTATTTGAACCATTCAATAAAAAACTGCTTCGATGCAGCCCTTTCTGATCATTTTTTTCATAGGTACCCTTAAAAATCACGCTCTAATCACATTGAGCGGCTCGGATCATCAAAATTCGATTGAAAAAGGAGAGAAATGAGAAGGTTCGCATTTTAGTTAAGTTGCAGGGGGTTTTAGAAGAAAATGACTGTATGTATGTGTGTACACACAAATAAAAACATTTTATAGTTTGTCAAAATAGTCTGTAACAAAATCCGTGTGAAAACAAACTTAATTTAGTTTAAGGGGATAGCCTGCTGATTCAAGTCTCACCGCGGTTCCGATCCCCGCGTCCACCATTTCCCTCTCAATCTCAATCTCAGGTTAAAACAGTCAAATGTTGTCATCGTTACGCACTTCCAAGAAATTGCTTTTCAAAACTAAATCCCTCATTTTTAGATATCTAATTCCAAAACAGTAAGTTCTGAAAACCATCAAACAAACAAGTTTTTCAAGAATGCAATCTGCAAACCAGACAGTGTAAACAGCAACCAAACAGGGCAGTTCATAAACAATAAAGAGTAAGCAAAATTCTCCAAAGTGTTAGAAATCTGAACTAACACGCGTCATTCAAACAAAATCAAGTTCAAAATTCAACCATTTCTCGTAGTAGACACAGGTATTTGGAGAGAGAATGCCATCTGGTCTGCACTGATTTACCCGGGAACATGCGCCGCATGGAATTGAACCCATGGCCCCAATTCTAGCCCCTCCCATCCCACTTGCAGCTCTACAGCACTCGGTTCCAATCGGAATGGAATGATATTCTCCTAATCCAGTGCTCTTAACCTCAATAATCTCATTGTCTAAAACCATAGAACTAAGTATCTCTTCGATTTGCTGGCTTGTGCAATCAGCCTTGGTGATTTTATTCCTAGTGATGAACTCGGAAATTCCTTCTGTCGTACCAACCTTCATCTTCTTTATCAATCTTAAGCACGAGTCTCTCAGAACACGAATGCATTCTATGTCAAGATCACCATCCGCATACCATATCCACAGGTAACTTCCTTCGAGGGTTGAAACTATGTTGCCAGATAATGTTTTCTCCCCATGCTTTTGAAGTTAACGACCTCTTTTTATCAAATTCTTGCCTTGGAGTACCTTGAGGGCTTTATTGACCGCGGGTTCAGGAAGATTCGTCTCTCGTTTCATGTCTGCTTTCCAGATTCCCATATCTCCTTTACTTTTGATAAGACTTAATAGTACACTCTCAGGTGTCTTAGTTTGTTGTGCATTTGATTCTTGTCGTTTCTGCTTAACGGACATAGTGTCCTGGGATCGGCTCATGCCTGTCGAAAGAACATACAATTAGAAGGCAAAAGTTTGGCTAAGCACATTAGCATGGTACATGAACTTTAAAGAAACTTAACATCTTGTGGTGAGATCAGATTTCAGAATTTCTAAAACTTTGAACAGAATGTAAAAGAGATCATATGCACGTGACAGATAGCAGAAAGGCGGGTGGAGAGAGAGAGAGAGAGAGAGAGAGAGAGAGAGAGAGAGAGGGAGGGAGGGAGGGAGGGAGAGAGGGACTCTTCCATGAATTTTAGACTGCATCTTCAGTCAACATGGTCAGGTTACATCCGTTAACATTTTTGACACAATCGCACACATATAGATGGTCATGCTAACATCCGTCAATTTTCATAGTCTCCAAATCCTTTTGAACCTTGACCACTTACTTGCTGTGGTTAGCACTTTCCATATATATACCTATAACAATATATAAACGCATGAATAACTAGAAATAAGAATGACAGATTTCTTGAAGTCATGACCTCATTCTTTATTACGAGTGCTCTGATTAGCAACGCCATCAGGTACTGGACCTCTCCGAATTCATGAACACTTCCATCTTTCTTTTGTAAGTATGGGTTTGGAGCCCTTGAACGAGTAGTAATGTTTTTTCTGTGCTCATTAGTGTTGGTTGATCCAACTGTCATTGCATTACTTCCAGTCTGTAAGTAGAGCTTCCCAAACATGAGGTATTGATTGTATACACTCACCCGCTTGTCTTATTTCGGAGATTCGATGACACTGATGTTTGTTCACGTGAGCTTCAACCAGTCCCGAAACATGAGGTATTGATTGTATACACTTACCCACTTGTCTTATTTTGGAGATTCGACGGTACTGATGTTTGTTCAGATAAGTCGTAATGAGAATGACTTGAGTGAGACTCTTTGCTCACTCAACTTTGCAAGTAGAATGAGAGGAACAGAATTGGGTCCTGCAAATAGTTAGCACTGAGCTCTTAAATTCCAAACAATTAGAGTAACCTCTGGTTACAGTTTTCATTTCTACTCCCCCAAATCCCTCTTTATCTATTGTGTCTAAGTTATGATAAAATTGTCATTTTTTGTGCTTGGTAAGGCTGAGAAGACAAAGCTAGATGTAAAAAGAGAAGACGTGCAAAATACGAAGATGGTGGAGATGAACGAAAAAGACTTCAACAACAAATTGCTGCAGGACAAGATGTAAGATATTACAACACGAAATCTTCCTCGTAAGTCGGGCTTAAAGAAATCGCATTCCTCTGAAATTTGGGATTTAGTTTTTTTTATTCATTTGGCAGATTAAGGAATTGGAATCGCCAATTTCTTATTTGTAGTAGTCTCCCACAACCGCCTAACCTCAACAAGAAAACAGTACTCCCTCCGTTCCAAAATGACTGTCCCGTTCGGTTGTCAATGCAAATTTTAAATTGTTAATATCTTTCAAACTACAATATTTTTAAAAATTTTAAAAACTTTGTATAATAGAACTAATTGAGATCCATCATATAAGATCCATATTGTATACAAAATTCATTGTAGTTTGAAAGATATTAACAATTTAAAATTTGTATTGGAAACCGAACTGGACAGTCATTTTAGAACGGAGGGAGTACATAACAATCCACCCAAGTGAACCAACCACAGCTGAAGCCAACAGAGACCTAAGGCGCTAAAACCCTCCAGAGAAGGAAAATAAGATTTTCAAGGGAAAAAAAAATGGCAATTCTACAACAAGAATATATTTTGTAACAATACCCAGAATTGAATGACAGTAGAGCCTAAAAAACTGTTTAACACAACCACTAACTCTCTGTGAGGAACTCGGCAAAATAGTCCCCCAACTTCTGGAGAAGGGTTTCCCCCTCACAAATAGGGTCATTGTGACCATGGAGACTGTTTACCAAAAACCTGTCTCCTCAATTTCGTAAGACCATGCTCTTACCTGTATGTTTGTCCATCGCCACAAGGTCAAGGAAGTTTATTTTGTTTAAGTTCGAGATTTCATTTTTACATCCTAACCCCTGGGACCCAACCCTGATTAATTATGTGACCTTAGGAAGGTCGAGGAAGTTGGTGACCTGTGGAAATGAGAGAGAGAGAGATTACCGGTAAAACAGAGGGGAGACACCAGTGGTGATCACAGCCAAAACCGTCGTAAAGTACGAGAAGAACGAGATGGAGAGTCTACCCGTAAGTAGCAATTGGGCCTCAGTTAAGGGTAGGGGGCCTCACTTAAGTAGAGAAATGGGCTGTCTAGTTTGGGCCTTTTAGCATCTTCAGCCCTTAACAATTGAGTTTATTCAAATTAAATGAGTTTTAAATTTTTGATCAAATACTCAACTTTACATTTAACTTTTTGGGTTCTTAGCAAATAAAATTATTAGAGACTCCTAATTAGATGTTAAGCAGTTTAAAAAGTTTCGTCGTTGCGTCAGGCCATGCCAGGGTTAGGATGAAAAACATCGATTCCCTTGTGATTACTTGTTTTGTATTTGTTAGACAATTAGTTTGGCTTTGTCCAAGTCCTTTGTAATGATCTCCGTTTTGTAAGTGCCGTTGGGCATTTATCAATAAAACTTTTTCACTTTTGACAAACAAAAAAAAAAGCAAATAAAATTATTACGCTTTTATTTATGCAAATTCAGATAAAAGTATAACGTGCCGTTCCGCTTTCTTTTTTAAATATTTTTTTTCAAAAAGAATGTAATTTCAAACTCAAATATAATGAAAATAAAAGATCTCAATGAAATCTATCAAACAAGATCCATATTAGTAGAAAAATTATTTGCGTTAATACATAATTTTTGAGTTTAAAATCAGAAATGATACTGGTACAGATTTTGAATCTGTACCAGCGAGTACAAACGCCCTTTTGGGCATGTTTTGAGTTACAGAAAAATGATCGGAACCGCTCATTTGGTTTAGAATACTTTGTTTATGGTCCTTGCAAAAAATAAGCTCAATCCGGTACCGGTAAGGACGTTTACAAAACATCCAACTTTGCAAAATTGAATTCTAAAGCAAAGTTGGATGTTTTGTAAACGTCCTTACCGGTACCGGATTGAGTTTATTTTTTGCAAGGACCATAAACAAAGTATTCTAAACAAAATGAGCGGTTCCGATCATTTTTTTGTAACCCAAAACATGCCCAAAAGGGCGTTTGTACTCGCTGGTACAGATTCAGTAGCACCACTCGTTTAAAATTACCTTCTTTTTCTAAAAGTTCATTTTCTAAAAAACCGGAATGGAGCCTAAGCAAAGGCTCCAGATACTCTAATACACTACTATAACAACTGAAAACAATTATGAGCTCCTTATTTGAGTACTTTTTTTCGGGGTTCTAGGTAGTAGTGGCTTGGTTGGATTATATATAGTACCACGCTCGGAATTATTAATGTACGGGCCTAGGGTTTTTTTTTCCCCCTCTTCTTGTGGAGCAGTGGAGGTTGTACCATTATCCTTGTACTGTATGAGTTACGAGTAGAAGAAGAAGGTGAACCATCCACGCTATTCATTACTCTCCCTTCTAAGGGGATCGAGGTTCGAGTTTGAGTTTTCATTGAGGAAAAAATGCTCGATTTCTATTGTAACAATTAGCAATTAACTCTTAACATCCAATTTTTGGCGGGGAAAAAAAAAAAAAGAGAGAATGCAAATCGTACACCTCATTAATTTGATCGACAATAATGCTTCTCCTCACCAAGTCTAAAATAAGTAGGAATGAACGGTTCAATTGGATTATTGGATTTTCACTTCTTTAACTTCTTAAAGCTCTAATTAATTAGCACCAAACTCGTTTATTTAGCTGTGGTGATTTTCGTTAATTCTCATTTAAACGGTAAGAAAATACGAGTACATCAATTACATTAAATTGAACATAAGTTTACAATCACACTAATCTCTCCTGATCCCCCATTTGAAACGGTTCAAAGGAAGTCAACTGAGTTAATTAATCTTGTCGGTTGACTCCAGTGATCATTTACGTACGAGTATGGAAATAGCTCCAAAAACATCAAAGTAATTATGCTAAAGCATTCAACAAATGTACTTTCAAGGATCCGAGAGCATATATATTTCTTAAGGTTAGTGTTAGTCCTGACATTTGGGAAGTCTAAAGCGAACTTAAAAAAGTTCGGCCCTTAATGTGCATCACAAGCAAATCGATAAAAAGATAAGTCGAATTCAAAAACAATCATTGTCAACAAGATAATTAAAACTCCAGTATCATAATACATCATGACAAAATTTGGAAAAATTCCAAATCTATGCTTTTTTTGTGATAGGCAAAACATTTTATTCAAAAATCTTGACAAATAATGTATCAAGATGGGGAAAGAAGGGAAATCCATCCAAGCATTGGGGATGAAAAGAAAAAATATTCTCTCCATACCCATTCTTTTGTTCCTTATCCTATCTCAACCGGATAAAAAATTAATTATAACTTTTAATTGGTAATATTTTTTAATGCAATATGGAGATTTCAATGAGCTCTTTTAAACGATGTTTTTAAAATCAATTAAAAAGTGACACGGACTCTCAAAATGGACAAAAGAATTGAAACGGATGGAGTAACTATTTAGGTAAAGTCGAAACACTCTCAAACGAGTCAAACCACAAGAATACAAGACTAAACACATGGGCCTGACCCAAAAAAACCTCAGTCCAAAACAATTGAGCTAAGACTGCCAAGAACCAAAACCAAAAGCAAAACTCAAACACAGAAAACACAACCACCTTTACAACAAAAACAAATCAGCACCGCCACCGCCACCAAAAACCCACCACCACCACCACCGGACCCACTCCAACCCCAACCCCACCTCCACCACTTGAACCGAAACAGCAGCCACCGAAAATACCAAAAACCAAACCAATAGATGGCGACGAGAAGAGACGATCAATACGACACGAATCCCGTGGGATGACCGGGCTCCATTTCAAACGTTTGATAGTATCACTTAAATATCACTCTTCTTCCATTTTAAGAAGCAAAAGTACTAATTACGCTAGTATAATTTCAAACTACCACTTGAGGTTTTGGTGGTTTGGGTTGCTTCTTGATTTCAGCTTGTCCTATAGGTTTGCTATCTTGAGTTTCGAATTTTGTCTTTTGGGGTTAGGTTTTTGCTTGTTTGGCATGTTTGGGTTTTGGTTTTCTCTGTGGTGTCATGGTTGGCTTCTTGTCTTCCTTTGGGTTTGATTCTCGGGTGATGTTTTGTCGATGTGTCTGTGATCCGTTAAATCTTTGTAATCTTTTTTAAAGATTTATAAAAAAAAAATTTGTTGATAAAAAAAAGAAAAGAAAAGATGACTTGATTTGGGCTGTATTTCGAACTTATACAAAAATAAGTTCACCTACCCATATTCTCCATCTAAAAGATATATTATAATCCTTGTTCTGCCGTATATATCCTTCTTATTATATCTCCATATCCATTCTTAAATTTCAATCGCTAAATAAACATGCTTTAAATGTGAGAAAAATAAAAATAAAAATAAAAATCAAGGGTTTTCCTTGTGGCTGCAGTATGACTCCGTCTGCCAAGTATTTTCAGTTTCTTGTTAATATTTAGACTTCTACCACAAGGATTCTCTCTCTCTCTCTCTCTCTCTCTCTCTCTCTCTCACACACACACACACACACATGCGAATAACAACAAAGAAACTCCCTCTGTCCCAATTTATTTGTCTCAGTTTTATTCTAACCGGATAAAAAAATAGTTATATCTTTAAATTGGTAATGAATTTTATATCCAATATAGATCTTGTTTGATAGATCTCGATTTGTTTTATAATACAATATTTTCAAAATCACCTAAAACATTATAAATTACAAGATATAATCAATTGAAAAGTAGCACGAACTCCTAAAAGTGGCAATTAAATTGGAAAAATGAGATTGACACTCCAAAAATTGATGCAGACACTCTAAAATCAGTGTAACTCCAAAACCATTTTTCTTTATTTTTTGGAGTGTCTGCATTAATTTTTGGAGTGCCAATATTATTTCTCTTAAATTGGGACGAAGGGAGTAGTGATTATTAGTGGGTGATGGAGTTGTTCAGCAAAAACACCTTTCAATTTGTTGGACCCATAGCTAGTTAGACAATATTGATATTGGTCCCCAGCATAATTGGCCCATTATTAAAAGAGAGAGAGGAGTAATTAATTGCCCTACATCTCAAGTACAAAATAGACCTCTTTAAACCCTTCTAATTATGAAAGATAAAGCTACCTAACTCGGTAACTCCACTACTATAGCTAACTAAATTTTCCACAATTTTTCTCACCTAACCACTAAAAATAATAATGATAATCATAGTATAAGTTGGAAATCTTGAGAGAGATCATCTAATTAACTACTCGGAGTAGTTATTTTTGGAAATGGAGAATTGATTGATCAACCTACCAATTTGGGGTGTCCCCATTTCAAGTCATTTTAGTCATTATTATGATCTTGATAGAAAAATATATAATTCAAAATAATGCCTTTTGCCCATTGAATCTACACCACAAGAGATTTTTTTTGTCTGACGACTTTGGAATATTGAGATTGTCTTACTTATGACAGTGAATAAGACATTCAAGGAGAAGCACGATCTGGGCTGTCCGTTTCGGCTTTGAACGGTCTGGATTTAAATGATACTTTTTCGAAGAAGAGTTTCACCTCCGTAAACCCCTGTTCACGGAAGCTTCGATCTGTTAAAAAGAATTTTCCCTCTGGAATTTCTAGTCAAGCCTAGCTTGAAACTCCAAATTTATAGATTCTTGAAGAATATTAAGTCTGGAATAAACGATGGGATTCCATCTCTGCTTAAACAAATCAAAATGTTATGAGCTTTTTCCCTTTAGAAACTAACATAAATTAAATAAACAAAAAAAAATACCACAGAAATATTGTTGATTAATTTAAAGATGATATGATGCATTCGTGTGTCATCTGAACATATTATATGGTATAATGAACAAAAGAAAAATCTTATTATAGGCAAAGATTTTCTTTTTATATCTTCGTGATATATTTACTTAATTTGTCGTAATTTATAGTATTTCATTTGAAGTGACCAATAATAACAAGAACATGCCCTTCGCACCACCCTTTATAACCCATTTCATAACCCTTGCTTTTTCGATTGTTCTGTTGAATTACTTATATATTCTGCATCTTAATTCAGACGTAATAAAAAAACAAAAACAAAAGTCGCACGGTTCCACTAAGATTCTTAAAAAATAAGTATAGCTTCTTTGTAATTTTTAAACTTAAAAATAATGTATCTACAAAAATAATTTGCATCGTTCAAAAGATCTTATCGAGATCCATCAAACAAGATTCATATTGCACAAAAATTATTTCAGTAAGCTGATTATTTTGAAGCTTGAAAATTGCAAATAAGCTATACTTATTTTTTTAAGTACTTATTTCCCGTTTTGAGAGACAATTTATTCTCTCACAATACATTATCTTTAATTCAAAAAAAATAAAAATAAGTAACTTTTTTTTTTAGCGCAATAGGGCCAAACAAAGACGGAGCCACCATGAGGGCTTATGGGGGCCACGGCCCCCGTGTTGTTCCGAGTTTTTTTTTTAAATTTTAATATTATTTTTTGTTTGTTAAGAATTACTATATTTTATATTTAGTGTTATTTAAAAATTTAAATACTTTAAGAATGTGTTTGTTTTGGGTTTCAAAACCCAATTCTACTCTCTGCTCATGGTATTCCATAAGTTTTTTCTTCAACTATTAATCTTTTTTTTGTCTTTCTATCTCTCTCCCACCCAAAAAAATCTCCCTCAAAATCTAATCCAAATAAATCTTGAAATTTCAAAACCTTGTTGTCGTAGTTTGACCCCCTGTGTTTACAAAATTCTGATTCTGTCCCTAGGGCGAAACAAGAAAGGACTAAAAGACAGTATCTTATTAATATATGCTCGTAATTAATAGTAGTACTTCTTTGTTTTCCCTTATTGAAAGTTTGAAACAATTGCCAGTTGGTCTTAGCAGTTGCTTTCCTTAACGAACAGGATTAAGCAGTCTTTATCAATCTAATCATTAGGTATATGTTTCATTAATGCCTTCATTGTCCATATCAAAGCAGTAATGTGTGCAGTTAGCAATCTTATCCTCTCACTTAATTGGTTAATAATCTTGACATGAAAGCAACCGTTTCGTTTTAATTAAGGCATGCAATCTATGTGCATATATTCGTATAATGACATTTGATTTGTCCAAAAAGGGTACTACTACAAGACTAAAATGCAAGCTCACATCAACTTCCTTTTTCTTTTTCTTTTTTTTAATCCAGAGTATCCCGAACCAGCTTGTACGGACAAATCCCTGCAATTCCTCTCATAGTCCTCTCCAGGCTTATACGTGAAGTGAGATGGCCCCGAGATTTATTGACAAGTGAAAATCAAATTTGTTGATAAAAAAGAAGAGAATTAATCAGACATTAAAAGAGAGTAAACCCCTAAATCACATGCGACGACAGGGTAGCTCATTGAGATTCCCTATTGGCCCCGTTTGATAAACAAATTGGAGGTTGGGATTGGATTGCTAAGGTGATGGTATTAGTAATATACGGCTGTAAATGAGCTGAGCAGCTCGCGAGTTCGGCTCGGTAATGGCTCGGTTCGGCTCGGTTCGAAGCATAAACGAGCCGAGCTCGAGCTCGATTTTGCGGCTCGTTTGATAAACGAGCCGAGCTCGAACCTGGCAGGGCTCGGCTCGAACAAGTTCGCAAACAGGTTCATCTCAGCTCGAAATATATAGGTTCGGCTCGGCTCGGCTCGAACATGCCAATATTCGGTTCGACTCGGCTCGTTTAGCCAATTTTTCAATATTTAGGCTGAAAAGTTAACGAATTCGAGCTCGAAATCGAGCCGAGCCGGCTCGTTTATTCCAAACCGAATACTAACGAGCCGAGCCGAGCTTCGAACATACTTATCGAGCCGAGCTTGAGCCGAACTTTTCCGGCTCGATTCGAACTCGAGCCGAGCTCGAGCCTGACGAATTCTGATCAAGCCGAGCTCAAACATGCCAATATTCGGCTCGGCTCGGCTCGTTTTCACCCCTAATACTGTGTTTGGTTTCCAAAATTGGTCCGGATTGGTAGTCCCATGGGATGAACAATCCGGCCCATAGGGGGTATTAGCAATACCCCTTAGGACTTAGTACTCGTAATCCAATTCCGACCCATTCTCATTGCTAATCCCTCCTTATTACCAATTTCTTCTATCAATCCAATCACATTATATAATCTCATTTCAAACAAACATGATATTAATAATTTCATCATCTAATCTCATCCAAAACAAACATACGCATTATCAATCATTTCTCATTAATTAACAATCTCATCTCATTACCAATCTCAATCCTAATCCTAATCTCATGTCCTTACGAATCTCATCTATATATCACTGTTATCAAACGGGGTCATTATGTAGTAGGTAGTTAGAGGCAGTATCGTTGCTTTCCTCAAGTGATCTAATGAGTCACGACTCTACCTCAAGTACTACAACTAACAAAAGGAATGCATTTAACGGATCGGATATTTTTTTTTATTTTGGATTCATAAAAATCAGGTATTTTTTTATTTTGGATTCATAAAAATTCTGTAAAATTACATTTCTAGTGCATTTCTACCTTACATCAAAAGGAATGCAAAATAAAAAAAGGATTATTTTCACTACATTCTGGTACAACTAACAAAATATCAAAACAAAGGTGAGAGAGAGAGAGTTAAGAATAAATAAGGAGACACGTTTTTTAAGGCAATTCAATTATTTCTTTGTTGCCCACATGATCGAGAAAGAGAGAGAGAGAGAGAGAGAGAGAGAGTTAGTTAAGAATAAATAACGGGGACTTTGAAGGCAATTCAATTATTTCTTTGTTGCCCACATGATCATCACATGCAAACACAGATATAGGTATGGTATTCGAATAGAGGTCACGATTGCTATTATGTTTTTATAAACATCGATCCTACGTACCTAAGAAATCGTAACTTTATTTTTAACCAAACATATGACATTATTACGGTACAAATTCAGTATGAGTACCAAAGATTTCTCTCCATTAAAAAAACAGAAAAGGGCTGGCTTTTTAGAGGCCAAACAGGGCCTTACTCAATTCCCATTGAGGAGTTCCTCTATCATTTGGAGCGCCATCCTTTCCTCCTCATCCAACCCATCTCCCACCTCCTCCGCCGCATTACCCGGCGGCGCGACCTCCTTTTCGGTCACATCCTCTTTCTTCTTCCCAAGTTCAACCGTCATGACCCACTTCGAATCTGACCGGGCACCCGCCGGCTTCTGCCAGACTCCGATGTGACAGTTCTCCGGGTCGAGCCTGAGGCACGTGAGAGACGGCGATGGGGTTTTACAGCATTTCCGGAGCTTCTCACTCAGGGTGGACGAAAGCGCAGCGGAAGACGATGCGGTTACCGGTGGAGAACTACTGGCAGTGTTTGGGAAGTTGGTTTTGGCGTTGCGGCCGCTCATTAGCCGCGCCGCCTCGTCGTAGGCCCGCGCCGCCTCTTCTGCCTTTTCGAAAGTTCCTAGCCACACCCTCCTCTTTCTGCATTACGAAAAACTAGTGAATTCTTTATGCATAAATACGTACGTGTACCATGTCAAAAAAAAAACAAAAAAAACGTACGTGTACAATATCAATTATTCATATAGTGTATGTGTTAGTAGTATTATTCGCAATATTATCAACACAACTGTGTTCCGAGGCTTTTAATGACATGGGTCTACATGTATCTAACGGCTCCGAACACAGTTGTGGTCGGGAATGCCGAATGCATTTTGAAATTGTATGTGTTGGTAGACTTTTTTGCGATGGGATAGAGAGGTGAGAGGGTAGAGAATATATACAGAAGGGGGTGGCGGATTTCGGCGACCCAAGAACCCCAGTGGCGTTGCCTGACACCTCTGAACTTCTGTGATTGTACCATGCTCCTTAATTTCTCAGAGAGAGGGAGAGAGAGCTGGAAATGAGGGAGTTTTTTTTCCTGAGTGCAAGTAATGTGGGTTAGGAAACGCAGTATAAATAAGAGGCTAGGAGGGGGAAGCTATGGGAAAAATGTCGGGTGGGTAACACGTGGTGTTCGCTCAGCACATTTGAGCTGTTCATTATGTTTTTGGACGGTTCGAATTTGAAGAGATAAAAAGAGAGGAAAAGTATTTGGGTGAGAGGAAAGAGAGAGTTTCAATCCGAACCGTCTAAAAGTGTATTAAACAACCCGGATGTGCCGAACAGATACCAAATGAAATATACCTACTTGCACCGAAAAAATATCTCCACGTGTGTACCAACAGCAGACAAATTTGGGGACCATAGAGCCCGAAATATACTGCTCAAACAGTCACATCCATGCCAGAGATGAAATGCTCAACAGTAGTTTACGAATTGGGAAATTCTGTGGTGCAGGTTTTTTTTTTAGGATGCATTCGGATTGTCCATCTCGATAATTAATTATTTAGATATTTTAGATATTTTTGACATAATTATTACTGGTCAAAAATAACAAATATATCTGAACCATTAATTGTCAAAAAGAACGGTCCGAATGTGTTCTATGGGCCCTGTTAAGCAACCCGCTTTACGGGATCCCCAAATCCTGCTGTTTACATCTATAAAGAGGTCATAGTCAGCTTTCTTTACCCTCACAAATTTAATTACGAGTACCATAAAATTAAGTGTAGTGCTTTCTGTGGATGTGTAGTTGTAGATTTGTAGAGTGTGTTGAGCTGCTTGGCACAATGTGACCGTGCCCGAGAATTATCGAACCACAACTTGCTGTCATCGAACTGGTGTCGGCGTGCTCAATGGGCTAGTTTGGTGGATTAAGAGTCCTATATACTTTGAATTAATCGATTCTGACCCAACTTATAAATGGGTTAGGTTTGTTTTCCTTATCAGTTATGGGTTTGAGTTATTATCAGATTTGAGTCTAATTTATCACCCGTAAGAGTCTAAGACGATTAACGTAATGAGTGTACACACTTTTCGAATAGCTCACACACTTGCATATATACACACATATGTATACTAACATATATAGTTCTATACTTTCCTTTTGGTTATCAAAAACCTCCATTCTTTTTTAACACGGAAGAATAAAAGAGTAATTCCACTTACCACTTTCACTAGATAATTGCTGTAAAAACCTCCATTCAAAACCCTAAAAGACAGAGAGAGAGAGAGAGAGAGAGAGAGGGAGAGAGAGAGAGAGAGAGAGAGAGAGATTTACGCCGTTTATATATTAAAAAATTAAGTGTTCCAATTTTTAATCTGTTTGAACTGGTGCGGAAAATTTATTTTTTTGATCATTTTATCTTAATGATCATAATGAATTTTTGGCTCTAAAACTTTTCAATGACCACCCTAAGATAGCTCTGAAACTAAATAAGGAGTGTTTGGGTGCTCATTGAAAGACCTTAAAGCCAAAAATTCATTACCACTATCTAGGATAAAATAATTAAAAAAATAAGATCTTCGCACTGGTTCAACCGGATTGAAAATTTGAGCATTTAATTTTTTAATCATTTCTTTCGTTAGTTTCATTAACGGTATTAACAATTTTGCCAATTTAAAACGTAAAATAAACTATAGGGACGAAATTGAGACAACCATAAAACTAGAGGGAAGACTACGAAAATTTGCCCTCTTTTTTTTATATGACAATTAAATTAATTTAGATTCCCCACATGAAGCTGGGATGTATTATTATTTAATCATTATATCGCAGTACTTCTAAATTCAAAAGCTCCCCCACAATTCGTAATTAAATTCACCGGCCAATGAATTGAATTAATTTCATTGAAGCCTTTGAAGGTTTTCACCGGTGAGCTTCGCAGGCTCCAGTAATCTGCCATGCATGTGGTGATTATATTGAACCATGCACACACATTCCAGTACCAAACACTAGGGGTCTACATGCACTAGCATCCCAATTTTACCCCATGATGAGGAAGAAAAATTATTAATTTGTGTGGGTTTGGGCATCGCCACGCGATATTCCAACACCTTTAATGATCAATCACATATTTCTATGGAGCCTAATACCAAATGCAATCTAAAGCGAATTTGAGATCTTTCCAACATCTTTAATGATCAATCACAGATTTCTGTGAAGCTCAGTACCGAACGCAGTCTCAAGCGAACTTGAGATCTAGGGCTGTATATATTAATATTGTTATAACCTGTCATTGATATGACCACAGAACTGAAGTACTCATGTTTTCATTCCCATTGCATTGGGCTAAAGGCCTACTGAAATCACCTCCATACTATTTTAGTCTGAAGAAAGCAACATACCACGTGAAGGGTTTCATCTCTGCATGCACATTGAACTGGTACGTACTGTTCATAAATCAACTAGGGCCAAGGCTGAAACTTAAACTTTTTTTTTGAATCGGCAATAAAATCTTATTAAGAAAAATTTGACAAAAGGTACATCAAGTTTGGGGAGAGGAGAGGGGAAGGCCATCCTGGACTGTTGCATCTTTAATAATAGCTCTAACGTTCCGGAAACCTTCTTAAAAAATAAGAACTTATTTTGGAACTTCTTCCTAAAAAATAATAAGGGTTATTCCACAAAACCCAAATAAAAAGTTCATTTCACATTTTCAAACTCAAAAATAATATAAATGAAAAAAAAATTAATTTTTTTTGCACTTTATTAAAAATCTCAATGAGATTTATCAAATAAGATCCATATTGATAAGAAAATTATTTGTGTAAACACATGATTTTTGAGCTTGAAATTGTCTTCTTAACAAATAAGGAGTTGTGCTATGAGTAATGGGCGCTGGGTAGGGAAATTGTACTGACGGCCGTGTCGGGCCGTCTCTGGCCACCGGACGGCCATCCCAGCCATCCAAAAATTCTATAAAAAAAAAAATCGAGGGGGCCTACGCGGGAATCAATGGCATCCGAGGTGTGTAGGGTGCTCGGATCAAGCACTCTACACACCTCGGATGCCATTAATTCCCGCGTAAGCCCTCTCGGTTTTTTTTATAGAATTTTTGGACGGCTCGGATCCCCGGCACGGCCATCGGTACGATTTCCCTACGGAACTGTCGGCAGTGCCGGCCCCGGCATTTGGGTTGCCCTAGCCCAATCTCATGTTTTGTTGCCCACTTAATATTAAATGTATAAAATAAAATAGGAACATACAAGTAAAAAAAAAAAATCAAAATTTACATTGTTTTTTTAGCTTGAATAACACACAAAAAAAAAAAAAAATATCAAAACGTAAAACCTGATTATAGTGCTTTAATCTCTCTTGAGAAATGGTAGTTCAAAGATAAAAAAGGGGTCGGGAGGAGAGTTAGCTTGCTCAATTTATTTTAACTATGACATTTTCTTAATCATTACTCAAACATTCCTATTTAGTTTGTTAAGTCTGGAAATTTCCAACAATTAGTAATTTGATTTTTGTAATGTTATGGATTGGGAGGGAAACAAAATGAGGTACAACAAAATTTGGGTTGAAAGGAAACGAAAAGGGGAGGAAAACAAAAGATGGAAAAACAAACAAAAGAAGAGGGATTGGGTGCGGCCTGCGAGTCGAACTCTAGCAGCTGGAGTTTACACAGCTGCAATGACCACTGAACAAGGCGGACAGTTTTTGCATCTTTGAGAAACATTATCTTACTTATCATCTGCCGAGTATCTTAAATTTTTTTTTTTTTTTTTTTTGTTGCCCCAGCCGGGGGGGTTGCCCAAACCCGAAAGCTTGCGGGGCTTACCCCGGGGCCGGCCCTGACTGTCGGTACCTATATCTTTACCTACAAAATAAGAACTTAAGGCAGTTCTGGAACACAACCTAACTGTGTTCAGATGAGCTAGCTTGGTGGTGATCAATACGTCCAAGAATATTAGTTTGAGGACTAACGAACTTAAAAAGGGTAATCAAGCTTGGTTTGGTTACCAATCGAGCCAACCTCGGATGGACCCAGGTAACATGCCGAGTTTGATTGGATATTCTATTTACGGATGATCAAATAGTAGTACGTGCGCGCGTGATGCATGTGTAAAGCGCTTCAAAAAAAAAAAATTTGTTTCTTAAAGTTTGATTTGGTAAGGTACAAAATTAGTCTCCAAAAAGATTTTACCGAGCTGAAGATACACGAGCCAATCAAACATTATGCAACATTACTTGATGGATAATGCTATGGTGTCCCCGGTCATTTTGGGGACACCGTAATTTTAGGCATAACAAAACCCTTACAAGCATAACAAAAATCATTAGAAGTATAATAGAACCATAACATGGCATAACCAAGGCATAACCAAAAACCAATCAAGGCATAACCAAAAATCAACCAAGGCATAACCAAGTTATGCCTTGTTATGGTTTTGGTTATGCTTATAATGGTTTTGGTTATGCTTGTAATGAATTTGGTTATACTTATAATGGTTTTGTTATGCCAAAAGTTACGGTGTCCCCAAAATGACCGGGGACACCGAAGTCATTCCCTTACTTGATTGCCTAATTAATGGTAGAAGTTAATGAGTGAACTATTGGTTTTTTATTTTTTTTATACGTATATATTCTCATTGGGTACGTGCCATACAACCCAAAAAGTAGAGTGGAAGTTCCTAGAAGTAGGGGTGTACACGGTCTGGATTGATCCGGTTCTTTAGAAAATCAGTAACCGGACTATTTCGAACGAATCTAGAAAATTAAGAACCAGAACCTAACCAATATATGAAGGAAACCTAATCAGAACCAAACCGCAAAACCGGTCCGGTTTTGATTCGGTTCTAGTTCCGATTCTATCCAATTAGCATCCAAACCTATCACCGGTGTGTGAGAAAGAGAGACGTGAGATTTAAATTATAAAGACCAATCCATTAAATAAGGTTGCAAAGAATTGAAAGGATAAGAAGGTAATCTATTAGAATAGAAAAGAAGGAAGAAAATAAAAACTTTCCTCACAAATGAGATTTCATCTCTAAATAAAGTAATTTTAGCAAGAAAGAGATTAACCTACTAAATTATACACATATATTTATTTTTATATAAAACCACGGTTCTTTAATTGAGAATCAGTAATCGAATCAAAATTAACGGTTCTTATTTTTTTGGAACCATAACCTGACCGCAGAACCACAAAACCAGACCAAATAGGACGGTTTTCTTGAACACCCATACCTAGAAGTTTTTAGGTGTAAATTGGGAACCGCCACGTGGTACCCAACGCGAATTCGAGCAGTCCAAACATGTTTTGGACGGCCACGTGGTCCTCTTTCTTTTTTCTCTAAAATCATGGCCGTCCAAAATACATTTGAATAACTCGGACGCGTGCTCGGATACCACGTGAACTGTACCCTATTTGCACCCAAAAACTTCTCGGAAGTTCCACCGTAGACCATTACTGCTGATGATTGTAATTTTACTAGTATTGGTAGTTAGGTTGCTTAATTGGGTCCTTGTTAGGTAAGATAAGGTGATCAAGAAAGCAAATAAAGAAATAGTAATATCACCAAATAAAACCAAACATCATTCTTACAAGCAATAAAACACCACATGGAGAGGCCTTATTTAATTTCTAAACCAAATTGTAGGTGAAACCAATGGCTGTTAATAATTGTGATGGGAAATATTGAAAAAAAATGGTGCCTTATTAAAATTGCAGCATTAGTTTTGAACATGCATGTATGCCACCTCAAAGATCACCACATTAAATTCACTTGTTTTGCACTAGTTAGGAAATGACAACTCAAGTGATAGTAACGTGGGGAGGGTACGTGTGAAGTTTAGTATTGTGATGTGAAATTAACAAGTCAAGGATGTAATTAACAACAACCAAAAAAATATTGGTCTAGAACGGTGGGGAGCAACCTAAATAGGAAAAATTAGCCATAAGTACGATAAAATAGTTTTTATTTAGGGGAATGGCGCTAGCCAAATACTTTCTTCGTCCCATAATGTTTGTCCAGTCCGCAAAACAATAACGTAAAAATCATACAATTTTTGCAAGAAAAATTTAAAATTTTTTCAACAATTCACTGGATATCGATGAATTGTTTTAATTTATTAAAAAAGTTTAAATTTTTTCTTGAAAGAAATGCATTATTTTTTAGTCCTTGTTTTGCAGACTGGACAAACATTTTGGGATGGAGAGAGTAGTTTTCAGAAGAGGTCCTTCAAGTTTTTGAATTGTTGAGCCATAAGGCCAAAACATGTTTTCACAGACAAAACTATTTTAGGGTAGGGTACTTAGGATTTAGGCAATTTCATAGGATTTTAGAGTGCACTTTCCTATTATAAAATTTTCGTATTTTAGGCACTTTCATAAGGTACGTACCCTAAGGTTTTAGACACTTTGACTAATTTTCAGTTACTATTAGTGAATTTCACTAGTTTTGCAAAAGGCGTTTGTCCTTGTATTTAATTGCAAAATGTGCATATCCTTGAACTCAAAAAATATAAATATAGAATTTTTTTGGCTAAATCTCCCAACAAACAAAGTGTTTTAATAAGGACTGTAACGCCCCGACTTTTCGGGAGCAAAATAAAATAATTTTCTTAAGAAAATTTGCCAAATAAATATGATTTTCCAAAATAAATGTTTAACTATTACAATCTCAAGAAAATTTACTGATTCAAAATACATTACTTCAGAGTTGACTCTAGGCTTGACGCGAATCCCGAGCATACTTGATCTCCATTCCTGATATTCTTTCCGCGTTGAACTGCACCATCATTGAATCCTGCGCCCACTGGCAAATTGATCGCCGAAGCAAACGATTTGCCAGGATACAGACGTATCCGTGAGTGATAAATCACCCAGTAGAATAATCCAACCCAACCACCCCTCTTATTTTACAGTTAGCAGGTGCAAGACGATATTGAATCGAAGAGCCAAGCAGAGATTTCATTCATGAACCAATTTATTACTATCCATTAATCCTATGTGAGATCTAGGATCTCATCCACGAGATCCTTTCCTCCCATACCACTAACTATGATCGTGTCATGGAAAATCCCCCCTTGCTTTTCCTGCACACGGGATTCTAAATAAATTCACCTAAGTTATGTACCTCGTATGAATTCATTTAGGACCATAACAGGGGGCACGATTACCCTTTGGAACTTTCCATGGCGTACCATACATTAGGGTCGCCACAATTCCTAAGCCACTAACTATGACCGTGTCATGGGACAATCCCCATTGCTGGCCTTGCAAGGCACGATTACCCTTTGGAACTTCCCATGGCGTACCATACGTTAAGGTCACCAAAATATCATCACTGGGCCCCGCAGGTCACCCTTATCCATGGCCAAATCAAAATCCACAATCTCACGACTTCAACGCTTTACCATTTGTCCATCAATCTAGTATCGTCTAGATGAAATCTATTCGCATACCATCCCATGTCTCTAGGGTCCAATCTAACATTCAAATCAAATGTCGGTGCAGTATACAATCAAATCAAATAGTAATTAAACAAATAATAAGCAATGCAATGAATCAGATATCGGTGCAATATACAATTAAACCAAATAATAATTAAAACAATAACGAGCAATGCAATCACACAACTTTTAATAAATGGGCCGTTGCCCTTATTCCTATATGGCCATGATGCCAATAATGAAGTAGAACTTTTATAGAAATTTTAATAGAATATTTTCTAGACTCTTATTGATTATTTCTAAGTAATTAGATTAATTAAAAACTAATTAAATACATTAATTAGGTAAAAATATTGGAATAATTATCACAATCTTGATAAGAGTCCTAAAGGTCCTACGCAACATGTTTGAGCATCAAAAGTTGGGTTCGGAGGGTCGCGGAATTAATTTACATAAAGACGTTAAATAAAGTGGCCGAAACTGAAGTAAATAGAAAATAAATAATTTATTATTAAAAATATGTTGAGGTTAACAAAGTTTCATCTCCGGAATGTAAGGAGTTCAAATAAAATTATTCGAGTATTAATAATAAGGTTTATAAGGTCGTAAAGTAATTTTAATTGGAAACACTTTAAAAATAATAATAAATAGTAAATTTAATAAAATAAATATGAAATTAGCAAGATATCATATTTGAGATGCGAGAAATCTAGGAAAAATAGTTTGGGTGTCAGAAACGTTGTTCGAAAGGTCGCAACGATTTTTCGTTTATAAAATCTTGAAAGATAACAAATAAAAATTTAATAAATAGATAAATAAATAAATAAAATATGATATTAACAAGGTATGGACTTTGAGATGTGAAAAGTCTAGGAAAAATAGTTTGGGTGTTAAAAACCAAGTTTAGAAGGTCGCAAAACGTTTTCGATCCAAAACAGTCCAAACCGCAAGGTCTGACTGCTTTGACCTGACTGCTTTGACCTTACGGTGGAACCTCCAGATGCGAACTCGGCTTGCGGCCGCAAGGTTCAACGCAGCTTTCGTTTTTTTCGTTTTTCTTTATCGTTTTGATGCATGGTTCCATTTAGGGCATTTGGTTAAGTATAAAAATATTAAATACACTTAGAGGAAGGGTTGAAATGGAGTATAATACCTTGAATCAAATCGAATTGATTTTAATTCGAAACTTGGAATTTGGAGAAGACAACTTCGGGTTTTTCGATTGAGGGACCTTGGGATCAAATTGGACGACGTTTGGTGATACTAGGAGTTGTAGGAAGTGATTGGAACGTGGGAATTGGGTTTCAGTTGAGCGTAACTAGGAAACCCACTTTTCCCTCTCTCTCTAGAACTCCATAGCTTGAAGCTTGAATTGCCCATGTTTTTCTCTCATGTTTGACTTGGTGGAGCGTGGGGAATATCGTGGTATGCCGTAGGGTCGGATTAATGGGGTATATATAGGAGAATTTTAAAGAGGTTGATAAAATTGAGTTTAATAAGGACTCTAACTCTTGGGCTTTGAGATGGACGAAAATAAGGGCGAAGATATGATCAAGGAGGAGGTAGAGACTGAGTAGGAGAGGGAGGAATAATAGGAGTTCGCATGCATGCAATTAAAAAAAATATAAAAGTAAGATAATTAAGATAATTATATTTGTATCTATCTATTAAGGAAAAGAATTTTATTATTACGAATAATATATATATATATATATATATATATTTGTATAATATATGTAAACACATTTATAGTTACAAGTTATGGTAAAGTTATGCTAACTAATTTTAGTTGCTAAAAATAAAACTAGGTTCTAGTTTAATCTAATTACACTATTAAATAATTAATGATTACTATTGACTATTTGATTAAAAAAATAGTTTCTTTATTCGAAAAAAATAGGGCAAAATTCCGGGTCGTTACAAGGACAACAACGAGAATGATCACAACGAAGCCATGATCTTTACCTGAGAAGAACTAAATTCATAGAGAGAAAAATACTTGATTGAATGATTTGTATTCTCAATGCAGTTATTAATAAATTTTGGAATATCTATAAAGAAAAATGCAATTAATCTGCTTAAACTTGTGTCCAATGCGGTGTGCCTCAGAGGCAGCGCCCTTTAGAAGTTTAGAAAATAGTTGTGAAAAGTGATGCTTTATGAGTAGTCATAAACACAACTCATAGATTTAGGTATATTAATTGCACCTCAATTATTGCTCCAATGGCATCTATTAGCTGGACCGATATTATTTTAGTGACTAATTGTTTGATTTTACGATTTCTTAATTAGACTGGTTTTCTGCACTTTTCATAGTATGGGCTTTGTAATTGGCTTCTATCGAGTATATATAGGCCCATTAATTGTGTCACTGACCATAGCCCAATATTTTAACTATATATAAACACCAGCTCAGCCCACAATCACAATCAACTGTATAATACTAGTATCTCGCAAGAACGCCCGGTGGCGACCGATAGCCACAGCCGAACATTTCATAATACTATTGGATTTGATCGAGTCTTATCGGATTCAGATCGAATTCGGCCCATTAGCCACGCAATCTTTTATACGGTGCCAAAAAAAATCAAAAAATTATTTTTTTATTTTCATTATATTTGAATTTGAAAATTGAAAAAAAGAACTTTTAAAAAAAGAAGGTAAATTGGAACACTCCTAAGTGGTTCAAAAAAAATTTGCCAACATTGTATACATCGGTGTGACTATGGAGGAATTAATGGGTTAACAACCAAGAAAGGTTCGACGTCTCTCCATAGAATCGAACTCAAATTAACCTCGCTTTTGAAAGATGACGTGGTGACTTATCCCTTCCTTATTTTTAGTCCGACTATTGAAAAGGTTCCTCTTTTTGGCTTGATTATTAATTCACCACCTAATCTCGTGTTTCTCCTCCCTTCTACATCACTTTTACTCATGTGGTCATGATAGCTTTTGCTTGTGGGCATAGGTTAACTATCAGGCAATTGCAGCAAGCCAACATTAACCATGGTTGGAATTTGGGGTCGGGGCCAGGAAATAAATCGGGTTGCCCATGTGTGACGTAACTTGGTGACCCATTATCTTGGAGATATGAAAAAGGTTAAAGTAATCCTAATCTCTTCGAATTACAAAACTTCTAATGCATCTTGGATGTTCCATCTATTTAATTCCTTCCGGAAATCCATTAAGAGAAGACGACAAACGAGTAATAATATTATTGATATCAAGAAAACTCTCTCCCTCCCTCCCTCCCTCTTTAGAGCGACTCAAGCTTTTGTAGCGTGAAATAGTGGGTGATACTTTTATTCTGGTTACATATATTGTTTACAAAAATATCAACCACAACTTCTTTGTCGTACGTCAAGAAAAAGCAACAATTGTTTATTATAAACTCTTGTTTTCCTTTCCTTTTCTTTTACTTGTGTTTTCTGATATTAGCACTGAGTTAGAACATCACAGTCAGGCATACCTGTGCTGGTTAGCACTGAACAACTATGGCGTAAAATACTGTTACACTACCAATTTTTAGCTGTCCATTATTGTAATAAATGATCAAAATTCGTTCAAACTCTTTTCTGAAAAAGTTAAACTTTTCTCTGGAAGAATTTTTTTTAAATCTGAACGTCTAAACACATCTGAACGGTTAGAATTAGGCTCACAGATGTTGTGTTGGTTGTACGCTTAGCATTTTTTAGAAAGGACAGTGATTTTCGCACTCCAAGATTTACCGCAGGCGCTCCACCTTTTTATTTTTTACACTGACCACAGTGTAAAAAATAAAAAGGTGGAGCGCCTGCAGTAATTCAAGGAGCGCGAAAATCTATAGAAATTACCTCCCGACAACATGTCTTATGTATGTCCTCCAACGTCATAGTACTAATTATTTGACTTGGTCTTTCTTTTCTTTCTTTTTTTTTTTTAAACGTTGTTCAGCGAATTATTATATTTCTAAAAAGATTGAGAAATGTTTTGTGAAAGTTATTTGTGACAAGAACTTGTAAGTTGACTGATCATTTTGTCAAGTGCTTGACTAAGGGGTATTTTCACCAACTTAAAAGTTGTAGACTAATTTTTTTTTTTATTCTTATTCAGATTTTGTTTTTGCAATTGTTCGTTTTATACAAATATTTTGGAAATAATTTTGGACTTTTTGTTGGATATTTCTCAAAAAATTTAACTCTTAGATCATCCCTAATCGATCTCTCTAACTTTGTAACATAAAATGGTGCGAATTTCTTGTATTCTCTATTGCAAAAAGTTCAATATTTGATATCCAACTACCCTATATAGAATAAGTTTAAACTTTTAAACTGTACTTGCCCAACTAAAAATAAACAGTATTTCCGCAATATATTTTTCTTCAGAATATGAAATAAAAAAAACCAAAATGAGAAAAATAAAAAAACTGGTAGTACTAAAATTCTTTCCATTTACTTATCCAAAAAAATAAAAAAATTCTTTCCATATTTCTTATCGTGAAAATTATTACAATATCTCCATCACAACATTGTACTATTTAAAAAAAATCAAGTGGGCACATGAGAAATCAATTAAAAGACTTGTTTTCCAAAAGATTGCAAGTTCGAATTCCTCAAAGAACAAACATTCAAACATTTGGGTCATTAGAGGTTTGCTCGGTCATTAACTTTAAGACGCCAAGAATTAATTGAGGTGCGGACAAATTAATTGGACATTTGATTCTAATGAAGAAAAAAAAAAACATTCTTCCCAAAATGCTGACATGGTATTAAAATATTCCTTACTTGCTTAGGCCACATGTACCTCCCATACTTTCCCATTTATTATCATTTCTTTCTCTGTCTCTATATATACTCTTTCCAATCTACCGTCCGTTCCTCTTTTCGTTTCCCCCATAACAAGTATAGTATTTTCCAGAGAAGAAGAAGAAGAAACTAAAGAAGCCCAATCAGATTCAGAAGGCGATCATCGGTTTCGGGAAGGAGAGAGATTCAGCAATGGCTGCGTCTCTCAGGTCTCTCTCTCTCTCTCTCTAAACATAAATACGTGTATATATTTGTATAGTTTTTTTGAGGTGGGATTTATTTTATTTTTTTTTCTATTTGATTGTTGGATAACAGAGATCTGTGATCTTTCCTTCCCGGACGCCCATGTTTAAGGTGGGATCGCTGCTACGTTTGGGATCTATAATTGTTTGGATTGCTCATTTAGTCGCATGCATGGGGTAAGTGTTTTGATTCCTGTTATGGGTTTACTCAGCATTTAAAAAATATTCAATTTGGCATGATTGTTTGCGGAAGATTTGGATTTTTTTGTTTAATTGAGCTTTTTTGTTTCAATTGAATTGGAAAATGTATTGGTTGATTTGATTCAACCCTCTTTAGTACCGGGCTATAATTGGGCTCTGTCGGGGCTTTAATTGGGCCCCAGCTAGTGGATGGGGGATTTTTTTATTTTTTTTATTTGATCGGCAGTGGACGGTGGGATTAGTCGCACAGGATTAATTGGCTCCCAACTAGTGGATGGGGGAGGAATTGTTTTATTTTTTTTGATCGGCAGTAGTCTTATTCGAGGTGCACGGAAGCTAGCCCGGACACCTGAGTTATCAAAAATCTTTGGTTTTCTTCGGTGGAAGGTTTAAATCTGAATATAAGGAATTGAGGCACAGTCGGATCTGTAAAGATGAGATTTTTATCCAGTTGGAGGTGGGGGAAATCTTATCTGGAATGATACAAGTTGTGAGGTTGTGAGATGCGGGGTCGACAGGGGCTCAGGAAAGAGGCAATGATGGGGTCACAAGAGAGTGTTAGAAAGAGAAGGGTGAGAAGAAATTTGAAGGGAATAGAGGGGGAGAGAGGAGCTGAAGAAAAATGAGAGGATGGAGGGAGATATGGAAACCGAGAGGAAGCGAGAAATCGAAAATATGGGCAAATGTATGCTAAGGTTTTACAGTAAACAAGAAAAATGGTGAGGGGTAAATCGCAAAAGAACAAACATATAAACTCGTAGGCAAGATTAGCATTTTGTTTTTTTGGAAATTTTATTGCAGTAAGAAGGCGAAAAATCTTGTAAGTCTTAGGTACAAGTACAAATGTCAGGATGTCAGTGGGGAAGATAGCCCCAATCGTCCCTTGGTAGTTCCACAGTTGCATGGGCTATGGTTTGAACTTCAATTTGTGAAGGAAAAAGAAAGTAAAGTAAATAAGGAAACATGTCGAAAAATCAGCTATTGAAAGGATCAGCTGTATAACAGGAATATGAATACTTTTGCTGCATCATTGTTTAAATTTGATTCCTTACAGAACCAGGTTTTTGTAACAGAGCAGTGGTTGTCTGGGAAGCCTTTGTAAACAGGAACTGACTAACTCAAACGAGCCACCAAAAAGACCAAAGCTTCAAGGTCGAAGAGTATCAAAACCGAGCGTATCAGAGGATTTCTGGACTACCAGCGCATGTGATATGGACAACAGTGCAGTGCTGTCACGAGGAAGCATCTCCTCAATAAGCACATCAACCCTGCCGATTGATCCCCATGGAACTAGCAGTGGAAACACCCCTTCTGAATTTGTAAATCATGGCAAGTTCTTGTTGTCTTTCATGTTACTGACCTTATTTGGTTTAGGAGGCACATGCACTAATCTTCACAATATCTCCTTACATGCTAAGAAGCATGGACGACACGGGACAAAGACAAGACGGGAGACAGCAAAAAATCGAAAATATATACAATGATACATATGAATGCTGTTTTTAATTATATGGTACTTGTTATTAATATGAATATGAATGCTGTACACACTACACACAAACAGCCAGACTAACTAAAACTATAACTCTAATATAGCAGAAAAAAATGAAAACTAATTGTACTACTACATTTTTGGTACATAATTCATGAGAAAGACAAATCACAAGGCAGAATTGACAATTTTGTTAAACATCATTATCTGGCCCTTGGTGTGGCCCATACATGTCTCAAGTGAGACACACATATCCCAATGTTTTCCATAGGTGTCCCTTGCTTACAACTAAATTCATAATTTGAATCTGCCACCTTGTCCTCGTATGTATTCTCTGGATTACTCTAAAGTTCTTCTGCTTCAGCATGTCTCCAATTTGATGCTGAAAATGGTGGGTGTAGGTCTTCTTCTTTGGAACCAGACTAGGCAACAGTGGATTGGAACTAAAAAGCCCAATATTCATACACAACAGCTTCGTGAACCGAAAATAAGGTTTGTTTCTTTTAAGGGTTTGAATTTGTTATTTCATTCATTCTTCAGGATAGGAGGTAATCTATATCCATCTACATGCCCTTTTTGGGGGGAAAACCAAGTCCTTTTCCATTAGTTTATTTTACCTTATGTGAGGCACCTTGTAGGTTCTGTTTTGAGAGCAGGTTTGGAAATGTGTTAACAATTCTCTTTGGTCTTCTGAGGTTCTAAGTGATATTCCCTTCAATATTTTTATTTGCACTCAATAATATTCCCAGAATTGTAGGATATCCCCATCATACGTGAGTTGGTCTAAATGTTTTAGCCACTCTTCTTTTTGAATTTTCCGGGGTTGGTTATTGTTGCTTTAGATGGATAGTGCCGGTGGAATGTGTGCTGGTTAGGTGAAAAGTGAAAATATCCGCCAAGTAGTTGCGAGCATGGCCACCAGGTGAAGAGTAAGGCAAGAAAGAGAATGAGAGGAAAATTGGCAGTTATTGGTAGGTACTTGGCAGAATCTTGCCCTCTCAAAGCCCTACTGAGTGGTGGTGCCATGGTGGTCTCTCCACATTGATGGAGGGATGATCTATTAGTTGGCGTAGTTGACCTGTCTTGCCGGCCAAGGTACAATGAGATAATTTCATGTCTCTAGGATCACTTGTGCAGGTTCTCTCTGAAACTGTGTAGCTGAGACAGAAAAATTGATTCCCTCGAATGATTGCTGTATGTGTATTCTTTCCAATTTGTGGTGAAGGGTACTCCTTTTCTGTTCTTTTGTATTATCTTCCAAAAGTGTCTCATAACTGTGATGGCCAAATTTGTGTTATACATAAAATAAAATAAAAAGGGGTAACTGAAGAAGTTTATTAAAAAGCAACTAACAAGAGGAGGGAACCTCAGAATACTACATATACCAAGACAAAGAGCCTAAACAATGGAAAAGAGATCTATACAGTAAAGAATCAGCCTAAGTAGAGAAAGTAGAGTGTGAAATCTCCCAGGTGTTATAGTGTAAAGAGGATATAGAGCTGTAGATTTGGCATTCCTACTTTGGGTAGCCTTAATCCTCACTTCAAACTTAACCTGACAGCTGACGACAGAGGAAGGTGGCCTTTGAATGCCTCTGAAAATTCTGTTGTAATTGCCCAAGGAAATAAACCACAGCAGCTATAGAGCAAGTCCCCTTAGAGTATTAGGGAACCCTTTCCCTTGGAAGTTGGAAGTAACACAAAAAAGCCAAGTATGTTACAGTTTAGTTGCTTGCAGTTTTTGTTTACACAGTTGCCTATCATTACACAAAGAATGCAGGGTTTGAATGCAGGGTTGATGCATTAATATATTGGATTGGTTCGAAGTGTTTCCTTTCTGATGTTGAGGATATTCTATCATTGGTATGCTAGAACACTTACATTTTGAGGTGTTTATATTCAGAAATATGTTTTATGCTCTCCGATGAAGTAAGCAGGGTAATTCATGAACATTTTATCTGCACGTTCTGCCTATCCCTGATAAAAAAAATTCTGGCTTTTGCAGTTGGAATGCAACCTACGAAAGCTTGCTCGGAAGCAGCAAGCCCTTCTCCCAGCGGATACCTCTTTCTGTAAGTTTCTTCCTTTTTGGGGAAGAATTCTTTCAATCTGGTCTGATGACATTGATCGGTAACGCTCTGCATTTTTGGCTGTAATGAACAGGAAATGATAGATTTTCTTACCGACATCTGGGAGCAGGAAGGGTTGTATGATTGAGAAAGCACAAGCAGGACGATGTTTCATAAGATAGTTGACCTACAAACGCTGTTGACGAATTTAAATTGTTATGCAAACCGAAAGTTACGGAAACCCCACGAAAGCATGTATATTAACTGTAGCATTATCATAGCATGCCCAAACGAATATTTCCCTCGCATGATTTTGGTATGTAGAATTACATTTATAGTCAGTGTACTAATATTATAGCATAATTAAAAGCGGCTGCCTCAGCTATTCTTGGCAGCAGAGTTTACTTTAGATTTCTGGAATTACTCAGTTTGGTTGGTGTTAAGTGTTTTCACCCCCTTCAACCAGGCTTCAATTTTAGGCGGATTCAAACACAAAAACTATTCAAGTGTTCCCCGGGGAATTACCCTACCACTACTTGTAACCAGAGGTCTGTGTGGAATCTATCACAAAGTCTATTGAAAATAAAAATGTGATTGAAAAGAGGCGTTGAAAAAAAAAATGTGATTGAAAAGAGGCGTTAAGGTGTGACCACCGCACTTGAGGTTTTTTGAAAGTAACAAGAATTTTTTTTTTTCTCTAAAATATAATGCTATACTGTAATACTGTATAAGGATGTTCATTGTTCATTTATTATTCTTTGGAAAAAAAAAAACTAATACCCATCCTCATAAATATGAAACCTTTTTATTGCGTCATACATTTCCCTCTGGAATACTCTTGTAGTAAATCACTAGCATGTTTGAGAAGCGGCAGCTCATATGGGTGGTGACGTGTAATTTGAACTCCTCTCTCTCTCTCTCTCTCTCTCTCTCTCTCTCTCTCACACACACACACACACACGAAACACAGTGACTATAATTGACAGGAAGTGAGGGGGAAAAAAAATTAACAAGAGTCGTATGGGATTGGGGCGTTTGGGTTTGAAGCATATTATGGGAAAGTGGTGGATGGTAGTTTCTTCTCCTTCGTTTGTGCGTAAAAGTTTAGGTGAGAGAATTAGTAGTACTACTCTGAGTCTGAGGAGGCTGTCTACACTAATACCAGCTGCGGTTGGTGAAAAATCAGAGGGTGGAGGAGAGGTAGTTGTATGCAAAGGTGAAAAGAAACTTGGGTTGTTCCCCAAAAGGCGGCGTCCTAGTGGTTTCTGGACGAGCCACCACCTCCACCGTGACGAAAACTCTGTTCCTGCTGACCTCTCTCGTACTCTCTCTCTCTCTCTCTCTCTCTCTCCACCGTGCCTATTTTGAAATGAACAAGTCTGCAACACAACTCCATACACAATTCGTTCGATGTATGTAGGTCTATGTATATCCAACAGTTTCACATACAATTTTGCCAAGTGTTGTGTTTTAAAGGTACCTCTACTACTCAATCGGATATCTCAATCGGTAAGTGCTTTTTCAAATTGTCCAATTTTCGGAGAGAACTATGAACAAAAAAATTAGACGAATTGATTAAACATTCTATCGTTATCTGATTGAGTTGTTTTTTATACAATAATTAGAAAACCATTCTCTACAAAATGAACATCTTCGATCATGTGTGGAACCCGATGGGAGCTCCATGAAGTTGGTACATTTTCTGTACCCGCCCCATCGGAACTGTACAATTACTCGTATGTTTTCTATCGTAACAATCAGTCTTTTGATGAAGTTATTTGGTTTCGGGTTAGGTGCCAAATACTTATCATTTTCCACTTTTGTTTCTCCAGTATTATTTCCCTCAGGGCTAGGGAATGCGCTAATGCAAGCAAGTAAGAACGTCAACAACCTGCTGGAGAAATTGCCACCTTCCGAATTAACAGGCCGAGTTAACGAACAGGACGATCGCTACGAGCTCCGGTACGAAGTTCCCCCGAGGATGTTCAAAGACGATATGAAGATCGAGATCGATTATGATTGTATTTTGACATTAAAAGCAGAGCACAAAATGGGAGAAGAAGAAGAAGAAGGGCGTTGCAGTGTTAGACTAGTGCTGCCTGAAGATGCACAAGTTGACGAAATTAAGGCACAAATGGAAAATGGGGTGCTGCTTATTGCTATACCTAGGAGTGGTGGAGGACCCAAGCTTGGGGATGTTAAGGAGGTCCAAACTCACTAGCTTTGGTGGTTTTGTGAAGCTTTGTGACTCCTGGTGTTTTCTGTGTGTGATGGCTTAGAGCCTTTACACTCTTTATCTTTTTGTCGGCGAAAGTCAGTATATTTAGCGTTTATCTAAACTCAAAATTACTTAGAACATATGAATAAAAACCAAGCTAAATAAGTTTGAGTTCGTGTGTTCAATCACAAACCTTTTTCATGATCGGAATGTTCATGGATAAATCCAACTTGAATATCGTTTTTTTTAAAACTAGCTAGGCCCATTAAACTTTGAAACCAAGTTTCGAAGAAGTAACTAGTATACTTTGTTCACTTAGCTTATGAAAATTTTAATATTTAGGGGGTGTTTCCACCAACCAATAAGTTATGGATAATTTCTTGTTGTTCAAAAATGTTAAGTTGTTTTCACTAACCCATAATTTGTTGATGGTATATGAGAGGGTTAAAGGGAAAAGTAGAGGAGAATAATAGAAAGAAAAATGAAGAGGAAGAAATCGTGGGTTGTTGTGAACAACATGATAAAATGTACTAGTATTAACTTGTAGTCCAAAATTTTTAGTGAAAACGCCCCCGTTAAGTTAATCGAGACCAGCTCTCAATTGACTGGAATAAAGCTCCTTTGAGATTGATCCACATGATAAATAAGTCAAGCTTAAACGCAATAGAAGAGGGGATGGTTCTGGGAAATCAAAACGAACAAACCCCGAATTCGTGACTCTTGTGCAAAACCCCAGGCAGAACCCGTGCACTATCGTGGGCACCCATGCATCATCACCTTCGTCCAAATTAAGATAGTGGGCCCAAAACCTTACTTCCTTTCGCTGGCCTAATGCTCCAACGATTGTTGTTTAATTCCACTAGTTTTGGGGTTTGCTCTCACTCTGAAAATGTGAGTTCGAATAGGTCATTCAGTTAGGAGATGAAAGGCCGTGTGGATAGTTTCATCGGCGCGCGCAGTAATTCCCCTCTTTTGCTTGTCGTTGGTGTTGGTTCCATGTGGTCGACCCTAGGTCTCATCCGTTTGAGCGCGGGTTATGTCCTATGTTGTCAAAAAAAGGGTGAACATCACTGACACCTTCCAAGGTTTCCCTTAAGTACAGATTTCCCCTCAGAGTTTGAGTTATGATTTTTAATGCCCTGAGATTTGGTAATGCATTTCGCTTACACCTAATTGTTCGAAATGCTTATACTGGATTGTGCTGAACCCACCTTGAAATTCTACACAAATGATCGAAGTCATAATTTGTTAAACACATGTTTTTAAGGGCCCATCAAATTTAGAGACCAAAAATTTGACGAGTCAATAAAGTCTTTATTGATATTTGACTAAGCTGATTTCTTACGAGAGCCCTTAAAAACAAGTTTTATACAAAGTTTAATGGCTTAGATCATTTGTGTGGGGCTCCGAGATGAGTCCAACACAATCCAGTGTAAGCATTTCGAACAATTAGGTGTAATTGAAATGCATCGCAAAACTTCAAGAGGTACAAAATCAATTTTCAAACCTGGAGGGGAAATTTGCACTTACGAAAAACCTCAGGGGGTGTCAGTGATTTTTACCCTCAAAAGAAAAGAAATGGGCCAAATGGCAAAGGAACCTGTTCGTCTGTACGTGGAAACACGACGTCAACATTTGAACAGTCGCTATAAGCAGAGTCGTGCGTGAGACGCAGAGAGGTCTTATCAGGTGTGGTCTGAAGTACACATGATGCATAGGAGAGGAGGCAGGATTTTTTGTACCGAAAATCTGAGACTAGAGGACTGTGTTGTGCAGCTTTGTGCTGCATAGCCGCCGGCGAGGCCTTGCCGGCATTAGTCCGATGATCGGAGACATTCACTGTGTAGAGGTCATCGAGTTCTACATGTGCACTAAAAATCAGCTCGATCAAATATCGTTAAGTGTCTTATTGGAACACATATAACTTAAAAAAATGTATTAAGTGGTTTTGATCCAGTGTTTTGTATCAATTAGGAATCATTTTTTTTCAAGTTATATGTATGCCGATGAGGCCCTTAACAATATTTGATCATGTTTATTTTTGGTGCACTTGTAGTGTCCGATGAGCTCTACGCAGTGGACGTCTCCGATCGTTGGACCGATGCCGGAAAGGCCTTGCCGGCTGCTGTGCAGCACGAAGCTGCACAACACAGTCCCTGCCTCCGAAAATCTGTGTGCCTCTATGCCGAGTGATTTTTTTGCCGTTAAAATCACACAATTCAACAATCGAAAAATCTCTCAACTCAGAGACTCGGAAGTTTTCAGGACAGAGGAGATCAGACCCCGATGCAAAGGGGCACCCTAATCAATTTTTATTTACTGACGTCTAATTTAACGATGCATGTTGTGCATAATTTGGGTTGTCTGTTCAGTCATTTAACAGTTCAGATCTCATTTCAGCAATGATCGACTTTCGATCATTCATTATCGAGATAAAATCCAGACGGGCAAATATCGGAACAAATGGCCAAAATAGTGCACAACATGAATGCTGTGCATAGCAGACCCCCCCCTTTGTGGATCCAGATGTATGATAAAGAGTCCGTATCGAACTATTAAAGTTCTGATCGGGTACGGTCCTGATAATGGTACATCTTATCTAATCTACTACAGTATATCACAAAAAAGAGTATATAGTTTGTCCGGATGATGGTGTTTCCGCCACCGTCCATTGTAGGCCTTATCGAGCGTTCACTGCAGGCTGCAGTAATCTAAATCATTAATTTTGTAGTGCCTGCCAAAGTAATATATCCACGCAAAAAATCAACTTGATATTGTTTCCCTCGATATTGTTGATTCCATTAGAGATTTCCTGTGTTCGAGAAGCAAAGTTAAGAAATCATCTTTGAACAGATCGTTGGGAGCAAGCTGGAGGCTTTTTGATTGCGTTTTCTTGGTATAAAGGGTTGATACTCCTTAGATAGGCTGTTGTTTGCTATGTTTCTTTCCTGGCCCCAAGTATGTTGTACATGAGGTTTTGTTTTTTCTGGGGAATGCTAATTGAACATCAATAGCTATATCAAAAATTGAATGTTGATTTATAAAATTGACGGCCTGATTCTGTCACTAATTTTTTAATTTAAATTGCCTATTTTATAAATTAAAATTTAATTTTTGATATAGCCATTTATGTCCAATCAGACTTATTTTTTGCATGAATATACTATTTTGTGAGTCCTACAAAATAAACGATTATGATTATAATAATGAACACACATTGAAACCCACAAAAAGTGCCGAAAACCATGGAGTTTTTACCTCGTCCAGAAAGAATTTAAACTCTATCTCAAAACAACGTAGTACTATGTACATATGCAAACGAAAGACAACCAATAATAGTTTACCCTGAGATCACCCAGGGTGGTGAGAAGTTTACCCTGAGACCACCCAGGGTGGTGAGACAATCATTGGAATCCCATTCCGATCGCCAAATTATTGAGGGCCGCAACCATAGCCGGAGATTGGCGAGTGCTAATATTAGCACTCGCCAAGATTGAAATTTAATGCATAGAGTGTTGATTAAACAAGTCGAGATTTACTAGAATTTTGACTTATTAAGCTTAACTCGAGGCTGTTGTAGCTCGGTTTTTATGAAAAAGAAAGGGTACTTATGTATGGTTTTGTTTATACAGACTCGTCCAATACTCAAATCGAGTACGAGCTCAAAGAATTTCATTGAGCTAAGTTTGAACGCTCAAAATCTTGGCTTGATCACCTCTACTCATTTGCACCCTTTCCAAATCCCTTTTTTTGAACAGCGTAGCAAAAATTTTATTAATAAGAAAAAAGATTACAAAGAAAAACTCAAGTTGGCAATAAACCAACAGAGCACACAATAGGCCAAGCCTAAATTACCAAATGGATCTAAATGGGTAAAGATACAAGGGAAAATGACAACTAATGACGTGTTTCAATAATTAATACTTGTCAAAGACATTTTTAGCATTAAAAAATATTTTCAGCATGTCTTTGGCGGGTATTAATTATTCATACACGTCCTGGACCGTCATTTTCCCAAGATATAACAAGGAAGCCCACAAGAAACCAAAACATAAATACAACAATTAAGCTCAAAACACCTAAGTTCAAACTTAAGAACTAAAAGGCATAATCCATTAACAATATAGACCTAGGCGGAGACCAACCTATAGATTACATGGGCCATCCTAAACAGGAATCCTACCCACCACTAAACACGGCCACCTGGAGCAAGACGGGAAGCCCGGAGAACAAGCCCCTGTAGCTACCCGGAGAACGGCCCGACCACCCCACCAGAGGCCGTCCCACCACAACCCACCCACAGTCTCCAACACCACACATCACCGTCAAAAACCACCTGCTGCCGAACCATTCAAACCTCCATGCTGCTGCCTAACTCCTCAAATCCGAGAACCCCCCGGCTGTCACCACCGCTGCGACCCCCACCTGGGAAGAAAAACCCCCCACCGCAGCACCCTTTCCAGATCCCAGCAAGGCTTGTTTACTTGAAATTGATGTATTATGATAGTAAATGGGTACTTAATTTTTCATAAAAGAAAATCAACTATTCAATTTATTGTGTTTTTCCAGAAAATAAATTAATAAGCTAATACAAAAAAATACAAAGGAATTATTGATTTTATCGTTCAACTCAACCATTTGATATAGTCTTTTCAAAGTTCGTAATTCTGCGTTCTTTTATTTGAAATTGGTACATATAATTAAAAATACTCCATTGATCATAAATTAAACTGTTAATTTTATTGAGTAATACTATGGACAAGAGATGAGATCCATGAACTAATTTAAAACTAATAGAAATTCATTAGTTTAAGGCCTCAAGACCCATAAATTGTGAAGATACCAATTCCATAAGATTTCGTTCGACATTCTTAAAAACACGTGTTCATTTAAAGTATCTAATATAATTAAGCGAAATCTGAGAAACGCCATGAGTCGATTACATGATACAATTCATCTTGTAAGGCTCCAATTATGTCGTTGGTAAATTTCCGTCATAGATTATGTCCCGTAACCCACAATTTCCTCGGATCCTGAATTCGAATTACCAAAAACTTTGACTTATCGATCGGTATAATAATTCATTCAATACGTTTTCACGTGGAATGAAGATTTTCTTGAATGCTTCACATAATTTGGGTTTTTGAGGTTCCCTTGGATGAGACCACCCATTCTTACCTTCTAAGTCCATAACAAACAGAAAGTCTAGGCCTCTTAATTTAACCCTTACAAATTCAGAAAAAATACTTAACGATATTTATTGGAGCTGATTTTTTTACAAAGTCCTATCAAAAAGTATTTTGAAGTTTATGATTTTTTTTTTTAAATTTTTGTAGGATTCGGAATGAGTTTCACACGCGTACAATAGAACTTGTGGGGTGACTGTAGCACTGCTGCCTGACAAAACGCAGGAAAACAAAAAACTTGAAATGCGTCTTTGAATTGGGGAGAAAATAGATGCAGTTCCCAAGGAGGTGGCTAGCTTTCCTCCTCTTTGAAACGAAACAGGGAAAAAAATTCAGTGCCGAGCGGGTACGCGTTGTACCCGCTCACACATCTAAGCCGTCCATTTCGTTTTTGAACGGCTCAAATTTGGAGAAAGAAAATGAGAGAGAAAATGTTGGGATGAGAGGTGAGAGAATGTTTCAATCGGAACCGTCCAAAAGTGTATCGGACGATTCGAATGTGCCGAACGAGTACCACCTGAAATATATCCGGTCGGCACTGAAAAATCTCTCTTGAAACAGAGCTAAATGTCTAGAAGACTACAAAGTCCACAAGAAGGACTTGCAAAAGTTCACAAAAACCTTCCCACTTCTTTTCTTAACTGTGGAGTACCCCCTCCAACTCATGTAAACTTTTTTTTTTTCTTCGTTCCGTGTGTTTTGGTCATCTTTTCTGAATTTCTTTTATATTTGTGTCATATTTTTTGGATTAATCCGTCTCAATGAGAGGAATTTAAAAAGTACAGAATTATTGCAGAAAGCAAAAAAAAGTTTAGCAAAGACGAAAAAAAGTACCAAACAGCTATTTTATTTGTCTGAAGTGACGTCTTATTTAAATTTGGGGAGTGATTTTGCCACTCCCCAAATTATTAACGGCACTCCCCAGGAGAGTGCCAAAACTAATATGGGTTGATTTTGCCACTTCCCATTAACAATTTGGAGAGTGGCAAAATCACTCTCCTTAAAAAAAATTTAACATCAGTTCATATTTTTATACTTTTCCGATTCGTCTTGTCGAGACGAACAATTAACCCCAAAAATTACAACGGAAAACTAAACAAAACAGTTACGAAAATTAAAAAAAATCGAAGTTTCAGACTTATAATTTTAAAAGAACGCAGCCTACAATACTCCAAAATCTTATCTCCGCATTGAATTCTCAATTCTACACCTATCACTCATACAAGGTTCGCTGCGAGACAGAGAGTGGTAAATAGTACTCTACTATTGAACACTGTTTAAACACAAGCACTCCCATTCCTTTTGCCCTAGTTCATGAACCTCTAATCTACATAAACTTAGCCAAGCACTCAGTTAACTGGTAGCCTGTAAGTTCATAATTATTGTACGCTCGGATGCGATAAAATATTTCTTGTTCGGAAATGATGATTAAGGAAAGAAAAATGAAGCGTAATATTATTCATTTAATTACACAAGGATGCAAAATGGTGAAAGACTAATTGGGTGATAGGGTTACATTATGTTTTTCAATTGCAATCAAAGATCGAACCAATTTAGAGTGCGTTTGCGATACGAATTACTAAGAATTTGAGATTGAATGCCTGTTGCTTGAACACATCAACAAATGCCCACATTGAGCAGTTGAAAACAAGAAAGCCTAACAAGTCAGAGCAAAATTTTCCCAAAATACAGATATCGAATTCAATTAGTCCTATGCTTGAAGTTGAGAGCATTTAATAAATGGTCAAGATGTCTTGGCATCTGGAGCTGCATGTCTCCTCTGATGGAACACAGTATATAACTTTGAGCAAAACCCATTTTGATCCCCTGTGGTTATCGCCATGTGCGAATACCCCCCTCTCATGGTTCAAAACTAAGCACATAATTAACCTACCTGTGATTTTGAAATGTGCGGATAGACTCCCTGCCGTCATGTTTTCCATCCATATTAACGGACAAAGCATTAAAAGACCAATATACTCTCATCATGTCCCTTGATTTTTTTTTTAAAAATCTAATCACATCATCCTTTATACCAAAAATTAAATCCAAACCGTTGATATTGTAAATTTTGGCGAGTACTACATTTATGTCAAAATTCAAGTCAATCAAAAAATGAAAAGCCCATGATCGAATCGATTTTGTTATGAAATTAAAATTTTAAATTTGAATTTACTAAAAATTAGATCACTGGGTTATTGATGTCTGATCGAGATGATTTTTTACAGAGATGCTCTCTTCTTTATTTAATACATTATAAACGACTCAGATTACATTCTAGAGGCGTGTGAGATACACTTCCGTTAATATGGATGGAAAACATGACAGCAGGGGGTCTATCCGCACATTTTCAAAACTACAAGTAGGTTATGTACTCAGTTTTGAATCATGAGGGGGGTATTCGCACATGGCGATAACCACAGGAGGTGAAAGTAGACTTTGCTCTATAACTTTGGCCATGTGAACAGAAAGTGTCCAAAACACACAACCCAATCCCTTGACAAAGAAATCCTCTTCTTTCTTCTTCTTCTTTCTTCTCTCTCAAAACATCCCTTTGTTACTGCTAACACACATTTCTTGCACACCAAAATTCCCATTGCATATCTAAGGTCTCCATAGCCAATGATGGCTCCATGCGGCCTGAAATTCGCAGTCACTCTGATTCTGATATCTTCTCTCTCATTTCTGCCTTCCAAATCAGGTAAAAAGCCTCCTCGGCAAAAATCAATCATTAGCTCCTGAACAAAAACACATGATTAGCTCTTCTTTTCTTGTATGATTCTTGAACTAAAGCCAAGGCCCCATGTATCAATCTAGTTTTTGAAGTTACCACTATGCATACGCATACGGTTTGCTACGTCCCCCATAGCAAAATAAAAATAATTTTATCAAGAATTGAAGCAAGCTCGTTCTTCACAACCCGTTTGGATTGTGAGAAATGGTAGGAAAATAAAAGGAAGGAAAAACCAACCCTCCTGTTCGGATAACTAATGCTTTGTTTGGATTGGTTTTTGAAAAAAAATTTATGAGAGTAGTAGGAGTAGAGAGAAATGATTGGAAGAGGAGGAATCTTTTGAAAAATGCTTTTCAAAAAGTAAAGTAAACAAGGCATAAAGTAGGTGAGAAAATGTGAAAATGGATGAAAATTGAAGGAAAAAATAGGAGGGTTGGTTAGTATACCATCGATTGCACTAAGTTTAAATTCACATCATGTACTTTACTTCCTGAATAAAATTCTTTGCAATTCTCTAAACGTATTAACTCATCTGATACACGTATATATTTATCCATATAAATATATGTGTGTGTGTACATACATGTATGTGTTGTGCTTATGGTTAATTTTTCAAAATTGGCAGTGGGGTTGCAATGGTCAAGTCTGAAGCAGAGGAAAATGGTGATAGGATCAAGACCACCTGGGTGTGTGAACAAGTGCATGAGTTGCAGACCTTGCATGGCTACTCTGGTGGTTATTCATCCTCATGACAACAACAACAACAACAAAGAAGGCGAATTCACAAAGATATCGAATTCAGTATCTCGCAGAGACGATGACCCTTACTATCTCCTCTCATGGAAATGCAAATGTGGAGACAAGCTTTACCAGCCTTGATTTTCATACATTTGTACTAGTACAATGTATTTTTGTTTATTTGTACGAACTATGATATGTTTGTATGTACAGTTGGTTTTAATTAATGGTATATATGATGATTCCCCGAATTTGGTGGCTCTGTTGTGAGTACGTTGGAGGCACAACAAGGCGGCGGTACTCTGCTCTTCGATCCATTGAAGTCCATTGCGGAACCATTAATATGATCAAAATTGTTCACGAAACAATTCTAGTCAGTCACATTAATGAATGAGCCCGGGATGGATCTCATCGGAAGATCGATACACTATACCACGCGGCTACGAGGTCTAAATTAATCTCTTAGCGGAGGAGGAATAATATACTTAAATTGTTTTTCTGTTTTCTCTTGCCTTTTTTTTTTTTTTTTACAGTAATTCTTTCTGTCTCGATGGAATATATGCTATCTCGTATACAACAAATGGATCGATCCAAACACGAATATGTCAATTGTCATGTCTCTCTGGTAACACTAAAACAATGTCTATCTCAGCTTGTAAAATCAACAACAGTGATCCTTTTTGGAAGGGCTCTAAAAAAGCTGTAGCCCAAGGTCAAAACGTTACAGTGTTTGCCAGGTAGCAGAAGAGAAGCACAACAAATGTAGTGCCCCCCTCAGTCAAACTAAGGTATACCTACAGCTTGCTTTTAGGGTTTCTAATTTTTGGCTGGGAAAAACTATGCTGTAATATTGTGATTTACGGAGTATAACTTATTATTGCCTCCATACCAAGTGGGTCATGTTTTTTTTTATCCACCGGTAAAGCTTCTTTTGTGTTATTTCTTCTTTTGGTCTCTTACGGGCTTACAAATATCTACGCCACGTGAGTAGCTATTACATACAGACGGAGGTAGTAGTTGGGAGGGGGGTTCATGACCTTTCGACGCTTTTTTTATTGATAACTCAATATCTATGAGTTAGCTTATAGCCTTATACGCATTTCAGCTTATCCCTAATGGACCAATCCTCCCTTCACTAATAGGGGCTCAATTTAAAGGTTTTTCTCCATATGGATTGACTCGAAGAAATTTTACAACTCATAGAAGGTTTCAAACATGAAATTTAGAAAGAAAAAAATAAAGAACTTTCTAAGTTTCGGGACTCAACCAACCCCTAGAGGATGACCCTCTTACCTTCACGGATCAGAACTCCTATTAACGTACTATTGCAATTTTGTATGCATTCTCAACTATATTGTCGATATGAATTTGCGATTAATTACCAAAAAAAAACTATATTGTTAATATTCCTTCCACAGATTAATTTCCCTGTCCAATGGTCAGTCGAAGATGAAATTTTAGTTCCTTTAGCGTGCACAATGGTACATGAAAGTACGTGCAAACTTAGCCACGTAATTTTTCGATAGGGCTCATAGCTCTAACACTTAATATCTGCTCTGCGTTTTAACTTTCGATCCTCATCTCACGAATTCGAGTAATTTGCGATGTTTTTGGATGACGCGGAGACACTCGATTTAGAACATGGAACTGCATCTCTTTTGGCAAACTGTTTTCAGTCCAGAGGAAAAGAGAGGAGGTCAGAAGGAAATAAAGGAATAATTGTTTGAGATGAGGAATTACTGTGGCGGATGTTAGTAATTGGGTCCACACCATGTGGAAGGAAGATCCCATCAGCTTCAATTTAGCTGACTACACCTGCCCGGCCCAAAGTTTGTCTTCCACAAATTGAGGATTGAATATCCCCGCCTGCTTAGGTGCCGTTCCGTTTTTTTTTTTTAAATTAAAAAAAAAAAAAAAGAAGATAATTTTAAGTTTAAATATAATGAAAATAAAAAATAATTTTTAAATTTTTTTTGCACCGTTTAGAAGATCTCAATGAGATCTATCAAACAAAATTTATATTAATAGAAAAATTATTTGCTTAAATACGTAATTTTTGATCTTAAAATTACCTTTCTTTTTTAAAAGTTCATTTTTTTAGAAACCAGAATGAAGCCTACGTGAAGCTGGAATTGTTGACAGAAACGGGTATGGTGATCAATCAATCAACAAACCAACTCCGTCATTGTTCAATTATTTTTAATTAAGGTCCCTACAGCTTCAACTCACTAAAAATATTACTGCTGGATTCCCTCAGGCGTGCGTGCATGTTTTGGGCATAGAATCACGAGTTCGATCCCTTGCCCCTTCAATTTCTTATGCAACAATTTTGGAACCCGTACAAAGAAAGGTTTGAAATGATGCTTTCGAGTCATGAACTCGCTACTTGAGGTACTAAAGAAGTGATACAACCACTTTGCCACCAAACAAGGATATCTTGTATCCTATATCGAACAACTAATTAATATACTAGAAAATGAGAGGCCCCATTTTCAAATCCTGCTTAGGGCATCGAATATCTCAACGTCGGGCCTGACTATGTGAGCTGCCTATGTGAACTATATATTTTAGTGTATGTAGAGACTGTGTAAACTGTGTGGTGGACTATGTAAAGTGTGTATTGAGAATATGTGAACTGTTTATTTTAATGTGTGGTGAAGCTATGTGAACTGTACTATGTAAACTGCATATGTGGACTGCACTATGTGAACTGTGTTGTGTGAATCGAGGAGTATTTCTGTCCAAAATAATGAGTCATGACTATATTAGGCAGCACCGTAGCAATAATATGGAAAATGACTATTTTAAAGACAAAGCTTAAAAAAATAAAAATGGTAGGCCTCTAAAAACCCCCCTTTATAGAAAGCCCAAATCCGAGTACAACTTTGCCCATTTAAAATCCAGAAAGCCCAACTAGATCTAGCCCGGCCCACTTATCCAGCCTAATAAAACACAACCAGAACTGAGAACGTGGAAATCTTGCTAGAGTTCGCACCTTCTTCTTCCCTAATGGCTCTCACTCTCTCTCCTCGGACTCCTCCCACAACCATGTACGTACAGTCAATACACCAACACCACGCGACGTTTCCAAATAGGAACACCACCAATTCTAACAATCGTAACTTTCTTCCCCCAATTCATCTCCACCGTTCGCCTCCGCCGTCCGCCTCCAACTCCTGCCGCTGCCGGGCAGTTAGTCCCGGCCGCCAGCCGCCGCCGGAATCTGAACCACCCAACGGAAAGGATCCTTCCCCCTCCGAAGGTACTCTGTTTCTCATAGTGTTACTCTGTAGCAATTTACTAGGTACTACTCACCAATAAAACAGGAATTTGTATTTCTCGTTTTACTTTTTGTCGGGTTCAATTAGGACTGCAAACGAGCTGAGCTGAGGTTTGAAGTGTTCGAGCTTGGCTTTTTCAAAATAATCGAGCTTTGAATCGTTCGAGCTCTCAAAAATAGCTGAGCTCGAGTCCAGCTGAAATAATCGAGCTTCGAAGTGTTTGAGCTTGGTTCGTTCAAAACTAGCTGTGTTATCCAAAATGTTACAATCGGGAATCCAGAGAACGAATTTCTTTACATTTACATATGAACAGAATTACAGCAAAATGAAATTACAAACAGAAATGCAAACCGAAATAGAGAACGGATTTGTGAACCGAAACCCGTGTTTCACACGGTGTCCTTAAAACAGATTCACCGCCTACCGGAGGGTGTTGAGGTTACTCGGCGTCTATCTCCCAGGATTGATCCGGCTCGGACCACGAACGTCGGAACACCACCGAAGAACGTCTTGGCGAACTAACTCAGCGTCTGTCTCTCTCTCACACTATATCAGAATACTTGTGGATTTGTTCTGTGAATTGGTGCAGAATTGTGAAGAAACCTGGTCCTTTTATAGGCAGTAAGGACCTCAAGAGTGGTGCACCCTCTTGAATACGGGATTGAATGGCAGCAATGACTAGGAGAGTAACCCCCATATTGAAGAGGGGAAAAACCCCCACAATGAATTTGGGGAAATAATGACCCCCCAATCCATTCAAATTTCCAACAAGCTGAGCTCGAGTCGAGCCGATATAATCGAGCTTTGAAGTGTTCAAGGTCAGCTGGTTCAAACTAGCTGAGCTTTTACAAAGGAGTCGAGTTGGCTCCGCTCGTTTGCTAAACGAGCTTAAACCTCAAGCTCAAGATCGACTCGTTTACTAACGAGTCGAGCCCATAACGAGTCGAGTCTTGAACTGCTTGCAAATAGCTCGGTTTGTTTGCAACCCTATTTGATGGTGGAGGTATAGGGGCGCTATTTGAGTGGTAGAATTTTTCCAAGAGCCGCCACTTTATGCATTTTTGCCTAAAGGTTAGGTTTATCTGTAGCCCTTCCTGTCCATACCCAACCGATTGGGATTACTTGGATACTGTAATTATTGTTGTTGTTGCACTATTTGTGGAGGAATAAAGAAATATCAATGGATGTAAGGTTGTAGTATTTAAACTTTGATTGGCTTTGCAATTTTGCTGTGGAGACTTGCTGGATAATGCACAAATGTCATGTAAAACGCGGTAAGAAGGCTCATAGGGTTGTTCAGTGGACCATTGAAGTCATCCAACATATTTGTGGATGAGAGTTAGCAGGCTCAGGGGGTCAGTTTAGTCATTGTTTAGTAAGCCGCATTGGGCGCTAGAGTTAGTTTTGTTTTATAATTTATTGGAGGGACTGTGAACTAATCAATTGTAGAAGAATTCTAAAACTGCATGCTTCCTGGAAGAAGTCTTCGGCTCCCTAAAATATAACACCAGAGATTTTGGGATTTATCAAATAGTGAAGAACATGTTAAATTGCTTCTTCATTTTTTCGAGTCTTGGGCCAGTTTAACACTCTACGAGAAGCGATGTGTTGCTGATATCAAATTTTCCGTCTGCTTGATTCTGTATGATGAGATATTTGAGAAATTCTATGGGATTCCATCATTTAGTAGACAATAAAAATTTGTTGTTTTTCCTACCAGACTGATTGCAGCTATTATATTCTTCAATTCATGACTCCATATCTTAAGTATGCATGGTCTTCATGTGTTTTACACCGTTGGCTTTGCATTACTGAATATGGCAGATTTAGACACCTCTGGTGATCCTAGATCTAGCTTTTTTTCCCCCTTGCCTATTTTTTGTATCAGTTCTATGTAAGTGCTTTGAAGTTTAGCTTTCACTAGCCTCTGTTGTTGTTTCTGTAACAGGCCTCACTGCAACTTTTGCTAGGTTGCAAGACACCGTACAGATCTTCTTGGCAGTTCTTTTTTGGATGTCTCTGTTCTTCTGGTCTTCAGTATGGGATGGAAGGAATAACGATGGACCAGGCAAGCGATCTCGATTTCGAAGATGAGTTAGTAAGAACTTATAGTTTCCTACTTTTCTATAAAGAGTTAGGGGGGCAGTGTGATAGTATATGTACATGAGCAAAAGTTTATATAGTTCAGGTAAATGTGGGATATGCACTTGCCTTCATTAACTCTTACTTGTTCAAATATTCTGGACCCATTTGATAATGTATATTGCCTATAAGTAGCATAAATCAAGTAAATCATTCAGATTAGACCTGGACGGTAGGCTGACTTTCTCATAGTAGAATCGATTTGAATTTAGTCACGAGTAACTTTTTGAAAGCTCAATTTTACCTATTGACGTTGCAAGTATCAATAGGCGGGCAGCATTGGTTACTAAATGAAACTATGGCAAACATGTCAAGACGGCAAAGTACGGATTTCATATGGGTTATAATATAGTAGCTACGAAGTTAAGGATTATTCCCTTTTTGAAGTTGGAAATGGGGTTATATCTTGGGAGGAGTTGGGAGTGGTGAAGTTGGAATGGCATTGATAATGACTAACATTAGCAAGTGTTTTACATTCGTTCACATTCAGTCCAGGTGATGTATTTTGAGCGTGGAGAAGCAATTCATGCTGTGTAAACTAGACAAGTATATTGAAGTCTTTTGCTCCGTCTTCGCATCGTGCCTTACAATCGTCAAGTCTAGAAGCCCATAATATTTGTAATCCTTTCTTGAAAGGGATGTATGTTGTTGAGTATATGAAGCCTCATAGGTGTCTTTCATTGATGGTAGTTTGGTATGGCTTGTAACCTGAACCATAGTCACAGTGGATGTAGCTCAACAACTCTAGTTGGGTAGGCCAAACTCGACCGAAAATTAGAATCCGTTATTCTCCCATCTGTTTATTATATCTAACAATATCTCATTCCATGTATCCACAAGACCCGGTACGCACCAATGGGTACAATCATTTTTAACCCTCTCTTTAACTCCATTAGCAAATGGATTAGCAACACGATATGGACCAGGGTGCCCATCTCCTCTCATCAATGATAATTTTGTCACATCCAAAACCCCCAGCCTTATTCTTTTTCCAAATTCCTTAGCCTTCATCTTCGCAGCCTCCACTTCTGCTACCGCGATTCTTCTCATCTCCGCTTCCATCCCTTCGAGCCGCTTCTCTCCCTCCTTAAAAGGCTGAGTCCTAGAGTAAGCGCCAAACTTGTCCCACTCGCCTTCAAAATGGTGGGGCGAAAAAGTAGTCACAATTACATCAATGCCCTTGCCATCACCTCCTCCCCGCCCATCAATCATTTTATCAATGGTAGTCTTAATTATTTTTTGAAAAACGCCATAAATTCCAGCCTCAGTGTAATTTAGGCCCGTGCACTTATGGCAACCTTGTACTGAATCACCAAAGAAATAAAGGCTCGGTTGGGGTAACCAATGCCCAAATGATATCACTATCATATCCATCTGATCCAAATCAGGCGCCCATTGCTCATCCAAAGAATCCAAATAAAGTCTACAGTAATCCTTAAACCGTCTTCTTTCAATTCCACGTACAAGAAATGGTGACCAGTAAATCGACACGTTGAGATTGTGAGAAGGGAAGTGCCAGCGACGAAACTTGTCACGAATCTTTTGTCACCGGTGTTGTAACTATATACAAGGTGAGGAGTAGAGACAGTGGCTAGCATACAAAAAAGTGATTCCACCTGATTTCTAGCGAAGGAATCACCCACGAAAGCCAAGTGTTTGTTCCTGAGGATTGGAGGAAAACTTTGGGTTCAAACCTTGGAATGTTGCATTGATTTGGCTTCCACTTCCAATGGAGGTACACTAGGTCAGGCCTCCCATTAGTCATGCAATCCTTGTAATTTGTTACTATACCACAGTTTGTGCCATTGTAGATTGGGCCCAACTTATCTGGGATCCATTTGCCGTTGTTGTAGTCGCATGCAATCTGGACCTTAGCCCTCTCTTCTTCTACCAAAAGAGGAGGACAATATGAAAATTTTGTTAGTTGTGTCACTTGTCCTACATGATAAATCTGCACAAGTCACTGTACTTGTTTTTGTCGGCAAAAAGAAAAGTTTATTAATGAACTCAAAGAAGGGTGAGGACGGGATGGTGACAAATAGCATGACTCTGGTAAAGGAATATCCTAACTAACCAGTCGCCATATTATAAGTACCATGTTACAGGTGACTAATCAATCAGGTTGAACTATGTACTCCATAATATGGGGTATTTGCATGTATGATTTTTTAGGTATGTTACAAAACATATATATTATGTGTATATTCGTAAGGGAAGTGCGCCCTGTTTGGGTGTGTAGATATTCACCCCCTTGAGTCCAACAATTGTAGCAAGTGGAGTAGAGTGCAGTTGGTGCCTCCCTTATACTCCTATGCACATGGATATGGTTCGATTCCCGTAAGCACTCATCCCCCTCCCCAAGTCCCCTAGAATAGAATAGATTGGGATTAACGAATGGCAAAAAAAAAAAAAAAGGTCCAACAATTGTATACAAGCACTTCAAATATATGTACAAAAACTTAACAATATCTGTGCAGTAGGTATAGGACTTGCATAAAATATCAAGACAAATATTCCTTACAGATAAATGCTATAAGTTCAACGTTGATGTTAATTATGACTTTATGCGCAAAATATGATGAACTTTAATACAATATATATAAATTCAAGATTGAATGTTAGGAATTTCTATAAAAATGAAGGGGTGCATATCGTACACAGTACACGCATAAACGTACTAAACATAAGGTATGTGTTGTAAATACCTTTTGAAGAGGAAGAAGATGAAGAGGAGGAGGTGGTGGTGGTGATGGTGGTACTGACTGCTACTGGCTTATTTCGAAGAAGCTGTTCAGTTGAAGAGAAAGAAAAGGGTGTGGCAGAGAAATGGAATTGAATAAGAGCTATGGAAAGGAGACAACAAAAAGTGAAGGATATGAGCTTCTTTGAGAGGCATTGAGGTTGCTCTTCTGATGGGTTGGTTAAACCCATCTCAGACCTTGTATTTCCTCAGTTTTTGGTTCTTTTGTTTCTGTTAAGATTCATTACTTGGAGAAACTTGAGAATAGGAACTGCTTTGGTTCGAAACACACACACACTCCGAGAGAGAGAGAGAGAGAGAGAGAGAGAGAGAGTCACTAATCTAGCTAGTGTAGTTCACAATATCGGGTTTGTTTTATAATTCAGTCTCGACTAATCTCTGAGGGATCAAACTCACCATCAGCCCATTTGAAGTCAGAAACAAAACTCTGTACAGAAACCTAAGAGAGACAAGTCTTTAAGTTTTGGGCTTTGACCACCTTGTAACACTCCTAATTTTTGTCTTTACTTGATGTGAATTTGCTTTATTGCCCAATGCCCCTTCATTTGTGGAAAAGGGAACTTATGAAAGGTAACAAAGTAAATTCACATGAATAAGGACAAAAAAAAGAGTGCGGATAGTAAAAATGGGAGTGTGAAAATCACTGCCCCTTATTTTATGTGATTATATCAAGACTTGAGACAGGACTTAGGGATCGTAAGGGGTCAAATTCGAAATCTCTTAAGTGTTATCAAACTTTTTGGGACTAGTATTCCATACAAAGTTTTGCTCTGGCTTTAATTGGGACCCCGCTATTAATTGGGACCCCCTCAAGTGAGCGGTGGGATTGGTCCCCCAAGTTTAGTCGATATGCGCATAAACTAGCCTGGATACTTGAGTTATTAAAAGAACTATCTGGGTACGATGATATCTGGGTCCTCATCACTTTGAGTGGAAATATGCATGCCTCAAATTGAAAATAAATTATACAAAGTATCCGTATCCCCCACCAAACACGTTTCCATTATTTAGAAAATAATCTCACAAATCTGCCGGTCTATTGAATATGAAGGCGTGAAGGAGAAGTTTTTGTTTTCTCATATATTCCATGTTCTTGCAAAAACGTGATGCATGCATTGCTCTGATCGAGAAACGGTGACCAATAAACTTGACTCGTTGAGATTGTGAGAAGGTAAGTGCCACCAACAGAACTTACCATGAGCCGGTCTGATAGGCATGCGATTTTCTCTTCCACTGATATATTGAGGTGTAACGGTTTCTGAAGGCCAAAAAACCGTTGCATACCAATTTTTAAATCCTTGCTTTAGAGGTTGCATAGATTGGGCTTCCGCCTCCAATAGAGGTAACCTAGGTCAGGCCTCCCATTAGTCATGCAAATTCTGGGAATGGATTATTATGTCACGGCTTATGCCATTGTACACTGGTTCCAACTCATCTGGCACCTATTCGCCATTGCTGTAGTCGCAATCAATTTGGGCCCTCTCTCTCTCTCTCTCTCTCTCTCTCTCTCTCTCTCTCTCTCTCTCTCTCATAATGAGCGCAACATTAAAGATTTTGTTAATTATGCATCACTTTCCTGCAAGATAATATAATCTACTGCAAAGTCATTGTAACTTAAAGTCATAATTAACAAGAAAACTTTCATTAATGACTTGAAGAAGGGTATATCGAGGACGAGATGGTGACAAATAACATCACTGCTGAAGGTAAAATATCCCAATTCACCAACAACCATATCACAGGTCATGACTAACCAGCTTCAACCATGTGTATGGTTGATGTGCATGTATCATTTTTTTATGCATGAGGTCTAGAAACGTAATTTGTTATCTTCGCAAGGGAAGTGCTACATTGGACATCCCTATTTGGATGTGCCGCGTACATCTCCTTAATTCTACCTCAAAGTCATGACATTTGCATACAAGTTCGTAATATGAGTAAGTAATTTTCAGCATAACATTTGCACACTCGGAACATATAAATGATATGAATTCTTGTCATCTTGTGTGTGAACGTTATGAATTTTCATATGACTCAAAGAGGGCACATTGTACACACCTAAATAGAGACTGTTCAGACCCGTCTGCTTTTCTTGTTTCTTTTTTAAGTGCTCAGTTTAGATTTCTAATGATCTTTTAAGATTCACAAGTTTGACAAACTTGAGAATAGGCACTGCCTTGGTTCGAAACAGAGAGATGGAGAGAAGACAACCTTTTGGACTTGGCAATGCAACTTATCTAGCTGGTTTAAACTCAGTTTTTCGGGTTAGTATATGGGTACCGTATTAAATTATGTGGCACCAATTACATCATTCGTTATAGATTATACAGGAGCCTATTTAAAGTTGGAGCAAATCGAACGAAGCACCATACGGAAGGATTCTATAAGAATTAATAGGGTCTATGAGGTTTCGAACTTGAGACCAATGTTGTCAATCCCATACCGATATCAGCCATAAAATGGTACACATACCTTGGTGTTCTGTACCGGCCAAAATATCAGCCTATGCTGGTTGATAAAGGGTGTATAGATCTATACCAACTTGTACCAAGATCTACGTCAGTACACAAAAACTAGCGTAAATTTTATTTTTATTTTGGATAAAATACATGAATTTTTTAGTTATTTTAACTAAATTTGGAGTCCATTTTACATTTAATCATGTTAACTTGTCCTTAGAACTAGCATTGAGGTATATCAAAATAGTAGAATTTATTATATTTCTCTATTTTTAGTTTTGCAATTATACAAATTAATTGGGACAGAGGAAGTATAAAAAAAAAAGTGCACAAACTGCTAGGCCACTTGGTTACACACAAAAAGGAGCATATCATATCTTTGTCTTAACCTCGAATGGATCCACGAATGTAGACAAGTAGAGGCACCTTATTAATTATAATGACAAAAGTTTAATTTTTTAGTAAACCCCAGTAAAGGAAAACTAGCTCAAATCTTTGAAAGCTCAGCTTGCTTGCATTCCCACTCTTTTATATATCACCAGTTGATATTTTCAGCTCCGACAAGGGAGATCTCTCTCCCCTCTCTCTCTAAAGACAACTCACTCTCACTCCAATTATTTTTTTTCACACAACCATGCTACTGAGGAGCTTGTCGAGTTCGATTCTAAACTCATGGGCATGGTTTCCCAAACGGGCCAAACCGGTAGTGGAATCCTCGCCGGAGCCCGACCTCTCTCTCCCACCGAAAAGAAGCAAGTCCTTGTCCCTAACGCGGTCGTTTTCCTCTTCTCTGATAACATCACCCGACCCGCCAAGGAACCGGACCCGATCCTTCTCGGAGCTCAAGGCCACGAGCGAAAGACCCCCTGTTCCGACCCTTAGTAGAACAACGTCGTTGTCGTCGGTGATGGCCGCGGAAGGGAAAGAGAAGGAGGTGGGACCCGGTTCAAGTTCTGTTGATATGCTTTTGTTAGCTGTAGGAAGTGGGGGTGGTGGTGGGACTTGCGGTGGCGGTGGCGGTGCTGGAGGGAGAGGATCGGACGGTGGAGATGGGGGTTATGATTTTGGGAGGGGATGTGATGGTACGGATGCTTATTACCGGAAAATGATTGAGGCGAATCCTGGGAATGGTCTTCTACTTGGGAACTACGCCAAATTCTTGAAAGAGGTAAAAATACAAAGCATCGCTTTGTTTGCGATCTCAGTAGTCCAAAAGTGTTTCAAATGGTTAGATTTTGTTTAAAGACTCTTCGTGAGAAGAATAGTTTCTCCCCGCCGAAAAGACATTTTAAAATCTGAATTATTGATTGCTGAAATGAACAAACGAGATGGGATTGCATATAGTTAAATTGCAGAAGGGCCGGATCCAAAGAAAAAAGAAGAAGTTGTTGATTCTGTTGGTTGCCTAGAAAATGTTCAGAAAGAAAAGAATTTGGGTTATTTCTTACCAAGCAAGAATAACAATCAAATAGAAGTTCTTGATGCTTGTTAAATTAAACAAGTAACTACTTGGCCTTGTCTAAAAAATTCAAGCTGCTCAAGATCATTTATAAATGGCTCGATTAAAGCTCGTTCGATATTGCCCTAGTAAACAGGCTAACTTAAACATATTTGTGAAGGTTGTTAAATTTCTCAAATCAAACTAAGACAATCTATTGCTCCGCTCATCCAACTCGTTAATTAACAAGCTTAGTATAGGTCGTTTTTCCAGGATTAATCGTCATATTCCTCATGGCCATATGATCATGCATGTAAACGCGATTCTTGGCAAATTGCGAGCGTGATTCGAATATTAGACCGGTAGTCATAATAATCTGTTGGGCTCAACCTCTCATTCTTGGCAGGGAAGATATCGTATCAGAATTATGCACATGTTTTAATTTGTTTTCGTGTACATTTTTGGGACCTTGTGGAAGTGATTACTATGTGGTATGTACCCTTGTTTCAGCTCTTTGTTATTGTTGTATCTATTTTCTGATCTTCTTCCCGAGCAAAGGGCCTTTGCAGGGTGGTCATAGATCAGGAAGATTACGTACAATGTATACGAATTAGAGAAAAAAAAAAACTAGTGCTTCGTTTGTTCCTGTATCCTACCCGTTTTAGCGCAATATGGTATGATTTGCTAGTGAGTCAGTGACCATGTAGTTAAAAGACCGAAAAAGATTCTGAATTTGTTACTCTCTCCTTTTTCCATTAGATAACATATTTTGGTCATTGGCATTCAGGTCCGAGGAGATCTTGCAAAGGCTGAAGAGTACTGTGGGAGGGCAATTTTAGCAAACCCAAATGACGGGAATCTTCTATCGCTCTATGCTGATCTGATATGGGAAGCCAAAAGGGATGCTGATAGAGCAGAAACTTACTTTGACCAAGCTGTGAAAACCGACCCCGATGACTGGTAAGGCTACACATTTGTGGTGTTCACCTCGTGTTACTAGACCTTTTTTGGTTTTCAATCGCTGGTGTTTTCACTTGTTTTGCTAGACTTTTCGGTTCAAAATTTGCTGCTGTGAAATCACATCTTTGGAACTAAAACCGTCTTATAGCTGTTCCATGGTGACTTGGATATGTAAGTGGCTGGAAGCAAAACTGTCTAACCTGAGTTTCAATGAGGCTGTGGCTTGTAAACAGATTCTCTCAACTCTATTAGTTCGTTTTCCGATCAGTTTTCCTTCTCTTAGTAAATCCCTTGCAAATTCATGATCTGATTTTAGTCTTAGCTAAAAATTCAGTCATTTTTCTTTGGAGCTTTTGTCTATATATTTGTTTCTTACGTACACTCAGTCACTACGTAAGTTACTTCTGAAATTATGCAAGTTACTACAGAAATCTCTGTGTTGACGTATTGGTGCAGTTATGTGATGGCTTCATATGCTCGATTCCTTTGGGATGCCGAAGAGGAAGAGGAAGACGATGAAGAAGGGGGGCATGGCGGAACTGAAAGCGGCTGTACAATGTCACCGGAATTTTTCAAAGGGGCGTCTCATCACCAGCCTTTAACTGCAGCTTCTTAAATCAAACACTCATCTTTCTGTGGCCTTCACTATGGTTGTCATGAACTAGGTTAGTGAACTAATTGTCAACATAGTAATAGTAGCTAACCTTTAAGTGTAAGATAGTGTAAATTTCTCTCACTGATGAATACATGTTTTGGAAATCCTTCAGCATTGGTGACGTGAAGGAACATGTAGAGTATTCCCCTCTCTCTCTCTCTCTCCGAAGACATGTTTGTTACTGCCATTCTGAAAGACACTTGATCCATGAAAAGAAATGTTAGGATACATGACATCACTTTGACGTGTATCACTTTCACATCTATTGTGATTATTTCAAACCAAGAATATGTATTTTCATTTGAAGCGAGGTTGATAATAAGGGAAATGGCTGCACCGCCAAGCATAGTTGTCAAATCGTGAATCGAATCAAGAATTGAAATGGTCATTTTTCAAATCGTGAATCGAATCAAATCGTGAATCGCTCTGATTCAGTCATGACTCCTATAATGCATAGAAACCTATGTTTATTGATTAGGGTAACAACAATATATACTACAAAATACAAATGAAAGATTTAGGCCTAATCAATAAATATTTTCTTCTAAATGATGATTTTCTAAATGTTGATTGGATAATAACGTGCAATATTAGGTAAGTTGCTTCTATTGCAACTACCAAGAGATGATGATTCGTAAAGCCTACTTATGGTTCTTTTTGTATGAAAGAATTATAAGTACAAAACAAACCCTTAGAAGGTCTATAAGGTTGTTATATTCCATTTATCTTCCTCATTTTTTATTCACTCTCATAATAAATCTCTTTTTCTTATTATCTATCCATATAACATAGACAAAAGATGACAAAGAACAATACTAGACCTTAAAAAAATATTTGAACCCTTTTTAAACAACAAAAGAAGCAAAACGAGTAAAAAATAAATTTCGGAAATTTAAAGTGAATCGAACGAACGATTCACTGATTCACCTACAATTCTTAGCTATTTTCGATTCGGCAGCCGATTCGTATCGATTACCCACCGAATCGTATCGAATCGTACGATACGAATCGTAAATCACCGATTCACTTACGATTCTCAGCTATTTTCGATTCGGCAGCCTATTCATATCGATTACCCACTAAATCGTATCAAATCGTACGATACGAATCTTGAATCATGCAATTTTGACAACTATGCCGCCAAGTAAATTTTACCCGGTTTCTGTTGTGAATTTTGCAGTTTAGGATACGATGAACCCAGCTTCTCCAATTTGAACATATTGGAAGACCGTGAATTTTCATTTTCTTGGTTTTTCAAATTTAGAAATCAGTTCTTTTGAGTCAAAAGTTTTGACTCCTAGGGTCACAACTCACCACTCGTTTTAGACTCTCCGAACAGATTGAGGGCCACATATCCAAAGGCTTGTGCCTGATTTTTTGCTAAAGTATCTCACAGGAAAGAATATTGTTGCACACTGTCATTATAATGCTTTCCTTCTGTGGTTAAAGGTTTTTTCCCACACTATCAAACTGACCCATGACAATTTATCGCCACATGGAAAAAAAAATCCCAGATATTGAGATGAACGGCACAGATTGTGCTAAAGTTTAAACAAATCTGATTTGTTGGCGTATCAATCGAGGTCCATAAGTCCTGATTCTGACCCTGATATTTTTCATTTTTTCTTGTGGCTCGAAATGGTTGATGCGGCCCTTAACCTTTGTGTGAGTCACCTTCCCGTACTCTCATGTGTCCCTATTACATCCCAGGACTTTTCTCTCTGTTTGTCCATATAATAAGTTGTCTGTCGTTATGATGGGGTATGGAGGCATCAAAGAACTGGGTTGTCCATGTCCTTTCTGTACCTAATAGGTTGGAAAGGATCATCAGGACTACAAGGAAACTCAACCGTTAAACTCAAGCTAACAATACTAACTTTTGCCGATAAAAAAAAAAACCCTTCGAAATATGAGTCAAAGCTTATAAGCATATAGGGTCTGTTCTGTTGATTGATCGACTGACAAAATTAAACATGAGATTAGGGCATGAGTTGCATTTCAGGGTACCCAAATAACAGGCGTTATGAAAAGAACCGGAAAGCAAGCCCTATGTGTAACCAGGCACCACATGTTGTTTACTTTGCGTGGGGTTCCGGGTTGTTTTGGGGATGTATTATAGCACAGGTCATACCTACTTTTTTCACTTGGTCGATATGCAGTTTCGGGTGGGGTTCCATATTGTTGTTTTGGAGATGTATCATAGCAAAGGTCGTACCTGTCTTTTTCACTTGGTTGATGCTCCACTGCATATTGCACGGTTAGTTCCAAGAAAGAGCCGCTGGGTTATACATTAGAGTTGGTCGGGCCATATCGTCTTGGACAGAAATTTTGGTCTTCTATGCGCATCTTCTTTAAACAGGTCGTGGCAAACTGAGTGTCTTGATGATGCATGGGCATCCCCTCCCTTGGCGTGTCACAGCCAGGGTTTGGAATTGTCTTGTTTCAACTTGGGTATGGCCACGCCATAGCGCATAAGCGCTAGTATACGGTCTCCTGGCGAAGCGATACCATTGGCTGCACCCAGGAAACTCGTGTAATCTCGAACATTCCTGAGTCCCTCCTATTCCACTAGTTCCCTTCAAAAGAACATGTGTATCTCATTTTCTGCCCCTTTAATTTGCACAAATAATATACACAAGTTGAATGCGGACCAGTAAAATCAAGGGGTACAGAAAAAGAGGCAGTTTTTACATACAACGTTTATGTTTTTATAGCATTACCTTTTTAGGAATAAACCGTCCTTCTATACCACATATCCAGGTACTAGTATTTGGTACGAGTATTTTGTCATTGTGCTTGTGTGTTTTTAGATGAGAATTAGATAGAATCATACGCTTATACACTCACTCATATCTGGTACCGTACTCAAAATGTCCATATCGGACCGTGGAAGCACTCAAATGCATAGGAGGATGGTAACAACAGCATCCCTCCCAAATGGGACTGAAGATGAGCACCCACATCTATTTTGTCATCACCACCATTCTTGTAAACTATCCACAGCGATCTCTCGGACAAGTTGCCGGGTGATTTGACAATACCAGCAGCTGAGAATCATATCTTAGCCATTCTTTGTAGTTTGTCTGCAACACTGGGAAGCAATATCCCTGTGGCAGTGGGTGTTCCCTGTGGTAAGTTTTGATTGCTGCTTTCAGGATCCCAATGGGTATCCATTAAATGTCCTCACGATCCTCCTCGCCCCAATATCTCAGTTCTGGTGGTGGAATCAATGACAGTTACTGATTCAGTTCTTAGCTGGTTGTGGAACATATGAAACAATTGTAAGAGGAACCAAACATACGAGACTTACAACAGCTGAAAAGTTAGAGATGGTATTTGACATCTGACGTAGATCTAAAATGATAATATTCGCACGCCTTCCAATGCATTGCCACAGTATGTTTTACCTCTCAGGTGACGAACATTTTCCTAGTAGGATTCAGAGAGTGCTAAAAATACTATTAACAACTCATCATTCAGAAAAGAAAAAAACAAAAACGAAAGGGCAGAAACCAAGATCAATTATTCATTGTCAAATAAATCATCTAATCGACATTCAGAAATTATCTATAGTGGCAACTATCACAGAGCTTGAGATACACGTAGGCATAAAAAGTTGACATATCTCATGGCTCGAAGGTATGTGGAGACAACGGACGGCGTCCAAAAGAACATCTTCAACAATGGCTTCAATCATCGTGGCCCAGATAGTTCGACATCTGGGAGTAGCGCAATGCTATCTATAACCGTTGACCCCGAGGAAATGCCCTCTTCGCTACTAGATTTGAAGAAACTTGAATAAAGGCGAGAACTCATTTGAACTAAGGCAGGGGGCTCAGGCACTGCGCAAAGGCCTTCGAGCATTTGGACCACTTTACTCATCGGTGGTCTCATATGCATCTCATCCTGTATACACCACAAAGCAACCCTCATTGCAGCAATAATCCTTTCATCATTCTTGTCAACATCAAGATTCGGATCAATGATGTCTTCCAGTTTTCCTTCTTCCATCATTTTGAAGGCATAAGACGGAAAATGGGCTTTCTCTGGAATCTCACCCGGGTCGTAGTTCTTTCTTCCCCCAATGATCTCCAAAAGAACCTTACCAAAACTGTAGACATCACTCTTTTCTGATATGGCATGGTTTGTTATCCATTCTGGTGCTAAGTACCCTCTTGTGCCCCTAACTACCGTGTATACATGGCTTTGTTCCCTTCCCATTAGCTTCGCCAAACCAAAATCTGAAACTTTTGCGAGGAAATTATCATCAAGGAGAACATTTTCTGGTTTGATATCACAATGGACAATCTTGACATCGCATTCTTCATGGAGATAGGCCAATCCTTTTGCAGTCGCCAAAGCAATATTGAATCTCTTCTCCCAATCCAATATATTACCGTCTCGTATCTTCGTGAAGATCCATTTATCTAAAGACCCTTTACCCATGAATTCGTAAACAAGAAGCCGGTGGCTCCCCTCAGAGCAAAAGCCTTTGAGCTTGACCAGATGGACGTGATGGATATTTCCTATGATGCTTACTTCAGCTCTAAACTCTTTCTTCCCTTGCCCAATGCCCTCCAATTTTTTCACTGCCACTTTGGTCCCATCCCTAAGCAATCCTTGGTACACTGAACCAAATCCTCCTTGGCCAAGCTTCACAGAGAAGTCTTTTGTTGCGCTACAAAGATCATTGTAACTGAAGCGTACAGGCATTCCGGAGACATTGCCTAAGAAATCATCCTCTTCGGAGGTCTCTTGAGAGGGTTCAGGTAGTTTATCCTTTCTGAGGACTAATCGGAATCCTATGTAGAGTAGAACTACAATAGCTATTACCGTCAAAACCGATATAATCACAATAGATGCAACATGCTTCTTCCCTTTCGTCCCATTTCCAATCTGAACCTTGATATATGCAGTGAAACCAGAAGAACCAGAGTCAGCGCGTTGTAAACTTCCTATCTGATCGAACAGAAAGCAATTGCCCGATGTGTTCTCAAAGAATAGCACCCGGCATGAGCAGTTTCTAATGCAGGCTTCTTTGCAACCATTCAAATGAGTTTTCAAAACGGGTGCAACAAATCCAAGTGCGAAATAATGAAGTTTTTCTCCTACATATGACATCTCAACCACACTTTGTGAGCTATTACATGGGATGTCAAGCTGGGGCATGCAATTAGGATGAGAACTGAGAGCTGAAGGGCACTGGCATCGGATGTCAAAACTACTACACACAACAAATGGATTACAAGGCTCAGGGGTGCCACAGGAATTTTGTGGAATCGTCATTGGCTCAGGTTGAGGCGGTACTCCCCTCTCAAGATTCGTGAAAGAGACTGACCCTTCTGCGGCCAGAACAACAGCCCAAGTTGCATTCACATCATTGAATGGTGAGAATCTAAACTGCCAAACTAGGGTTTTGTTTTGATCATAGAAATTCCATGAGTTGGCAACTATGGAAGCAGAAAAGATTGTTCCATTGGATTTTTTTATGGTTTTCCGATTATCATTTGCCATAGACCAGTAAACTTGTGGAGTTCGATATCCTGCATACAAGATCACATCATTTGACTTGATCTCAAGATAATGAGTCAAATTACGTTGGGAAGGATAACTCTTCAGCATCATCCCTTCAACAAATTCCTGACCAGATAAAAGGGTGCCGCTGGGATGACTAAAACTCTGCCAAAGGATTTTCCTATTATCCCCAACCAATACCAAATTCCCCGTGTCCAGCAATTCCATGGACGTAACTCCTTTCCCTTCCGTATCTGTAGACCAAACTACAGTTGTTGCATTTTTCAAGTAAGCATTCCCATTCTTATCAAACACGAAGTTATTGGTGTTTCTAACCAACAACGCTCTACTGGCAATCCAAACTATTTTGGAACTTCGTATGTGGATGACAACCAAAACAAAGGAAGCTACATCCAAACCATTGTAGAATCTTAAAGCGAATACAGAGTTGTTGGACAGGAGAAACACACCTTTGTGATCGACCCAATCCCTTAGAGACCCTTCAAACCCTGGATAAATCTTGCCAATGTATGGAGCGGTGGCAGAAGAAAGATCAAGCCCAAGGAGGGCACAGAAACACAAGGACTTAATAATGCAATTGAAGAAACCATTAGTTTCCATGGTTGCATTCCCCAGACTGGAATGGCCTAAATGATACCCCACATTACCTCTAACCAAGAAATTGAACCCAAAATTCAGCTCAGAAAACAAAACGAAAAGGGGGCCTAAAAAAGAAAGGGAAAGAACTTAAATACATCCAAATACAAAGCCGCATGACTAGACCTAACAAAAAGTAGTCAAAATTGAAGAAGAAAAACAGCACATTCATGCAAAGAAATTCAAGAAAGGACGATCACCTGCACTAAAACAAAAAGGGGGAAGTACCCACACACAAAGTTCTCCTCATTTGGGCAAATAGTTGTACAAGGGAAGCAATGATTATTTCAAGAGAAATTGCATTGATGAAGACCTAGCTGAAAGTTGTAAAATTTGAAGAAAAACAGCACAGAAGAAAAGACTATCACCTGTAGCGAACAAAATGCCAGGAAAGAAATCCTACAGGTTTATTTGATGGGTTAATGAATGAAGAATTTTGCTGCCAGTAATTGACGAAAAGACAGGTGGGTTAGCAGTTTGAAGAGATGAAGGGCGATTGAGGACACTTAAAAAAAAAAAAGACTAGACAGATTTGACGGACCTCCATTGGTTGAAATTGATGCAGAAAGAAGTGGGTGTCAGGGTGTGCACAATCCAGAGATGGGTTCTCGGCTGTTTCCACTGATTTTAGAAAGAAAGAGAGTGAATCGAATGGATTTCTTCCCTTTTCCTTTAAGCCACCGCTGTCTCTCCTCGGAGAAAGAGAGAGAGGTGGACTTCACGTAGACTGATATCGGAGGATTGATAAAACCCGAGGGTAGAAACAAGAAAAGAGAGAGAGAGAGATCAAACCCCAGAATAGCCCTGAAAGTAACAATTGAGGTGGACTTCAGGTGGGTTCATTTTCAGTCCAGTTTTTTTGCTGTCCAGTACGGTCTAGTTTTGGGCTGTTGTGAGCCCATTTTGGACCCACAACAATGATCGAAATCGTTCATTTTGTAGAGCTCGTCGAATATGTCATCCATGCCAAAAATTAACTTGATCAAATATCAATAGGTACATGGATGAAACAGATTTGTACAAGAAAAAAGCGATGACAAAAATTAAGTTGAAATTAATAATTGCCCATTTTTTTCATGTACAAATCTATTTTTTTCATGTAACTATTGATGTTTGATCAAGCTAATTTTTGGCATGGATGACATATTCGACGAGCTCTACAAAATGAACGATTCCGATCATTGTTATGGGCCCGGAATGGGCCCACAACGGCCCAAAACTGGACCGTACTGGACAGCAAAAAAACTGGACTGGAAATGAACCCGACTTCAGGTAGACTTAGGTTCCGTTTCGCCTAGGGAAGTAAATACTTAGAGCAAGTTTAGAGCATGTACACCAAGGTTAGTTAAAATACCTACTCAATTTGGACCTTTATCAATTTTACATGTTAACTTTTGGTTTGGGCTTGCATCAACACTCTCTATCATCTTCTCTATCCTATAAAATATTAAATTCAATGGGTGACTGGTAGCCGGTAGGGAGGAGAGAGAGAAAATGAGAGACTGGTAGGGAGGAGAGAGAGAAAAAGAAACAATATTTTAATAAATCCCTCATGAACAGTTGCTCGGTAATTGGAGCGAGCTACAGTGCACAAGGGGATAATGGAAAATGCTACAGGCACAGCACTAGAGCCACACCTCAGCCACATCGGCTGAGGTGGCAGTGGCCCCAGTTAAAAAAAAAAAAAAAAACTCAAATCAAAAATCTGTATCGGTGTTTCCTCAGTTCCTCTTCATCTTCGCGCCCAAAACATAACGAAGAGAGAGCAGAGAGAGGACGGCGACCCGGACCAACCTACCAACACCACCACCACCGGCGACCTCCGCCTCCATCGCCACCACCAGCGACCTCCACTACCATCGACCTCCACTACCATCGCGCCTCCCCAGCATCGACGTTGACCACCACCTGCGGCAATTTTCGCCAGAGAAAGGGTCCACTGACGCAACCACGCACCACCAGCATCTCCATACAGTTGTACTCTCTCTCTCTCTCTGCCATATCCCTAGAACTTGTTCCGATTTCACTTTGATTAGAGTTAGGGCTTGAACTAAAATTGGGGATGTGAACAGGACTTGTTTCAATTTCAATTTCTATTATTTCTCTACTATTTTTTTCTGCTCGGATTAGGGTTAATGCTGAACAAAATCAGAAATCAAAAGTTTTACTTGAGCAAGAAGGGAGAGGAATGTATGTCTGATAGGTAGAAGCAGCAACAGCAAACGCCATTTTATCAACGACGAAAAAATCCTGCTAAAAAATAGTAACAAACAAATCTTTTGATGAGAGCACTTCTGGATGCCCCAAATGCAAAAACAATCTTCTGAACTAACAATGAAATTTCTTGGAACTTTACATTGCTGAACCGTTGGTGTTTCCCTCATGCCCCCATGCCCCTCAATTTTCGCTCTTTTTGTCCCATTTTTATATTTCCCCTTTTGCTTCTGATATAAAGCCTCCCTGCTATATAAGGTGAAGTTCTCGCGCACTAGGAAATACAGTACTTTAGTCCAATGGTCAATTAAGTACACAATGACTATAGTCAAACCGCGCGAAATTAGGTCAAAATCTCCACTTCAATTGTACTTTTTTTTTCAATTTCTATTATTTCTCCATTGCTTTTTTCTGCTCAGATTAGGGTTAATGCTGAACAGAAATTGCGATTTGGTTCGTTTCTCAACCCATGCCCTAGTTGAATTGTTCAAAGTCTGTAATTGATATTGCCACATGCTTACGTTTGGTTGCTATAAAAAAATGGACGAAAAAATGCAATTGATTGTTAAAGTCTGTATTGCTTGGTTACTATGGATTTTAATGTGTTGGTTGCTTCGTCGAAAAGGGAGACCGCCAAGCAAAAGGAAGGTAGGTGTTGTTGAAAAAATTTGTAAGAAGAAAACAGAAACAAAAAAGAAGACATTGTCCAAGGAAAAAGCGAAGGTATAAGTTAATGTTAAGTTTAGAATTTTTTTGTATTGCTAATTTCATGTTTTCAATAAACTTTTTATGTTTATGTCTCATGTAAACTTTTTTTCAGGAGGTTAGGATACAAAAGAGGTTGGAACAAAACAGCTTTTTTTTCCAGGAGATTGGGACACAAGAGAGTGTGGTAAATATTAATATAAGAATTTTTTTTTGTATTTCCCGTTAAACTTTTTACGTTTTTGTTTCATGTTAAAGTTATTGTCAATTCTCATTTTTATTGGTGGCCAGAGTCAGCCAAGCTGCATGGGGCAATCAATATGGTCAAACATGATGTCCCCTAATATGCGACCGAATATGGCACAAGGTGGAAGCATCTTCCAATTTTCTCCAAGTTCATGCCCAACCGAAACAGGCTTCAACCAATTTATGTATGCGTTTTCAAGTTCACAAACAAATATGCCAACCTCATTCAGTAGTCATGATTGGCAAGGGCAATCAAATATCACAAGTAGGCAAGTTTGGAAGTTGACCTCTGTCATTAAAACCTAGGAGAAACACAAGGAGAAACCATACATAAGTTCCAAACAATTGTACTCCTTGAGAACAGAACTACAAATAATCAAGTACCATGAGGGATGATAGGAGACGATAGCTAGCTAGTTCAATTAAACTTATCTTCTTCAAACAATATTTATGTTCCCAGTGGGAGACTAAGAAATGTTGTAGAACCAGAATTATGTGGCTGCCAAGGGATGTCCGACTTGTGGACTCTTGGAAGGTTTACATTGCAAACCTTTACCTCAGCTCATCTGTATAATTTTGTCTGGTTCTTGCAACTGCATCATTGCACTCTCTAATGTTGCAAAGTTCTTTTATTCTCATAGAAATATACCTGTTGAATGGCTATTGAGAGTGATTTGCGTGTATGCGTTTCGTTTAACTTCTCAATCCAAAGAACAAAACTAAACCAAAGATAAGTCAGATTTAGGCAATATCTGGTTGAAGTATGCAAACAACCTACATGTGCGATAGGTAATAGAATGTGGAACTCCATATCATGCTTATTAGATGATGGATTCTGTGCATACATTCTTTTCTGTGAAGCTTGGATCAATAAAGTACGAAGCCAAGAACCAACACTTAATGGCAAAGAGTAGCAGCAAATAGAATCCAAAAAGAAAAAGGTGAAAGAGAAAAATTTCCCCCTTTCTGTCAATGCTTGGTCATGCACGGTCAGAAGTTTTCCATGGCAAGAAGTATGAGAACTGGCATTTTTGCCAAAGATTAGTTCATTTGTAGCCTTGGCATCCATAGTACCATTGCATTGTTTTATTCCACAATATTCCCCAACAAAATTCATAACTTTCACTACCAGGCACTTGCTTATACAAAGTTTCTTACAAAATCCTCAGTGAGTCTCTCTGAAAATCAAAATTGCTCCAAGTTACGAACAAAAATCCCACAACTTACTGTAAATATAAGCACCTAAGCAAGCAAGGAAACATAACCCTAATCAGAGTGAAATCCCCAATTTCAAAGTGAAACTCTCAATTTCAGTTCCGTTTCAATTCAGCCCTAACCCTAACCAGAGTGAAATCGAAAAAAGTTAAAAAAAATTTAGGGTTGTGGCTGATATATATATATATATATATATATATATATATATATAGAGAGAGAGAGAGAGAGAGAGTACCGGTTTATACGGACATTGGATGTGCATGGTCGCGTCGGAGGAAATTGCTGTTGCTGTTGGTCGCCGTCGGTGGAGGGGAGGGAAGGGGAGGCGCTGATGGCGGTGGAGGTCGTCGGTGTTGGCGACGGAGGCGGAGGTCGCCGGTGGTGGTGGTGTTGGCCGGTTGGTCTGGGTAGCCGTCTGCTCTCTCTCTCTCTTGCTCTCGATTTTGGGCGCGGAAGAGAGAAGACGGAGATAAAAGTCGATTTTGATTTCTGTTTTTTTTTTTTTAATGGGATGCCACCTCAGCTGATGTGGCTGGGTGTGGCACAAAACTGCTGTGCCCGTAGCAGTTTCGAGGGATAATACCTCACTGTATACAGAGGCTGCTGCACCCTTGTTTTGTGTCTTACTTTGGTAAAATAGCTACAAGAGGTGTTTTTGCTAGTTTGATGTACATGCTCTTACCGGTGTTAAGGTAAACTGCCATGTGAACAGTTTCCAATTCTATTTTAGCTATCAACTTTTTCTTTCACAATTGCACTAACACTATCTATTTTACCTACCTATCTATTAAAATACTATTTTTTCTTTTTCTTTTTCTTTTTTCTTTTCTCTTTTCACAAAAATACAGTTGAGAGAGAGAGAGAGGGTGGGGAGGAAACAATAAAATATAGAGTACCTTGTGAATAGTAGTGAGGTAAAAGAAGCTAACAACCGTAGCAAAATGGATTTTGCCTTCCTTTTTACCTAATCTGTTGCAGCCTGGTTTTCTCCTTTTGGATAGGTAAAATAGCTTGTTTCAAGGGTTTACCTATGCTGGTAAACTTGCCCTTATATTTCAAATAAATTAGTTTTTAAATTAAAGTAATGTATTGTAAAAGAATAATTCATCTAGTAAAATAAAAAAAAATTACTTAAAAAATAAAAACCTTAAAAAAACGGGACGTAAGTCAAATTCGTGAGGAAAAGTTTGCAACTACTGTTGTTTTGTTAAGAGAAAATCAACAGCGAATGGAGGTGAATAGTTATGGCTTAGGTGAATTTTGTGTGATCTTTTAAATTTTTGTAAGAAGATTCGTGTGTCTCAGTATAGATATAAATAGATTCCACATGTTTTTTATTTTTTTAGACGGAAACAAGGTGGTATTTATTTAACTAAAATGTGGTCCAAAGACTGAACAATATCAAGGGCTAGATTGATAATCCGTTGGGGTTGGTCCCAACACCAACCCCACCCCAACCCCCCCCCCCCCTCAACAACTACCAATCGATCACCCGATAGGGATTCCACATACTCCAGGGACTGAGGGAAGCTGCTGTGCAGCTTCGTGCTGCACAGCGTGCTGTACACCCGCCGGCGGGTCTTGCCGGCATCGGTCCGGCGATCGGAGACGTTCAACGCGTAGAGCTCGTTGAGTTTTGCTTGTGCGCCAAAAATCAGCTCGATCAAATATTGTTAAGTGCCTCATTCGAACACATATAACTTGAAAAAAATGAAATCCAAATGGATACAAAACACTTGATCAAAACCACTGAATCCATTTTTTTCAAGTTACATGTGTTCGGATGAAGCACTTATCGATATTTGATCAAGCTGATTTTTGGCGCACATGTAAAACTCGACGAGCTTTACGCGTTGAACGTCTCCGATCGCCGAAAAGATGTCGGCGGGTGCGCAGCACGCTATGCAGCACGAAGCTGCACAGCAGCTTCCCCGGGTCCATGCTGGAGAGGGAAAAACTTAATGAAGATAGAAATAATTAGATGAATTTTTGTCAACAAAAGTACGTCGTCATCATGCGTTCATGATTATATATATTTTTCCTCCATATGGTGTATGTGTGCTTGTTTTGTTATTCTTTTAACTAGAGTACAGCTTGCATATATTAAATCGGTTCTTCTGCTGTCCGCCCATTGGGCGGATGATACTTCCTCCACGTGTCAGTTTTTTCTCTCTTGATAGTACTTATTGGTTTCAAATGTTAGGGGTCCCGGTACTTCTTGGTTTTTAATGTCAAGGATCTTTTGCATTTTTATTGAATGTCTACTTTGCCCTTTGGAACCCATGACTACTTTTTGACTTTTGAGCTTAAAAATTCACGCCCCCGCTCCCTCTGCTGGTTACTGTTCTTGGGATTTTTTTCTTCAAACCGGCCATGTTTCCACCAGCAAAAAGGAAAAAAATCCAAATTTTTTTCCATCTCGTTCACACTAAAAGTAACAAGTTTCAATATTTTACCATCTCATTCACACTAACAAAAAGTTGTCAACAAAATTTTTTTTGCAACAATAACTTTACTCACAAACTCATTTACAAGTTATTCACTTCTGAAAACATCTAACATCTAACATTACTACAATTTTTTTCTCAAAACTTATTAATTAGTGGAAACAGCCCCCGTTATTTATTTTTTTCAGTTCTGCGTCAAACCTTTGTGAATTTGATTTGTCTCGACGAGGAAAATCAGGGAAAAAAAAAAGACTTCCATATTTTTTTGGAAATATTCAAGATTTAGTTCAAAAGTTTTAGAAATATTCAAGATTTAGTCCAAAAGATGGGCTTTTGGAGCTAAATTTAGTGAAGGTCGTAAATTTTTTTTTTTTCAATTTCTCTTGTCGAGACGAATCAATGATGTACAAAAGTTTGACTTAAAACTAACAAATACGGAAAATAATTGGATAAGGACAAAACAAGAAGGCAAGTTTGGCTTCTTCTTTTTTAAGAAATTAGGCTTGATTATGTACACCTTGCTTTGTGGGGTAACTTCAGGGATCCATAATAATAATCCGAGCAGTTCATAAATTTTAAATTATTTTCTGAGTGGCCTTGTAAAGAATTTGTTACATTACATTTGGATAATTAAAAGTACTTGATTCAATTTTTCAATAGTTAGGTGTTGTAATCCTTAGCTTTTTGTGCTTTTTTGATGTCCTTATTCGATTTTTTTTTTTTTGCGTTTGTTAGTTTTGCATCAAACTTTTGTAGTTTATTGATTCATCTCAACGAGACAAATCGAAAGAATAAAAAAGTATTAATTTTTCTCAAGATTTTTTGAAAATATGCAAGAAAAACTCAAATAATCAATTTTTTGCAATATAGTCGGGCGTACAGAGTCCCTAATAATTTTTTTCTTTTTATCTTTCTTCACTTATTACTCCAAAAACCTCCCTCAAAATCCAACCGAACAAGCCTTGAGTTTTTTCTATTCCTTTCTTGGATCAAATTAATAGTTATTGAAAACATTGGGTATAATTGGGTTCACCGATTTTTATTTCATATTGTTAAACTGGAAAGGATTAATTGTTTGGCTTGATATCACCATGAAAAAATATTTAAGTATAAAAACATGGATTAAGGTTCAGGTCATGTAAAACAATGCCAAAAACATTAAAACTATTGAAAAACTATCTCTTAAATCAATAATTTTCTATTTTATTTATTAAATGAATAGTTAATTCTCAAAAATTGACATGAATTTGATAAACATTTAAGAAAACACGATAAGAGAACACATCAGAAAAATAAATATGACAAATTTGGTGAGGGAGCTAGGGGAACCGAAAGACATCAGAAAAATACACAATTTTTTTTTATAGATTATTTAATGAGCAGTAATTTGTTCCAAAAAAAAAAATGAGGACTAATAAAAATTCTTTGGAGTGAAGGAGTGATTCGGCCCACTTTAGATTGGGGGGAAATAGTGGTAGGGTCAATTTTGTCAATTCCCTTTATAGCATCATCACTTTAGCAGAGGGAGAGAAAGGCTACCAGATGCAGTGAGATTGGAAGTAAGGGACTGTTGCCACTTCCCTACAAAGTGCGTGAAAGGCACCATGGACCCTTTATAATCAGCCCTTTAGGCTGATTTTAGCTTTTGCCTTTAACTTATTCATACGATATTTCCAAAAGCTTTTTTTTTTTTTTGATCACGTAGATTTTCAAAAATCGATACTCCCTCCGTCCCTTATTTATAGTCCGGTATTCCATTTTGGGCTGTCCCTTAATAAGTGTCCATTTTGTAAAGTTAGTGGGTAAAATTTGGTGAATTGTCTATTTTGTCCTTAAAAGTAGATTCTATTTTGAAAAGTAAGTGAATAAAAGTGTAATGATGATGGGTAAGTAGGGAAAGTTGAGAAAAAAGTTGATGTAAAAAGTATAATGATGATGCCTTTTTAATAAGTTGAAATTACGAAGCATGACACTTAAAAAGGGACGGAGGGAGTATAACTTTATCTAAGTTGAAGAGTAAACATAATTTTATTCAATTTTTGAGAGACTAATATCCAATTTAATCCCAATCTTAATTTGGGGTATTTGGGCTCTCCACCGGGCAATGGGAGCCTTTTAGCAAAATAATAATAATAATTCAAAGCAGAAACTTCATTCGCAAATAGTCATACGGCATCTACATAATTTCCATGTAACTACGGAGATAAAAGAAAACACGCGTTTTAGATTCAAGCAACAACTACTGCTCATATTTCACGCAAGACTAGAGCATCACAGTCAAATCTTTGGTAGTTCTGCTGTGCATATGCTTCTACGAAGAAATTTCCAAACCAACTACTACGAAAAGCTCAATCGAAATCCGGAAAAGGATCAAGTAATATCAAAGCCCATATGAAAATTAATGTTGGAGACTTGGAGGTGGCCCACATTAATTCGTTTTTGTGAGGGAATTTCTTTTTCCTCTCTGTTCGTTTTCCCACCTGAAAAAGAAGAAAACTTTCAAATTTCTATTAACACTACGGCTCCGTTTGTTTCGATGTAAAATGTTTTTCATGTAAAATGTTTTTTCAGAAAATAAACTTTAAATTTTTATTTTCCGATATTTGGTTGACACTTGAAAAATATTTTCAGAAATCAACAAAAACAGTGTAGAGACAGAGGAAGGGGCTTAAACGGTGGAGAGATATGAGAATATTGAAACTGAACATGAGTTAGGACTGTTTATAGAGAAACTGAGTAATAAGAATTGCAGTGAAAGGCAACAAGTTTATCTCGGAAAATACCTTATGGAAGATTTAAAGGTAAATCATTTTCATCCAATTAATGAAAAATATTTTACATATAAAATATTTTTTTCATTTTTTACACAACCAAATATCAAAAAATAAGTAAAACATTTTATTGAAAAATATTTACGCCCAAACAAATGGAGCCTACAGCTTTCTTTCTTTATAAAATCTTTACATTTAGTGTTGATGAGGGTAAATACTACTCCGTTTAACATAGCATAATTTGAACATTTATGCAATTATTTTGCCAAGAAAATCTTCAAACAAATCTTCACATAATAGTACAACTAATACTAGTATTTCAACTAGGCTTGTTTGGGTTTGGGCTGTTTTTGTTTTGGGCTATAGGGTGTGATTTTGATGTTAGGTTTGTGTTTTTCGTGTTTGGGCCTAATCCTCTTGTTTGGGCCAGGTTCATTTTGGGTGTTTGTTGGTATCTTACAAACAAACAGAATTAGAAAAATCAAACTGAGTCCAGTGTTTTCTTAAAACGGATTCATCGTCTCGCCGGGATTTCTAGAGGTTGTTCTCGACGTCCGTCTCCCAAGATACAAACGGTTGCACAATTTTGTAGTGGCATTGCACTGATAGATGTTCATCGAAAGGAACTGTGGCTATTCTCTCTCAGATAAATCTGAACTCAAAACTCAATGACCTAAAGAGAAGACAAAAGTAGCAAGAAGGAAGTGCACTGGATGCTTGAGGTTTATTTTCCCTGTGAGTTGTTGAAGGAACCAGTATTTGAAGCAGTTTGAGATGATCGAGTTCTCAGCTTAATAATTCTCTTGAAACAAGTTTGGGCCAAATTCAAGTACAAGCCCAATAATAAATGTTAAGCCCAACCGTATAAGCCCAACCAAGACCCAGTTAGTTTGTTATTTAAGGATTTTGGGCGCCCATATCAAATCCAAAACTAACCTAGACCAGATCACAGACCTCGAATCACAGGCTAAGAGCTCACAAATCCCAAGTGTGGTAACGGCCCATGGCATTTGAGCTCAACTCAAAAAAGCATTACGTACGCACGTGTGCTTGTTTCCATCGTGAGATTTGGAACTGAAACTTTTTTGATCGTCAAATTTGAAACTCCAATCTACTTTACTTACTACATACACCCCAATTAAGCCTCAGTACACTCCTTCAATTTCACTTGATCTAAAATGAATATTTAGTTTTGAATATTCACATGTAGATATACACTCTCAATAAATGGGGATGAACTCCTTACTAGAAAGAAAATGAGTAAATTACAGTAAACCCTCCTTAACTAACCCGAATTTTCACTTAACCCCCTCCGACTACAAAACTCAACAGTTTGCACCCTCTAACTATCCAGAATTGACACTTAACCCCCTTTTGTTAGGTCTCCGTAGGAAAAATGCACCGACGGCCGTCTCCGGCCACCGGGCGGCCGATCCGAGCCGTCCAAAAATTTTAAAAAAAAAACCGAGTGGGCTAGCGCGGGAATCAACGGCATCCGACGTGCGTAGGTGCTCGATCCAAACATCCCAAGAATTTAAATGGGGTGTTTAGATCGAGCACTTACGCACGTCGGATGCCATTGATTCCCGCGTTAGCCCACTCGGTTTTTTTAAAAAAAAATTTTGGACGGCTCGGATCGGCCGCCCGGTGGCCGGAGACGGCCGTCGGTGCATTTTTCCTACGGAGACCTAACAAAAGGGGGTTAAGTGTCAATTCTGGATAGTTAGAGGGTGCACACTGTTGGGTTTTGTAGTCGGAGGGGGTTAAGTGAAAATTTGGATTAGTTGAGGGGGGTTTACTGTAATTTACTCAAAGAAAATTGACTTTGGAAACGATGAACGAGTTTTTAAAAATTATAAAAAAATAGGAAAGAACTATATGTAGACTATTAATATAACTTCCAAATAAAAAAAACTTCAAAATACGGGTATGAGTTGGAGTCATTATATGTCAAAAGGAAAATGTCAAAAACAGGTTACATGACTAGCACAAATGTTGAAAAACGTAAGAGCGTGTGAAAATAATTTCAAATGTAATTTGAAGCTTCTGTATTATTCACTTCGTCCCAATTTGTTTGCTCATTACGAAAATTCTCTCAATTTATTGAGTCAAAGTCAAAACCTTTGAAAGTGTATACATTTGTAAACTTACCCTTTTCAAAGTGAAAGTATGTAATTGTGTTCCGCTAAGAGTTTCTAAAAAATAAGTATTGTACTTATTTGTAATTTTCAATCTTAAAAATAACAAAATTACTGAAATAGTTTTTTGCACAATATGAATCTAGTTTTATAAATTGGCAAATGCTAGAGACAACCTTGTGGGTTGTCAGGAGTGGGGTTCACGCGCGCGTGAATATGCAGATTCTAACCTGGCTGAGTACCTACATGTTGTACACCCTCAACTTTTGCCGAAATGATAAATGCAAAGGGTAAATTACAAAAGTAACCCTTAAAAGTTTCTCCAGATTTTACTGAATCTCAACTATTCCACTACTCAACAAGAGAGCAAAATTATGAGGAGCAATCTCTCTCCTTAAGGATCACAAAAAAAAAAAAAAAAAAATATTCTCTCTCCTCCTCTCTTCGGTTTTTTTTTTTGATCCGCTCCTCTCTTCGGTTCCTATCTCCTCTTTTCAAGTTATCAAGTTATGCATATTTTTTAAAAAGTTGTTTTGGAACGGGGTCTACTCTTCAATCTTCATAGACTGTTTTAGACAGTTTGTAAGTTTGAACCAATGGTCATAATTAATTTTTTTGAACCAACGGGCAACTTTGAACCAATGTTTAATTTTTTTTAATTTTTTAGACATTTTATATATTTAAAAATATAGTTAAAAAATTAAGTGTTCCAAATTTCAATATATTTAAACCGGTGAAAAGATTTTATTTTTTTGATCATTTTATCTTAGATGGTCATAATTAAATTGACTCTAGAACTCTCGATTGAATAGCCTTAATAAAGTCTTAGAATCAAATATCTTTTAGGGCAAATTATCGAGAGCCCTAAAGTCAAAATTTAACTATGGCCATTCAGGATAGAATGATTAGGAAACTAAAATCTTTCCACTGGTTCAAACGGATTGAAATTTGGAATACTTAATTTTTTAACTATATTCTGCCCACGCGGGTTAAAATTGGCATTTTCAGAAAAATGACAGCTAGTCCCATAGGTTCACAGGAAAAGAGAATAAAAAAAAAGTAAAAGGCAGGTGGATGTTACTTTTCGGGACAGATGGGAGAATTATCCCATATCGAGGGAACAATATCTAGCAAAACCCTTATAAATTTCAATGAAATCTTTTGACTTGTGCAAAAAAAATTAAATATATTATTTTTAAATTTTAAAATTACAAATAAATACTTACTCTTAAGAATCCTTAGCATATACTAATTGGGAGTGCATTTAACAACGAACAGTTCTACACACACAGAAAAATATGCACAGATTGTGCACAGATTTTTTTGTGGGGCCCACTACGGGTCCCACACAAATCATCCGAGCCGTTCATTAAATGTAAAACATTTTTTTAAGGGCCCCCGTAAAAAATAAGCTCAATCCAATACCTATAGGTGCTTCATCCAACCATCTAACTTTTCATTCAGATTTCCGGATAATGAAAAGTTATATGGTTGGATCGAATACCTATAGGTATCGGATTGAACTTATTTTTTACGGAGACCCTTGAAAAAATGTTTTACATTTAATGAACGGCTCGGATGATTTGTGTGGGACCCTTGGTGGGCCCCACAACAAAATCTGTGCACAGATCTGCTGTGTGGGCAGACTTTCTGCTTTCGAGAGCTGCTACACACACAGCAATCTGTGCACAGATTGTGCACAGATTTTGTTGTGGGGCCCACCACGGGTCCCACACAAATCATCCGAGCCGTTCATTAAATGTAAAACATTTTTTCAAGGGTCGCCGTAAAAAATAAGCTCAATCCAATACCTATATGTGCTTCATCCAACCATCTAACTTTTCATTCAGATTTTCGGATAATGAAAAGTTATATGATTGGATCAAGTACTTGTAAGTATCGGATTGAGATTATTTTTTATGGGAACCCTTGAAAAAATATTTTACATTTAACGAACGGCTCGGATGATTTATGTGGGACCCGTGGTGGGCCCCACATTGAAATCTGTGCACAATCTGTGCACAGATTGTATGTGTGTGTAGACTTTCTGCTTTCTATTTAACAACTCCTTCCCAAGGGTGGGCCTGTTATCGACATTGGGAGTGCATTTAAACCCGAATTCATCACCGAAGGTTCGTAGGAAAAAGACAGAAAGAAACGTTATCCGGAAATCACCGACACGTCACGTCCGCGGCGCGGGGAACGAGGTAGGCCAGGCCAGGCCACCACCACGGAGCACAACAATCACACAATCTCGCATCGGAACGCGTGGGGTCCACGTTACAAAAAGCAGTTGTTTTTTTTTTTGGAACAGAAGATACAAAAAGCAGGTGAGCAGAGTTAGGCTCCGTTCCGGAACGCTTCTTAAAAAATAAGTACTTATTTCATAACTTCTCATTCAAAAATAATAAGGGCCATTCCACAAAATTCAAATCAAAAGTTCCTTTCACATTTTCAAACTCAAAAATAATATAAATGGAAAAAAAAAATCAATTTTTTTTGCACCGTATTAAAGATCTCAATGAGATCTATCAAATAAGATCCATAGTGATAGGAAAATTATTTGCATAAACACATGATTTTTGAGTTTGAAGTTGCCTTATACAAAAAATAAGACTGTTTCTATGATAATGGGCGCCGGCGGAGGGAAATCGCATCGGCGGCCGAGCTAGGCAGTCTCCGGCCACCGGACAGCCGATCCGAGCCGTCCAAAAATTCTAAAAAAAAAACCAAAGGGGCTAGCGCGGGAATCAACGGCATCCGAGATGTGTAGGGGGCTTGATCCGAGTACCCCTTTTCCGTGTATATAAGATGATTCATATATAACGAAAAAGGGGTGCTCGGATCAAGCCCCCTACACACCTCGGATGCCGTTGATTCCTGCGCTAGCCCCCTTGGTTTTTTTTTTTAGAATTTTTGGACGGCTCGGATCGGCCGTCCGGTGGCCGGAGACTGCCCGGCGTGGCCACCGGTGCGATTTCACTCCCGGCACCCATTGGCACCTATCTAAATTCTTCCAAATAAGTGGAAATCTTCTTATTTTTCAGGAACAAGGGTTCTTATTCAACAAAAAATAAGTACTTATTCCATTTCTGGAACGGAGCCTTATTACCCAATATGGCCAAGTCCCAACCGATTGACACGTGTCCCCTTTACTTTTTTTGGTTTTCGAACCCTTGGAAGGTTAGGTTAGGTTTGTACAGTACGAGGCAAAAATAACCAGCTTTAACGAACTAATCGTTGCCCTAGAACGGACAGTTTTCAAATCCTAGAACCAAGTTCATAGGATTCTCTGTCCCTCTTGTTGTTATCCTATCAACATTCCTATAGCATGTTCGTTTGAACGGTCCGGTCCCTCCTTACGTCATCTACAAAATAAAAATTCAATAAAAGATTGAAAATAAAATTCTACTATAATTTCTTTTTTTATAAGTGTTTGTCGCTATATTTTTTTTTTTGGTGTGTTGGAAATTCGTTTGTCTCTTATATATTACCACTAAAACACAAAGAAAATTATTTTTATCAATATGATCATTTTAAAGAAAATCTTTCTAAGTCAAAATTGATAACCAATTAAGATGTAAATCGTTGGTCTCATAATTCTTTTGGTGACTGAAGAGAATTTAAACCAATTTTTTAAAGAAAACTTTAGTCTTGATCCAAAAAAAGAAGAGAAGACATCATTCACCTGAAACAATGAGCGAATTGAAAAATTCACGAAGATGACTAGCAGAAAATCGAGTTTTCTCTATCTTTTTATTCTTTGTATAATTGAACAGTGATTTAGGCCTTTTGTGGCCCTCCTCGAAAATATTAATTGTTTCAAAAATTATGTCCATCAAATGTCAAAAATTAGAGTGTAGAATTTTTTGAAAAAGAAATATTGAAAGTAGGAAGAATCTAGAAGGAATTTAGGGAGAATTTAAAAAAAATATTTTTTGAGAAATAAAAAGAACAAGGCAGAATACATTCCAATCATGTTGATTTGAGATATGAACCACTTGAGTTATTATAATTTAGTAAACTACTATTTCACTTATTAAATGAAATTAAATTAAGATGGACTTTAAAAAAAGAGCGTGCGAAAAAAGCTCAAGCTCGTGGGGCGGTTTCGTGTAGTGTGGCGGTTTCAAATCCGGAGCTAATACTGTCTCTCTCTCTCTCTCTTCGAATAACGACGAAACCGCCACACAACACGAGAGAGAGAGAGAGAGAGAGAGAGAGAAAATCTGTAAATCCGCAACGGTTGTGGCTCTGTTTCTCTTACCTAACAAAAAGGAAGTTGGGTTTCAAGTTTTCACGTACGTGTGAGTCGTGTGACTGAACTGACTTCATTTCTACTTTCTAGAGAGAGAGAGAGAGAGAGAGAGGTTTTGCTCTGAAGTTTCTCTCTGTTCATAACTGCTGCTTGTTCTTACAATTTTCAGGGGAAAAGACATGGCGAGTTCAGTGGACAAGGAGACTCAGAGTGGTCCCAACGACGACGTCGTCTCCGTTGAGCTCCCTGCTCCTCCTTCTTGGAAGAAATTGGTACCTCTCTCTCTCTCTCTCTCACTCTTGCTTGATTTTACTTCTTGCAGCTTTTTAATCTCTATTTACTGTGTATCTACTCTGCTGGCTGTCATGATTTCATATTTAATTTGGCTGGAATTTTGGGTAATTCCTTAATTGTTCATATCTAGGGTTTTCCGGGATTTATTTTGCAAAATTAGGCGGTAATTGCTGTCTTGGTTGCTATTAGGGTTTTGTCTAGAAATCTCAGCTTTAATTAGCTCATTAATTTTCAGTTGGGTTCTTTAATTAATTCCTTAATTTAGAAAAGATAATTGTAGATGTGGTATTTGGATAAAAGAAATAGTCTCTAGATTATCCCTCTTTTACTTTGTTTTTAGTATTTTTTTGTTTCTTTAGGAAGGATTTGGAAAAAAAAAATAGTGTTCTTTATTAGCTGATTGCTTGGCAGTGAGGGGTGTGTTCACTCGTTCTTGAGTTGTTTTTTCCCGTATCCAAATACCAGATGCTGTTGAAAATTGAAACCTATAAAACTTGTTCTCTCTGCAAAGATATTTGGCTGGAATTGGGCTCAATCAAAATTGTTTTCATTCTGTTTTCCTTTTTATCAAATTTGACCTTTCTTTGGTTCAGTATAGCTTCTTACGGAGTAAGATGCAATAGCTGAGGGGCCTTGAGCCTGTGGATTGAAGCAGTGTCAAGTTCAGTGTGAGCATTTCCCTGTCACTTAAGGCTGTTCTTAGGGTTGGAAATGGGTTCTTGAAATCAGGGTTACTGCAATTCCAGCTCTGTTTAGTTTTAATCTCATTCAGCCATGCTACGTGAGAACCATGTGGTCAGCAGGTTTTTCATGGCTTATGGAATGCTGAAGGACTTGTCTTTGGGTTATATTTGTCGTCATTAGGTCTTTTATTAATTAATGTGTGCCCTTTTGAAAAGTGATCGTGCATTACTGGTTAATTTGTCAATCCACTCATCGTACGTTGTATCCATCATATCCCCAGGTTTGTTGTGGAGATAAAAAGGTGTAAAGAGTTGTTTATGATCTTTCTGCTGTTTTAGCAAATTGGGTTTGGCCCTTCTGGGATTATTTTCCTTCCTGATTGTATGGTAAGGCTATAGAATCCAACAACGATTTAAGTGGAAGCATACTAAACTTGATGGATCAGATGTCCACTTCAGATTTTCTGAGGACTGAGTGAAGTGTCTTCTTTGACGAGATTTTGTCTTGGACTATCTTCATGTGGAGTGGAGTGTGAGTCTTAGACTGTTTGGTACCTTTGGGTTCATAAATTTGAGCTTACGAGGGTTCTTTTTACATAATAAGAGGAATTCCGAATGCTTTTTTCCCAATTCAAACAGAATTTTTCAAAAAATTCCCCCTACTTCCAACATTTCTCTCTTTATCTCTCTCCACTTATTACCCTTACTATTTTTCAAAAAAAATTTCAAACTCCAATCCAAACGAAGCATTAATAAGTAAGAAACTTCTGTCATAAACTAACTTCTAATTATTATTTCCCAAATCCCAACTCAAAGATGTGTGCCAGTCGCCCTCCAACATGCACCCAGAGACTCCTGAATTTCTCCATGTGATGCTTTTCTGTGACCTGTGTCGGGAGTTGGGTTTTTGGTAAATTGCGTACACTGGCTTATGTGGCAAAATAGTATGGATTGCTGCAAGCTCTTAGACTCAGGTTGACTTTTGCAGTCACATGAGTGACAAAGTCACAAATAAGGCCAATTGAGAACTTTTTTTTTTGTGATGTAGCAAGAATCAATCTCATGCTATCTTCTCTACCTGTAATTTCTCTTGCTCCTAGTTACATGCTCGATCATGGATTTTTGTTGTCTATAGTTTGATACTTTGATAGGTTACATACATACATGTTCAGTTGCTCACTTATGTTTTGAACATATACCGTATACTTCTCTACGTTTGACAATACTGTGTATATGTGTATGACATGTCATATGCATAGTAGTTTACAAGTATAGGGTCACATATAAGGTACTCTTATATCAGTGGTTTTTTTTTTTTTTTTTTTTTTTTTTTTTTTTTTTTTTTTTTTTAAGGTAAAGAAAAATGAGTAGAATTGAGGCGCTCTCACTGTATCTAGAGTACATTCCTTTTTAGCTTCAGGAATGTCCCAGATCCCGAAGGACTACTGCTATATTGATGGCACAATTACATCATTATTGCATTGGCCTGAGGATATATTTATATTTTTGACCACTGGGACCTTGTGGTGTTTTGGGTTGTAGAGGCAAGGCCTAGTCTACTTTTCTCGGTTAGCTACTGGGTATGCTTTTAAGGCTAAACCAGTGTGGCAAGGGTGGTGGAGTGATATGTAAGAAGGCTTGCGACTTGGAATCAAACGTTTATGAAAAGGGGGTACGCTAATATGGATCAAAAGCACGCTTTTCAGCTTACCAACCTACTTGGTGTCTTTGTTAACTATTCTGTGCTCGGTGGTTTGGAGACTTGAGAAGATCCAAATAGACTTTAGGGGTGGGATGTGAGATAAGTTCCACTATCATTTGAGGTGGTGGATTAAGATTGGTATGTCAACCTACTCCAGTGTGCGGCTTGGGATTAGGAAGCCGGATGCCTTATTAAGGCTCTGTAGGGCAAGTGGCTTCGGAGGTTTGTGGCGAAAAACATAGATGTTGAGGAGGTGCTGGTCAGCTGGTGAGCAGGTTCAGATCATTTGGGGGGTGGTCTTTGGGTAGGATTATGGGTTGTATGGGGTGGAAACTGGAACGATATCATGAGGGTTTGGTATGAGTTTTCCCACAAACCCGTTTTCACATTTTAGAAGTTCCCATTTTGCTCACCTCTGCTACTGGAGTGGGAGGCAGTTGGAGAGTGAAATTTTGGCTTCATTCGCAGTGTGGTCAGACACAATATGGTGGCGGATCCTAATCTTCTGGTGGAGCCCTGTTATCAGAGTCTAGTTGAGAGAGTGGAATGTTTATTTCAGAAGAGCTTTGGAGGATTGGGAGATCCAATCCGTGGAGGCTTTTTTTGGTATGCTTTATAGTGATATTATTTTCCGGATGGATGAAGATATACATTGGTAAAGGTGCAAGGGTGTAGTGGTTCTGGGGTTTAACTTTGGGCCATCAGATATGTAAGACTTCCATCTCTTCTCGAGAACTAAGAATTGGAGTTAAGCTTGGATCAGAGGGGTAGACCCGTGCCAACAATAATAGTGTACGAAATGATATATTCTCTCTCTTGTCTAAAGTAATCTCATGCTCATAGGTGTGCTCAATTAATGTGTGCTTATTTGTGGAAAAGAGATTGAAATGGTCGAGGATATTAGAACTATTTGGGTGTTAAAAGATATGCATTATCGGGTTGAGAATGTTAAGGTTGGCATGTGAAGTTTTTTGAGCAACAAAACTGTGAATAGTTGAAGTGAATAATGCTAATGATCAAAGAGTTTACTTAACCCTGGCTTGTTAAGTAATGAAAGAGAAGATTAGATAAAAACAACAACGTTTGTAACTGTGTGGCAAGTGGGTTTCATTCATCCAATACAGAAATGGTTTGGTTTCAGGTATTGCTTGATGACAACAATGCTGAGTTGTCCCTTACTATGTTTTTGCATGTTGCGTTGCGTTGCTTTTTCTTTGTTTTTGTTACTTTTTGGAAGGTTGGAAATGATTTGAATCTTTAACTAATGATCTCATGTGATTAGGAAATATGAAGATTTTGCATGTTGCCTAACTGTATTTTCTCCATAGTTGTCAAGATTTCTCCACAACGCATTTCTCCTCTATTTTTGCAGTTCATGCCAAAGAAAGGAGGTACACCAAAGAGGAATGAGATTGTATTCATTGCTCCAACAGGGGAGGAGATCAACAACAAGAAGCAGCTGGACCAGTACCTAAAATCACACCCAGGTAATCCTGCAATATCTGAGTTTGATTGGGGCACTGGTGACACTCCAAGAAGATCAGGGAGGATAAGTGCAAAGGCAAAGGCAACGCCAACATCGGCTGAGAATGAGACACCAAAGAAACGTGGCCGTAAGTCATCAGGTTCTAAGAAAGATGTCAAGGAGACAGAAAACACCGCTGGAGATTCTGAGGGTAATAAAGATGTTGAAATGCAAGATGAGGTCGTCAATGAGAAAGTCACAGAAGAAGAAAAAGAAGGTGGAAAGGATGTTGAAATTGAAATGCAAGAAACTGTAGTGGAAAAAGATGTTGAAAACAAAGAAAAAGATGAAGCTGGTGGGAGTGAAGTGATGAATGAAGACACAAATGTAGAAGACAAACAGGTTTTGGAAAAAGCAGAGAAGCCGCAGAATGAAGTGGAAACGGGTAATGGTGACAGTGTTGTGAAACTGGACAAGCATGCAGGGGAACCTGAAGAGAAAGAGAAATCCAGTGGTATTGCAATTGCATCTGAAGGGGAAACTGAAGAGAAACAAGAAATGGGGGAGAAAGATGGAAAAAGTAATGTCCTGGTGGAGGAAAAAGGGATGAAAGTTGAAGGGGAGGTCATGGAGAATGGCAAGGTTAACCAGCCTGAGCGAAATGATGTGCCACACCATCCAAACCCCTCACCTATTAGCTGCTAAACTTGTGCACTTTTAGTAAACATCACTTATTCCACTCTTACCTCTTTCAAACCTTTTGTTGTATTGCCTCTATGACTGTATTATTAGATGTAATGCTAGATTTGACCGGTCGTAAGTGAAACCTGTGACCTAGGAGTAGTTTTTGTGGACGTATTATTGACTTCTTCGCGTACTTGTTTGTTGGGTACTTTCCTAAATTTAGTGGTTGTTTTGTTGAAACTGAAGTTCTAATGAATACGATCGAGAACTAGCTCAACCTTGACTGTTGATACTCGACTGGAACTCTTGATAGTTGCTGTGCTGCATTTATAACGTAGTTTATTTTTACTATTTTTTTTGGAATATGAACTGTGGAAGCCGTGGCAAACTTGGTCTGGAGCGTGCAGAATGTACTTTTCTTTTCTCCATTCTTGGAATCTTGATGGTTGAACCTGCTGTGGCTCATAAACGTTTTTGGTATCTTATTTTTCTCTTCAATTCTGATGCGTGCTCGCTTTCTTGGATACGTTTGGAGTAAATTATGGCAGTGATGATTGAGACAAGTACTGGGTGAAAGAAAATGTGCTGGAATTCCTCCCCGGAACTTCCATCCGAAGAATCACCATGGGAAATTTGTTGTTGGCTAAAACTTCCTATTCTTGTTCAGGTCTCATCACCCCATTGCCAGTTTGTTTTCGTCGACTATCTGCTTCTGCTTGTAGTTTCGATCAGGCTATTTTTCCTTCCCATGAAACAGATTCTGCAGTAGTTTGCGAGGATTAATTCTCCTTTCTACGTAAATGTCGCTCTGTTCTTACCCGAATTCATTTTCACCGATACTAAGAAGTTACCCAAAACACAAATCACCTATGAAATGCACCATAAGGACCAAAATGGATAATGAGCTATTTAACCCATAAATTAGGACAAAGGGCTTGTTATTTGGTTCGCCATTATGCTTAAACGGATGATTTGAATGGGTCATTTTACAGAATAATCCACTGCTGCCACACCATAGACAATGTTTGTGGATGTGAAATTCGCTAATGGGTGGTTTAGTTATGGTTAAAAGCTCAGTGGTAGAGCGCACCCGCCGCCCCTGATAATGGACGCAGTCGATCATTGATTTGCGAGAGATAGTAGGTATGCTGAACCTTCTGCATGCCATTATTAGTATCAAACGCCCGGTCGTTAAGCCCGACAGCTTTTCGGGTAGCTAATTGAATTGTAGATGTGTTAATTCGTTGAAAATCCAAACCTCGATATAATTCTCACGTGAGGTGAGACCTACACATGCATAAAACCCACCTTATGTGGTATTCAAATAATTTTCACCCTACCTCTACATCAGAATAGATGTAAGAACTTGCATCATCCAAAAATAAAAAACATAAAAAAATTCACTGGCTTAATAAAAAAATTGGCAGGATTGGGTCTTCTCCGTCAATGCAGCCCTCCTTCGTTGTTCCATTCCCACGGCCGAGAAAGGTTTGAAAGAAGAGATGGGAACCTAACCAATTAATGGCTGGCCCATATCTTAACGAGGAGAGATAGTCAATTGAGGGGACCTCAACAATTTCCACCAATTTCAATTGAAATGTACAAATTATTGTAAATTTTTTACGGATATCAATACACTTAAATCAGAGACTAACCACTTACTTTTCCGTTGTCTTACTTCTTTTTTATCAGCTCCTGTTGTATTACTTGATCACCGGCTCCTTTCTCTTTGACAACTAGGGTTTGTTTGGATAGATACGATTTTTAATTAATCATAGGAATTTGGAATCGCTATTCTTACTATCATGACTCAAATTAAGATTTTGTTAGTTTAGGGGAGTGGCGGATTCTGTAGTGCAGCAACTACAGCTAGTAGGGTAACTATGTAAAATGGCACAGTATGATTGCCCTACAGGCTGTAGTGCAGCAACGCACTACAGCATACTCCAATCCTAGTTTAGGATATCGATGTTGGTGACTTTAACGGGTCTATTCATCTATGGATTGCTTATTTTGTTGTTGATATTACACACATGGTAAATAGGTGTTTACTTCTTTATTATTTTGGGGTTTAAATGAATAGGGCTAATAGAAACGTTATACCACCCATCCGTAGGGGCTGGTATTGCTTTTGACACCTTATAGATATCCATTGGGATCTCACTATACTTACGTCTGGGACAAAGCTAAGGTCTGTTTCGTGATACGAGTGCTGAAGAATATGCTTAGCCCCGTCAAACAATTACAAACATTTGAATCCAAATATGGAACGAGAAACTCTAATTACTTAATTAAACCAACCAACTAATGATTTATTTTTTTATGACCCATATGTAATTGTAAGGAGCAAATCAGAATGGGCGTTTCTCGTGAAGTTGAAGCGTAGAATCTATGAGGTTACTGTAAATTTGCTTAATTAGTTGTTAATTTTAAGATTGTTAAATTAAGATGTTTGCACGCCCGGACAAAAGTGTTCACTTAATTCTTTATTATTTTCACGTTTAAAATGAATATATAGATACGTTATTCCACCCATCCGTAGGGCAGCGTAGTGCTCTCGACTCCTTATAGATATCTATTGGGATATCACTATACTTGCGCCTGGGACAAAGTTAAGGTCCGCTTTGGAATATGAGTGTTAAAGAATATATTTAGGCTCCGTTCCAGAAACCTTCTTAAAAAATAAATACTTATTTTGTCACTTCTCAAAAAAAAAGAAGGTTTGTTCCACAAAATCTAAATAAGCAGCTTATTTCACATTTTCAAACTCAAGACCATTTTCAATTTTTTCTGCACCGTATTAAAGATCTCAATGAGATCTATCAAATAAGATCCATATTGATAGGAAAATTATTTGCGTAAGCACATGATTTTTGAGCTTGAAATTGTCTTCTCAAAAAATAAGTAATTGTTCAATTTTTTGTGGAACAACCTTTTTTATTAGACAAAAAATAATAACTTAAACCTGTTCTGAAACGGGGCCTTATCCCTGTCAAACAATTCTAAACATTTGGATCCAAATACTAAACTCGAAACTCCGATTACTTAATTAAACCAATCAATTGATGATTTATTTTCGGATTAAAAAATAACCTAATGATTTAATTAACGAGCAAATCAGAATGGACTTTTTTCTTGTGAAGTTAAGCGTAGAATCTATGGGGTCACTGTAAATTTGCTTAGTTGTTAATTTTCAGATCTTTAATGCCTTGTTCTCTTTAAAACTTAAAAAGAATTTTTCAAAAAATTCCCCCTAGATTCCTCCTAGATTTCCCCTACTTTTAACATTTCTCTTTCTATCTCTCTCCACTCATTACCCCTACTATTTTTCAAAAAACTTTTCAAATTCCAATCCAAACAAGGCATAAATTAATTGATGTTTGCACACCCGGTTCTTTAAGAACAACAAAAATCCGGTCCACGTAAATTGATTCAGAATATCTTGCATTAAAAAAAAAAAAGCAAAATCCGAATCTCTGATATATCTTTGACTGATTGATTATCTCTGACTCGAAGTTAATAGAGTGAAAGTCTGCAGCGTTGGCATCCACTGCATGATTCGTCGGAAAGAGACAGTCTCGTAAAGGGAAGCAACCGTAATTAACTTGTACTCCATGAAAAAGAAGATAAAATCTCAAGACTTTTCCCTCTAGATGAGAGAGAGAGAGAGAGAGAGAGACAGCTCCCCAAAGAGCAACATTTATTTATCAGAGATCGAGCGTTGAAAGCTACTAAAAAAAATCTCTAGATTTGATGTCAGAATCTTGATACACTCAGCATTTCAAAGTACCATGATCTACCACCGAGGTGGTAGCCCAGGTGGCAAAGGGCATTACCTCTCCCCAACGCAGGCCCAGGTTCGAGGCCCCGGAGGCACTTTGTGCAAATTTCCGGTGGTGCCAAAAATGGCTTAATTTCGAACCCGCTCTGTGGACCAGGGAGGGGGCTTCTTTGCCAACTGTGCACTGAGGTGGTGCCGTGGTGACGGCCCGTTCTCTCGGACGGTAGCTATGGCTCGAACCGGACATTCCACTGGCGGGTTTGGAGCCCCTATGGTCACGCCCAAGGGAGGTTGCTACGCCGGTCGCCCCCTTCAAACCCTTTTGGTATTCAAAAAAAAAAAGTACCATGATCTCATTCTCATTAAGCTAAGGTCCCTTCTAACACGGGGAATACACGACCACGACCACGTCTAATGTAGTTGATTTGTTATTCTCTCTTCTAAGAGAGTGCGTTGGAGTTCGAGTTTTCACAGAGAAGTGGTCGATTACTGTTGAAATCACTGACGATTGACAAACCCCTCTGGAAAAATAGACAAACATAGGGAATACATCTCAAACAAGAAAACAAGGACACAAACTCTACATTGCAAACATGGGACATTAGTGTCAAATCCTCTTTCTTATTCTTCATTTCTTCCATTGGTCTAGTGGTGGTGGTGTTGCTGCTGCTGCGGCGGCGGCATTGGGTACCTAACTCCAGCTGCAAGTATTCGTTGCTGCTCTATCTGCCGCCATAAAAATATATTCCACACGTTCATTCAGCATTCACTTTCAAAATGGAAGCATCATCAATCTGATGAGATTGTACTTTATTGGTGTATGCAGTATAAAGATAGGACAATTGAAGGAGAATGATTTTTGCATTCTCCAAATTGTTAACCATGCCAAAATCAATATAGGGTTAATTTTTGTACTCTATAAATTGTTAACTTTTGAAAAGTGCAAAAATTAGTATGACTTGATTTTGGCACTCTAGCTCCAGCTTGATAATGTGATTAACAATTTAAAAAGTGCGAAAACCACTCCACTAATTGAATTGGTACACCGCGTTTAATGTATGACATTATACATGACACTAACCACATTAGTTAATGAGGCGAATGTATATAAAATACAAATCAATATTAACACGTAGGTGGGATTATCTTTTGTCACACCCTCACTATTTGGGTTAAGTACAACTGTTTTTAATTTGTGGTTGGGAGTATCATACAATTTTAATAAAAACTTTACAACAGTTGTAACCTAGACAATAGACATTATTTCTAGCATTGCCCTTTATTAGTAATTTAGGAGGTTCTTGGTTTTTGAAGTTCCAACGTACACTAAAACTTGTACAATCTCTCATTTGTTTGGACCGTGAAACGATCCGAATTAGTAATAAGGTTGTGTTTATAGACTTTTTGACTAATAAATTCCAAAGGTGCAACATGCATGTAAGCAAAAGGACGCAGTAGTTGAGGGCGAATCGATTATTACTTGGAAAAACTCGTGGAGTTTGTTGTTGAGATAGCCATACTCGTTCTCTAGCAGTTCCAAAGCTTGCAAGCATCTGAAACCCAGACATAAAAAGAAAAACAAAACATTAATGCTTTTATTAATCACAGAAATGGAGAAAGTGTGTGTGTGTGTGAGAGAGAGAGAGAGAGAGAGAGAGAGAGAGAGAGAGAGACGCACGCAGGTCTGTTATTCTGCTCGGACGCAGCGCGAAAGGCAAGGCATATGTTGTTGACCCTTTTAGCACCAATGCTCGAGCTGCTCCCCATCAACTGATTCAAATGTTTACCCATTTTCTTGTAGTCCGAGAACTCTTTATCCACCCTACAATTCCACAGCACAGACCCACCATTACCATTCACCATATGTAGTATATCTCTGTGTGTGTGTGTTGAGAGAGAGAGAGAGAGAGAGGAATTAATTACAGGAGTCCTCTGAGGTTTCTTATGAGCTTCTCGGACTCCTGGAAGTAAATGTTGACAACATCATATACGAAGTTTGGAGATGTCTCGTCCTGAAGTTGCTGCAGCTCCAGGAACTGCTCATCCAACACACCCTTTACATAAAAACAAAAACCCATATTATTAGGACTCTGATCAGCTATTAGAAGAAAAACACATGGTAAATGTGTACAAACAGGACGGATATATATCTACATATATGTATATATACCTGGTGAAAGAGCAAGGAGAGCAAACGATTCATGTCGGCAAGCAACTGGTTCGCCCCCAACCCCAGCAGCATCCACAACGGCACCCCCGTCTTGCTTGTTTATCTCTCTACTCTCTCTCTCTCTCTCCCTCTCTCTAGCTGATTTCTTGACTCTCTCAAAAATTGTACTCTGCTCCTATGACTAATGGGGAAATGCGAGAGAAAAGGGACTGATGGGAGGTCTCTCTCTCTCTCAAGTACTCTCTCAGCAGCTCGTCTGCTTAATTTGGCTGTGAGAGTACACTGGTGAATGATCCTTTCTTCATCCAGGTGTGTGGTATTTATAGGGTGGGTTTCTGGCCTCTGGCATGGACGGGAATTACCAATTTAAAAACACACACAAAAAAAATAGTTCTCTTGCACGCGCGATGTGTGGCACGTGAGGTACACTTTTCACCACTTCAAAAATATATTATCCACATTGACTATTCATTCTACTGTTACCGCACACTTCCACTGCACAAATTCAGCATGGCTAGTAAAACAATTTTTTATAAAGTCATGTAAAAAATGAACTCTAATTGATATTTGATAGGTATGTTTTTAAATTCGCAGGGGCAAAATTATTTAATTGTGTATGCTCAATTTGTAGCATGTATGTATTTATGTGTAGATGATCCACAACAACACCATCGTCCTTCTCTACAATCAATCGTCCAGATTTTATCTCGTTACTTGCAAATTTAAGCCGTTTATTGTCGAAATGAGATTTGAACCATTAATTGTCCAGATGAAGATCAAGATACCACACTATATCCTATAATGCACCCTCCGCACTACAAGATCCCCACATGACCGCGTCCTATAATTTACTCTCTTTGTTTCAAAATGAGTGATCTTTTTGGAACTCTGTGTATCATTTTAAAATGCTTTATATATTTTAGGGCAAAGTACGGAAAACCTCCCTGAGGTTTGGACCTTTGGCAAATAACCTCCCTGTGGTTAATTAATGAGCACATAACCCCCCTCTGGTTTTGGAGTGAAGTGCAATGCTAACTCTGTTAACAGAAAATGATAAATGGCAATAGTACCCCTGTACTTTTTTTTTTTTGGTAACAAGTTACTTTTCTTCTTCTTGCATAAAACATATACTCCTATATTGACAGAAAAAAATTCCACTCCCGTCAGAAAATCTTCTACCCCTTTGGTTGTTTTTCCTCCTTCGCAGCAGCAGCAGACGGCATCCACCGCTTCAGGCAATTTTTGCTCCTCCGGCAGTGGAGTAATCTGATCCTCCTCCAACCAAACGAGATCAGTTGGTTCCGATGTGGAAAAAGAGGTTCCGTTGATCTTGACTTTGCTGAGGAAAGTCCTCTGCTTATTTGTGGTCTTCTTGTCGTTGTAGAGGTTGAGCTTGAGAGTTTCCACGGCCGGTGACTCAGCGTCGTCGTGGACCAAGGACTCGATCTCCTCGTCCCACCGGGTCTCTGAACATGGTCTTCGTCCGTCGCCTCTGGCCGTCGAAATCGACTATCGCATTCGCGCTTGCTGTTCCCTGGCCGTCTTTCGACATTAGTGTCTTGGCGTTGCAGACTTCGACGATTAGCTTTTTGTTGCTAATCTCTGCCATTGTATGGAGAGAGAGAGAGAGAGAGAGAGAGAGAGAGAGAGAGAGAGAGAGAGAGAGAGAGAATTATTAAATGCATGTCTTCGATTAGTGGGTTTGCTTGGTAGATTAGAATACTAGTGATCGGTGTGATGAAAATGAAATTAGTGGCCGGAATTAATGCTGGTGATGGCAGAATGTTGTGATATCATCGAATTTTGGGTTTCATAGGAGTTTGGGGGAACAAGAAGAACCGAAGGGTGTAATTGTCTTTTCCTCACATAACTTTTGGAGGAAAATTCAGTTTTTCATGTCATAAATGCAATTGCGGCGCGTGAGGGACACATGCTGTTAGTTTGGACGGAATATCCAACGGTTGCAGTTTACTCCAAAACCATAAGGGGTTATGTGCTCATTAATTAACCACAGGTAGGTTATCTGCCAAAGGTCCAAACCTCAGGGAGGTTTTTCGTACTTTGCCCTATATTTAATTTATGAAGTATTATATGATTTTGAAAACTTTGTTTAATAAAATTAATTAAAATCTATCAAATAAAATTCATATTGTATATTTTTTCAACATTCATATTGAAATATATAAGTAATTGAAAATAACACATTTTTTCAAAAAGATGACTCAATTTTGTTCACCCTCCTTAAAATATGGTGAATATTATTCTCTTTTTTATTGATCAAAATGGTATGAATTCACCACAAAATGATATCATATATACTATGCAATATACTTTTTGGTAAGCATAACATCAATCTTTAGTGAAATTCATACCATTTCAAACCAATGAAAAAAAGATAATGTTCATCCTCTTAAATAAATGGTGAATAAAACTCAACACCTTATTACGAATGGGGAGTGGAGTAGACGGGACTCTTGTGAGGGTGAGAAAACTTGTGTACCAAGGGAGCGCGTGCAGCTTTGGACTGGGATCGAGGAGTGTGTGGGTATCCACGAGACCAGCCAACAAATTAATGGTAGAGTCGTACGTACACAGAGAGGCGAGACTTGGCGGTGGTGGGTGGTGGCGATAAGGTGGCGGACCTGCAACTGCCCGTACACGGTCACCTTCCGCGTGCTGTCTCACTTTTCTGTCCATGGCTGCGGCGTCTAGCCCCCCTCACCCGACAACTGCCTGCAGCCGGTAATGTCAGTCCACCACACTCTCTCTCTCTCTCTCTCTCTCTCTCTCTCCCCTATGCTCTTTCTCTCACATCTTTTTCCTCTTTTGTTTCTATTTACATGCTGTTGAAACACACACTCACACTCCCCTCTCAACTTTTCTTTCACTTTTCCCTCTGACTATCTATCACACTTGCCTAAAACTTTCCCTTTTTTTTCTGTTTTTACAACTTGTGAAAAAATTTCGTCTGTTGCTATCTTTCTCTTTTGACAGCTCGCCATGCCATTGCTGCTGCTTTGCGTTGGAGTCCGGGGAGGGGGGGTTTTCTGGGGCGCCCGGTAAACAAGGTCCCTTTTTGACAGGGTTGGTTATTTCTTTCACAAAGGAAATTAAAATGACTTAAAAATGTAAATATATTCGGACACAAATGGTTTTTTAAGCCATTTGATATATGGATTTCATATTCATCTCGTGAGATCTATGTGTATCAGACGGCCCCAATTATATTTGTATATGAGCTTGCAACCGAATATTAATGGTGTATGTAGCAAGTGAAGTAGAAGTCCAGTAGTTGGCATCATTAGGGGAGAATTCTACCTTCGGGCACGTGCTCCCATTCAATCCTATATTGTTCAACAAAGTTACTCTTGTTCGATTTGAGACGGGAAAGAACAGTTCACACGAATTTGGATTTTTTCTCGATGAAGTGGCTCAAAGAGTCTAATAAACATTGGTTTTCGATGGGACTTTTATTGGACAAGCCTTATCATATAGATGACCCGGAATGACTACGAGAGATATAAGTGGACAAATTGCACTAGTAGGGAATCAAAGTCCTTTGATTAAGTTAGAAAGTAAGGAAATTAAAACATAATGCCCTAGAAGACATGCAGTAAAACAAATATTGCTCCCACACAGACACAGCTAATGGGCGCGTTGTTGGTTGGCTAGATGAGCAATCCATCCGGATGAGTAATCTTCTTCCGCCTATTCCGGGGTGTGGTAGCGATTGAGAAGGCGGATAAACTAGTTCCGGGGATAAAATAGTTCCCTTCCTCCTCAACTATTTGATTCCCCCCCACCCCTATCCCTTATCTTATTCAGCTACATAATTGCAAAAATATCATTCTTTCTTCTTAAATTAATTCCTCGTCCACCTACTCATATTCACCTACCAAACCGAGCGTATTTACATACATCCCTCCTTACATTATACAGTATTCCTCAAACAATCATCTATCCCTTCTTAATTAATCCCACCTTATAAAATATCCATCTAAATCCGTCAGACAAACGAGCCAATATCGGCATTATCTTCTATCGGGCAGGTTGCAAAATGCATGATTACAGTTACACGGGAGCTGAAAAAGGAACGAGGCATTGGCATTGGACAACAAACATTTTACATATTCAACTGATTATGGTACATCTTCTTAAAATTATGGAATTGCAATTTTTATGGAAGTTGTTGGTTGTAAAAGAAGACATTAATTCTACTCCCTACCATAAATTTCATTTTTCCAATGTGTTTTTTTTTTTTTTTTCTCGGCAAAGGAAATTTTATTAGAGCCCAAAAGGGTACATTGAGAGGAAAAGATGGAGAACAAAATAGCTCAACCCAGCACAAAGAAAACACAACCAGATTCCATCCAGCAGGAGTTTGGATGAGAACACCTCAAAGATTACAGTTTTAAAATCAAATACACCTTGATATCAAATTTAACTTTCATCCACATGGCCACTCTGTACTTGATAAACATTTTTTCCAATGTGTTGCAAACCTAAATAGTAAAAACTAAGGTGTCTGGCCGGGTCAGCTTACGTACGCACATCTCAACTAATTCTACGGCCCAATTCCACCACCCACTTGCAAATAACCCAACTAAAGTCGGGAGAAATTAAAACTCTTTATATATATAGACTGCCCAATTAAAGTAACGCATTGTAAATACAGCAAAAGGTGAGATATAGACTTTCTCGAATCAGTTTAATTTTTTTCCACATAGCTAGCTAGGTCTCAATCTTATGACTTGTGAGCACAATGTTTTTTTTTTTTTTTTGGGGGTTATGGAGAGATGAGAATATATGAAATTGAGTGAAGCTTTGGGGGAGGAGCTGCTGCAGAACAAGCATTATTAGTATTACTATCTGTCCACGTATGGATTAAAAAAAAGAAGCTAAGCTCTAACCTTACATGATGGGCATTTGAGAGGCATGGCCATTTTTTTAATACCATTACCACCTCGAGTTACTCATTTACAAAGCATGCTTCCAATAGACGTAAGAGAACCCAAGAATAAAAATTTGCCATAAAAGAAGATGCACTTGTTCTACTCATTAATTTCACCAAATTAATGGGATTTTAATTTGTAGTACTACAGTATTTGTTTTCCTTTAGGCATTGCTTAATTTCCATTGTAATACTCCTCCCGTCCCAAATGATACGCTATTCCAAAGAGGTTTAACATTTTGATCAGACAGAGGAAGTTCAAGACATATACCTATTGTCAGTGGTCATGTTCATCATTTATTACTCTAGCAAATGGTCTCACTCAGGCCTATTTTGGCTAAATAATTCATTTGAGTTTTTTTATATTTTTATTTAATTTTTTTTTTGTATATGTTAATTTTTAGTCAAATTTTTGCTTCGTTATGACGAGAGGATTAATGAGTCACTTAATAATTTGGCTTAAAGAATTGATGAGTTTAAAGTATGTTTCTACCATTAACGTAATTTTTTGGTCAATCTTAAATAAGCTAGATTCAAATCTATAACAAACAAAACTTGAGTACGTAGCTTAAGTTGTTTGAATAATCATATTGATTGCATGTTCTAGTTGAGGTTAAAACACAAAAAATAACTTGACTATGTGTTCGGCATTATTTGACCCGGCCCGTGAATCCGTGATCAATTTCTCACTGATCGAACAAGGGTGTTGATGCTATAGTTATTGAATCTTTTTGTGCGTTTGTGGCTATAATTTTTTAATTACGCGGTCAGATGTTATTTCTATGACATTTGTAAAAACTCATACCGGATTCAAAGAAACAAATAGCAACACACACAAAGTCCACTTCAAGTTACATTAAAGTTTAAATTAATGATTATCAAATTAAGTGAAGAAAAAAGCTAAGAGGAGAGAGAGAGAGAGGAGAGAGAGAGAGAGAGAGAGCATGAAGGTGTGCGAATGCTAAGAGTAGAAAGAAGAAAGGAATTAAGAAGATGCTTTGGATTGACGTAAGGAAGCTCTTGGGAGATGAACCCACAAGTCTTTTTTTTTTTTTTTTATTTGTTCTAAAACCCCAATTAAGAACTTTTAAGGCGATTTTACCAATGTAAAAACAAAAAAAAGCTGATTATTTACCATGGACATGATTATTTACCTTAGACTTTAAATATAACCATGCTTAGTTTTTTGTTCTCCCATGCTTAGCCAGGCGCAGTGGGCATTATTATGTATTCAGTACTACTCCAAACAAACCTTTTCTTGCCCAAAAAAACAAAGAAGTGGTATTTTATTATCTTTTCAGCCTTGAAATTCCAAATGTTGGCTAGCTTTCTTGTTCTTCTTCTATTCCTTGGTGTAAAAGCTTGTATAATAGTATAATAATAGTATTTGAGTAAAGTTAATTTTAGTGTTGTATGTGGAAGTGTTGAAAGGGTCATGAGGGGCAGGCATGCATGGTTTTCTGTAGTGGGTTGAGTGGATCCATTGCTCGAGATAGAACGCATGCATTTACTCCTATCAGTCTCCAAAAGTTTGGCTACCTACCTAGCTCATAGGTTTGTTTAATTTAGAGAGAAGTGGCTCATGATCGATCGATCTAGCCTTTTTCCAATTATTTTCACTAGTTGGGATTCAAATTTTTGATTACCATCAATTGAAGTTGTGATGTAGTCGGTGAACCCGGGGTTCATGTTTTCCCCCGAGGGAGCGAGGTGGTTCTGCTGAGATGAAATCCAAGCTGTCCATTACGTACGCAGCATGGAGATTTGAATTGGCTCAACACGCATGATGTACCTAAGAGACTTTCATGTTGTTCTTTAATAAGAAAAGAACATTTACTAAGGCCTCGTTCTACTAATTAAATAAGTGCTATTTATTTATTTTAATTACAAGTGATATTGTGAGATAATGACATATCTTGTAAGCAAAAAATAAGTACTTAAAAAATAAAAATTTCAGCAAAACAAGAAAGAAGTGTAGCACAATAAAATCGTTTGCATGTAGATATAGTCGTGGATACAAAAGAAATGAAAAATAGATGCCTTAAGAGCTCATTCACATCAAGAAATAATACGTTTCATCTATGTATGCAACTCAGACAACAAAAAGAAGAAAAATCGTAAGTTCAGTTTCAAATAATGGGTGAGCGAGAAAAGGAGTGGTTGGATAAATAGCCGGTCGCCAAACAGTGGTCAATAGAGAGAGAAACTATTATTTATTTTAGAGCATCGCCACGTAATACTCTAGTGACTTTCTCCACGATACATTTGTGTGGAGGAGAGGCCCGTAAAGTACCACCATCACAATGTAGCAGTGGTGCTCCAGCAGGACTGAATAGCCACTCACTAGAGGGGGGGTGCTCAAAGCCAAAGGAGGGAATGGGGGAGGGACTAGGGAGGGAAAGTGTTGTCATATGTAATTCTGTTTCCAATTCGCAAATTTTCAAAGATCAATTCACTTTGTTCTTTTACTAGTTTTGAGAAAAAAAAATTTACTCGCCACACGGTGCTCAATAAATTTCTCTATCTATCTCTCTCTCTCCACTCATTACCACTCGTTGCATCAATTTTGTTCTTTTACTAGTTTTGAGTTTAAGCCCACTAAACCAAGGTCCAAGGTGAATAGAATCTCAACAGGCAAATAGCCCATTCAATAACATTAAGCCCACAGGGACGACGATAGCCCAAACCTTAAGAAAGTTGGGCTTCGCTCTGAAAGAAATAAAGCCCAATATCCAGTATGGGTTGGTAATTTCAACGAACTGTACCTAAATTTTTGGGTGAGAGAGTGGAGTACCATGGCTCGAACCTGGACCTAAAATTTTGTCCAATAGTTGGACTAAATTTTGGTAGCAAAAATCTTGCAAATTAATACTCTCTCCGTTCCCAAAAGTGTCCCAACTTTTGGGATGCGTGCGATTTTAATCGCTTATTTTCTTTCGATTTATAAAGTTTCATTGTTATTTTGAAAATTTTGTTTAATAGAATTACTTAGTAATTAAAATCTATGAAAGAAAATTTATATTGCATAATTTTTGACATTTGCATTGAACAATATAGGCAATTAAAATAACACACTATTCCAAAAGTATTCAACTTTTTGCAAACGGAGATAGGATGATTTTTGGCAGCTACATAATATGGAAGGACTTGCTCTAATCAAGCAAGTCATCTTAAGTGGGTGTTTTCGAAAACTTAACGACGGGAGGACTTGTCTAATACATAAGGTAAAGCTCAAATAATTTTTTTTAAAACTCGTTAAGTTTTCTAACCGAGCTTGATTAATTATCCGCTCGACTTTATCACACCTTCTCGTGACGGCCCAATATAGCGACGCGCGGCACGGACTTGCTCTAATCAAAACAAATAATGTCTATTCGAACTTCGAAGAAGATTTTTTTCCTGGTTGTCTTCTCTTTATTTGGTTCCACAAGATATTTCTGCAAAATTGTGCTCTGTGGTTGCACTTTCTCTCTCTACGATATCCTATATTCTCTCTCTAAAACCATCTATATTCCACTGAACGCGGATTAATTGCTCATCGACTCTACTAACACACGCTCCTTCAGTGCACCATAAAGCATATAAAATGGCGGCGGCAAGTGCTTCAATCATTACTTCTTCGCCCCAGACCCGATTTGCTGCTCGTTATTCATCAACAATGCCGTCCCCTCTGCTTCGTATGCATATGGTTCGTTCCTTAATAATTCTGAGCTTCTTCATATTCTGTTTTAACTTAAAGTAGTGGCGGTTTAGTTTCTCTCTAGAGATTCAAGATTCAATTTTTCCGATTTTCTATTCCATACTAATTCAATTTTTTTCGATTTTCTATTCCGTACTATTTGTCCGAGCTAGCCTGTACGCATCTTGTCCACACCCCATGCCGGGCCCAGCACTCAAATGAGTCCAAACCGACGTGAGGGTGCAACATCAACCACCAACCCAAACCTATAACTCAAGTTCTAGCAATTAAGTTGATCAAAAGTCAAATTGATAACGCAAAATATAACGTTTCTTACAACATACAACACAGCGGAAGTCTCAAAGAAAGCATTAAACTATACAACAACTAAATATCAACAAAGGCTGCGACCAGATCCCTATCTACAGTGTCTCGCCAAAACTCGTCCAGCCTTCCTGACATGCTTCCTTAAGCGAGGGTAAAACCACACGACGATTAGCAGTGGATATCTACAACGCCTGCAAAACTGGATTCCAAAATGAAATCCGGAAGTGTTTATGAGACATGAATGCAATTCCATATTAAAGGTATAACTAAAAGATAATCTCAACTTGTCAAATAGTAAACCAAGCAATTAAAAGCAACACCGGGCACACAGCCAATAATTTAAGGCATAAAAGCCTTTTGGCATAAAGCCAATCACCGAACACAAAGCCAATAACTTAAGGCATAAAGCCAATCACCGGGTACTAAGCCAACATGCAAGTTCAATTCAATATAGAATAACATCTATGAATCAAACACTCACCTCGTACTCCAAAAGAAAGTTCAACTATGGTTTCAGTGCTCTTTGATTCACCGACTCGTCACCTATCCACAAGCCAATAGAAATAGTTGAAAGGCTTGACAAATGCATTAACAAATGCCAAATACAAATAAATTCACCAATTCGCAGCTCAAAGCCGAGAATCTCACTACACAATATATAGCAGAATCACCAAACGAATTCTGACTATAGTATTCTATAGGTTCCGAGTTAGATTCCGAGACTACAACCATTAGAAATTACACTCTCAAAACATCAATCTCGATATAAAATTTGCCCTAAACGGAGTCCGAATGATCAAGATACGCTCAAATGAAGTTACACATCTAAAACAGAAATCACAATTCCAGCAGAACAGCCTGCGATCGAATGCTCGATAAAAATCACATACTCAATCTTTTCCAATAATTTCAACACCAAAACATCACCAATTGATCAATGTTTAAGACTCATGAGAACCCATAGTCAGTAAGTACACTTAACTATGACAAAATTAATAAATAACATAGCTCCAAAACCTGCCCAGATTTCCAGAGTTAACAAACCATTAACTTCAGAACAGAAACTGATTTTTCCTAGAAGTAACTAAGGCACAAACCTTACATATTCAGAAAGGTATGTAAGTCTAGTTTCAGAATTAAGAAACGGTGCGTAAAACCGACACCCGAGCAAGAAGTTATGCCCGTTTTTCCAACACGTGTCTGTGCTGTCTGCCCAGACGCGAATCGGACAGCAGCTCGGTTTATGATTTTTATCTTTTTCTACACTTCTCAGAAAATTCTGAAATTTTTACAGCACAAGCTACACACACAGAGGCATCTACAGTAAAATTATCAGAAATAATATGATCGGCACGTTGATGAGAAAAATTCGTCAAAACAGGGCAGATTCAACTTCGTTTCAAACACAGTTATGCGTATTCGTAATATACACGAATTTTCTGAAATAGAAACTCAATTCCAAGTTTCCAACCTCAAAAACCCTCTCCCAAGTCCCATGGATTCAATTCAATGCATATCTGATGCAGAACATGAAACCTATCATGAAAAACATGAAATTCAACAATTAAAACCTCTCTCTCCTCCTAACGTAGAAAACAAAACCTCTTGGGTTTTTTTTTTTCTTTTATGACTCACACACGACGCACGGCACACCATGCACAGCTTTTTAAAAAAATGCATCTTAGCCCCTTTAAGTTACTAGAGTATAACATTTAAACACCTCAAACTAAAGCGTGTTACACATCTCCGACTAATCCACTGGCCCTGAAGTTACTAACCGTTTAAAACTCTAGCGGCCAAGAGGTTTTTGCTAGCGGTGAGAGTCAAACGAGTACAATTTCGTTCACCCTCAAAGAAGGTGAACATTACCCTCCCATATTATTGGTTGAAATGGTATAGGTCCCAACCTTGCAATACACTTTTTGGTAAGCATGACATCACTTTGTGTGTGGGATCTATACTATTTCACCAAGCAATAGGGAGTAGGGTAATGTTCACCCTCAAAAACTCAACTCGAGCCGGAACTGTTTCTCTCCTTTCATCAAGGGTCATGTTTTTATTGCGAAAAGTTTAATAAGACGATAAGGTTGCGTTTGGTTGGGATATACGTAAATTTTGAAACCAAGTCACTTTAGTGTTCCAACTTCAGCAATAATTTAAAAGTGTTCGCAACAGTGGGTTGTGAAACTAGTGTGGAAGAGATGAAGTAGAGGAAAAAGCTACGTATTTTGAATCTTTGATAAGAGACTCTAACTACAATTCTTCCCTTGAGGATTTCATGACACTCCTTGTAAACTCCATGTTGAAAACCATATTGAAATCTTTGAACCTTGGTTTGAGCTATGTTCCTAGGATATGTCGTTTCGTTCATATGAAATTCCCGTCTATCCAACGGAGCCAAAATAAGAGTTTAAGCTTACTATGAATTGTTGTTCTTCCTTTTTTGATGCAGCTAGTAGTGTCACGGGGTCTCGCTTTGCTGGGATACCTTCCAAATAAGAGGAGATCTGTGAAGATTAGCAAAAAGATAACTGCAGCTGCAGCTGTTGTAACAGCTCCCGTTGAGGTGGAAGTCAAAGAGTATGCCTCACCACTTTCACTAGCTTGATGGGTTACAAGTGACAATCTATGAAATTATTCTTCCATTCCACATTTTAAATTTATACGTGAGAGTACTTCGGTTTCTTTTCATTTACTTATCTGATGAAAGCACCTCGTGATTTATGATAATATGTAAACCGTCATTCATATCTATCATATATGAGTAACAAGAAGCATGCTGAGATTTAACTTGCAAGATTAAATTGATTATCTTCTTTTTATGTTGAACTTCATCAATCTTGAATTAGTTTTGCTCGAATCATTTTCCAGGTTCACACTTCCTACTTGGGCTGAATTTGAGTTTGGAAGAGCTCCTGTCTACTGGAAAACCTATGAACGGTCCTTCCTCCTACCTCCGTAAGTTTGGCAATCGTTGTGACGGCTTATTTTGAGACAAAAGCCCTTTTGTGTCGGTTTGACCAATTGCTTTGATCATGTTTTTACGTACTTTGACAGGGGGAGAGGCTGAGGATTTTCTACAATCCAGCTGCGGCCAAACTTGTTCCAAATGAAGAGTTTGGAATATGGTTTTAATGGTACTTTTCTCATGCACTTTACACTAATGCTTTCCCATTACATCAATGGCACACAATTAAATAGACATTATGCGGTAACAAAGATAGTCTCATAATCAGAAGTATAAATTCCGTGCAAAGACTAATATGTAATAACAGAAGTCATATTTGGAATTTTTAGTGTGGCTATAATTATCCGCGAATTCCCATAAAGCACCGAATAGAATAGAACTTTCGACCTGAAAGCTAACGAAAACTATAAACCTTTGCTTTCTAGTGGAATATTGACTTATTGCCCTAGTCAAGTGTGCAATTTATCGATCCACACTTGTTTGTTTGTATATTTTCCAGGAGGTTTTAATCAGCCCATCATGTGTGGGGGTGAGCCTAGGGCTATGCTCAAGAAAAGTAGAGGCAAAGCTGATCCCCCTATATATTCAATCCAAATATGTGTTCCTAAACATGGTTGGTACCGTTTCTCAAACTCATTTGCTCGTTTGTCTTTCATGATGTTGTTAACCTTATGGTCCATCAAATTCTTGCAGCCGTAAATTTGATCTTCTCGTTCACAAATGGAAATGAGTGGGATGGCCCCTATAAATGCAGTTTCAAGTTCTGAAGCCTTGGCAAAACAAACCAATTACCTTTTTCAATGAGGTAATGAAACACTCCTTTGGCCTGCAGCCTAACTCTTACCTAACTACACAGCTTGAAAAGTAACATAGCTGTATGATATTCCAATCATAAATGCCATTTCCGTTTTGTTATCCAAGCCTGTGTTCCGATCATGGAATTTTGTAGTTAATCACTAGGGGAGAGGGAAATGATGGGAAAACCGAAAACGACTACAATTTCACTATCTTCGTTTCTTTGTCCCATGCATTTTCCTTTCCCTCTTTAATCCATGATGTAACACACCCATAACCAAGTTCTTGTCATGGAAAGCTATACTGGGTGGTCTCCCAAAGAAGACTTGCTTTGTAACAACGTTGAATTTCTTGCTGCTGTCCTCAAAAGTTAAAATTGTTTTTTTTTTTTTAATCTAACGGTCTTGTTAGAAAACGTGCCTTGACCTGGTGGATTCATACTGTATCAGGGTCTTGCACAAGAGTTGAGTAAAGAGGGTGCGTGTGACAGGGCAATTCCCAGATTCAACCATTGTCGCCACAAGATGTGCTCTGATGGGGAACCTGACCATTGAAGGAGTAAGTGAAACTTGGATTCCACTCTTTTTTTCGTACTAACCATTTATTTCTTCGTCATAAATTTGAAGAACTGTTAACTAATTTTAGCTAATGGTCCAACCGCAATCTAAATGCCATTTATATTCTTCGTCATAAATTTGAAGAACTGTTAACTAATTTTAGCTAATGTTCCAAACCGCATCTAAATGCAGGGCGATCGCTGCAATCTTGACCTTGTACCCGGGTGCACTGATCCTAGCTCATCTGAATACAACCCCTTTGCCAATGTAGATGATGGATCATGTCCCGTCGAATTAGATTCATAGGAATAGCAGGATCGTGGTACGTATTCTCCAATCTGACGGCCGGGTACGACTCGACGGGCAAAAGTAGTAAATATTGTAGATACACCATCCCAAAGGAGTGTTCTGGTATTATTTCCAGGTTCTTTTGTTCATAACTCCGCTTATGATTTTGCAGTAATGTCCATATGAAATTAGTGCGTTGATAAACCTGCTTCTTACTATTCCAAAGAGTCTAATTTTGCAAAAAATACTTATGCTTGAAAATCCCTGTACAGCTTGATTTTACCTTTTTCATGATATCTACGCTGAAAATAACTAGGAAGAGAAGCATGTGCAAAGCTGGAATTTCTACAGGCCAACACATACTGATATTCTGGGTAATATTCTTAAAAGCTGTTTACACCCATAACACTACTCCTAAACTGTCATACGAATGATAAAACTTGAACCCGATAAGAAACATTACGGGTACTCAGAAAGCAAAGAAACTCTTGTGACTCTGATCATGTCTGTCAGAGAAACAAGTCCATCGAGTGAGCCTCGTTGGTCCACGACCCAGACACGGTGCACATGTTTGGTGACGGCCTTGTCGATAACTTCTGCGAGAGTTGATTCAGCATGGCATGTCACGAGTTCTCGTGGTGAGGTCCCCTGCTGCTGCTCAGAGGCTGTCTGTGAAGGGATTGTTGATAGCTTATCGGTGAAGTCTGGAACACTTGATTGCAGCCAGGTCTGCATTTGGGAGATTGGACATTCCCTCAAATCTGTGGATGAAAATGTTCCTATGAGCTTCCTACCTTTCCCCTGCAATTCCATTAGTAAGACGAAATGTGAGGTCCAAATTGTACTTCCTGATCTAGATGAAACAAATGGGAGATAGTTTGGACCTATGAAGCATGGTACTCATATTTTGGCCTCCGTATCACATATCGTATCTGTATCGGATTACCGATACTCTCGGATACTCTCTGGATACGTATCCGATACGCTTTTTAAAAGTATCCTGTTTTTAGAATTATTTTTTGGGTATCCCAATACGTCTCGGATACGCGCAGATACTCTCGGATACACTCCGGATACGTATCCAATACGTTTTGGATATGCTCAGATATGTTTCAGGATACGCGCGGAGGGTACATATGTTTATTACTTTAAAATATAGGGGTTAAAATTGCAAGACTATTTTTTTTCTTTGTTCCCCCACCAATCGACACCATAAACACACCAACGATATCCTCTCTCAACAACCTTGGTTGAGCTCTCTCTTATGTGTATGTAAATATATATATATATATATATATATATATATATATATATATATATATAACACTACAGTCCGGATCCAGTGAGGGATCCCTTACCAGTCTACCGTGCGGACCTCCCCTTTCTCGAGCAGATTTCGATGATCCGAGCCGCTCAAAATGTGCAGAACGTGATTTTAAGGGGTAACAAACGCGAGAAATCAGTAAAAAAAAAATGACCGGGAAGGGTTTGATTTGAGCAGTTTTTTATTGAACCGATTTTAGTGAAATTGTTTCGGATCAAGCCTTCCCCGATCTTTTTTTTTTTTGCTGATTTCTCGCGGGTACCCTTAAAATCAAGTTCTGATCACTTTAAGCGGCTCGGATCATGGCAATTCAATCGGGAAAGGAGAGTCCCGCACGGTAAGCCCGTGGTGGGATCCCTCATGGGAACCGGACTGTATATAACTATGATGTGAATATATCTCTCGCGGGGCATGTGAAATGGTGAACTTGTGTAATAGAAAACTTATTATGCAATTTTAGGAATTAAAAATTATATATAATATATTTTTTATTTAATTATATTCAACTATCCCCCAACGTATCGTATCCTCTTTTTTGGAAAAATCACATATCTACGTATCGTATCGTTCCGTGGTTCTTAGGTTCAGAATGTAACTGGTAAATGTTTCTTCTGATCATAGCAAACAAAGTGGATAATGGTAACTGAGAGAGAGATGTAGGTTGACAAACCAAAACACATGGAGAGTAATCTAGCAATCACAAAGAAAGAGCAAGATATGAAGATTAGATTCGGCAAGATAACCGAAGTTCACAACTCGCACCAACTTCTACTATATATTCTCAAGAAGAATTTGCACAAAGTGTAATCACACAATCACAACAAAAGAGTATGACTTAGAGATTTAATGGATTCAAGAAGATTGTTAATGTTCACTGCTGTGATAACCTATAGGGTACAATGGCATTTGCGAAGTTAGCCAAATAAATAGCCTAGGGTTACATGCAACACATTTCCATGACACCCTAACTGGTTATGAACATCAAATGTGCGAGCCCTTGCGTATTGGTCGATTCGTGAAACGTAAATTTCTAGACATGCAGACTTATGTATTGGTTGGCCCGTGAAACATAAACTTCTAGACATGCAGACGATTCAGCTGCCGTAAAGCTCTTTTCACAACTAAAGGGTTTTAAAGTTTCACAATCACGTGACTATGCAAATGACTATCATACATGCTTAAGGAAAACAAGGAGGATACATTTAGTTTGTCATTCAAAATCCTCTTTCATAATTCCACCTAGCACTAAGCATAACATATCAAAACCGATATTCACATAATGGGGAGAGTAGAAAAGGAGGGACAACAATAAATTTCCAAAAAATTGAGACAAGTCCATGATTTGAGCTTACATTGATAAGCTGACTGTGATCCTCTTCCACAGTATTTGAAGCTTCAACAATCGGAACAGCATTAAGTGAAGCAGTCCTCATACACTTTATGGCTTCGATAACTTTAGCCTTCTCCGTCACCCCAAAACAACATCAGTGATCCCTCCCAACTGGGCGACGGTCCGCGACATGATGTCATTCAGCTCAAAGTCGTGGGCCTTCAAGAACTTCAAGAGGTCCATTTGGGTGAGCATTCGGTAGCTTGAAGCTGACTCAACGAGTTCTACGCCAGCTGTGTTTTCCATGTGGCTGTCTAGGGGTACTAAGGCACGGTGGATACCTTTGCTGAAAACTTCCATACAGTCTGGGATGCTGCATTAGTTTTTGGTGTAAGCAATTGGTGTCGCCCATTGTCTTGTTAAAGAACGTTCATACATAGGAAATATTATCAATAATGATAACCTCAAAAAAATTCACAGAAAAGTGTTCCGAATGTTGTGTGGTGTTCTGGAATGTGAAGCCTAATAGCACTATATTATGTGGTATGTTTCAAAGATGAATCTTGGCTTACATATTGCGGCAATCTGATACCACCGTAGTACTTCTGTCATTTTCCCCATTGTTCTTCAACATAAAGAAACAGTTGCAACGACTATTAACGAAACTCCCAATTACATAAATCATATAAACCTGGTCTTCTTGTGTGCTTTTATTCAATCCTTTTATTTTTTGCATTCGTATTTCTTGAAGTTTGTGGTTGAGTTTCGCACTTCTTACTAGCGCATATAAGTAAGTATCCCAGTGCAGGGTGTGAACGTAGTTCTCATCTGCCTACTTATCTTCAAAAAATTCTCACAACACAACTGTTCTTCCAGCACAATTGCCAAAATGATATGAAAGAATGACATTGATCAGACAAACCCCTTGATGACTTCTTCATATAAATTTGTTAGCCTATTACTAATCCACATCATTCTGCATATAACCATACTAAATATGAACCGACTATACTAAATATGAAACCGACTACTAGACAGGTTCAAGAATCTTTATGCCCTTATTGAAAAAGGATTGGGTGCCGAGATGCGTGCACCATCATGGGGTGCCCAACACACCATCACATTCGTGAGAATAATCCTTGACTATCTATTAGAACATCACGTTGCTGTATCCATCAGTAACATAATATGTTTTCAAACATTTACCAAGTATTCGAATCTCGAAACACAATTATACATGGATGTATTGTACTAAATTAAAACTGAAATTTTGAGACAGAAAAATCGCTAGTGGGGTTTGCCGGTGGTCTTGAAGCACTACCATGTGATGTACCCTCCCAGCAACATGATCATGAGATTCATATGAATTCATATGCTTCAAAGTTGTGTTCCACTAATTAAACTAAGTATTTATTTTGAAAAAATAATACTAATTTTTGAATTAAATGTGAATGTATTGACCTTTCTCGTAAAGTGGTAAAAGCAAAAAATAAATACTTAAAAAATAAAGCGAAAAATATAACCTTAGTGAAATGAAGCCTTAGTCCTGATCGCGAGAATGTGGGGGCGGTGGTGGAAGTTGGGACACCACCCCAATAAAGTAGTACTTAATTTTCCCAGTAGAAATTAGAAATGACACAAAAATAAACAAAACCAGAAAACAAGTTAAATTATCAATCCACACCATACCTAGTATTAGGATTGAGTGTCCACAAGCTAAGACTCTCAGGACAATACCCGATGATCGACGACACTGGAACCCCCATCTCATCCTCCGCACCACCCGGCCACCGCCGACATCATCCCGCGATGTGGGCCAGTATATCCAACATGGTAACCAGCCCTATGGTAGTGTTTCCTAACAGCACCAGTCCTGCTTATCAGACCTCCAATATCATGGACCCACCCGCCCTATCCATGGTGCCCGGCCGGCGCCGCACACACGGCAACCGCCACCACGCGGTTGGCCGACGAGGGCGTTCATGGTGTGGGCCAGTGTCGCTGTGTACGGCACCGTCCACCAGCCGCCGCTTGTCCGCCATAAGATCATTCACTTTCTTCTCCCTAGCTTCTGGGTAGTGCTATTTCTGTCGTGTTGCAATTTTATTGATGTTCAACTCTAGTAACGACGTCTGCAATTTTTTTTCTTCTTGTTGGATTTTGTTGAAGAAGATGGATAACGGAAAAGTGCATCAAGTAGTAGTGGATGATACGTATTACGTGTCGAGGTGAGAGAGTGAATAGCTGGTGTTTTTGTTTTGCTACGTGGCGGGTTTCTGTGCTTGTTAGAGAGTCATATAGCCTATTCACTCATTATTTTGAGCTCTGCTACTTGCACAGCAAGCTGTGCACAGCAGCTGTGCACAGAGCACGTTTTTTTCCCGCCTCGGGTCACGCAAAGATGATCGAAACCGTTCATTTTGTTCAAAATATGTCGTTTAAGGGCTCTGTAAAAAATGAGCTTCTTTCAATATCGTTAGAGGCGTTAAAAAAAACACCCAAAATCACTTCAGAATTTAGGGCCATTCTGAAGTGATTTTGGGTGTTTTGTTAACATCTGTAACGATATCGAACGAAGCTCATTTTTACAGAGCCCTTAAACGACATATTTTGAACAAAATGAGCGGCTCACGATCATCTTTGCGTGACCCGAGGCGGGAAAAAACGTGCTCTGTGCACAACTACTGTGCACACTTACTGTGCACATAGCTTTTCTATTATTTTATACTCCCCTCCCTCCCATTTTCTTTGAACTTTTTTGATATTTATGTCATTCTGAAAACTTTGTTTATCTTCCGAATATCTAAAAATATGCAATATGAATCTTATTTGATAGTTCTCGATTAGATCTATACTATAAGTTTTCAAAATTATGAAAAGTATTACGGAGTATAAATTAGGAGATATAAGAATTTAAAAAATGATGTGAAAAAAGACCAAAGGAAAATGAGACAGAGGGAGTAGTATAATATACTCTCTCTTGCTGTATAATCAACAGGAGACGGGAGTTAGCAGAGTGTTAATGTTAGTCAACGGGAGGTTTCTGTCCATAGCTTGAACCCTAACCTGCTCCCCGTGGAACTCAAACTTAGGTCACCACTGGGAAGATAAATGAAGACAACCAACTTGACAAGTTTAGACTTATGGAATCTCTATAGTAGACATATACCAAACCTCTCTAAGTTATACTTCATCCATCCCTAAATAAATATCCGGCAGACCTTTTAAAAGATGCCTTTTTCATAAAAAAAATCAAAAAAAAAAAATCACAACTCAATAGATATCAAAGATTTTTTTTTAGGGTTGTAAAAAAAAATTGAAAATTTTAAAGAAAAAAATATAGTACATCTTTTTAAAGCCCAGCATTGCGCGCCTAACATTTGTTTAGGGACAGAAGGAATATATTTTTGTGATCGTACTAGCATATTGGGCATTATATAAGGTGGGTTTCTTTTTCCGTTTTTTCTTTATTAATGGTCCTAATTTGAAGGGAATCTTATTAGTTGAGTGTCCAATTGAAAGGGACAAAGTATCGTAAGATTGACCCGACACATGAATTGACACTGCACGAGCAAAAGGGTTTATTTTGTGCACGAGTGGAAGTTAAATCCCAAACTAAATTTTTTTTAAACTTACCAGATAAATTTACCTGAGATGCAAAAACAAGATTTGATTGCAATTCTTAAAACCAAAAGTAAATAATCAGGCTGGGATTGGAGTCAGGCCCAACAAACCAAGCAAGGTAGACCAACACATCATATAAAAAGGTCAAACAGAGAGAGAGAGAGAGAGAGAGAGAGAGAGAGAGAGAGAGAGAGAGAGAGACTCCATTTATGTTGAGAATACAAGAAAAAGATACAGTAATATCCAAACATCTCCGAGTACAAGAATATTTTGCAGAAATATGTTTCTGAGTTCAAAAAAGAAATATTTTGCAGAGGCCCAAGCTAACAATTCAGTTAGATTAATACTCTCTTACAGAATTTTCAAGGGAAAAATCCCTCCAGTAAGCCCAGTTTCTGCTCTCTAGCCATCTGTTTCCTCCTCCATCTACACTTCACTCTATACATTCTGTCATCCTTATATTCATGGAAGCAAAATTCACCGAACCAAGGCGACTATCATAGAAGCAAATTCACCGAAGCAAGGTGACTATCATATCAGCATTCTGCTACCATCAGAGCTATCTATACTACAAGCTAAGATACCTACATTTACAGTTTATCCTAAAGAAAAATGGCTATGTACTTTCAGGCGATCATTAGAGTTGAGGCACGCGCAACCATAGTTACCTAGATGGCTGGTCTGAACCAGCTGCGAAGGGGGTAGTGCTAGGTCCCGTACCCCAAGTTCCCCCAGCATCCATGGGCTCAAGAACATAAACTCCACCATCAGTAAGTCCAAAGGCAAACTGATTAGGTTTTAGAGGGTGTGCCGCAATGACAAGTGGATACACTCTCGGGCTGTCAAATGATATCACCGCGAATATCAGAGGGAAATCAATATCTTTTCATCAAGCATTATTTACTTATCAGTAGTAATAACTCGTACCTCGGGTTTGAAGGTAAGTACGCGGTCGGACTAATTCGGCACTTCGTTGTGAGTGTTGCGGGCATGAGGACTGTTACAGTACCATCTGCAAAGCGTGCAGATATCAGTCGGCCATCACATGAATATGTAGCATCTGTGATTCAACCCTCTTGACTATTATCTCCAGAAGTGCTAGTTAAATCGTATATCAAAAATCCCAGTCTTCTGTTTTAGCAAGCCACCTTTTCAATATCCTAATCACCCATACAAATTGGTGTGTACGGAGTGAGGGAAAAGCATCAGAGAGACGTGAGTAACATAAGGGTTTCAGTATACATTTTCAGGTTTGGTGCAGTGATTTATAATCTCCTCCATTAAGTGAAATCCGCTGCCCGTGGAGTAGGCAATTGCCTAACCAGGTAATATATCGTCTCTCCGTGTTTGTGTGAGGTGTTCCGGGTACTTGGGTTTCCTAAAATTGGCTCGAGCCATTTTTCCTTTCAGAGATTTTGTGCCATCGTCGGAGAGAGGGAGAGAAAAAGAAAAGGTGGCGATTTGCTACTTAGCAGTGGCTACTGAAGAGTGGCCTAGTACTGCAGACCATAGTGGTTTTAGCTGGTCATTTGACTATTCTACTCGAGCTATTCTATCGGAAATAGCAATATATCCAGCAGAGTTTTAAATCATTGTATTTGGGAAAAGTAATTTCCATGATACGGTCATATATCGGCCGATATCGGACCCTGAGCACTGGAGATTTGAACAATTCTTTGAACAGATGAGATTTACTTTTAGATCGATAGAACAGAAAATGCTCCTCCTAGACAAGAAAATGGGCGATTCGTGTATGCGATTCATCGTACAAGAATAAGAAAATCTTGAGAAAACAAGACTACATTAAAAAGACATTTTGAACATGAGCACGTCAACTACAAAAAGATGTAACAGAAAAAAGGAAATCAATTATATCTTCAGAAGAAACGCCTTACGCACCTGCTTATTATATTCTAGCTTCGGTGCGTCATATATGGCAATCTGAGTTTCATGCATAACCAGCAGATGAAACTGATCTTGATGAACTTGGACATGTGTTGGTGCTGCAGGAGTTGGTGTTCTCCAAGAGGCCCCAGCTGGTATCTCCAAGACTCTACTAACCTGATTCTCCCATTCATCTGAGCTCCAAACGCAGAGCTGTAAACAAAAGCTCAGAGTGACCAAAAGATTTTAATGTGCAGAGACTCTAATTATATGTTTCTTCTTCCGTTCAAATTGAAAACAAAGGCATAACAAAAGGGATAAATTTTCGTTTAAGAGTCCTCATTTAATTATTGGGTTATTTTCAAGAACACCCCTTTAACTATCACGTTTTGTCAATATGACCCCTTCACGTTTAAAATTCATCAACCTCACCCCCTTATCTATCAAAACTCATCAACTACACCCCTCCCGTCCAATTCTGTTAAAAAATGTTAACATTTTAGACGGAAAAAGAAGTAACTTGGACGGAAAAAAAAAATTAACCCCAAAATGCCCTTGCCTATCTCCCATCTCCTCCACTCATCTCCTATCCCCTCCAATCCCAAATTTCAACCCAAATCCCCTCCAAACTAACCAGCGCCACCTCCGGCGAAAATGAAATTTCAGTTGACAAATACTCCATCATCATCGAATAAAGAAACTGCGTTAGAGCATCACCACCATTATCTCATTTAATTGTTCCATAAAATATATCCACCGCGTATACAAGGATATTGTGTTGAAAGCATAAGTGAGCAAACCATCTGTTCTCATTGAGAATGATGGCGAGGCGCCGTACACACGCCACGATCGAACAGCCCATGAGAACTCCATGTGACTCCGATCAAGATGGGTATTGCACCGATCTCTTCGTCTCTTTCAAACCGCACAAGACTTAAGGATCAGATTGATTTTTTGGAAGAGATTTGAGTTGCTGCAAATTTTGGTCAGAACCGGAAAGAACAGTGCATCTAACTCGCTATACACGCGCCCACTGTGGACGGCGCGTGATGGCTTATGGGAACCTCCGTCCCGCAATGGGTCAACTGGCATTCAAATCGTCTGGCTGAGAGGAACAAGAATCTGGGCTCAAATCAAATTTTTGAGCAGTCTGTGGTGGTCTTTATCTCTCTCTCTTTCTCTCTCTCTCTCTCTCTCTCTCTGCTCAAAGTAAAACTTCATCGATTGCAAAACCAGATACACCCAGGTCAAAATCGAAGACGATTGGGTCGCTGGGTGTACAATGAGCTCTCCTCCATGGGACAACAATGGCGACGCAGCGATTGTTGATGAAGCCGCCGACCTTCTCTTGAGCGATTTTCCGTCGCCGCGTTACCCATGTATGTCGAGGCCGCGGACGACGGCGACGCGATGGTGCCGCTGTTCTTGTGGAAGAAGATGGGGCCAGGGTGACCAGGGGTACTCGTTGTTATGGCTGATCGGCGTGAGAGGCTCGGGGGGGGGGGGGGGGGGGGGGGGGGGGGGGGGGGGGTGGGGGGGGGGGGGGGGGGGGGGGGGGGGGGGGGGGGGGGGGGGGGGGGGGGGGGGGGGGGTGGGGGTGGGGGGGGGGGGGGGGGGGGGGGGGGGGGTGGGCGGGCGCGGGGGCGCGGGAGGTGGGGAGGTGGTGGTTGCATTGAAAAAAAATTTAAGTCCAAAACCTAAATTTAACATTATAATGGGTATATGTGTCTTTTCACTCGTTTTCCGTCCAAGTTTTTTAACGGATTTTCCCAAAGGGGGTGATGTTGATGAGTTTTGATAGTTGAGAGGGTGATGTTGATGAGTTTTAAATGTGAAGGGGTCATATTGACAAAACATGATAGTTAAAGGGTGTTCCTTGAAAATAACCCTTTATTTTATTCCCAGCTTACCATAACACCAAAATCAATAACACTAACGACCCAGAAATTTTCCCATTCTTTTACCCCAAATGAGGTGCATTGTGTCAATTGAAAGACAGTGCTATATGGGACATACTCTGAGTGAACCTAGTCCACACATTTGGATTCTACTGAAATTCTGGATACCCCCAAGTACGTAGCAGAAAACTGACCTCGAAATAGAATTGAAGCACTTCAGTAACATGTACCCGACTACATGTGAAAATTCACTTCACGCATTGCACTTATTTCATCCAACAAAATCTACCAGATTTCGTACCAGTATTCCACATCAGTTTCAGTTCTTACATCTTATAAATAGGCTAGTCATACGATTATACCTTCAATCCTCTAATACAGACCACTCTATTTTACACAATACCTGCAAACAAGATACTTTAAAATATGCAAGTAGAGCTATGCCCATACTTATATGTCTGTTTATATACACGAGAGAGAGAGAGAGAGAGAGAGAGAGCGCTTTTATACTTCATTTGCCCAAAACAACAATTTACACTGACAATTCAAATGAAGCTTTTATATGACCAACAGAAACCTTTTATTCAAATGGAGCTTTTATATGGCCAGCTGAGATTGAAAGGTTTACATTGATATCATCATGATAAAAATTATGATTACAAACCATTTCTCATGATGCTTGAGCTTTGTAGTAAATACAAATATTTTGAAAATTCATGAAGCTTTCTATCCATTTGGAATGTTGCATCCTATCCCCTCCTCCCTATATCTAAACTGTAACCCAAAACAAAAAACCAAACCTTAATTCCCAATCATTGGGTTGGCTAAATAAATTTGTTACCTCCATTGAGCTCAGTTGAGACTCGAGAGCATCTTGTTCCTTTCGAACTTAAGCCTCAAAATCAATTTCTAGCCCTCCACTCCCCCTTAGAGGGTAGTGTTATCCTCTAGGGTAACTATATCGCTAAGGGGTTGTCCTAGTTGTCAAGGCTTAAGACTTAGAGCTTTACTCCGTCCTAGAGCTCAGGTTCGAACTTCTTAGGTTGCTATCAACTCTGTTAGTGATCGTCACACACACGCACAATATAGAATGTCAATTTCTTGTATTTCCAACGACTATAGGTCTAATCCAAATAAAATTCCTTTGTAGCTCAAACAGTGATAGCATTTCTTTTTCCAAAAGTTGCTTTTCATGTCATGTTAGGGTTGATCATCGAGTTATTAGGAGTAAAGCGTGTCCCCCAAACACGCTTGACGGCTTGAAATCAAGGGGGCTGGCGTGATCGCCAATCACGTTTTTTCCTTCCTGAGTGTGATTTTCCTTTATTGAACACGCGTGTACCAATAATGATGTGATTCCTCGTTTGCCCTCCGTGGGGGTGTCATCCGACTCATCCTGTCACTTTGTTTTCTCCTCTACGAAAAATTGGAAGATTTGATAAAATATCTATACTTATCGAATTAAGCTGATTTTTTACAATCTACGGAGTATTTTTTAAAAATTATTACTGTTCAAATTATTTGCGCATGACCAAGGGTAGGCCCCCGCATGCTGATCCATGCACTATGTCTTTATGTCTTTTAGAACAACATTTATGTGTAAATTTTCAAGTGAACAAAAAAAAGTGCATTTATAAAAAAAATATGCGTGAAAATCATTCCCCTAAAAATATAACTTATTAAAAAAAATATAAATTTTGATTACAATTAAATGGAGATGGAGAGAGTATTTAACACGAGTGACAGAGCCGACTGGTCTATTAGGCCAGTGAATAATGAGCTTTAGGCCTCAAATGTAAACGCCCTAGTATTTGGGAGCAATTAATTAAATATTTCAAAATTAATAATTTAGTTAATTAAAACAAAATCCATTTAATTGGCAGCGAAAAATCCTGTCTTATAAAGCATCCGCAATGGTAATAATAAAAATCAATAATTAAAATGTGTCACGTCAGCATTTGATTATCCATTTAATCTATAATCAAACTTAATAACATATACCTCCATATTGGTTATTTTTTGGCATCCCTAACCAATAAAAAACCCCATAATACACAATAAACATTTGTCCAATTGCAAACGAATTTCAATCACGCACTCGACCACACCGAATTATTCGTCCAAATGTACGGTGTTTTTGAGTTATTGAGTTTAAAGTTTGGTTATTGAGTTTCGGTTATTGGTAAAGAATTGTTAAGTTTGATTATGTAATCGGTGGGAATTTGGTTATTTGCTAAAATACTTATAACTTTGCTTATTATAATGTGAAGTGTTTTTTAAATATTGGTTGTTAAATTTACTTATTCACGTCTATTACTTATTAATTAAAATGAAGAATGCTCTTACATCAAGCTGTAACCGAATACTTAGTTCAGAAAATTACGAACACACACAGGGAATTTAAATTACATAAAAGAGAACTGGAACAGAGCTTTTAAGGATATGGATTCTAGGCTTTGACAACCAATTTCTCAGTAACTCTGTTCCTTGCGGAGGGTTTTCTCTTCGGTTTCTTGCCATGATTCTTTCTTTCGATTGGGTTTCTCCTCGCCTCAGACGGTTGTTTCTTGTTTCCGTAAGAAATATTTAGATTTGTTTCGGGTGGTATAGTTTGTGAGATGGAATTTTCCGCCGTCTGGTTTACTTGGCCTTTGTCTACGGAGACGGAATTTCATCCTTGATTACTCCTTTGGTTTAGAGTTATAATATCATTTGTTATCGTTTGGCAAAATTAATTAATTAATTAATTAACCTCTAGGGGTCAAAATAGTTACATTGTTTGGGCAAAAAAAAAGCACAAATATTTTACTTCCACAGGGACTTCTCTCATTTAAGGACGAATCAATAATCACAAATTTTTGACGCAGAACAAAATAGAATAAGTTTAAAATAAGAAACATATTCGAATTTTTACGGAGGTTAACATTTCATACCTTGTGGCCGTTAGAAGGGGTTGTCCAATCCAATAATCTTCATGGCTATAGAATTAGTCAAAATGAGCAAGTTGACCCGGACATTAGGTTATAAAAAAACAATTCGGAATTTGGCAGAAAAAAAAAATGGAGAGGGGCGTCTGCGTAAATGGGCAAGGTAAACGAAATATAAAATATAAAAAGAAAAGTAAACGAAATACTCCGTAATTTTTTAAAAAACCTTGACCCCCGCAAAAAAAAATTGAACACCGAACCAAGAAAAGTCCCACACAACACTGCAATTCTTCTTCTTCTTCTCCTCCTCTCTCTCTCTCTCTCTCTCTCTCTAAATAGTATTCTTCTTCTTCTTTTTTCTCTCTGTCTCTCTAAATAGTTTGGTGCTTCTATTGTTTGCTGAGGGCAAGGGTTTTTTTCATCAATCAAATTCGAAGCTTCAAAAAAGTAGAAGTACGTATAGATCTTTACATCGGGTGTACATGTATGTATGTATAGAGTGAGAGGAAATGCCTTTTTGCAAGATAATTTGTTGCGGCAGGGGTTCGAATAGGTAACGCGTTTACCCATCAATTGCCACTATTTTCTCTCAATTTTTGAGTAATGGAGTACCATATGCTTAGTTTAATTTAACTTTTATGGATTATTATTGTGCCATTTTTTTTTATTATCTCGAATGGATAATGTTAGAATAAATGATATACAAAATAATATCGCGATCAAATCGTGATCTTGAGATTGTGATTTGATTGTAATTAGGATGATTTTATTTCATAGTTAATCGGTATGATTTTCTTTCCATAGTTAGATTTTCGCCTCTTGTATAAATAGAGGTCTCATTGTATGGTTTTAATAATTGAATTCAATAAAACTTCTCTTCATATTTAACATGGTATCAGAGCTATAAGATCTAGGCCATGTGGATATTCGCTCCTGGCGGGCGGCCTAAGTCTCGTTGCCGTCCGCCGGGCACTTAGTTAATTTGTCAATCTCTTCCATGCTTTCCGGTTGCTTTCACCCACCAGATTGTCTCTTCATCACCAGCGCGCCTCTTCACAACCAGCGCTCGTGGCTTTTCAATCATGGCTTCTTCGTTTCTTTTCTTTCAAACTTAAGTTGGTAGACCTACTTGGTTTGGCTTGGCTTGGCATGGCGTGGGCGGCTTCTGATTTCTTTTTTCTTGGATGTTCCTAGTTCTCTTAGCTTTTTCAAACTCAAGTTGATAGATCTACTGAGTTTGAGGGGGGGATGTTAGAATAAATGATATACAAAATAATATCGCGATCCAACATCGTGATCTTGAGATTGTGATTTGATTGTAATTAGGATGATTTTATTTCATAGTTAATCGGTATGATTTTCTTTCCATAGTTAGACTTTTCGCCTCTTGTATAAATAGAGGTCTCATTGTATGGTTTTAATATTGAATTCAATAAAACTTCTCGTCATATTTAACAAAGTTGGAAGTTTTTAGGCTAGTGTATAGTGTAGAGTTAGGGCAGATAAACAAACCAAATCACTCGTGTTAGCTCGTTCAAAGCCGTTTGACATCGGTTTGTTACATAAATAAACTAAGCTTAAACATTTTCGAAGCTCGTAAAGCATTCAAATCTAGCTCGAACACACTACTGCTCTGGCTTGTTCGGCTTAGATGTTCAATTCAAGCTACTCAAGCTCGGTCATATTATTAAGCCTCATTAAGTTTTTCAAATCAAGCTTGAACCATCCAACTCTTGGCTCGGTCGGCTTCGTTATCAGCCCTTTGTAGAATTAAGAGAAAACTGGCTGAACTTTATAGAAGGAAATGGCTTTCCCCTCGGTTTGATTTCTAAGAAAAATCTTCTCTTAAAAAAAGAAAAGAAAAGAAACGAAACAGAAAAACAAGTTATGAGCTTAGCCATACTGCATTAGTTGCACAGAACTTAATTGAATTGACGGTTGGATTTGTGGAGTCTGATTAGTGTAGGACATACCACAATGTACATTTTGTTCAAGGCCTAAGGGTGTTACGACAGTTCATTGATGTAGTAAACCCTAGCCCTATCATATCTGCAATTGGCGACCCTAGCAGCTGAGGTTGTGCTCTTCTCTCCATTCGATAAGACAGTGCAACTGGTTAACTTGTGCATTTTGGACGTAGGCAATCTTGCTGACCGAGTATATCTGCATGTCGTGGTGCTTTCTTGATGTGATGATTTTTCTTCATGCTAGTGTGCTATTGTTTGATTTGGCACCTAATAACATTGCTTAGTTGTCTGATGTATAACAAACTGCAAATTGCATTGAGAAATGAAATGGTTTTTTTTAGTGTCTTAAAGTGGAAGTGGATAAAATTGTACAGGAAAGAACATGGAAAGAAGCAAGTGACATGGAGGACTCTTTTCTTTAAAGGAATTGCATTCTGCCACAAATAATTTCAACTACGACAACAAGCTCGGAGAAGGTGGATTTGGTAGTGTCTATTGGGGTCAGCTGTGGGATGGATCACAAGTAATGCATCGAACTCCTGCTCTATTTATTTCATTCCTAAATTTATGTCATGTATCTATCACTTTGAACCATTTAGGCATATAAGATTGAATAGTTAAGTAGTGAGAGCTGCCATTCGAAACAATTGACATATGACACTGACATACATTAGGTTTGCTCTGAAAAGTTTGATATTAGGTGGTAAAGGTTTTGTAGGTACTACATGTTTTAGATATACTTTTAGGGTTATGAATGAATATTAATACTTTTCAGGATTGTTTTAAAATGTTGCAGAAAATATCACATGCAAATGCTTGTCCCTTGTAATGTAACAATGGGTAACTGTGTGATTTGATATTTTGTTTGAATTATTTGCATTGGTTAACACATCGATTAATTACTTCAAAAAATGCTTTATTCAAGATTAAGTTATTACAAACAAAGGGGGGGGAAAATTGAAAATAAAATTAGATCAATTCAAAAGCACTCTTCTTTTTAATTAGGAGTTCCAATAAGTGGATAATATAGTGTACCACTTACTTAGAAAGAAAATGGAAGAACCTGCGGATTTGTGGTTGGTAGTAAATGAGACAAAATGTCTGCTTGTCCAAATGGCTCTCCAAGTGTCTAGGCTATTTTTTTTTTATTTTTATGGAATAAATTTTTTTTTTGATAGAACCTGTCATGGCTAGTTATCTATGATAATTGTGTCATAATGGATAAATGACATCAAGGAATAAGTTTGGAAGCAGGGTGTGAAAACTTGTTGTCAGTTAAACTGTGTACCGTTGAAACCCACCCCAATAGCTTCCTGTGGCTCCCATTGAAGGATTTGAAATCTTTGCTCTGATTGTTGAGAAGCACGAGCACATGTACCTGACTCATGTATTTGTATCCGACATGTGTCGAACACGGACACGTCGAGACACGCTCTAAACACATGTGGAACATACTCTTTGTTTTATAAAAATTTTATTTGAACATTGTTCAGACATGTTGGGCATGCTAGGGTCAAAATCGTCATTGATGCTTGGTTCTGGACTATTTATTGAGAGGGATTTTCTATATCTTTGTAATTGCTAATAATACTTGTGCTTATTCTGAGCTTGACAAATGGACATGAATTGGTGCATCTAATACAACAACAACAATAACAGTACTCTTGTAATCCCCAATTGTTGAGGTATGGGCGGGGGAGGACTAGATATAGACCTTAGCTTTGGCAATATAGGCACAAAGTGGTTGCTCTAAGAAAATTTTGCCACTAAAACAGTGGGCCCTCTATACCTCCTAAAATCGAGAACCTCAATGGACGTTATGGCCATGGAACCAAGCTCCCAAATCAGAGCAAGGAAAATAAATAAAAAGCCAGAAGGCATCAGAGAGGACCTAGAGACCCTATTCACTTTCTGTGTACTCACTATCCTTGCTTCCTTCATAACAATTCAGAGCATCAGTTATGCACAGGTGGTGAATCTAATGTTGTTATAGAAGCAGTAATGGTGTAACTTGTAAATTAGGAGTCTTTCCTATCACGAGGTTAGATTTTTCTAGGATAAAAGTCTACGATACAGCTTTCCACAACAGACTTTTATCCGTGAGGTAATAGTTTGGGCGTGCAAACTCATGAAATAACCTACAGACCCTCACACTATGGTCTTTACCTTAAGGTAATCCTTAATTTGTGCAATGTATCTTATATGTTTAAAGGTGATGGAATAACCAGGATGATTTCTGGCATAGGAATTAAGAAAATCTAGCCTGACAGAGGTTGTATGTGCAGATTGCAGTGAAAGGTTGAAGGTTTGGAGCAACAAAGGAGACATGGAATTCGCAGTTGAGGTTGAGATACTGGCACTAGTACGGCACAAGAATCTGCTAAGTTTACGTGCTATTGTGCAGAAGGGCAAGAGCGTATAATTGTTTACGAAATACATGCCTAACCGGAGCTTGCATTCTCATCTCCATGGGCAGCACTCGGCTGAATGCCTTCTTGATTGGAATCGGCGAATGAATATAGCTATTGGATCAGCCGAGGGAATTGCGTAAGTTTTGTGAATTAATTAAAAAGAAAAAACTATGTCTGGACTCCTGATTGAGGGTTTCAAGGGAAGATGAAGGATCACCAAGGGGAATGGTGACTTGTCATGTTTGGAATTGTTTTGACGATGAAAGGGGAAGTGAATCCAATTTTTTTAAACTTCTTTTCTTGACCTCCAAAATTTTAGAGGAAATAGAGGGGATGTGAACTGTGAAGTGCTCGTCTTACAATCAGAGCATCTCTTTATATTTCGTACCCTGCTCCATGTGATATACAAGTTAAAGTTGCATTGACCTATATATTTCTGTGCAGCTACCTTCACCACCATGCAACCCCACATGTAATCCACCGAGACATAAAGGGAAGCAATGTGTTGCTAGATTCAGATTTCAACGCCCAGGTTGCTGACTTTGGATTCGCGAAGCTAATACCCGATGGTGCAACACATGTGACCACCAGAGTTATGGGCACCCTTGGCTACCTTGCCCCAGAATATGCAATGCTAGGAAAGCATCTGAGAGTTGTGATGTGTACAGCTTTGGAATTCTTCTTCTTGAGCTTGCCAGTGGGAAGAAACCCCTTGAAAAGCTCAGTGCCTCAACAAAGGAGCTTGCTGGTGGGAAGAAGCGAACGCTCGGTGCAACAATGAGGCGCACAATCACCGATTGGGCTCTGCCGTTAGTGTGTGAGAAGAAGTTTGGTGAAATTGCAGACCCACGACTGAATGGTAACTTTGTGGAGGAAGAGTTGAAAAGGGTAGTCTTCATTGCAACTGATGTGGCCCAAAGTCGACCAGAAAGGAGGCCTCCTCCATGCTTGAGGTAGGTGGAGCTTCTGAAGGGAGTCTCAAAAGATAAGCTTTCTTTTCTGGAAAATGATGAATTATTTAGAAGTCCAATGCCAGCAGATTGTAACGATGGGTCGAGTGTGGACGATGGGTCTGACTTTATTTCCGAGGAGAAAGAACCAAAACAAGAAGTGAAAGAGGTGGAAGGTGACACCAGAAAGTGACGTGGAAGGTGATCAAGGTACTTGATGTGATTTTACTGCACATAGAGTGTTTATTGGAATAGTTGAGGCTGTTCATGTTTGGGCAGGTTTAAAAGAATGGCCAAAGTTGTGTCCGCTGCCTCTACTGAATTGGTATCATGGTTTGTTTGTTGCTGTATTCGTGTGTGAATGTCCGTTATTATCTTTTACTCCTTTTTTGTTTGAAAGCATGAACTGAGACCGAAGCTGTTTTAGCGGTTATCTTGGTCTCCAAGTTTTGATTCAGATTTAACAGGTATTTTAGGCGATTTTGGCAACATGAAAAGATGGTCACGTATTGAGGTGAACTATTCAATACAACATGTATAATGTGGTATTTGCTTGTTCATTAGATACTTAAGCCAGTTTCATTGTATCCCTTACAAATGTAAATGGGATATATCGGCATAAGATGTCCGATTGATAAACTAGTGTAGGAGTACTTTTTTGAAAAATCTTAAACGATTTTGATTAAGGTCTAGGATGGACTCACAACGGTGTACAAAATTAACCAAATACTACTGTAGAATGATTAAAAACTGGACCAAGTAGCCATAGTTGAACATTACATAGTGAGTGAGGAATCCATAGGGTCAGGGTCACAAGAAAGCTACGCTGGTCGGACTCTAGTGGTCACGGTCACAGGAAAGTTACACTGATTGCCCATTCTCATCCATTGATGGGAGCCAAAAAAAGAGAGGATGGATTTCATTCACACACTCCCGTTGAGGTTTTCCTCAATGACGGATACCTCTCTCATTTATGAGAAGTAATAATGACCCTCTGTGAATTCTATATTCGCTTCATCGTTACCCACAATCGACAATTGTGGTCCATACACATGATGGAATGAAACCCATTTGATTTTTACATTCGCTTCATCGAAATCTCAAATTGATAATTGTCTGTCTAAATACATGATGAAATAAACCCATTTGATTTCCACATTCGATTTATCGAACCTCCAAAATCGACAATTGTCTGTCCAAACACGTAATGAAATAAACTCATTTGATTTCAACATTCAATTTATCGCACCTCCAAAATCGACAACTAAGCAAAAATTTATCAACTCTCTCACCTGTTTTGACTCAAATTGAGGCAAGCGAAATTTATCCCAAAAAACACTGGACCAGAAGCGACAAAAGGTATCGGGAAATAATAAAGCGCTCTCTCTCTCTCTCTCTACTCTCTCTCTCTCTCTTCTTCTCTTAATAAATACAGAGCAGAGAAGGCGAAATCAAAACCCTAATCCGATCAAAACTAGAACTCCGAATCAAACCGGATTCGAACGGAATTGGGTCGAATAAGAAGAGGGCGGAGAGAGATTGAGACTGAACAATGTCTGCAATTGTGTGCGGCAGCAAGAGATCATTCTTCGAAGAACTCCTCCCTTCACCTCCGTCATCGTCACCACAATCGGCATCTTCATCGCCTCCGGTTTCCAAGAGGCTTCGCTGCTCTTCTTCTTCTACTTCTCCGGTCCGCTTCTCGCCCTTCTCGAACGCGCCGCCTTCTCCCGTCGATCAGCTCAGAGCTCTCTTCCCTCTCATGGACAGTCAGGTCCCCTCCCTCTTCTCCTCCGTCTCAAATTACTTGTCCTTAGAAAAGTCGTGCACTTTTCGGATGATGGTTTTTAAGTAAAGGAGATGTATGACCGGATGTTCTTTTACAGCTCTGATTATCCTCTCATAGTGTGCAATGTTCGTTGGCTCTTCTATTGTTCTGATTTCACTGTCGTAGTTTTTCGATTTTTGCTGTAATATGGGATTATCTGTTACTTTTGTTTCGAAAGAATATCTCCATTCCGAGCATTGTCGCTTGTTTCTTTGCTTTGAAGTGCTTCAGATAAATGTAATTTGGCATTGTCTTGTTGGACTTTTGTCCTCAATAAGCATAGCCTCGTAACTTGCTGTTGGTGGAAGTTGGTAGTTAAATGAATGAATGACTGAATGAGGTGCTATGTGTCTAATTTATTTAATAGGGAAATACATTCTCCTGTGTAACTCTGCCTGTGCCGTGCTTAGAGTCTAATCTTTTTTACAGCCGGTCCCAAGCCCGGATATAGGAGGAGGTGTTATGTTAGGTAGCTGACAACTAGCACGTAAAAGCCCCATTAGATCTCTATGACATGAATTCTAATATGAAGACAAAGCTCAATGGAAAAATAGGATTCATGTAGCCGACCCTAATTGATTGGGACACAAGGCTCGGTTTGGTTTGGTTATTCTCCTGTGTTCTGTGGTTTCAACTTTCAATTGTAGTCCGTTCAGTGGTTATGCTCGTTTATGTAATATTTTTCTTGTTTGAGCATGACATATGACTAATCTTCTGTTACTTAGGTGTTGATTTTTTCTTTGCACGGTTATTAACCGCCTTCTCAAGAAGATATGTTTCCCGTCGTGCAATTGTTGCAAGTTTTATGAGTTACTAATTCCTTTCTCATTTGACCTTCCAGGTTCTTGAGAGGGTGTTAGATGAATGTGGCTATGATTTAAATGCTGCTATCAAGAGCCTGCATGAGCTTTCTCTTGGATATGTAGGAGGAAACTCAGTTTCTGCTGAGGAATCAAATACAAAGGTGGAGAAAGGTATACATTTACTTCTCATGGACAGATGGAGATGGAGGGGGCTCGGTTAAACACAACTGAGGCAATTCATTTGCCCCTTCATCTCATCTTGAATATTTGTAGTGTCTAATAATTCATATCATTTTCGGTCAATGGTTGGGATGCTCTCTTATGATTTGGCTTCAATGCTTCATTTATCACGGCAGTGAATTGTACATCAAGGGTTGTTACTTTTCGTTTCCTCTATGGATCAAGACTCAAGAGTTGTGTTGCTCAGTATAAGAGATTCCGGAAAAGGATGAAAAAAGGGCTAAAAGGCGATAATTATGTTTCGGCATTCTGTATAGGAAGTTTTCCTTTACTATATAAGAGTTAAGGACCCAGTCTTAAGCTGTGAGTTGTCTATGTGTTTTATCTTATAAAGTTGTGAGTTGTCTATGTGTTTTATCACCAAGTGGTGCAATTTGAATTAGCCAACATTTGAAACGTACTGTTCTATGATACTCGGTGCTCTAAGAGTATGAGAATCTTCTATTTGCCTGCTAACTTTTTAGGTACAGGAATCATTGATGAAGATACTGCTCCTTCAGCGGATCATTCAGCCCAGAACAGTGTTCACATGGATGGTGCGGAATGGGTGGAATTATTTGTGAGGGAAATGACGAGTGCTACTAGCATAGATGATGCTAGGGCCCGTGCTGCAAGAGTGCTGGAAAGTTTAGAAACAGTCTATTAGTGTACAGGCTGGCGTTGAGGCAGCACAAAGTCATCATAAGGTTGGTAGTGGATTCTTAATACAATTGCCTTAGGCAGAACAAAATATCTTAATGTTGGATTGGATTATTAGTATACTTGCCGTTGGGCTGAGGCAGATTTTGAAAACATGAAAGCCATATAGTCATTAGCAGGATCATTTCAAAGTTTATGCTTTCTTCTGCTCCTCTGTCCTATTTTGTTGGCATGCAGTTAATGGTGAAAGTTAAAATGCAATTTCTTGAAAACACAACGTTATTTTTTTCTCTTTTATATATGTTTGTAATAGTTATGCATGGTTATAGTTTTGTAAACATAGGAATTTAAATATTGACTTGTCAAAGTGGACAATGTTGAAATATCCGAAATTGAAAGATGAATAAACAAATTCTTGTGGGCTTGCTTAATCTGTTTTCTGTTTTTAAGGTGAATGTAATGCTCAAGGAACAAATTGAAGTACTTCTCCGGGAGAACACCATTCTCAAACGAGCTGTGGCTATCCAGCATGAACGTCAGAAGGAGTATGATGATAGGAACCAAGAGGTGCACATTTTGAAGCAGATGGTATCTCAATATCAGGAGCAATTGAGAACGCTTGAGGTTAGCAGCGACACTTTGTCCACTTTGTATTACCAAACCAAACCGAGCCTTATGTCCCAATCACTTGGGGTCGGCTACATGAATTATTTTCCTCCATTGAGCTTTGTCAAGGGCCACACAATGTGAGAAAAATCCTTCCTAAAGGATCATTAATGTTTTCTGGAAGGGCTAAAAGAAGAGAAAGAATCGTAGATTTCTTTCATATGCGAGAAGGATTGGTTGTCATTGTTGTTAAAGTGCCTGTAGGCTATAACATAGCATCAACTTGCATTATTGTCAGCAATCTCTGAATATCATCGTTAGCAATTATCTTTAACTGTCCTTTTCTTGTTTGCCCTATGTTTTAGAAATTGGGCATCGTGAATCCAATTTTTTTCAGTGCTAACAGTCTTTCCTGCTTTCACGGAACATGGTTGCAGGTGAATAACTATGCATTGACAATGCATTTGCAGCAGGCTCAGCAAAGCAACTCGTTTCCTGGGCGCTTCAATCCAGATGTTTTCTAATGAAGAGTGGGTAAAACTTATCATTCCATCAAAGCCAGTGAACAAGATTGATTATCAAAAGCATAGGATGTCTTAAAGATATGTATTTTGTGTTTGTTCCAACTTGCAAAAAACGTATGAACTACGTTGCAAGGCAAAGGCTTGTAACAGGGTAAATGGTTAGGCTGCTTCGGCCTTCTTCCCATTTCATTGTCTAGTGGGTTATAAATTATCATGTATTGATTCATTCAATGTTTTGGTGTTCCCTTTTTTGTTTTGATCCGCTGTAAGAATTTTCTGGAAAATGATACAAGCAGTCCCCCTTTTCCTGTTTTTCAGTTTCGGTTTTCTTGTCACTCTTGTAAGAAGTGAATTTTGAATCTCACATTCCTTTCTGTTATATGTTACGACTTTTGTTTCTGGTGGTTCAGTTTTTTGTAGACATGGTTTGATGGCTGCCCAAACAGAAAGGCCCAATTTGGCGCCTGGATTTGATCTATTGAGCCATAGGGCAAGGGTGGGCTGCAATTTTTGGGCCTTATGATGGAAATTATAGAGAGTTGTTATACACGGGCCTAATGCTCATGTCAAGTCGGGTCGGGTATTGCCGACCTCCAAATGATTGACATGACTCAGGTATTTATTTATGAGAATTAATTTTCACACTATCCTTTTTACAATTACTCCGTAACATTTTTTTGTCTTTATTAATTTGAATTTACTATCTTGTCCTTTAGTCAATAAATTTTTTTACACATTCAAAGACAATGTTGTAAATTCATTTGGATTAAAAGAAAAGAAAAGGTGTGAATGGCTAAAAGAGGAATGTGAAAATCATTTTCTTTATTTATATATATGTACAATTCAAAACATTTTCACTTTTCAATGTTTTTGTCTTTTAAAAGAAAAATTCGGTGTTTTGTGACCTTTTAAGAATCTTTCTAATTTTATTTTAACCCTTTTATTTTTGCAATATACCCTTTATTTACCAAATTTCTGCTTCTGCCACGACTTTTGTTAAGAAAAAAAGATGTTCACTCATTGTTTCTCCCTCTGTTAATTCACCCGAACTTCTTCCTTTGAAGTAATTTGAACACAAAACACTTTTTACTCATATCAACGTTTTTCACTCTTTTTTTTTTTTTTTCCCCAGAAATGCACTCCAAATTTTTCATTGTATTTTTGCGGGAAAAAATTTATGTAATTGTAAATGCTAAAAGATGAATTTGAAAACATATTTATAACACAATAAAGTGCCAAAAGCCGATAAAAAATGGGGAAAATGCTAATCTTCGCCCTTAGAGTTAAAAGGTAGATAAAAAGATACATTGATATTCGAGAAAAGTACATTGATAATTGTAAAAGTGTATTAATATTCGTAAGATAAATAATAATATCAGAACTTTTTTGAAATTGTTAGAATATTATCCTCAACCTAATGAGCAGTGGTTAACAAAACCGAAAAAATGGAGGGCGAAAATGGACTGAGATGCTAATTTCCTTTTTATGAATTTCTCTCAGTATATAAAAAAAGCAGTACATTTAGACGTGTGGAAAAAAACGCATGACAGATATTGAGACTCGATACTGACAACCATGTTAAAATCGCGTCACAACCACATCTTTGGTTCTCCCCCACCTCCCAACTATCCTTCCTTCATCCAGAAAACCTCTCTCTTCTCTCTCTCTCTAACAAAACAACCACCAGCTGATCAAACTCCACTTCCTCTTCCTCTTCTTCTTCCTCTTCATTTAAGTCCAAGCATCAAACACTTCATCTACAACCCCTCCCCCCCCCCCCCCCCCCCCCCCCCCCCCCCCCCCCCCCCCCCAAAAAAAACCCCACGCCAACAATGGCAGCCGCCGCCACTCTTTCTCTCCTCCCTTCTTCACTCAGCTTCACTCCCGACCGCCACTCACCTTCTCCGTCTCCTTCCCTCCTCTTTCTTCGCCGGTGGGACCTACCTCTGGTCCCACAAGAACTTCGTTTCCGTTTCTTCTTCGTCGCAATCCAACAGGGAGATATCTGCGAAGCGGTTCCGCACAGTGGTTATGGCCGCAGCAGATTATTACTCCACTCTTGGGGTTCCTAGAAGTGCGACTAGTAAGGAAATCAAGGCCGCTTACCGCAGGTTAGCTCGCCAGGTACTGAACAACCTACAATTGTGGTTTTTTATTTATGTTTTCCATTGAAAGCTTGACATTGTTTTACTTGTGATTGTGTTTTTATTGTAATTCCAAATGGTTTTTGGAGGAAAGTGATTCTTTTTGACATTAATGTATCACATGGCGGTAATAGGGTCTAGTGCTAAGTCATATAAATGCGCGTGCGCATACTTAAGCACTCACGGGAGCTCGAACCTGAACGCGTCATTCAAAAGCATCCGAAACTAATAAAATTTGCAAGAGCGAGGATTGAGAACGCGAGTGCTGTGCAAGGATTGAGAGCGGAAACGAAGGGTCCTACTGGGACGAGAAACAAGGAGCGGGAATGTGGCACGACACAAGCCTTAAATTGTGATTCGACGGGGCTTTATTTATAAGGGATGGGAAAGAGGATACTTTTATTTAGTTCAGAGTTGCCTGATGGGAAAAGACTGTGAAAAGGCCGGGTCATTGGAATGTCTCAAATTCCAACTAGAGGTGTTCATTCAGATTCATCAATAGTTCTAGTTCTTTCTCTCGTGTTTAGCTTCTTCCGTGTTCCTCTACCCATGGGATAGATTCCAAAATCATAATAGACATGGAACTGAGGAATATCTTGCAAAGTATTGATTCGAAACACATTTTAGGAATGTTTTCTCGTCCAAAGCTCAACAATCTATAGTTTTTGAGTTTATTAATCCTGGGGATTGATTCAAATCACTAAATATACCATTTCGGGATAAAGGAGTAGCATGTTTTAGGACATGTGTTCTAAAATGTAATTTGCAAGGGTTTTAGGGTTCCCGGGTAATGGACGTAGGTCACGTAGCAATGCTATTCTTATTCTCTTGCATCCTACACGAGGTTGAGTATATGATTGAATTGTAAATAAGAAGTGGCACCTTAAATTGATAAATTGGGAATGTGTATTTTTGTTGGTGCTGATTGTTGGATTTTCGATCTTTCAAGTTTTGTGGCATTTGAGGTTATCTGCATTTTGCTGAAGTAATGAGGCAGTGATCTGGTACAGAAGTAAACCCACGTAAAGGTGCCTTGTTATATGTTTTGAGAACACAATATTTAAGTTCTGAAGTTACAGATTATTGCATTTCCTGAAAATAATGAGGCTAGTGATCAGATTTAGAAGCAAGCCTACATAAAATGAAGAACAAAATTAACAAATGACCAGGTTTAAAAACTAAACCACATAAAGTTGGCTTGATTTTTGTTTTGAAAGCACCCTATTTTTGTGCCCTGTTAGATTCATTTTCCTTGCAAGGAATCCTCCTAGGCAGGGACAATTTGGACCCACCCCGAATGACAACCCCACACACCTGCAACACTCATAAGCCATGGTTAAGTTTGGCGTTACCAACAGGAGTTGAATTGAAGACCTCAAATTTTACGGTTGGGCGGTGGGTTTGCCTTGTTAGATTGGTTTGCTTTTCTTCTGAAAATGTGCTACTCTTTTGCCTGACTTGAACTTCTGTACATAAGTAGACTGAAAAATATGGTAATCTGAAACCAGCAACATTGAACTCATGTGGCCTTTTTTAAGGGTTTCCAAATGGCACCTTCCAAGTACAGGAACAGTTTACTTCTCGTCTTCCATGGTGTCCAACATTACCTTTTTTATTCGTTTCCTGTAGTACCACCCTGATGTCAACAAACAACCTGGAGCAACTGAAAAGTTTAAGGAGATCAGTTCTGCATATGAGGTATGCAAGGGAGCTAACAATTGTAACTATATTAGTTCTTGAAGTCAAGATTTTGCCTCTTATTTTGTGCAATGTATGTCTCTATGTTCTGTGATTGTTAAAGTGTGAATTAACTGCTACCTTCGAACTTCAGGGTTTTAAGTGTACGTGTGGGGTTTGCAGATGCTGTATTTTGCTGATCGATGAGTGGCTGAGTGCAGGGGCTGGGTGTGGCAAACCTTTTTTTTTTTTTTTTTTTTACAATTTTCTATTATGTCTGTATGCCATATCGTTTCTTGGTTCCGGCGAATATGGTTTTTGTATGATCAATTGGTGATATGTGTTCAATGTCAGTAGAAAATGGGAGATTATAATACAAGGAAGTAACTCTAGGAGCTCAACTACATTGTATATACAAAACTTTTTTCCTTTAACTTTTTGGTTCAAATGCATTCAAAAATTAGCTTTTTTAATTGTTTGAACCCTTTTTTATGCGTATCTCAAGTTTGTGCATGAAATCTTAGTCCAGGCTCGGTCCATGGCACTGGCACCACCTGGTCACGTCCAAATGCATATGGATTGAACACATTATGTTACTACATGCGTGCCATAGTTGGTTGCTGATAGCCTGATAGTATCTGCTCATCATCCCTCCCAACCATAATCCCATCTCTGTTCATCGTATCTCTCCCGTTGGTTTCCACATACAATGTAGATGTCTTACTTGCATTGATAGAGCTTAAATGGGTTCATTGAGATTATGTTTTTGCAGATGATCTCATTTAGGTCTCATGGAAAAATACTCTGCCTTGTGTTTTGGAATGAATAGCTAATTACAATTATTCTGTTTCAAGTAAATGAGTTTTATTAGTTGTTCATATTCACAGAAGTGTTCCTTTGAATTCTGTAAGTACAATATTGTCAGGTGCTATCAGATGAGAAAAAGCGAGCTTTGTATGATCGGTATGGTGAAGCTGGGGTTAAAAGTACTGTAGGAGGAGGAGGACAAGCTGGTGCTTATACGGTACTTTTGTTTTTCTGAATTTCCCTTTTATGTATTCCATACCTAAGAAACAGGACAGGAAACATATTTGAGGCACAGGTGTATTCGATGATGTCATTAGCTGTTGTATATCACATACTTGTGGGCCCGTAATTTTGGGGCAAACCTTTCTCCCTTGGGGCAAAATTATCTTTGAGAAACAGAAGAATAGGGGAAAGGTTGAAAAAGGCAAATGTGGCTCAATACCCTATATTACTTGCAGAGAGCAATTATGCATTTATGGAACTGGCTTTTGGCTTTGGAACAGTTACTATAGTGGAAAACACCTCTTAATTTCTTCATGCTAATCTCCTAAGCAGACCCAAAAGTTTCTAGACATTGTCACAACGAGAGAACAATATATCGTGATATATATGTTAGTTTAGTTGCAACCTTTTGGTAAATTAGCTAATGCAAACTGTTAGTTTGTTGCAGACTAATCCTTTCGATCTGTTTGAGACATTCTTTGGGCCTAGTATGGCTGGTTTTCCTGGTATGGACCAAGCTGGATTCAGAACGACTCGACGTAGTACAGTAACTAAGGGCGAAGATATACGGTGAGTCAAAATTTGACTGTAATCTTCAAACAATTTTATATATGACTTCTTCAATTTAATACTTCTGTTGAACCTTTCTTATAAACTTCACAAGGCTTTGTCAAGAGTTATTTTTGGTAAGTAATTTCTTATCGAAACTCCCCTAAAAAAGAAGGCAAGGGGATGGCCTTGAACCCCATTACAACTAAACCTGACTCAAGTGAGACAAAACAGACAACACAAATAGGAAATCGGCACAGCAGTCAAAAAGCCTAACCTAGCAGAAGAGGGGAAAAAACCTCAGACATTCTACCTCCGCCTAATCAATAGCCATTCTAGCAGTGCACTTGACATTTTCCCAAGCACTTAAGTAAGCTCTAATGTCTCTTCAAATATTCCCCAAAACCACAGCCCCATCCCCACTTTTGGCCTTAAAGATCCTGGCATATCTTTCCCCCCAGATGTGGTAGATTGTGGCAGCAAAACTCAACTTGAGAAGAGAGTTGTAGGCAGTAACTTGGCTGCATCTCTGGATAAGCCAATCAAGCTCCTGATCAAAGCCAACTGGGCTTCTAGATACCCCACAGATCAACAAATTGTGGCACATCCAACCAGAAAAAGGGACATCCAAAAAACAAATGGGAATGACTCTCCTCTTCAGCGTCACCCAGCACATTAATAGGATCAGTAATAGTACCCCATCTAGCTCGTCTATCCTAGTGCTAAGTCTGCTTTGAGTCCTTTGACAAAACATCCACAAAATAACTACCCACCTTGGAACTTTTTGTTTAAACCAAACCACCTTGTATCAACTTACTGTAGGTCTAGCTGATTTCACAGCCTCCTAGGCTGACCTAGAGAGAATTCACCATACCCAGTTAAAATCCATTAACACCGTCCTCATTGGCTAGGCATGGCTTAAATCAGCTGGAGTAGACTCCATAATCACTTGTAAAGTGTTATCAAGAGTTAGAAAGAATAGTACGGCATAAGTTCAGGGTTAATCCTATTCTGGGATGTGTCATTCTGAGTACATACAGTAACTACTCAAGGGAATGTAATATTGCATATTAGCATCTAGATATAAACAGTTAAGCCTGGATGCCCTCCTCTCATTTGGGCTGCTTTTTATGGTGTATCAAGTATGTTACGGTTGTTACCATTTCCTTTTGGCATATACTTGGTTTGTATTTGAAATCAGTGTTGAGTGTTGCCATAGGAACCTTTAGAGTTGGCCCATGATGTGAAATTTCTTTCAGCTATGATATGACTTTGGAATTTTCGGCGGCTATATTTGGATCAGAAAAAGAATTTGAACTTTCACATCTTGAAGTATGTGAAGCTTGTACCGGTACTGGAGCAAAGATAGGGTCCAAAACGAGAATATGCTCAACTTGTGGTGGCAGAGGTCAAGTTATGCGAACTGAACAAACACCATTTGGCATGTTTTCACAGGTAATTTAGTCCTTTTGACTTATCTAGGGAAATAAACTTATTAGACTATTTACTCCTTGGTCCTTACATATTTGAACTTCTGATCAGGCTTATTTAAAAGCAAGTTATAAACATGTATATATGTATATTTCTTATTAGTTGCTTGGTATCTTAACCTTCTGTATGACGCAGATATGAAAATTTGGGGAGCATCTTGAGTTATGGCTCTGGAACTTTGCCGTATTTTTTATTACTTTGCAGTTCCACTGCCAACTGACCACAAAATCGAAAATTCTGAGTATACTCTGAATTTTCGCTTATGACTCCATCTTCCGAGGCTGTTTTCTGGGTATGTGTTTCAATATGTGTTTGATGTGATGGGCATCACTGGAAAGTTTTGGCCCTTTTGGGTAAAGGTAACTTAGGGCTAGTGAAGTCTCGCGCCACCTATTAACAGTTGGAGTTTGTCCCACCACGGTTAATTATCTCCTCCATGAGCCTGGGCGGCCTCTCCACTCATTGCCAATTGGTTTGAGTTGGATGCTTTAACATTAACAATGGAGTTGAGCCCTAGAATTGGTACGTTACAGAAGAACATTGTGTGTACAAGCCAAGCTATTACTGTGTTACTGATAAATATAAAGTTGACGAGGGCGAATGATATTTGTTAGATATCTGCTTTTACAATCTCTAGTATACAAGGAATAATACAATCTGCAGTGAAAAGTTTCGACTTTGTAATAAAAGGCGACTTTGTCCCCATTTTTTAGCCATGGTGATTTTGCTTTTCCTTGTAGGATAGCTCCTGGATAACTTGACTTCGGCTCTTTCATTCATGCCAAATTGCCTCTTATCACCTTCCAGCCTTTTCTTGCGAATAGTTATACGGTTGAGGACTGCTAATGAAGGAATCATGATCTTCCATGTAGAAAATGTACAACATTTGGAGTGTCAACCTTTGTACCTTTTAAGATTATGTAAATAGGTTTATGGTCTATTTTCCTGAGCAATTTCCTCTATGCTGTACTCATGTCCTCTTTCCTTATAGGAAGCCGGCTACCATACTTTTACGCAAAATGTGAAAGATACTCTTGTCGTTGGATCTTTGCTACAATATACCTGGTGAAGTGTAGCTATGCTGCCAAGTGCCAAGAAGGATAATATATGTTCAAACCTTCCCTATAAGGTCGTAACTGGTTTCTTAGAGGACCCTTATACTATTTGAAACAAGGTTCTGAATATTTTTCGATTTTATTGCTAAACTAGTGTTATTTTCCCGCATCAAAGAATTTAGTATAATAGCTACTTTTATTGAAAGGTCAAATAAATTTAAAAGTAGTTTGGTTTTGATATGTACTAGAAGAGGAAGATAAATTTAGATGTAGTCCAGCATTGACCGGTACTTACCGTTATTTGAGCCAAAACGAAATTAGGTGTTGGGTACCAGTTTGGTCAATAACGGTACGTACTAGCCTATACGGTAAGGGATTCAAAACCTTGATTTGAAATTCCCAATTCTACCTAAGTCATCTTTTTGGTATTGAAAAATAGCCATTCCTCAGAGGAACTTGCCTCTTTGTTGCAGATTCCATTTTGGTGATGCAACTCATGAGAGGAAATAATCTAACGAGTCTCTAATTTCTTCCTGTTTCTTTTTTCCCCGCAACTTTTTTTTGGGTAAATTTTTCCCCGCAACTTCATCTCAAGGGGGAACCTTGACCATTCAAATTGCTAGCCCAATCCATGTGAAGGATAATATCAATTGCTTCTTATCTTGTAGAGAAGGATTGTTTCCAGACTAAGATCAAAGTTACTATGCTTTAATACATGAAATTCCTCATTGCTGGTATGTCAACAGTAAGAAGAAAGAGTTTATGGAAATTTCGAATGTTGCATCATATTCACGGAAAGAATTTTGAAGGTGGAACCACCCAATCTTCTGAATCGGTGTTGCAAGTTGATAAATTATAGTATTATACCCCCTCTGCTTGAATCATTTTCATTTGTTGAGCTTCTTAGGAGATCTGCTCAGAAGGGGTAAGAGAAGACTAAATAGAAGGACGGCCAAGAATAATATTCAAAGAGAAGAACCCTAGCCCCTAGGAATCCCTGTGCCTAAGGACCCTTAGAGATCCTTGTGCCTAAGTAATGGCATCCCTGCGCCGAAACCATACTTCAATTCAATTCACCATGCAACCGTTAAAACATCCTTTGTGAATCCTTTATGAGTTCCTACAAGTGGTAACAAAGAGATCACGGTAAACTAGTCTGACAAATCCTATCCAGCACGATAAATCGTAACCAACAGATGAATCTAGTAATAAAACCGTTATCTGATTCTTCCTGCCCTTCATCAAAGTGATTTGTTGATGCTCTGGCATTGCATTTTCTCAAGATAAGTTAACCCTCTAAACGCTTAACTTTTGCCATAGCATACGGGGTATATGAAATTCCTCTGCAACATTGAATGGCCATAGCCTGTGAAGAGTATTCTTAAAGTATGGTGACATGATTTTCCAACTGTTCCTAAAATTTATGGTGTTCTATGACATGTCAATGGTGCAAGATTGAATGCATGGTTGAATAGGTCGTGAGTTTTACATGTTGACGAATGTTTTGATTCCTTTTGTACCACTTTATTTCCACCATTGGTCCTGTTTGTAACATCAGTATGTTTTTTGCTGATTACTCATCAGACTTCTTATCGTTCTTATGACTTCAGGTTTCTGTCTGTCCAAATTGTGGTGGAGTTGGTGAAGTCATTTCTGAATACTGTCGGAAATGCTCAGGTGAGGGACGTATTCGTGTTAAGAGAGATATCAAAGTTAAAATTCCACCTGGAGTGAGCAAGGGCAGTATTCTGAGAGTTGCTGGAGAGGGTGATGCTGGACCAAAGGGGTATTTTGTTGCCTTTTTCCATACTTGACTTCCATGTGTTCTGTGGTGTATTTCTACGAAATTGTGGGTTATTGCCCTTGTTAAATGTGTGTAGTCTTCCGCATTAAAACTGTCTTACTAAGTATATTATATATACATATGACATGGTCGACTGCTTCCTTTACAACTCCAGAGATTCTCCAGTGTGCTTTATGACTCTCTTCGACCGATGTTGTGATTTCT